>OY728136.1:1412193708-1413413848 GCA_963277665.1 Viscum album | reverse complement strand
ATTGAAAAGTAATCATTTATTTTCTATAAAATTTATTTTTTATAAAATTATTCTTCTAAATAAATATAATTTATATTTCAAATACATAATTGAAAAAACAAGTTTAGTATAACATACATTATACACTTTGATTAATATTATATGTCCATTACCATTATACTTTTTTGACATCTACATTATCAAAAATTTATAACCAATTTTTGCAAGTAAAATACTATTTCTAATATGAATCTTTTTTTCAAATTAAAATAATAAATGATGTAATATTTAATAGAACATGTTACTTATCATTTTCAATGAAAATATTTTACTAGTAAAATATGTACATAAAATGTGATAAAAACTCATTTAAAAATTAAATGAACTACAAATAAATTAAAACTGAATGATAATGTTTTATTATAGTGTAAAAATGATATTTAACCATTCAAAATATTTTTTACATGAAATTTTATATTGAATTATTTTCAATATGTTACCACATTATGGATTTGGAAGCATGCACAGTACAATGTTTACCATAATATTATAATGACTTGATAACTATGATCATAAAAATTAATATATTCATAATTAAAAAGCTAAAAAACATCACCAAAATTTATTTTTAGATTATATATAGACCATAGTCATCTAATGGTTGAGTTATGGACCATTTTGAGCAACATTGAATATATTAAGAAAATTATATTATTTTATTTAAAGTAATGTTAAAATAGTCACATTCATACTTTAATAAGTATAATTTTTTTAATGTTTTCTTTTATAGCATATTGATTAGACTACATAAATTATTATAAAATTTAGTAAATTTATCTTTATAATAGTATTTTATATTTAATTTTTCTTCATAAAATAAGTATATTAAATAATTACATAATATTGAGGTAGTAATTATTTTATTATAGGAAACATCAAATTAATGTTATTAAAAATATTAAAATAAATATATTTTTTGTAATTAATTTGTAAAATTAATTTTCACGATGACCATGACCTCATAAGAATATGATAAATAGTTGTTTCAAAGTTACCTTGTTGTATTTATATTTTTAAAAATCAATAAATTGAATAGTGTCAAAATTGACACTATTGATTTTTTTATCAAAATAGTGTTTTGTTAAATTATTTAAAAATAAAGAAACATTTTCATAAATATATAATAATTATTATATGGTAAAATTTTTCTAAATTATATATTTTTGTTCTAATTTACATCAAATAAGTAAATATTTTCCCATTTAATATTTAAATATATCTGACCATAGTTAAAATGAATTAGAAAATGTAAAATTGAAAATCTAAAGATTTAATGGACATATAATCTTGTCTAAAATTTATTCGTTGATTATATTATAACCCTATATCATATCATATAAAAAAATGGGAAATTTTGGTGGTTTTTTTAGTGAGGATTTATTTTATTATAGATTAATATTTTTGAGGTTTCCAAAAGGGACCCTCACATCAATTATAAAAGGATACCTCCTCCCTCATTTCTCCACAACTTATTAAGAATTCATGTTAATACATACCATTACCACTTCCCTTATCAAAATCTCTAGTTACTTTCTAAAGATTATGGTCATCTCAAAAGACCAACTCTAGTTCCATTAATATGATAACTAAAGAGAGCACAACAACGAATATGTAATCTCTTCTACCACTTCATTCATATTTCTTTCTACTTCTACTTCTACATACTGATATGTTCAATTATATACTAATAAATATAGTATAACTAATATAATTAGATGTTATTATAATTATGAATCATCCATATTCAACTATCTATCAATCCTTAGAAAGATTAAATCACAATTCGTGCGTACGTACGACATACTGTCTCTACACCGTGGTGTAATATATTTTTTACCACAACCTTACATGGATGGGTATATAAAAGGATGTAATAACTATATATGATTATTATAAAGTTATATTTATTCTGAAATATTTTAAACCATGTAATTAAATACCATCCAAGAATTATGGGAATGATATCGTCGCTCGTGCGTATGTACAACCTAGTGTCTCCACGATGCGATGAGATTTATTCTACACATTAAACATTAGAGAATGATTATAAAGTATATATAATAAAATATCATTAAATATATAACATAATAATTGTAATATATTTATATGTATATATGTCGTATACTTACTTCCCTTAAATTCCATAATGAAATGGAAACAATGTTCATGCGTACGTACAGCCTACCATTTTCGTGAATGGTGTATTCCATTTCATTTATCTATCTATTATATATATTTATATATTGAATATATATGATATATAAATCATGTTTCAAATTATGGAATTATTTAAATAATCATCTGAATAATAATATCAAGAATAACAAGTGAAAAGACCTATGATAAATAAAACATTTATTTCCAAAAATGTTGCTTTAACAAGGAATTGACAAATAAACTGGTAAATAATGTTATAATTGAATAATATATGATACCATATATATTATTATGGTTCTGTTAAGAGTTAATAATATGTTTAAACCCACTATACATGAGTTTCATACACATTTAAAATAAATCAGACCAATGTTAAGGGATAATTTTTCAATATAATTTTTATCTAAGATTGTTTATATTTAAGTATTTACTGGGGATATATTTTTCATCCAAGTCCATTTTTTCTAAAAAACTATTAATAAGAATTTACTTTTATTGTATTTAATTTTTCGGTAATTTTTACTTATTTTTGACTTTTGTTACATGGTATGGAAGGAATCCTTGTTTTTTTACCATATGACGTTCTTTTTTACTTTTCCAGCAAAATTATGAGGAGGTAGTTTTTTATATGGAATGAGTGGATTTTTATGACTTCATGACACCTTATTTCCATTAAGCTTATTATAAAATTTTTCTAGTCTATTTTTAATTAAATTATTTTCTTTTAAATTTGATTAGAATTGTGAGGAATGAAAATGTTTTTGAAGAAGAAAGAATATTTTCCTTAAGAATTTATTTCAAGTGCTTTCTCAAAATTATTTTACATCTACGATAACACTCTTTAAATATGGTTATATTTATATAGATGTTTTTTCTATGATTTTATTGTGTTTGTTATATATTTTTTAGTAAATCCATTTTTATTATATCATTTATTATAGAATGATGTTTAAGAAACCCATTTTATTTCATGGGTTATACTATGGTGAATGTTTTCATGTTTTTGTTGAACATGTTACAATGATTTAATTATAAGATGGGTATGACCTATGTATACCTCCAATGCATTGGGTAAAAATTTATATCTCATGATATAGACATGACTATAATTGAAATTTAATCTAGTTCAGTAACACAGGGCTAGAACGACAAGTAAATTCGGTTCAGTAATGCATGGCTGGTATGACAAGTAAACCTAATCCATCAATGGACTTTGTACACTATGATGGTATCGTAAAAAATTCCTTAACTACCATGGAAATCTTATAATTTTCTTAATTGTTTTCTAAAATTCCTTGATTTATGCCAATACTATTTTATAATGGTTAAGGTTCTTTTATGTTTTATGCCTTACATACTTCCATGATTTGTTTCGTGACTCATGATTTTGTTATTTAAAATTTATTTTCTTGTTTATACATTCTTATGTTTTTGGTTTGTTTTATGTTCCCAATGTTTACCATGACTGAAAATTTGATCTCATCATTTTTATGTTTGTTTTTCATAGGATATAAAAAATAGTTTTAGGTAGGAAAAAATGGGAAGATATTTATAGGAGATGTTGAAGATACTTCAGAAGTTAAAAAATTTTGTTCCATGTTTACAGAGACACTAAACTAATATTGTATTTGTGAATATATATGTGTAATTTTTTAAGTATTCCTTAAAAGAAATGTAATGTGCTTATATGTCAAACATGGGTCGCTATAGTGTGTATAAGAGTAAAGGTTTAGTCAACCATTGGAAACTAGGATCTGAAAAATTTAGTGATATCCCTAGAGGTATTTCTATGATATATATTTTGAAGTCCCTAAGGTTATGTCTAGCTATAGGTTAAAATTATATAATTATAGTATTGATCATGAATAACCATGTATTAAACCTAAGATGTTAGATATTGAAGTTACTACCCCTTGAATATGTTATTTTTCTCGTATGATTTTTTCCTCTCATACTATTCTTTTAGGGTTATAGACAATGAATGTAACCCAAAAGATCCATATTAATGATGGATGTGATGGGAAGTGCAATGATTATACTTATGAACAACCAAATGTTATGGTATCATGAATAAATAATATTGTTTCTAGGACCACAAATCCTGTTAGGATCCCAAATTAACAAATGTGGGAACAACGTTCTCTTGAATATTTATTGAGGCAACATCCACCTTATTTTAGTGGAATGATTGATCCACTAGTTTTAGAGAAAATAGATTTGTACTATTGAAATGATATTTTTCACTCTCCATTTTTCAAAATGTTAAAATGCTATGATGGGAACTTATTTCTTGAAAGATAAAGAAAATATGTGGTGAAACATTATCATGAATACAAGTAATGTAGATAAAATTTACTCCATGGGTTGGGATAAGTTTAAGAATTTATTTTTCCGTAGGTACCTTCATCATATTATACATAAAAAAGTTAGATTCTAGTTTCTCATCTATCTCACGATTATGATAAGAAAATAATGATATAATTTATAGGAAACTATAAAAAGTATAGAGAAAAGAAGATTATATTTTCTTTGTAGTCAATGTGTGGAAGGACAGATGGAAGAAATTTTATTAAGGGGACTGATAGATGTTTTAAGTGTGGGAAAGAAGGTCATACAGAATTTTAATACTATAGTAATGGGAATAAATAGAATGCTCCAAAAAGTAAACCTCCTACAAATCAGGGTTAAAACTGTAAGGAAATGGGGAATTATGCTGACCAATGCCCTAATCCAATGGTTATAGATGATTATCGACATAAAAAATTTCTTATGGTTAAAGTCAATGTAAAATCACTAGCGATAACTATTGTAAATGTTTAGCATGAAAATGAAGTTCTGGAATGATTAAGTGTTTATGTAATGTAATGCCAAAATAGTATTATAGAATTAATTTTATAGTATTATGAAATATTAAAATTTATATGTATTGGTCCATTGTGGATTTCCATAAGTATATGGTACTGATAATGATTAAAAGTGATTGAGATATTTTTTGAAAGCACATAATGTGATCATAACGAAGGGATAAGAAGATGTTTGATAGTATTAATGACATAATGACTGATTTAAGGATAGCGTGAAATCATGGTTTAAGTATATAGATTTTTTTTGTATTTTTGGTGTGTGGAAAGAGTTAATTATTATTAAATTCATGTCTTCACTATGTTTTTATGGTAATTCATGTTATTACCATGTTTTTAGAGAATAAATTATTAAGGTGTTCATATATATGAAATGTGAAAATAAGGAACTACCTTGTGAGATATGAGAGATGAATGTTATGCCGATTTAGTTCACCTCTTTCTAAATTTTTATATTTTCTATTGTTGGAAGTGTTGGTCAGATTAGAGACTCAAGAGGGGGGGTGAATTGAGTATCTATTGAAAATTTTTGTTTTTAAAGGGTTTCTTAAAACGGTTCCGCAACAATAATAAATATATCCTAGTTAATCAATATAATTTGGTTATGAAAGTTTGAATACTTAAATAACTTCTCAGAAGATTGATTAATTATCTATAATCTTAATATTGGTTATTAACATTACTTTTAAAGCTATTATAATAATGAAAATAAATTATAAATTTTTTCGAAGATTAAACATCAAAGTAAAGTTAGTGATTTTGGAATTATACAATAAAAAAAAGAAAACTAATTTAAACAACACAACATATATACAAAAAGTGGTTGATTCCCGATACGAGACCTAATCCACTCCACTGGGAGATTACCTACCACCAAGAAGTTTATATTAATAAACTTGATCCACACCCTGGATTGGGGTAAAAAAAGAACATAGGACTATCCAGGTCACACAACCTCTTCCACAGTTCTTCATGGGTATGAAGTATTAGGTCACACAGGGACCTGTTACTGACATATCATTAGGAATAAAAAATTGTAAAAGGATTTGATAGGAAGGATATTTTGTATCCTTTAGTTTAATGTAGGAGATAATGTGTGAGTTTATACATACATACACACACAGCTCGGAAGCTAAAAATAATACACAAAAGAGAAAATATAATGAGATAAGGTTTGAAGTGATCTAAGTGTTAGTCTATGTAGCTATAGACTTCTTGGATGATGAATATGCTAGAATAAATTCCTCTTGTAGAAAACAGAGTTTCACAAGGTAGTTAGTTCTGGCTCGTGTTCTTCATGGAGTTGATAGTGAAAATATGTTATCTACTTTGATCTACGGTTTTCTAGTTTTTTGGATACGAGAATGCTTTGTTTGTCCTTTAGATGTGTTGAATTTCATGTGTCAGTTCTCTTCTCAAGAATGATCATGCTTCATTGTTATAACACACACTTGTTTATCTACCCTCAACTCTTTTCGTTTCTGGACACCCAGTTCATTTTATTCAGGGAATTCATGTGTCAGAGCCGACATGATTCAAGTATTTATCACCTTATACCCCGTGTTGTTAGGTGACATGTCTAAAAAGAAACATTACTTATTCCAGTGCATTTAAAAGCTTCAAATAGGACCGTTAGAGATTAAATTTAAAATGAAAAAACTGACTGAGAAACAGTGTCACAGTCTGTCTGGAAATGGTGTCTCCATGAAATAGTGAATCCTTGAAATGGAATCTCCTTGAAAAGTTGTCTCCTCAAAATGGTGTCTCCTTGAAATGGTGCCTCCTTGAAATAGTGACTCCTTGAAACAATGTCTCTTTGAAACATTGTATCCTTGCAACAATGTCTTCTTAAAACGGTTTCTCCTTCTTTCATATGATCGATGAGATAATCATGATGATATAGTTATATAGATATCAGGAATCAGTAGCATAGATGTGGTGTTTGATCATGGTGTCTGAATGGTCACAGTGTCTGGATGGTCATGGTGTTTGGGTAACTGTGTTAGGGTCCATTTCTAGAAGAACATAACTGGTGGAAGACTCATGGTTTCTCAGAATTAGCCAAAAAATATCTCTATACTGACATAAATAGTGATATTCATAGAATGGATTAGAATTAATCATTTATCCATGAAATCCATTATAACAAAAACTCCAAACAGTTTATAATAATTATTTAAGGCATAAAGCAACAAATCATCTGTACACATGATTTGAGATAGATTAAATAGGATTAACAAGCCTTACATGATGTATAGTATTTGTGATCATTAAAACATGATTAACACTAGATAAGGCCAACAATATCCCACTTTTTGATTATAAAAAAATCATGTGAGTGAGAGATCTATTCTTAGTGAATGTGCCTCATCCTTTTCTTTAGTGTTCTTATCTCCTAGTTTTCATATCTCCTCCCCTTTTAGGATTATAAAAAAGAATAAAAATTAAAAAAATAGATAAGAATATTGCACAATACATTAGATGGATAAAAAGTTTCATTAGAAACATTAAGAAACAACAATACCGAAATCATCACTATCAAAATATTGTGTTAATTTTTATTTAGCATCATCTATCTTCTCTTTTCCCTTGGAAGTAACATCACTAGAAGCTACATGAGAAGAGGTAGAAGTGGAAGAAGTAAGTGAAGAAACTGACAGAGAATATAGAGGGAGTCCATCAAATATAGAAGGGACCAAGGTAGGTTTGGTGGAAGACCAATTAAATTTTAGGTCAAGGATAATCGGTCTGATCTGACTTTGAGCTTGAGAGTCAGACATAGAAGTTGAGGCAAAGGCAGAGGATGAGAAGGTGTGCAAACTAGGTCTCAAGGGTGTATCTACAGGAGCCATAATATTAGTACTTTTTTATGAAGATAATGCCTCAAAAGCTTGATGATGTCAGCAATGATCTCACAACTATACTGGATCGCTTTCTCAAAGTCATCCTTGTTATCCATGAAATTTTTCAACAAGGGAGTAAAATACTTTAGCTTTTGAACCTGAGTTTGGAATGCTTTAGTGATAGGAGGGATTATTAGATTCTCTACAAGGTACTTGAAGTGGATTTTCTTGTCATGATTTGAGAAGATCCTATTGAAGTATAATTCCACCTTTTTAATAATCTCATCCTGAGCATAATTTTTAATTTTGTAATGAATTCCCACCAAATAAAAAACTCAGTCACTGTTCTTGACAATCTTAGAAAGAGACTCTTTATCAGATCCACTGAGCACAGAATGGAGTTCTTCATTAACAATTGTTCAAAGTAGATCACAGCTCAGAGAGGGTTGAGATGACTATCCAGAATTATTAGAAGGTGTAATAGCTGATGTAAAGGACTTTAATTTACTCATAACTTTCTGGAAATATCCCTTATACTCATCAGTCAACTTGTTGAGACCAATAACAAGATCACACGTCTCTATAATAGTTTTCTTATTTCTTTTAGCCACCTTTTCAGCCAAGGTGGATAGATTAGGTTGAATCTGGGAGGAAACTTCCCATGTAATCTGAACACAAATATCATCAACAGGATGAAAATAGGTTTTGGTCTTGAGTTCAGAATTCTCTAAATAGCTTCAACCATACCTATGAGAGTACTCACTTCATCACTTAATTGTTTTCTCTCAACTCTAACTTCTTGAATTTCATGAAGCATCAGGGGCTGAATCTACCAAATAATCTTTTTTAACAATATAAAAGCATCTCTTTCACTCACATTTTTCATAGGAGATGGTTGAGTATTCATGATATTTTCAACCATGACCAATAATTTAGCATCAAATGCATTCAAGTAATCTTTACTCACCAGGATTGATAGTTCTTATGATGGATTGGAAATAGGAGCTGAGACCTCCTCAGGTTCCTTTATAACTATTTCATGAATAGAAGACACTAGTTTCAATTGAAACATAGTAGAAAAATCTATAACTTTGACTGTGGCTTCCTAGGAGTCATTCACATCAATAAAACTTGGAAATTTATACCATTTAACCACTAGGCGTGGATCAACTAGTTTAAGCACTTCAATACTTTCCAGATTGGGGGGCTACTCACCCTCAATAGGTGAATATTTCTATGGACTGATATATTTATATCGTTGATCTATTGCCAAGATTTCATCCCCAATATCCTCACCAATTTCCTTCCTAGCCAATTAAAATGCTTGATCCATTCTATCATCATCATATGGGATAATTTCAGGAACCACTTGTTCCTCCATATGTTCCCTAGAAGAAGCTTCTTGAACAAGAGAAAGATATTCTTCTATATGATCTTCAAAAATTTCCATTTCACTTACCTTAGTCACATATTCTTATTTATAAGTAGGTTGTTCTTCCAGATCAGTAACTTATTTCAAGAACCATCATTTCCATCTCAGATAATTATTGGAAAGCAGGTTAAATGTCTTTCTCATCCAGAACAGTTTCCCCTATAGGTGAACCAACCTATTCCTCTTCTTCTCCATCAGAATACTCAACAATTTAATCTGGTTCCACACCAGGATCAGAAATGTCCTTAGGTCTTGAAGCGTGTTCAACCAGGTTGAACTTTTTATAGAACCTCTCATTATCTTCTACCGATGGTTTTCTCCATGGATTCCAACTAATTTTCATTCTCTTTTCTATAAATTTTGAAATAAAAAATTCATAGTCCTTAATTACAACTTTATTTAGTCCAACCAACCATTTTTTCATGAAGCATAGATGGGATTAATCTTTACTAGAACATGGAGGTTAAATTGTAGGTTATCTGGATCAACTCACATGTATTGAGGATAACAAACTTGAATAGGTTGATATTGTTTCCATTTTTTCATGATATGTATCAAAAATACATCTTGAAACATGAGTTTATCAAAATCACATTTTTTGGGGCTAATTAGATTCTGATCTAATTTAAACAGAAGTATGGTTTCAAAATCTATCTCAGCAGCTATGGTACTTCACTTTGTTTTATTTCTAGTTATGCTTTACGATGCTTCTTCCAAAACAAAGAACTCACATGGAAGAGGATTACCTCTCTGGTAGTCCTCACAAATAGCCTCAGGAGGTATCCTTAGTCATGAAGCCCATAACATTAATGAAAAGGTAAATATCTTTCCATTTATCCAACTACTCACAACAAAATCATCTTCCTTATCCAAATAAAATTGAACAAACTGATAAAAATGTGCAACTAGCTTTGGGTAAATTGGTCTATCCTCCATTTTGAACCAATCCAACCACCATTTCACTTTTTACACTTTCAATAATAAATACTTACTTGATATATGCCACTTGAAACAAATCTTCTTTTTAGGCACCACTATTCTGTTCCCCATATTCAGATTCAAATGACCTTAAAGCGAAAACATTGACACTATTTTCATCTTTGTATTTATACTATGATTCTTAGGGTTTGATGAGGGAAGATGATTCATCTTGGGAATTTAAATAAAGTTCAAGAGAGAGAAGGCTTGAAAGAGGGGTTAACGTTTGAGAGAAGAGAGCTCGAGTGAAGAAAGGAGTGAAACTTCATTCATTTTTATCATTTAGGGATACCAAGCATCGCAAAAACAAAAAATGTGGGAATGTAAAAATAGAATAATTAGTTACTGCTGTATGGGTTATAGTATGTAAATAAAATAATAATGAATCTTTATAGTGAGAACATAAAATAATTTTATGGTGGGACTAGAACTGGATTTCACTGTGAGACCGTATTAGGCATTCATGGTGAGACCGTAATAGGCTCTCATAGTGAGACCCTAACTGTGTGATTTTTAAACTGTGTGACCTTATTTTTTGAGATAGTAGGTTCCAGATAGTAACCAAGAGATAGTAATTGTGAGACCATAAACATAAAACAATACACATACTACTTAATATTTATCATTCCCAACTCATGTATGATGTAATCTATTCTTTCATAATTTATTGATTCGGTGAATATATTAGAATTATTTTATTCAGTTCCAATGAATCCCGAAGTGATGTCACCTTTTTTATAATTATCTCTCAAAAATTGATGTCTTACCTCCATATGTTTTGTGCTAGAGTGTGAAATATGATTTTTTGAGATGTTAATATCACTTGTATTGTCACAATTAATCGGTACATGCCGGAATTGATCTCCATAATCTAGTAATGTGTGTCTCATCCACAAACTTTTTTCACAAAAACTACCAGTAGCTATGTATTCAGATTCTACAGTAGATAATGCAACATGGTTTTGTTTCTTACTACACCATGATACTAGTGACTTGCCTAAAAAGCGACATGTTCCAGAGGTTCTTCTTCTATCTCACATACAACCACTGAAGTTAGTATCATAACAACTAACTAACTAAAATGAGTATCCTCTAGGATAGAACAGTCCTAGATTGGGTGTATGCTTGAGGTATTTGAAAATTCTCTGAACATAATTTAAATGAGATTCCTTAGGGTTATCTTGAAAAGGAGGACACATATATACACTAAACATAATGTCAGGTCGGCATACAGTTAAGTAGAGTATACTTCCAATCATTCCCCTATAAGTGGTTTGATCAAAATATTTTCCATCTTCATCAAGATCCAACATAGAAGTAATACTCTATAATGTCCGGGAATTTTCCATGTATTATTTTAATATTATATGGGAATTATTTCGAGAACAGGCTCTGAGACAGCGTGCAGTTCCGGGGCCCGGTGATCCCGGAACAAATGTTTAATTTAATTTAATAATTAAATTACGCACGTGTGTGGTTTTCCTGAAAATGTGGAATAACACCCGAACGGGTGCTCGAATAAGAAATCTGAGGGCACCGTTGCGTTCAGAACAACGATTTTACCTTAGGTGAGGCCTAACTTTGGTCGGCGCAAGTCGGTGGTGAAATCTGGTTTTTGGACGTAACCGTAATATAATATTTTATTAAAATATTTTATTTAAATCTTGTTACGTCAAATATCTCTTATATTTTAAATAGAGATTTTGTAGGGGAATCAGGGTTACAATCCCCATAAACCTGAATTTCTTTGCAGGATCTGGGAAAGCTCTGGAAGAATCCCCCAATGCGGTGACAACGTTCTTGACGGATTTCGTCAGCGACGACGACGCATCGACCATATCTTCGCCAATGAACGCCGCAGATCTAGTTAGGATGTTGTTGTCATTTTTATTCTTCCCCGTTTTTGATTTCCATGATGAATGCAGACAAATCCACAAACAGATTAGCCCACGGATCGATCCTGGTTGTGGGATGGGATATTTGCGGGAATCGTGGGATTTGATTCTTGAGATTGTTCTGGTTTTTGTTCATCCTTCTAATGGTGATGAACCAAGATCGACATGAACATCGGTCGAGGTTCATCCCTCTTGATTTATTGTGTTATTCTTCCCAAAATTCTCGCGTTCTTCATTGCCTTCTACGCATTCTTCGCAAGGATATGAACGACGGATCATTGCACCCATGTTGTGCGATGCAACAATCCCAAATTGAAGATCTGGCATCGGTACGACCCTATGGAGGTGCGGCTGCGGTGGTGATGGATGGATTGAAGCGGATTGCAAGAAATCGTTCTTCGAACGATTTCCACACGAGTGACCAGAATCGGATTTTGGAGCCGATCGGAGGCCCGAAACCCACGGATTCGGCTTCACGAGGACCAGGCGACCCAACACCTTGAGTTTGGCGGCAAACGGACGACTGAATCAAAGTCCAGAGGATCATCCATGGCACGCGGATGAAGATAGTGGTTCTGGAAATTTCCCGACTACACGCCGTGTAGTATGGGCTAAACGGTGTGTGTTCATTGGTAGGGTTACCCGGTGTGTACTCTGAGAGTACACAGGCACGGGCAGGATACACTTCCATGGACACGCCATGTATACCCCCCTCCCAAGCTAGACCCAGCCAGATACATGGGATACGCCGTGTACTGGTACATGGGTAGGTGACATGGACACGGGCAAAGACCGTGTACGGGCACATGGCCAGCGTACACGGAGCGAGCCCAGCCGCTCGAACACGCAGTGTGATTTCTACTACACACACTGTTTTTTTTCTATCCGACATGACGAATAACACGGACCGGTTACACGGGCAGTACCCGGGGTCAAGGAACATGGCGTGTAACCATACTACACGCTGTGTAACTTTTTATTCATGGCTTGAGCCACTTGCCTTCTGTGACTTAGACTAGTTCTTCGGGTTCGTACCCCTGGTAACCCCCTGATGGTTTTGGTATCAATTCCATTATACAAGAGTATGATCCCTTCAATAGAACTCCCTGAATAGAGTTGTTGGAATCCCCTCTATGAGACTTAGAGCCGGATCCTCTATTCATTTCTGGAACCCTAGGTAGAGTTCTTGGTATCGACGTGACCAACTTTACATGGGCGCTGATCCTATGCTTAGAGGATTAGCTCAGACTGAGTTATCGGAATGACTCAATGACTTGGCTGTGATCCTCATCTAAGCATCATGCTCCCAAGGTACTTGTGGAGTGTGTTCTCCCGGAACGAGTACTTCTTGTCTCTCTCTTCAGACCTAGGAGTGTGTTCTCCAGATGGTATGCTTAGTGGAATCTTCGAGCTGGATCTTAGTGGTGGTTTCGTGATAGTTGCCTGTGTATGAGTATATCTGGATATTCTTGTTATATGTTCTGTAGATATAAACTGTGTAGAGCTGACTGTACCTTTCTTCGTGGTATTTTCCTTTTTGGTATTTCCTTTTTGGTTTTCGGGGTGTCATACTGGGCATTGTTATACTCACCCCTGCATGGGATTTGCCCGCACGTGTCGTGTCTTGTGCAGACGAGCGAGCCTGTGACAGGATTCTAGGCGGACGAAGACCGGATGGTGTTCAGTGAGATCAGACAGGCCGAGGTGTTTTCCTTCGGCGATGTTTTGCAGTCCCAGGACCTTTCTCTATAGGTTGGACTTGTTGTAGACTTTATTTTGGTGGGCTTGTACTTTTGGCCCAGGGTTTTACTTTACTATACTTTACCTACATGTCGTACTCTGTTGGTTGGGTTTTAGTGTATGCATGCATCTTTTCCTTTTAGTGGTTTTTAATTTTCATCTTCGCGGGCTTGGAGATGTGTCTGCGTGTGTACAGGTTATAGCCAATGCCTCCCATGTTAGTAGCATGCCTACTCGGTGCTAGTCACCAGCCCCTGGCCTATTGGAGGTGGGCTTGGGGAGTTGTGGCTCGGGCCCCACTGGGACGGGTCGTGAAAGAGTGGTATCAGAGGTGGTCGGTTCTACCTGAGGACCAAGAGTCTGTGAGTTGGTTTGGGGAAACCGTGTTAACTTATTCAAGTTCGGATCTCAGGTCAGGGACCCCAAAGTTGGTGCGGCGGCCGACATATCCATACACCAGGACTCTGATAACTACTTTTCGAATCGGATCATGAAAACACTAGTTACATGGGGAAAAATGGTACATGCATCATATAGGAATGGGTTGTGGTTTCCATGTCCTTCTTGAGTTAGCTCTCCAGATATACTCACTAACTGTGATACATCTTGTTTTTTAAACAGTATGCCTCCACGACGCGCACCCGCTAGGATCTAGTAGCTCGATCACGAGGGTGACCCCCTTGGTGATGAAGCTTCGATACAGGGACCAGATCCCCTAGTTCTACCACCAGCTGGCATGCCAGTTATTCCACCATTTGTGGGGTAGTGTTTAGCGCCTGCTGAACCAGTGGAGGAGGAGCGCAGGCTGAGTGCCCTCCACGAGTTTCAGAGAAATAGACCCTTCAGGTTTCGAGGTGAGCCTGACCCTCAGGAAGCAGAGGACTGGCTTGAGGCAGTGACCAGAGTCTTCCGCTTGGTCAGGACACCAGCAGACTAGATGGTGATCCTAGCAGCGAGCCTTCTGCAGGGCTCGGTAGGGCGATGGTGGAGTTTTGTCATCCAGACTCACGACGAGGAGACTCTTCCATGGTCAGATTTTGAGCATCTGTTCAGAGAGAAGTTTCCACCGGTTACCCAGATATAAGTACGTATAAAGGACATTCTTCAGCTCCAGCAGGGAACCATGTCGGTGGATGACTATTCGTCGAGGTTTAACGACCTCTTACGATACTCGATGGATATGGTCAGAGATCAGTACTTCAGAGCTCGGAATTATGAGCGGGGCTTTCTCAGAGATATCCAAGCTCGAATCATCCCTATGAGGATTCCAACTTATGCTGGGGTGCTCGAGCGGGCTTTGGTGGTCGAGAGCTTCTTGGCGGAGCAGGGACAGGTGACAGTTGTCAGTAGTGGGCAAGATGGAGCAGAGACCTCGGCAGTAGGGAGCCGACGTCAGGGACCCAAGCATGGGAGACGTTTCTAGAGGAGATCCCAGGATAGGGGATCAGCCATACAGGGTTCATAGGGAACTTCCAGCCAGCCTTGAGAGAGGCGATGTTACTCATGTCATGGCAGGGGAAATATCACTCGAGATTGTATGACCTGCCGTACTACTGATACGGGAGCAGTGGATGAACCACCGAGGTAGAGGCAACGTGTAGAGCAGGCAGATCCGTGAGGCGGCGGATGTGGCAGAGGTGTTGGGAGATCAGCTGGAGGTGGTCGGAGTTTCAACCCTTTCCCACCCCCACCCCCAGGAGGTCCACCCCAGGCTCTGGTAGCTGGTGGACAGAGGCAGGGACAACTGTAGGCAGCAGAGGCTTATGACCCAGGTACTCCCGTAATGATTAGAGGTACTATCTATGTCTTTTCTACTTTGGCTACCGTATTGATAGAAATAGGTTCTAGTCATTCCTTTCTGGCTACTTATCTTGTTCGAGACCTTGAGATTCCAGTTGAGCCATTGACTCGATCCTTATGCTTAGAAACACCGACTGGAGAAGATTCAGAGATCACACACATTTCCAGGTAGTGTGACCTGACCCTTGCAGGCGAGTGTTTTTGTTGGAACCTCTTGGTGGTAGCGTCGAGGCCTTACGATGTCATTCTTGGCATGGATTGGTTATCCACAGTTCATTCCCAGATTGATTGTTTTAGGTGAAGGGTGTTGTGTGTCCACAGTGATGGAACAAGGTTCTCTTTTGTCGGTGAAAGAGAGACCCAGGTAGCGCAGGATAGACTCATGCATAAGATGGAACAACTGATTTCACACCAATTGGCTAGCCTAGCCCTTGGAGTAGCAGATGTTACGAGTTTCCGGTTCCCAGCAGTGGTGGCCGAGTACGAGGAAGTCTTTCTGGAGGATGTCCCCGGGCTACCTCCCCATTGAGAGATAGATTTCTGCATTGATTTTCAACCTAGTAGAACCCCGATATCAGCATCAGCTTATCGGATAGCTCATGCAGAGCTTCGTGAGCTGAGGATGCGGCTAGACGACTTACAGAAGAAGGGCTTTGTGAAACCCAGTGTTTCACCCTGGGCGGCCCCAGTGCTGTTTGCCAAGAAGGCAGACGGGAGCTTGAGGCTGTGTGTGGATTACCGGTTCTTAAATCAGGTGACCGTGAAGAACCAGTATCCACTACTGAGGATCAATAACCTCTTAGACCAGTTGATAGGGGCATGATGGTTCTAGAAGGTTGATTTATGATCAGGCTATCACCAGCTGCGAGCACGAGAGGAGGATATACCGAAGATAGATTTCAGATGTCGCTACGGTCACTATGAGTACTTGGTGATGCCCTTCGGCGTAACGAACACCCTGGTAGTGTTAGTGTGACTCATGAACCGGATCTTTCAGCCCTATGTAGACCAGTTTTTGGTGGTCTTCATCAATGATATCCTTGTGTACTCTGCATCCGAGGAGGAGGACACGAGACACCTAATGATGGTTCAGGACACACTCTGAGAGCACCAGTTGTAAGGGAAAATCTCGAAGTGTCAGTTCTGGTTACAGGAGGTCCACTTTCTGGGGCACGTTATCTCAGTAGATGGTGTAGCAGTGGACCTAGCTAACATGGAGGCTGTGATAGCATGGGAGCCACCCCAGAGCATGACGGAGGTGCGGAGTTTCCTTGGGTTGGCAGGCTACTATCGGAGATTCATCCATGGTTTCTCCAGGATTGTAGCACCCATGAAAGATTTGACCCGAAATGGACAACCTTTCTTGTGGACCGAGGGGTGCGAGAAGGCTTTCCAGCAGTTGAGATAGTGTCTGACGAGCGCCCCAATCTTGAGATTACCAGAGGAGGGTGTTGAGTACGTAGTGTTCTGCGACGCATCAGGAACCGGGCTTGGTTGTGTCCTGATGCATAGGCAAGCGGTGATTGCCTATGGCTCACGTAATTTGAGGCCACATGAGCAGAACTATGTGACCCATGATCTTGAGTTGGTAGCGGTAGTCTTCGCATTGAAGATGTGTCGACACTACCTTATGGGCGAACAATTGACCGTCTACTCTGATCATAAGAGCCTCAGATATATCTTTTATTAGAAGGATATGAATTTGAGACAGAGGCGATGGCTTGAGTTCCTTCAGTATTACGACTTTGAGATCATTTATACTCCTAGGAACGGGAATGTGGTGGCCGATGCTCTCAGAAGGAAATCTAGTTTGCAGTTGCTGGATGAGTTGACAAGGCAGTTGGCCTCTTTACAGTTGTCCTTCATAGATGGAGAAGAGGGAGCTTACCTTCAGTCAATGGTTGTACCCCTCCACTCTTACAGCGAGTCAGGGAAGCATAGTGCGAGGATGCTAGCAATGATACTCTACGTGCTTAGATATCCACATGTGATGCTGGTGATGGATTTTCTGAAAGATGGGAGCACGTTGTCCTTTTCAGAGGGCGCAGGGTGGTACTAGTGACGTTGCGAGAGGAGGTTCTGAGGGATTTCCATATATCCCCATTGGCTGTGCATCCAGGCATGGAAAAGATGTACCAGGACATCTGACATTAGTTCTGGTGTCCAGGAATGAAGAAGAGTGTGGCAGAGTTTGTATCTCGGTGCCTTACTTCTTATCAAGTAAAGGCTGAGCACCAGGTTCTTGCAGGTTTGGCTCAGCCCCTTGAGGTTCCAGAGTGGAAGTGGTACGGGATATCCATGGACTTCGTGATGGGTTTACCATGTACGTCCAGGGGACACAATGCCATCAGGGTGGTCATTGATCGACTCACCAAGTCGGCCCACATCCTATCCATATGAGAGAAGAGTTCAGTAGAGAGCTTGGGACGCCTCTACGTACATGGGATAGTTCGGCTTCACGGAGTACCATCCACGATCGTCTCAGATCGTGATTCTCGTTTCACATCCTGGTTGTGGAAGGGATTGCAGGAAGCTTATGGGACTCAGTTACTATTGAAGCTCCTTTCGTCACAGTATCTAAAGATTGGAAAAGGGAAATGAATTAGCACAAATTGATCCATCCTTTGAAGAAAATATAAAAAATCGACAAAGGGATGAACGAGGAGACGATTGCCCATAAGTCCCGCAAGTTTCCTCATAGTCGTGCAGGTCCACTTGCGCGACGAATTATGGTCGCGCAAGTGACTTGCGTGACCTAAGTGATAACCGCCCGGGGTCTTCTCCTACCTATAAATAAACCTTGTGGGCCCCCCATTAAAGGAGTATTTTTTTCCAGAAACTCAGATTTGACCTCCCGGCATCCTAGTCTCTTCTCAAAGCTTCCGAAACACTTCTAAGGTAATTTATTGCCTAGAACAGAAGATCTAAAGAGGGGGAGGAAGGCATAAGTGTTGAAACTCATCAACACTTGCGCGCCTGAGTGGCCAGCCCTTAAGGGAAAAGGACCACATTGCGTTCCACCTTACTCCTTCAATAGATCTTGCACGCCCCTCTTCTGGAAGAACCTCAAGATGATTCTAAAGTATTTAATGAAGAGTCCCTCAAGTATTACCCTACTGATTAACCATTGCGTAAGTACACCATTTGTCGCGCAGGCATACCTGCGTGACCAGGACTTGCACGCCCACACAGTACCTGCGCGCCTTCCAGGACTTGCGCGCCCCTGCCTTTTGGGTGCCTTTCTTTCCCATTTTACCCCTCTTAAGCCATTACACCTTTTCTATTCATGATTCGGTCTTCATGACACTCTTCAAAGCCATTTATGGAAGAATTTCTTGATTTGACTTCCTTATCTGAAAGGAATTCTTTATAATATTTCTCAAAACCTAGTGATTTACACTTCATTATGTCACTAAAGATTGAGATTTCATTCATTCAACCTCATCCTTTAAAATGAGATAATCTTTAACCTAGGCCTCCTTTTCAAGAGTAAGTCCAAGTAATAATTCCTTTAACCTGGGCCTCCTTTTCAGGAGTAAGTCCCAGTCATAATTCCTTTAACCTGGGTCTCCTTTTCAGGAATAATCCCCAGTCATAAGTCCTCTAATTTGGGCATCCTCTTAGGAGTAATCCCCAGATCCCCTAACCTGGGCTTCCTTTTCAGGAGTAAGCCCCGATCTCAAATATGGGCATCCTTCTTAGGAGTAAGCCCCAGTCATAATTCTTAACTTGGGCATCTTTCTTAAGAGTAATCCCGAATTCTTAAGGGTCCCAAATCTGGGCATCCTCCTTAGGAGTAACCCCCAGTCCCCTAATTTGGGCATCATCCTCAAGAGTAATCCCCAAACCTTAATCCTTGACATGGGACTCCTTTTCAAGAGTAAGCCCCAGTCTTAATTTCTCTTAACTAGTCATAATTTACCTTTGATATGGGATTCCTTCTCAGGAGTAAACCCAATCTTAAGTCCTCTCTTAATTTGGGCCTCCTTTTCAGGAGTAAGCCCCAAGTTAGAGTATTCAAAATCTCCATGAAGCCCATATACCTTTATGGACCCTTTTCCTGGATTTATTCCCTAAAGTAAATCCTAACCTTAATTTATCTGGGCAGTCATACATACATAATCCTCACATTATTTCTTATGACTGCATCTTTCATGGAACAATTAGCTAATTTTTTTTACCAATACCTCTTGTTTCTCACACCGAGCATGAATCACGTGAGCTTAGAGTGTAAAAGTAATTATTACATCCTTATTTGAGCCATCAATCATAAACATCATACTCCCTTACTCGAACTACGTGGGTTCAGATTCCTTTTCTAAACAAAGGATAGGCAGGTAGCCCATCTGCGGGTTCGATCCAAACTCTAAAATAATCCATATCCTTCTGAATGACAATAAAATTCAAGTTCCCCACTGATTGTCTTTAAAACCAGCATGGTCATCATAATGACCAAGAGACTTCTATATAAATGTTTCAAAGGTTACCATTGAACAAGAATCTATAATAAATATAGATGATTCTATATCGATGAAGAACCTCAAATAAATATAAAATATTCTCTAAATTTCCTACATATCAATAATTGATTGTCAGATTTGAAGGAAAGATCATTTTATACTTGGTAATGTAATAAGGATTCACGAACATAACTTTAATCTATAATGAGAGTCCTAGAATAGACAATAATTCCCCTAAAAATGGTGTGATGAGTCCAACCTCCCATCCTCTCGACCAATGAAAATTCCTAAGCCTCATCAATCCACAAACTAATGAGCACCTACCTTCGGAAAGTAGGCTTGAATGGATATGGAATCATTGGATGTTTCCGGTTCTACGAACAAACCCGTTAGAAACCGATCAGAATGTTTGAACCTCCCATCAATGGCGGTCATCCCCGGATTCTGAGGGAAACAAAAAATGGTTAACCCGACGAGAATCCTTATCCATGTTAAAATGATGTTTTACCTATTTGTTAGGCACCTATTTAAAACTCAATGATAGGTCCAACAAAAACTATCATTGATATATGTGCTCATCCAAAAGATGTAGTGTCTGAATTTATCTTGATTACGTCTTTTATATCAAATAGGCACTCTTTTCCCAAGATCTTCTGCATTTCTAGAATGGCTGCTCTAAATTCACACCTATGAATACTGCTGCTGCAAATGCCACTACTGCTACTCCTGCAGGATCTTCGTCCGCTCTTAGGACGATATCACCTATTCGGCGTCTTCAACACTGGGTATCAAACAGACTTGTTAAGGAGTACCGTCAACACGGTACCATCCCAACTCTAGAGGCTGCCCGACAAGCCCTCCAAGTAAACAACTCAAATCGGTCGTCCGGACAACGACGACCAGTGATCAAGAAGCAGACGATGCTGACTACCATCTCCAACCGTTTCGGGTCGTTATCCCCGGAACGCAATCACCAATCACTCCCTTATTCTGGGGAGGTGAATGAGCAGGTCCCTCAGGACCTTAATTTAAACAGACAGGAGTCCTTCCTGAGGGATCCCACTAACAATCGCCGCCAGACTCGTGTGGCAGTGCGCCCTCAACATGATGAGGGTACCGACTCAAGGCGTTCGGCTCAGGTTCCTTGAACCCGAGCAAGCAAGACGGACCACCAGAGGCGGAATCCAGTCAATAGTGAGCAGGTTCTCATATCTTGCATCTCCGGAGAAGTCCACCAACCTAACTTGGTGGAAAGCAACAAGCAGGCACATACACCTGCCCGTTTTAAACCCGCTGTCTAGAAGACTCGTCTAGCAGCATCACACCAATCCCGCTCGGCAATTCTGGAAAAGTACTATAGGCAGGAACATACACTTGTTTATACATCATCAGCTAGTTAGCAGGCTCGTCTGACTACATATGATGGATCTCATCAACCACGTTTGGCGAAGTGCAATCAGAAGGCACATACACCTACTGGTATTAATCAAGCCTACCAACAGTCTCGCTTGGTAGCATTCAGATAAGTTAGTCGAAAAGCCCTGACAACAAATAGGAGGCAGACTCAACTCTGTGCCCCACACTTGAGTACTGTCAGGATTCACTAATAGGAAAAGGAGGACAAGAGCCGGCACATACACCTGCTCCAAGCATGAAATGGACGTATATTCCAATTCCGGCAGTTGAAATCACCAAGCGTATTCTATCAATGGTGAAAGAGCAGAAGAAAATACCTGCTCATATTCTGGATGCCTACCAGGATATTATAACAACTTCAGTAGCATCTCAGGGAAAGACACATAAATCTATCCCTACCAGTGGAGTTATACATCAACAATTCACTCCGGACTAGACACACACATCTGTTCCAGTCCAAGAGGGTTGTGGGGCATACTCCCTCATATCATATGGACAACCAAGTCAGGCACATACACCTGATTTGAGAGGAGATCGTCAGCCTATCCTGGCCATCTTTCCTGATCAGGCACATATACCTGCTCAGAGTAGCCACTTCGTTAACAAGTGGTTTCCAAGGCAAGTAAGAAGGCGTCTAAGAAAAAGACCCGCCCAACACAGTCAGGAGATCAAGTGCCAATCTGTAACAAGGCCTTGCTCGATGCTGGAGTTTTTGAAGCCCTTAGGCAATTATCTATTGGAATTCAAGATTCTACTCCCTCAGTTCCCAATAGTGGGAACATTAATTCCGAAGGTCTTCAACAGACACTTCCTCATGAAGGCTTGCTTCATGACAATTCAGTCGATCTTGAAGTTTCATCTTCAGATGAGAGCCACATGAACCCTCTGTGTGGTCAGAAGACCAAGGAGCAAGAGATCTCATCTTTTGCTGTAACCCATTTTGGTGGTCCTCCCCATGATGATGAATTTCACTGCGAAAGTCCTCTCTGCAGTAGTGATGCACATTTCCTGTAAAATATTCCAATGGACAATGTAGTGCCGAGAAAGCCCTCTTATCTTGAGTCACTTGAAAATGCGAAACCAGTCATGTCTGAAGCTTCATCGCTAGCAGGTGAAATACTTTCTCAATCAGAAGATAGCCCAGGGTGTAGGTCATTCTACGGACCACCCCTAAGTCATTCATCCTCTAGTTTGATCAATGATATCTCTACCAATCCTGTTGAATCCAATGAAGCAACAAGAAAACACCATCTCTGGTCAAATCAGGTAGAATAATCTTCATCAAATGATAAATAGGAAATTCTGAATATGAGAAAACAACTGGAGAAAGGTGAAGTGCCAGTCATGTTTTGGCCTCTGGCTGACTCTCAGTATAGTATTTCAGAAATGTTGACAGAAGATGAAATTCATGATATTCATCTCAACATATGGAAAACTCTTGTTCAGTTAAAAAATAAAGTATTATATTATGATTAATATTAAAATCATCTTAAGATAATATAAGGGTTAAAATGTCAGATTGATTTGGCGTCTCTATCAGTCTCTCGATATCCGAAGGCTGAAAAGCAGCAGAGATCCCTTCAACGTTCATGCTTTGGCGCACTAAGAAGATTGCGTCAGTTAATTTCCAATGCCCCATCTGGTATTCATGTCAGAGGATGGGGTGTTCACTGAGCACTGCATTTCACGGTGCTCTTCAGTCAGCAAAGCCCGCCGAAAATGGTCTCATACAATGTTATTACCCATGGTTGGCCACAGTCAATGGGATTTGTTTGTAATCAAAATCTTTCTCAAGAACAGGCTTCAACTAGTTCTTCTCAAAATCAAGCATACAGAGAATGAGTTGTTGAATTACTTCTACATAAAGAAAACGAGAATATTGAATATGCCTCTCGTATGGAGCAATCACATCATCAAGTGACAGAAGTGTCGGAAATCAGCCAACGGTCTTTTGAACCCGGTGATAAAATCAGATACAGATTAATGCATCCAGCTAATTTCTGGACTAAGATTCGCAAGATCAGGAGGACTTTCAAGAAAGTATCAAACATAGCATTTCAAGAGCCACCCCAGCTCGCCAGACTAGGGACTCTTTTAAACCAACCCTCAGAATCAACAAATAGGATTCGAGGAGTTGAGAGAGAACAGCGGGAACAACCCCAGTCCACTGGACTGGAGACCTTTTCATATCATCAATCCCCTCCTCAGAGAAAGTCGGTTTTTTCTCGATTAGGGAAGAAACCTCAAGAGGAACGAAGAGCCAAATTATCAGGATATTCCCTCTAAATTACGGTTCATAAATAAGTTCATGAGGGATGGAATCAACAAAAGGAAATGTCTCATCAAAGACATGGAAGAAGACAATATCATAGAAATTCTGATAGAAGGGATGTGATGCGTTATTCATCAATCAATTTCATCAATGCCTTTGTTGCTGATCCACCAGATGAGGCTCACTCAGGGGACTCAGATGAAGAGGTTCCTGCTCAAGAAGATGTACGCACCGACACAAATGAAGAAGGTGTGCGTACATGAAGTCAAAGGATTACTCAGAACTTAAGTAATCTTTCGAGTAACCCACTTCCCCCTCTCTGAAAAGGATCCAAAAAAGGGAAGGGAAAGAACCAGGTTACACATCCTTCCTCTAAAGAAGGTCAATCACTCTCACTAGAGTAGAGGTTTGCACAACAGGAGGAAGAAATGAAGGAATTAAGAAGGTTGAATGTAGAACTACTTCAGAGTAGTCTTCTTCTTAATCATGCTGGAGTCAGTCAGCCAAAGCAATTTGTTGCAGCTAATGAGATGGAACAAGAATATCCTCCTCTATCAGTACACCCTCACAGGTCTAATCTTACAGGTCAAGTGCAACAACAGTTGGCAGTGCTACCATCAGTTGCAGCACTAATCGCCACATCTGTCCAAGCTCCAGTCATTGCACCTACCCAAGTCCAAGTTCAACCGGATGTTTCTCAAAAGTTAATAACTACTATTGAGTCATTAACAGATCGGTTAGAAACTATGGAAGGGAAACGTGCGCAAGTTCAACCAGAAAAGAAAGTTTAACCTGAATGGATAGATTCAATTTCTCCTCCATCCAGTTTTGGGAATCCTGTATTCCCTATTTTCAATGGATCCGGTGATCCTGGGCAACATTTGATGCATTACGTGTCTTGTTGCGATCCTATGATGGGAACTCCGGAGCAGCAAGAAGTAGTGAAACTCATATGCTTCGTGCGAACCTTACAAGGACCAGCTTTTGATTGGTATACAAGTTTGCAATCCCGGTCAATTACCGGATGGGAGGATCTTCGCCAAAAATTTCTCCTTCAGTTCAGCTCAACTTTTCCAAAGACAACAGTTTTCGATCTTACAAACTGTAAGCAAAGGGAGAATGAAAGAGTCTCTGATTTCATTTCTCGCTGGAAGGGATTAACATATTCCTTGTGTTTAGCACTCCCTCAAAAAGAATTGTCTCGAATCTGTGTGGAAAATCTGTGTGACGAATTACTTACGCCATTAATCCCTGTGAAATACACAAGAGAGTTTTGAGACCTTACATCAATTGCTCAGCAGATTGAAGTTTCCATTATATAGGCTAAGGATAAATCTCATGTAATTCCATCAGCTCTAGGAAGGAGAATGGGTAAAGTAGAAACTGATACAGTTATGCTTAAACAAGCACCTGCACCTATTTCTACCTTAAAACCTTAATCTTCTCGATGGGATCCACCTTTTGAGAGCCAACAACAAAGTCCTTTTCATCCAGATGATCAAAAAGATCAAAGACGAAAAAATTTGAGGATATGAAGAGCAAAACATACTCTTTCCGAAATGAACATGTTTCTAGTTATTTCATTTCGCCTCTGGAAACAAATTTGGTTCAATTGCCAATACCGAAGAGGCCAAACAAGAAAGGAGATGAAGACCATCCTAATTATTTCCCTTTTCATCAAATGCTGGGGAATCCCATCCAGAAGTGTTTTGTCTTCAAAGAATTCCTAAAAAAGATGGTCGACTCGGGACAGGTCACATTAAAAGGCTTCTTAGCCCAGGTAGCATGTGTCATTGCTACAATTTTAGAGGAGGAAAATGAATTTCATGAAGTCAAAAGAAAAAATGCACAGAAATATGATGATTTGATAGTCAGAAAGACAATCAATCGAACTCATTCTATTTTGCGAACATAATTAAAGAAACCAATTGTGTCTTCTTCCATGAATGTTGCAAAAAAACCCTCTTCATCGGAGGGAAAGTCCTCAAAGAAATGAAATGATTCAAAGAAAGAAAAAGAATCAGTAGAATATGAGTATGTGTCAAAGCCTAAGCTGTCTTTGACTTTGGAGGACTTCATGCCATCTACTTCAAAGCCACGGGCACCACCCCACTAAACTGCACAACCTAAACAGGCTAATCAGGCAGAGTCTTCATCAGATAAAGAGTTAATCTTTGGTTCTATTAATATGATTCAATTACCAGATCCATATGCCAGTTTTTTGAAGAATTATTTTGAATAAACTAAAAAGTCCCTCTTTTGTCCTTGCTCTATAACGTTAAAATATACAGCAACGGTCCATACATATGACCTTAATCTATTTGTACTTTCTTCCCACACGACGTTAAACTGTGAAAAAGTCCCTAATGGGTCCAACATGATGTTAAATGGTGTACTCATTTGTCCTTGCTATATGACGTTAAACTACACAGCAACGGTCCATACATATGACCTTAAACTATTTGTACTTTCGTCCCACATGACGTTAAACTGTGAAAAATTCATCGTCCTAACTACATGACACTAAACTATACAGAAAGTTTATGATAGTCCTACATGAAATTAAACTGTAATGTCCCTGCAACATGAAACTAAACTGTGTAGCACCATATCGTCCTTGCTATATGATTTCAAACTATTCATCAATGGTTTAGTATGAATTTAAACTGCAACTTCATCCCACATGACGTTAAACTATGAAAAAATTCCATAAATGGTCCAGTATGACCTTAAACTGCAACTAGGTCCTGTATGACCTTAAACTACATCATCAACGGTCCATGCATATGACCCTAAACTATTTGCAAGTCCCTTACATCCAACAAGATGTTAAACTGTAATGTCCTAACTACATGAAACTAAACTGTATAGAAGTCCCTTACGTCCGGAAAGAGGTTAAACTACATAAGCATCAAAGGTCATGTATGACCTTAAACTACACTTTTGTCTAGCATGACATTAAACTGCACCATCCATGTCCATGCATATGACCTTAAACTATTCGCACTTTCATCCAACATGACGCTAAACTGTGGAAAAAATCCCCAATGCGTTCAACATGTCGTTAAAATGGTGCACTCTTTTGTCCTCACTGCATGAAATTAAACTACATAGTCCCCACTGTCGTCCAACATGACATTAAACTTTATTGTCCCCATCGTCCTAACTACATGACGCTAAACTATACAGAAAGTCCATGATACGTCCTACATGACATTAAACTGTATTTTTTCCCTGCTACATGACACAAAACTATGCAGCACCAATAGTACTAACTGCAAGACTTTAAACTGGATAGTCCCTTTATATATCCTACATGACATTAAACTATGCATCGTTAAGGTTTTTGTTACCTCTTGTTTCTCACACCAAGTATGACTCACGTGAGCTTAGAGAAAACCTCAACCATAACACTCTCTCTGGGCTGCTAACCATGTCTAAGTCCCAACATCATTTTTTAGGTTGTTGTCCCCAAGAACAACTTGATCATTAATTCCTTCTCTAATTTAAGTACACAGACTTTGATCCTTGCCTTCTAGGATGGGTATGTAGGCAACCTCCCAAGGTTCAAGCCCAAAACCAATCTCCTCACATCAGTTCACCTCCCTCTCATACGATGTTGATTCGTGAAACCACCCTTAGAATAAATATCTTTACATTGGTTCACTTTCGTCCTTGATATACGACGTTAAACTATACAACACTTTTGTACAGTATGACAATAAACTACAAATTTATTTGATACCCTCACTTGAGAGGGAACCATTATTTTCATTTATTTTTCAATCATGTTTCATTTCAAAGACTATGTGCATACATGGCAGTGCATGAACCTTTTATCTTGGTTTAAACCATCATTGCACTAAAGTCCCCTTTCACCCTTCACATGTACGAACCAAATTTGTACATAGGGTATTTCTAGAACTACATGGGCTTGATTCCCATCCTTATGTGATATGTAGGAATGTTCGAGTGTCCCTCGAATCCAGCCCCAAGTCTTTGGGCCTAACCCCAAATTCCAATTTCAGTCCCTTGGCTGAAAAGTCCCCATGAAAACCCACACTGTGTATTTCTTACAATGGTCCAAGCTCTGTGACCATAAACTAAGATCTCTAATCCTTTTGTCCCAAACAATATTAAACAATAGTTTAAGAACTACTTAGGGCTTGATTCTCATCCTTATGGGATACGTAGGAAGTCCAACATTTCAATTCAGGACCCAGCCACAACATGATTATGGTTAGCATTGATCTATGTATCTCTATATACATTGAACAATACCAATATTTATGTGTCATAATCCTAACCTTAAATATTTTCAGATCCTCATAACCCTTTTCATGACTTCTAGTCACAAAAATGTCAAACTTCTTAGTGTTCTTTTGTCTGACTATGCAACACATGCCCATAGGTGGCCTTGTATAAACAGTCTACATAACAGACTTGTTAGCCAAAAGATACTATTATTTGACTATGCAGCCAATGCCCATAGGTGGCCCTACATAATTGAACCCACTAACGGGTTTGTTGGATAGTGGTAACTTCATTCTTAGGTAGAATTCCTCTTTTGTCCTTATTTGTCTTAAATGACAGTATGTAGGGATCCGCAAAAAAATATCCATCCTTAACATATTTGTCCCATATACTTTTTCATGATCTGAAAGTATTCAAATCTATGGTTTATATTCTCCTTCCCTACGTTTGGGTCAGACCTTCGTAGGAGTGATATTCATCCAGTTCTTTGATAATTCTGTTTGGAAATATTTTCTCCATATTCAAATACCTCTTTCCATATAGTAAACTCTATACTTTGGATGATTTGAATCTCCATAAACATTCACTGGCTTTTAGAACTAGGAAATTAAATTTTTGAGAGTTCTTTTTCCTGACTTTGCAGCACGTGCGCATAGGTGGCCTTGCATAAACACTCTATATAACAAAATTGTTAGCCAAAAGATACTATTTTATTTAACTATGCAGCCAATGCCCTTAGGTGGCCCTGCATAATTCAACCCCCTAACGGGTTTGTTAAATAATGGTAACTTCGTTCTTGGAAACTACTTCTTCTAATGCCTTTTAGCTATTTTTCACATCATTCCTCAGATTCAAATATTCTTAAGTCATAGCTTACATATTTTCCCTCATACGTGAGTATGGTAATATGTTTTTAGATGAATTTTCAAGGAATTGAGTCAATTCTAATCCATTTCGGTCAAAGCTATTTCGACCTTAAACATTAACCTTTGTATGTATGACATATAGGACTTTAAAATGCCAGATGTCTTGTTTTTTCTTTTTCACCTCAGAGTCAAATTTTATTTTCTCTCTGGATCCAAATATAAGGGGGGACTTTTGTTGACGCTCCTTTCATCATAGAATCTAAAGATTGGAAAAGGGAAATTACTTAGCACAAATTGATCCATCCTTTGAAGAAAATATCAAAAATCGACAAAGGGATGAACAAGGAGACGATTTCCCATAAGTCCCGCAAGTTTCCTCATAGTCACAAAAGTCCACTTGCGCGACACATTATGGCCGCACAAGTGACTTGCGCGACCTAAGTGATAACCACTCAGGGTCTTCTCCTCCTTATAAATAGACCCTATGGGCCCCCATTAAAGGAGGATATTTTCCAGAAACTCAGATTTGAGCTCTCGATGCTCTAGTCTCTTCTCAAAGCTTCCGAAACACTTCTAAAGTAATTTCATACCTAGAACGGAAGATCTAAAGAGGGGGAGGAAGGCCTAAGTGTTGAAACTCATCAACACTTGCACGCCTGAGTGGCAAACCCTTAAGGGAAAATGACCACACTTGCGCGCCTCCTTACTCCTTTAATAGATCTTGCACGCCCCTCTTCTGGAAGAACCTCAAGAGGATTCTAAAGGCTTTAATGAAAAGTCACTCAAGTATTACCCTACTGGTTAACCGTAATGCATGTACACCATTTGTCGCACAGGCATACCTGTGCGACCAAGACTTGCGCGCCCACGCAGTACATGCGCGCCTGCCAAGACTTGCGCGCCCCTGCGTTTTTGGGTGCCTTTCTTTCCCATTTTACCCCTCTTAAGCCATTACACCTTTCTTATTCACGATTTAGTCTTCAAGACACTCTTCAAAGCCATTTATGGCATGATTTCTTGATTTTACCTCCTTATCTGAAATGAATTCTGTATAATATCTCTCAATACCTAGTGATTTACACATCCTTATGTCACTAAAGATTGAGATTTCATTCATTCAACCTCATCCTTTAAAATGAGAGAATCCTTAACCTGGGCCTCCTTTTCAGGAGTAAGTCCCAGTCATAATTCATTTAACCTAGGCCTCCTTTTCAGGAGTAAGTCCCAGTCATAATACCTTTAACCTGGGTCTTTTTTTTCGGGAATAATCCCCAGTCATAAGTCCTCTAATTTTGTCATCCTATTAGAAGTAAGCCCCAGATCCCCTAACCTGGGATTCCTTTTCAGGAGTAATCCCCAGTCTCAAATATGGGAATCCCCCTTAGGAGTAATCCCCAATCATAATTCTTAACTTTGGCATCTTCCTTAGGAGTAAGCCCCAATTCTTAAAGTTCCCAAATCTAGGCATCCTCCTTAGGAGTAATCCCCAGTCCCCTAATTTGGGCATCCTCCTCAAGAGTAAGCCCCAAACCTTAATCCTTGACTTGGGCCACCTTTTCAGAAGTAAGGCCCAGTCTTAATTTCTCTTAACCAGTCCTAATTTACCTTTGATCTGGGATTCCTTCTCAGGGGTAAACCCAATCATAAGTCCTCTCCTAATTTGGGCCTCCCTTTCAATAGTAATCCCCAAGTTAGAGTATTCAAAATCTCCATGAAGCACATATACCATTATGGACCCTGTTCCTGGATTTCTTCCCTAAAGTAAATCCTAACCTTCATTTATCTGGGCAGTTCTACATACATAAGCCCCACATTATTTCTTATGATGGCATCTTTCATGGCACAATTGTCTAATTGTTTTACCAATACCTCTTGTTTCTCACACGGAGCATGACTCACGTGATCTTAGAGTGTAAAAGTAATTATGAAATCCTTCTTTGAGCCATCAATCATAAACATCAGACTCCCTTACGCGAACTACATGAGTTCTGATTCCTTTTCTAAACAAAGGATATGTAGGTTGCCCATATGTGGGTTTGATCCCAACTCTGAAATAATCCATGTCCTTCTGAAAGACAATAAACTTCAAGTGCCCCACTGAGTGGCTTTAAAATTATCATGGTCATCATAATGACCAAGAGACTTCTTTATAAATGTGTCGAAGGGTTCCATTGACCAAGAATCTCTAATAAATACAGATGATTCTCTATCGATGAAGAACCTCAAATACATATAAAAGATTCTCTAAATTTCCTACATATCAATCATTGATTGTCAGATTTGAAGGAAATATCATTTTATACTATGTAATGTAATAAGGATTCACGAACATAACTTAAATCTATAAAGAGAGTCCCGGAATAGACAATAATTCCCCTAAAAAGGTGTGATGAGTCCGACCACCCATCCTCTCGACCAATGAAAATTCCTAAGCCTCATCAATCCACAAACTAATGAGAACCTACCTTTGGAAAGTATGTCCGAATGGATATGGAATCATTGGATGTTTCCAGTTCTACGAAAAAACCTATTAGAAACCGATCAGAATTGTTGAACCTCCCATCAAAGGTGGGCATCCCCGGATTCCGAGGGAAACAAAAAATGGTGAACCCGACGTGAATCCTTAACCAAGTTAAAATGATGTTTTAACTATTTGTTAGGCCCCTATTTAAAACTCAATGAGAGGGCCAACAAAAACAATCATTGATATATGTGCTCATCCAAAAGATGTAGTGGCTGAATTTATCTTGATTACGTCTGTTATATCAAACAGGAACTCTTTTCCCAAGATCTTCTACATTTCTTGAATGGCTGCTCTCAAGTTCACACCTGTGAATACTGCTGCTGCAAATGCCACTGCTACTACTCCTATTGGATCGTCGTCTGCTCTTAGGATGATATCACCTACTCATCATATTCAACGCTGGGTATCAAACGCACTGGTTAAGGAGTACCGTTAACACGGTACCATCACAAATATGGAGGCTGCCCAACAAGCCCTCCAAGTAAACAACTCACATCATTCGTCCGGACAATGATGACCAGTGATCAAGAAGCAGGCGGTGCTGACTACCTTCTCCAACCGTTTCGGGTCGTTAACCCCGGAACGCAATCACCAATCACTCCCTTATTCTAGGGAGGTGAATGAGCAGGTCCCTCGGGACATTAATTTAAACAGACAGGAGTACTTACTGAGGGCTCCCACCAACAATCTCCACCAGACTCATGCGGAAGTGTGCCCTCAACATGATGAGGGTACCGACTCCAGGTGTTCGGCTTGGGTTCCTTGAACCCGAGCAAGCAAGACGAACCACTAGAGGCGGAATCCGGTCAACAATGAGAAGGTTCTCATCTCTGCCATCTCCGGATAAGTCCACCAACCTAACTTGGTGGAAAGCAACAAGCAGGCACATACACCTTCCCGTTTTAAACCCGCTGTCCAGCAGACTCATCTGGCAGCATCACACCAATCCCACCCGGAAATTCCAGCGGAGTACTATAGGCAGGAACATACACCTGTTTATAAATCATCAGCTAGTCAGTAGGCTCGTTTGATTACATATGATGGATCTCGTCAACCACGTTTGGCGAAGTGCAATCAGCATGCACATACACCTACTGGTATTAATCAAGCCTACCAACAGTCTCGCTTGGTAGCATTCAGAGAAGTTAGTCGGAAAGCCCCGACAACAAATAGGAGGCAGACTCAACTCTCTACCCCCACACTTGAGTACTGTCATGATTCACTGACAGGAAAAGGAGGACAAGAGCCAACACATACACCATCTCCAAGCCCTGGAATGGACGTATATTCCCATTCCGGAAGATGAAGTCACCAAGAATATTCTATCAATGGTGAAAGAGCAGAAGAAAAGCCCTGCTCATATTCTGGATGCCTGCCAGGATATTATTAAAAATTCAGCGGCATCTCAGGGAAAGACACATAAATCTATCCCTACCAGTGGAGTGATACATCAACAATTCACTCTGGAACAGACACACACATCTGTTCCAGTCGAAGAGGGTTGTGGGGAATACTCCCCCATATCATATAGACAACCAAGTCAGGCACATACACCTGATTTGAGAGGAGATCATCAGCCTAACCAAGCCATATTTCTTGATCAGGCACATATACCTGCTCAGAGCATCCACTTTCGTCAACAAGTAGTTTCCAAGGAAAGTAAGAAGGCATCTAAGAAAAAGACCCGCCCATCATAGTCAGGAGATCAAGTGCCAATCTGTAACAAGGCCTTGCTCAATTCTGGAGTTCTTGAAGCCCTCATGAAATTATCTGTTGGAATTCAAGATTCTACTCCCTCAGTTCCCAATAGTGGGAACATTAATTCCAAAGGTCTTCAAAAGACACGTCCTCATGAAGGATTGCTTCAAGAAAATTCGGTCGATCTCGAAGTTTCATCTTCAGATGAGAGCCACAGGAACCCTCTGTGTGGTCAGAAGACCAAGCAGCAAGAGATCTCATCTTTTGCTGTAACCCATTATGGTGGTCCTCCCCATGATGATGAATTTCACTGCGAAAGTCCTCTCCGCAGTAGTGATGCAAATTTCCTGACAAATACTCCAGTGGAAAATGTAGTGCCGAGAAAGCCCTCTTATCTTGAGGCACAAGAAAATACAAAACCAGTCATGTCTGAAGCTTAATCGCTAGCATGTGAAATACTTTCTCAATCATAAGATAGACCAGGGTGTAGGTTATTCTCCGAACCACCCCTAAGTCATGTATCTTTTAGTTTGATCAATGATTTCTCTACCAATCATGTTGAATCTAATGAACCAACAAGGAAACACCAAATCTGATCAAATCAGGCAGAAGAATCTTCATCAAATGATAAAGAGGAAATGCTAAATCTGAGAAAACAACTGGTGAAAGGTGAAGTGCCAGTCATGTTTTGGCCTCTGGCTGACTCTCGGTATAATATTCCAGAAATGTTGACGGAAGATGAAATTCATGATATTCATCTCAACATATGGAAAACTATTTGTCAGTTGAAAAAAAGTATTATCTTATAATGAATATGAAAATCATCTTTAGATAATAGAAGGGTTACAACGTCAAATTGATTTGGCATCTCTATCAGTATCTCGATATCCGAAGGCTGAAAAGCAGCAGAGAGCCCTTCATCGTTCATGCTTTGGCGCACTATGAAGATTGCATTAGTTAATTTCCAATGTCCCATCTGGTATTCGTGTCATTGGATGGGGTGTTCATGGAGCACTGCATTTCACGGTGCTCTCCAGTCATCAAAGCCCGCCAAAAATGGTCTCATGAAATGTTATTTCCTATGGTCGGCCACAGTCAATGGGATTTGTTTGTAATCAAAAGCTTGCTCAAGAACAGGCTTCAACTAGTTCCTCTCAAAATCAAGCATACAGAGAACAAGTTGTTGAATTACTTCTACATCAAGCAAACGAGAATATCGAACAAGCCTCTCATATGGAGCAAGCACATCATCATGTGACAGAAGTGTCGGAAATCATCCAACGGTCTTTTGAACCGGGTGATAAATGCGAATACATATTAATGTATCCAGCTAATTTCCAGACTAAGGATCACAAGATCAGGAGGACTTTCAAGAAAGACTCAGACATAGCATGTCAAGAGCCACCCTAGCTCGCCAGACTGGGGACTCTTTTAAACCAACCCTCAGAATCAACAAATAGGATTCAATGAGTTGAGTGAGAACTGCAGGAACAACCCTAGTCCACTAGACTGGGGACTTTTTCAAATCATCAATCCCCTCCTCAGAGAAAGTCGGTCTTTTCTCGATTAGGGAAGAAACCTCAAGAGGAACGAAGATCCAAATTATCAGGAGATTCCCTCCAAATTACGGTTCCTCAAGAAGTTCCTGAGGGATTGAATCAACAAAGGCAATGTCTCATCAAAGACATGGAAGAAGACAATATCATAGAAATGCCGATAGAAGGGATGTGATGTGTTATGTATCAATCAATGTCATCAATCCCGTTGTTGCTGATCCACCAGATGAGGCCCACTCAGGGGACTCAGATGAAGAGGTTCATGCTCAAGAAGATGTACGCACTGACAAAAATGAAGAAGGTGTGCGTAAACAAAGTCAAAGAATTACTCAAAACATAAGTAATATTTCGAGTAACCCACCTCCCCCTCTCTGAAAAGGATCCAACAAAGGGAAGGGAAAGAACCAGGTTACATATCCTTCCTCTGGAGAAGGTCAATCCCTCTCACTAGAGCAGAGGTTTTCACAACAGGAGGAAGAAATAAAGGAATTAAGAAAGTTGAATGCAAAACTAATTCAGAGTATTCTTCTTCTAAAGAATGCTGGAGTCAATCAGCCAAAGAAATTTGTTGCAGCTACTGAGATAGATCAATAATATTCTCCTCTATCAGTACACCCTCACAGGTCTAATCCTATGGGTCAAGTGCAACAACAGTTGGCAGTGCTACCATCAGTTGCAGCACCAATCTCCACATCTGTCTAAGCTCCAGTCATTACACCTACCCAAGTCCAAGTTCAACCGGATATTTCTCAAAAGTTAATAACTACTATTGAGTCATTAACAGCTCGGTTAGAAACTATGGAAGGGAAACGTGCACAAGTTCAACCAGAAAAGAAAGTTTACCCTAAATGGGTAGATTCAATTTCTCCTCCATCCAGCTTTGGAAATACTGTATTCCCTATTTTCAATAGATCAGGCGATCCTGAGCAACATTTGATGCATTACATGTCTTGTTGCGATCCTATGATGGGAACTCCGGAGCAGCAAGAAGTAGTGAAACTCAGATGCTTCGTGCGAACCTTGGAAAGACCAGGTTTTGTTTGGTATACAAGCTTAAAATCCCCGTTAATTTCCGAATGGGAGGATATTTGCCAAAAATTCCTCTTTCAGTTCAGCTCAACTTTTCCAAAGACAACAGTTTTTGATCTTACAAACTGTAAGAAAATAGAGAATGAAAGAGTCTCTGATTTCATTTCTTGCTGGAAGGGATTAACATATTCCTTGAGTCTAGAACTCCCTCATGAAGAATTGTTTCCAATCTGTGTGGCAAATCTACGTGACAAATTACGAACACCATTAATCCCTATGAAATACACAGGAGGGTTTCGAGACCTTACTTAAATCGCTCAGTAGATTGAAGATTCCCTTATACAGGCAAAGGCTAAATCTTGTGTAATTCCATCAGCTCCAAGAAGGAGAATGGGTAAAGCAGAAACTGCTACAGTTATGCTCAATCAAGCACCTATACCTATTTCTACCTCAAAACCTTCATCTTCTCAAAGGGATCCATCTTCTGAGTGCTAAAAACAAAGGCCTTTTCATCCAGATGGTCAAAAAGATCAAAGACGAAAACAATTTGTGGATCTGAAGAGAAAAACATACTCATTCCAAAATTAAAAAGTTCTTGGTTATTTCATTTCAGCTCTGGAAAACAATTTTGTTCAATTGCCAATACCGAAGAGGCCAAACAAGTAAGGAGATGAATACTGTCCTAATTATTGCCCTTATCATCAAATGTTGGGGCATCCTATCCAGGAGTGTTTTGTCATCAAAGACCTCCTGCAAAAGATGGTCGACTCGGGACAGGTCACATTGAAAGGCTCTTCAGCCCAGGTAGCATGTGTCACTGCTACAGTTCCAGAGGAGGAAAATGAATGTTAGGAAGTCAAAAGAAAAAATGCATAGAAATATGATGATTGGATGGTCAGAAATACAATCAATCAAACTCATGCTATTTTACGAACACTATTAAAGAAACCAATTGTGTCTTCTGCCATGAATGTTGCAGCAAAACCTTCTTTGTTAGAGGGAAAGTCCTCAAAGAAACGGCATGATACAAAGAAAGAAAAAGAATCAGAAGAGGATGAGTATGTGTCAAAGCCTAAGCCATCTTTGACTTTGGCAGACTTCATTCCATCTACTTCAAAGCCACAGGCACTGCCCCACCAAACGGCACAGCCTAAATAGGCTAATCAGGCAGAGTCTTCATCAGGCAAAGAGTTAATCTTTGGTTCTGTTAATATGATTCAATTAACATATCCATATGCCAGTTTTTTGAAGAAGTATTTTGTATGAACTACAAATTACCTCTTTTCTCCTTGCTATATGACGTTAAACTAACCAACAACGGTCCATATATATGACCTTAAATTATTGGTACTTTCATCCCATGTGACGTTAAACTATGAAAAAACCCCTAATGCGTCCAACATGACGTTACATGGTGTACTCTTTAATCCTTTCTATATGACGTTAAACTACACAGCAACGGTCCATACATATGACCTTAAACTATTTGTACTTTCGTCCCACACGACGTTAAACTCTGAAAAAGACATCATCCTAACTACATGACGCTAAACTGTAAAGAATGCCCATGATACGTCCTACATGACATTAAACCGTAATGTCCCTGCAACATGACACTAAACTGTACAGCACCAGATCATCCTTTCTATATGACGTTAAACTATACAGCAATGGTCCAGTATGACTTTAAACTACAAATTCGTCCCACACGACGTTAAACTGTGAAAAATCTACCTAAATGGTCCAGTATGACCTTAAACTGCAACTAGGACCTGTATGACCTTAAACTGCATCATCAACGCTCCATGCATATGACCATAAACTATTTGCGAGTCCCTTATATCCAGCAAGACGTTAAACTGTAATGTCCTAACTACATGACACTAAACTGTATATAAGTACTTTACGTCCGGAAAGATGTTAAACTACATAAGCATCAAAGGTCCTATATGACCATAAACTACACTTTTGTCTAGCATGACATTAAACTGCACCATCCACGGTCCATGCATATGACCTTAAACTATTCGCACTTTCGTCCAACATGACGCTAAACTGTGGAAAAAATCCCCACTGCATCCAACATGATGTTAAAATGGTGCACTCTTTTGCCTCACTTCATGACATTAAACTGCACAGTCCCCCTTATCATCCAACATGACGTTAAAATCTATTGTCCCCATCGTCCTAACTACATGACGCTAAACTGTACAGAAATTCCATGATATTTCCTACATGACATTAAACTATATTTCATCCCTGATACATGACACTAAACTGTGCAGCACCAATAGTCCTAACTGTAAGACTTTAAACTGCATAGTCCCTTTATATGTCCTACATGAGATTAAACTATGCATTGTTAAGGTTGTTGTTACCTCTTGATTCTCACATCGAGTATGACTCACGTGATCTTAGAGCAAACCTCAACCATAACACTCTCTCTGGGATGCTAACCATGTGTAAGTCCCAACATCATTTTTAGGTCGTTGTCCCCAAGAACAACTTGATCATTAATTTGTTCTTTAATTGAACTACACACACTTTGATCCTTGCCTTCTAGGCTGGGTATGTAGGAAACCTCCCAAGGTTCAAGCCCAAAACAAATCTCCTCACATCGGTTCACCTCCATCTCATACGATGTTGATTCGTGAAACCGCCCTTAGAATCAATATCATTACATTGGTTCACTTTCTTCCTTGTTATACGACGTTAAACTATACAACACTTTTGTCCAGTATGACAATAAACTACAAATTTCTTTGATACCCTCACCTGAGAGGGAACCATTATTTTCATTGATTTTTCAATCATGTTTCATTTCTAAGACTACGTGCATACATGGCAGTGCCCGAACCTTTTATCTTCGGATAAACCATCATTGCACTAAAGTCCCCTTTCACCCTTCACATGTACGAACCAAATTTGTAAAGAGGGTATTTCTAGAACTACGTGGGCTTGATTCCCATCCTTATGGAATAAGTAGGAATGTTCGAGTGTCCCTTGAATCCAACCCCAAGTATTTGGGCCTAACCCCAAATTCCAATTTCAGTCCCTTGGCTGAAAAGTCCCCATGAAAACACACACTGTGTATTTCTTACAATGGTCCAAGCTCTATGACCCTAAACTAAGATCTTTAATCCTTTTGTCCCACACGACGTTAAACTTTAGTTTAAGAACTACGTATGGATTGATTCTCATCCTTATGGGATACGTAGTGAAGTCCAACATTTCAATTCAGGACCCAGCCACAACATGATTATCGTTAGAATTGATCTATGTATCTCTGTATACATTGAACAATACCCATATTTATGTGTCATAATCCTAACCTTAAATATTTTCAGATCCTCATAACACTTTTCATGACTTCTAGTCACAAAAATGTCAAACTTCTGAGAGTTCTTTTGTCTGACTATGTAGCACGTGCCCATAGGTGGACTTGCATAAACAGTCTACATAACAGACTTGTTAGCCAAAAGATACTATTATTTGACTATGTAGCCAATTCCCTTAGGTGGCCTTGCATAATTCAACCCCCTAACGAGTTTCTTGGATAGTGGTAACTTCATTCTTAGGAAGAATGCCTCTTTTGTCCTTATTTGCCTTAAATGACAGTATGTAGGGATCCGAAAAAAATAGCCATCCTTATATATTTGTCCCATATCCTTTTTCATGATCTAAAAGTATTCAAGTCTATGGTTTATGTTCTCCTTACCTACATTTGGGTCAGACCTTCGTAGGAGTGATATTCATCCAGTTCTTCGATAATTTTGTTTGGAAATATTTTCTCCATATTCAAGTACCTATTTCCATATAGAAAACTCTATACTTTGGAATATTTGAATCTCCATAAACTTTCACTTGCTTTTATCACTAGGAAAGTAAATTTCTGAGAGTTTTTTTCCTAACTATGCAGCACGTGCCCATAGGTGGCCTTGCATAAAAAATCTACATAACAGACTTGTTAACCAAAAGATACTATTTTATTTAACTATGTAGCCAATGCCCTTAGGTGGCCCTACATAATTCAACCCCCTAACGGGTTTGTTAAATAATGGTAAATTCATTCCTGGAAACAACTTCTTCTAATTCCTTTTACCACTTTTTCATATCATTCCTCAGATTCAAATATTCTTAAGTCATAGCTTACATATTCTCCCTCATAATTGAGTATGGTAATATGTTTTCAGATTAATTTTCAAGGAATTGAGTCAATTCTAATCCATTTCGGTCAAAGCTATTTCGACCATAAAAATTAACCTTTGTATGTATGACATGCATGATTTTAAACTGCCAGATGTCTTATTTTTTCTTTTTCACCTCAGAGTCAAATCCTCTTTTCTCTTCGGATCCAACTCTGAGGGGGGACTTTTGTTGACACTCCTTTCATCACAGAATCTAAATATTGGAAAAGGGAAATGACATAGCACAAATTGATCCATACTTCGAAGAAAATATCAAAAATTGACAAAGGGATGAACAAGGAGACGATTGCCCATAAGTCGCGCAAGTTTCCTCATAGTCGTACAAGTCCACTTGCGCGGCGCATTATAGTCGCGCAAGTGACTTGAGCGACCTAAGTGATAACCGCCCGGGGTCTTCTCCTGCCTATAAATAGACCCTGTGGCCCCCCATTAAAGGAGGATTTTTCCCAGAATCTCAGATTTGAGCTCCCGGCACCCTAGTCTCTTCTCAAAGCTTCCGAAACACTTCTAAGGTAATTTCTTACCTAGAACGGAAGATCTAAAGAGGGGGAGGAGGGCATAAGTGTTGAAACTCATCAACACTTGCATGCCTGAGTGGCCATCCCTTAAGGGAAAAGGACCACACTTGCGCGCCGCCTTACTCCTTCAATAGATCTTGCGCGGCCCTATTCTGGAAGAACCTCAAGAGGATTCTAAAGGCTTTAATGAAGAGTCGCTCAAGTATTACCCTGCTGGTTAACCGTCGCCCAAGTACACCATTTTTCGCGTAGGCTTACCTGCGCGACCAGGACTTGTGAGCCCACGCAGTACCTGTGCGCCTGCCAGGACTTGCATGCCCCTACCTTTTTGGTTGCCTTTCTTGCCCATTTTACCCCTCTTAAGCCATTACACCTTCCCTATTCAAGATTCAGTCTTCAAGACACTTTTCAAAGCCATTTATGGCATGATTTCTTGATTTGACTTCCTTATCTGAAAGGAATTCTGTAGAATATCTCTCAAAACCTAGTGATTTACAAATCTTTATGTCACTAAAGATTGGGATTTCATTCATTCAACCTCATCCTTTAAAATGAGAGAATATTTAATCTGGGTCTCCTTTTCAGGAGTAAGCCCCAGTCATAATTCCTTTAACATGGGCCTCCTTTTCAGGAGTAAGTCCCATTCATAATTCCTTTAACCTGGGTCTCCTTTTCAAGAATATTCCCAAGTCAAAATTCCTCTAATTTGGGCATCCTCTTAGGAGTAAGCCCCAAATTCCCTAACCTGGGCATCCTTTTAAGGAGTAAGCTCTAATCTCAAATATGGGAATCTTCTTTAGGAGGAAGCCCCAATCATAATTCTTAACTTGGGAATCTTCCTTATGAGTAATCCCTAATTCTTAAAGTTCCCAAATCTGGGAATCCTACTTAAGAGTAAGACCTAGCCCCTAATTTGGGCATCCTCCTCAGGAGTAAGCCCCAAACATTAATCCTTGACCTGGGCCTCCTTTTCAAGAGTAAGCCCCAATTTTAATTTCTCTTATCCAGTCCTAATTTACCTTTGATCTGGGATTACTTCTCAGGAGTAAACCCAATCATAAGTCTTCTCCTAATTTGGGCCTCCTTTTCAGGAGTAAGCCCCAAGTTAGAGTATTCAAAATCTCCATGAAGCACATATACCTTTATGGACCCTGTTCCTGGATTTCTTCCCTAATGAAAATCCTAACCTTCATTTATCTGGGCAGTCATACATACATAAGCCCCACATTATTTCTTATGATTGCATCTTTCATGGCACAATTGTATAATTTTTTTACCAATACCTCTTGTTTCTCACACCGAGCATGACTCACGTGAGCATAGAGTGTAAAAGTAATTAGGAAATCCTTCTTTGATCTATCAATCATAAACATCATACTCCCTTACTCGAACTACGTGGGGTTTTATTCCTTTTCTAAACAAAGGATACGTAGGTAGCCCATCTGCGGGTTCGATACCAACTCTGAAATAATCCATGTCCTTCTGAATGACAATAAACGTAAGGTGACCCACTGAGTGGCTTCAAAACCAGCATGGTCATCATAATGACCAAGATACTTCTATATAAATGTGTCGAAGGGTACCATTAACCAAGAATCTCTAATAAATACAGATGATTCTCTATCGACGAAGAACCTCAAATACATATAAAATATTCTCTAAATTTACTACATATCAATCATTGATTGTCAGATTTGAAGGAAAGCTCATTTTATACTTGGTAATGTAATAAGGATTCACGAACATAACTTAAATCTATAAAGAGAGTCCCATAATAGAAAATGATTCCCCTAAAAAGGGGTGATGAGTTCGACCTCCCATCCTCTTGACCAATGCAAATTCCTAAGCCTCATGAGTCCACAAACTAATGAGCACCTACCTTTGGAAGGTAGGTCTGAATGGATATGGAATCATTGGATGTTTCTGGTTCTACGAACAAACCCGTTAAAAACCGATCAGAATGTTTGAACCTCCCATCAAAAGCGGTCATCCCCGGATTCCGAGGGAAACAGTTATGCTTGAGCACAACGTTTCATCACCAGTCTAGTGGTGAGACAGAGCAGACCATCCAGGTCCTAGAGGATATGCTACGAGCTTGAATACTTGACTTAGGTCATAGCTGAGAGGATCACCTACCACTGGTGGAACTTTCTTATAACAATAGTAATCATTCCCCTATTGGTATAGAACCATTCGAGGCTCTATACAGGTGAACTTGCAGGTCGCCACATTGCTGGACTGACCTGTGAGAGTCAGCACTCATGGGACCAGAAATGGTGAGAGCTACTATAGAGAAGGTGAAGGTCATCCAGGAGTGGATGAAGACTACACAGAGTCAGAAAAAGTCTTATGCCGACCAGAGGCATAGGCCTTTGGAGTTCGAGGAGGGAGACCATGTGTTCCTTGGGGTCTCACCTCGACGAGGATTACATAGATTTGGCCAAGGCGGCAAGCTATCTACGAGGTTCATTGGCCCTTTTCAGATTTTGATTAGAGTTGGCAAGGTGGCGTATCGCTTGGCTCTACCTCCTTAGATGGACCGGGTACACAACGTCTTCCATGTGTCGCAGCTACGGAGGTATGTGCATGATCCATCACATGTCATCGACTAGGGCGATCTAGACATCGATGATGGAGTGACCATTGCTGAGTACCCAGTGGAGATCAAGGATGGGTAGGAGAAGATCCTTCATGGGCGAGCTATTCTGTTGGTGTGTGTCTGGTGGCAGCATGAGAATCTACAGGAAAGCATGTGGGAGAGGGAGGCTCAGATTCGCGTGCAATACCCACACCTTTTTGAGTAGCCCTTGTTTTGGTTTTTCAGGGATGTAAAATCCCTAAGGTGGGTGTGATGTAATGGCCTGGATTTTTCCATGTATTATTTTAATATTATATGGAAATTATTTTGAGACCAAGCTCTGAGACGACATGTAGTTCCAGGGCCCGGTGAGCCAGGAACAAATGTTTAATTTAATTTAATAATTAAATTACGCGCGCGTGCGGTTTTCTTGAAAAAGTGGAATAACTCCCGAACATGTGATTAGATCAGAAATATGAGGGCACCGTTGCATTCAGAATAGTGATTTTACCTTAGGTGAGGCCTAACTTTGGCTGGCACAGGTCGGTGGTGAAATCTGGTTTTTAGACGTAACCGTAATAAAATATTTAATTAAAATATTATGTTTAAATCTTGGTACGTCAAATATATCTTATCTTTTAAATAAAGATTTTGCAGGGGAATATGGGTTACAATACCCATAACCCTAAATTTCTCTAGAGGCTCTGGGAAAGGTCTAGAAGAAACCCCCAACGCGGCGGCGATGTTGTTGACGGATTTCGTCGGCGACGATGACACAGTGACCAGATCTTCACCAATGAACGCCGCTGATCCCGGTAGGATGTTGTTGTGATTTTTATTCTCCCCCTTTTTTGATTCCCACAATGAAGGCAGACTAATCAATGAACAGATTAGCCCGCAGATCAATCGTTGTTGCGGGATGGGATATTTGCGGGAATCGTGGGATATGATTCTTGAGAATGTTATGGTTTTCGTTCAACCTTCTAACGGCGATGAACTAGGATCGACATGAACATCGATCGAGGTTTGTCCCTCTCGATTTATTGTGTTATTCTTCCCAAAATTCTCACGTTCTTCGTTGCGTTATATGCATTCTTCATGGGGATATGAACGATAGATCGTTTCACACCCGTTCTGAGATGCAACGGTCCCAAATTGAAGTTCTAGCATCGATACAACCCTACGGAGGTACGGCTGCGGTGGCGACGGACGGATCGAAGCGGATTGCAAGAAATCATTCTTCGAACGATTTCTGCACGAGTGACCAGAATCCAATTTCGGAGCCGATCTAAGGCCCGAAACCCACGGATTCGGCTTCACGAGGACGAGGTGACCCAACACCTTGAGTTTCACGAAAAACGGATGGCTGAATCAAAGTCTAGAGGATTAGCCGAGGTGCACGGAGGAAGACATCGGTTCTGGAAATTTCTTGACTACACGCCGTGTAGTATGGGCTACATAGCGTGTGTTCGTCGGTAGGGTTACCCGGCATGTACTGCAAGAGTACATGGGCATGATCAGGATACACAGCCATGGACATGCCGTGTATAACCCCCTCTCCGGCCAGACCCAACCAGATACACGAGATACCCTGAGTACTGGTATAGGTGCAGGTGACACGGACACAGGTAGAGACCGTGTATGGGCATATGGCCAGCGTACACGGAGCGAGCATAGGTGCTCGAACATGGCGTTTGATTTCTTCTACACGCTGTGTAGTTGTTTTCTATCTGAAAAGACAAATGACACGGTCCGTTTACACGGGCAACACCCGGGGTCAAGGAACATGACATGTACTTTTCTACACGCCATTTAGTTTGGTTTTCCACGGCTTGAACGAAGGACACATGCTATTTACACCGGCTATACATGGGGTCAAGGAACACAACATGTAGCAATACAACACGCCGTGTAACTTTTTCTTCATGGCTTGAGCCACTTGCCTTTTGTGACAAGGATTAGTTCTTAGGGTTCGTACCCTTGGTAATCCCCTGAAGGTTCTGGTATCAATTCCTTTATACAAGAGTATGATCCCTTTAGCAGAACTCCCTGAATAGAGTTGTTGGAATCCCCTCTGTGAGACTTAGAGCCGGATCCTCTATTCATTTCTGGAACCCTAGGTAGAGTTCTTGGTATCGACATGACCAACTTTACCCAGGCGCCGATCCTCTGCTTAGTGGATTAGCTCAGACTGAGTTGTCGGAATCTCCCCATGACTTGGCTGTGTTCCTCATCTGAGCATCTTGCTCCCAAGGTACTTGTGGAGTGTGTTCTCCCGGAACGAGTACATTGTGTCTCTCTCTTTAGAACTAGAAGTGTGTTTTCCCGATGGTATGCTTAGTGGAATCATTGAGATAGATCTTAGTGGTGGTTTTTCGATGGTCGCATGTGTATGAGTATATCTGGATATTCTTGTTATATGTTTCGTAGACATATACTATGTAGAGATAACTGTACCTTTCTTTGTGGTATTTTTATTTGTTGTATTTCGTTTTTGGTTTTTGGGGTGTCCTACTAGGTATTATTATACTCACCCCTGCACGGGCTTTTCCCGCACGTGTTGTGTATTGTGCAGACGAGCAAGCCTTTGATAGGATTCTAGGCAGACCAGGACCGGACGGTGTTCAATGAGATCAGACAGGCCGAGGTGTGTTCCTTCAGCGACGGGTTGCAGTCCCAGTACCTTTCTCTACAGGTTGGACTTGTTGCAGAATTTCTTTTGGTGGGATTGTACTTTTGGCCTAGGGTTTTACTTTACTGTACTTTACTTACCTGTCGTACTCTGTTGGTTGGGTTTTAGTGCATTCATGCATCTTTTCCTTTTAGTAGTTTTTACTTTTCAGCTTTGTGGGCTTGGAGATGTGTGTGTGTGTGTACATGTTATAGGAAATTCCTCTAATGTTAGTATCATGCCTACTCAGTGCTAGTCACCAGCCCCTGGCCTATTTGAGGCGGGCTTGGGGAGTTGCGGCTCAGGCACTACTGGGACGGGTCGTGACTTACTCATTATAGGTTCACTAATTTAATTTTATCCAAAAAAAGTTTTATAATATCTATATTATTTATTTTTTTATTTAAAATAATAACATTATTATTTTTGATAGATTTGGAATCCAAGAAAGAATTTTATTTCACCCGTTAAACTCATTTCAAATTCATTTTGCATATTTCTAGAAAATTAAATACATAAATATTTTCATGAAGATCCAAAGAGAATTTTATCTACATAAATTTGAATTACTATAACATCATTGAATATTTGTTTCAAAAAAGGGTAGGATCAACCATTTATTTTGTAAAACCTTTGTAAATAGGAAAAGTACTTAATCTATCATACCAAGATCATGGATCTTGTTTTAAACTGTATAATGCTTTTGATAATTTAAAAATACGATTTGGAAAATGAGGATTTGTAAAACTAGGGGGTTTCTCAACAAAGAAATTCTCATCAATATACCTATTTAGAAATGTACTCTTATCATCCCTTTGATATAGTTTGAAATTAAAATGTACAACATAAGAAAAGACAATTCTGATGGATTCTTGTCTAGCTACTGGGGAAAGGTATCTTCATAGTCAATTCCTTATTCTTGACTATAGACTTGTGTAACCAATCTATCCTTGTTTCTAACTATATTACAAGATTCATATACAGTATTTAGGAACACCCACTTAGTGCCTATGGTAAATGTGTCTTTATATTTTCTAAAAAGTTTCCAAACATTATTCCATTAAAACTGATTAAGCTCTTCTTTTATATCCATCACCCAAAATTCATCATTGATAGCATCATTAATGTATTTAGGTTTATGTTTTTACAAGAAAAATTGATGTTCAACCTGATTTCTAAGAGAAACTATAGTTTGAGTTCCTTTATCTAAGTATCCTACAAAATCATCTAAATGATGGTTCTTAAGAGTTCAAATAACTCTATAAAAATAAGGACTTGTGATTTCAAGTCCTTTAGTGAGTTAAAGTTCATTATGACTTAAATCTAAAGAATTTCTAGAACTGTTAGTTTTCACAAATTCGTTCACAGTATGGTTAGAGGATTTTGAATTAATGTCCAGATTCGATACATCATCTTCCAGGTTCTCTAGAGTGGTTTTAGGATCATGTGGACCTGTTTCATCAAATTTGGCATGGACACATTCTTCCACACATTTAGTTCTTTTGATAAAATCTATATAGGCTTTAATAGAGATTGAATATCCTATAATAATTCCATCATCACTCTTGGATTCAAATTTCTCATGTTTTTCCCTCGTATTAGGGATATAGAATTTACAACCAAAAACATTGATGTTTCTTACTTTGGGTTTTCTATTGCTCCTTAACTCATATGGATATTATTTAAGAATAGTCCTAATAAACACTCTATTGATAATATAGAATGTTTTACTTATAGCTTTAGATCAGAAATAAGTAGGTATGTTATATTCAATAAGAATGGTTCTAGAAGTCTTCTGCAAGGTTCTATATATTTTTCTACAAATCCATTCTATTGAGGTGTTCTAGGGGAAGAGAAATTATGACAATAGCCATTTTTTGAGAAAAAGTATTCAAACTATTGATTTTAAAATTTAGGGACATGATCAATTTTTTGTGATTTAATTCAAATTCCACTAATAATTTCTATTGTTTTGGCATATTTGGTAAAATGAGAGCAGGCTTAACTTTTGTGAGCTAAAAATAAATTCCAAGTATATTTTAAAAAATCATCTACAAGAACATAAACATGGTGCTTCACCTTTAAACTAGAAACTCTAGATGGTCCAAACAAATCCATGTGAACCAATTAAAGAGGTTGAGAAGATGACACTTATTTATTTGGTTGGACAAAAATTTTGTGTTTCTTTCTCTTTTGATAAGGATTACACACATTATCATTTGGAAACTCAGGTTTGGATAGATCATTGACTAAACTCTTTCTAGTTAACTTAATAAGGGACTGAATATTACAGTGTCCTAGTATCCTATGCCAAAGCCATGAATCTTTGTGAAAAACAATTAAACATAAAATATTTTGAGAGACTAAATAATTTAATTTAATAGAATAAACATTTTCATTTCATAATGTAGAAAATAAAAATTCATTTTAGAATTGAAAACATTGCAAGCATAATTTTTAAATTTAACATGAAATCCATCATCACATAGTTACGAAATAATATGAATATTATATTTCAATCCATAAAAAATAGTACTATAGAAATTAAAACTAAGTTAGAGTTACCGATTTGTCCAAGGTAAATGATCTTTCCTTTGGAATTTTCACCAAAGGTGACATGTACACCAACAATTTTTATTAAATTGCTGAAGCATGAATAGTCTCCTATAATGTGTCTTGAACTCCCACTCTCCATGTACCATAATCTTTTATAGGTTCTCTTTATGTAGCTTTCCTACAAAATAATCAAATAAAAATTGATTTTGTTACCCATATTTGTTTGGGTCTTGTAATATTAGTGACTTGTGCTTTAGGAACCCACATTTGCCTCATAGGTTTCCTATAAGAATTATGTAAAGTGCTTGAAAAATAAAATCTATTTGGTTGAGAAACACTAGACATAGTAGAGAGTGTATCATAATTTGAACTAGCTAATGGTTCTCCATAACTATGAGTAAAGCAGTATATCCTGGAATTAGAGACAAAATTAGTTCTTCCAAACTTTATTTTACCATGTTGATAGAAAATTCCTGTAGTATATTTAGAATTAATATGTTTACCTAGAATTTTTACCTAAGAAGCTTTACTATTAGTAAACATTTCAAATTACTTTTTCAATTGCACATTAAGTAGATTTAGTTCATCGTTTTGGTTATGTAATTGAGCATTTTTCTCCCTTTCTACAGTAAGTTTAGTTTAAATAGTTGCGGTAAGAGCATGTTGTTTCTTTAATGATTTGTATTTATCTTTTAATTCATTACATATCTCTTCAGGCATATTACAGTATTAAAAAAATTCATTATTAGACATGTTTTCAAAATCATTCTCATCACCCGAATAATAGGAATTGTGTACAGAAGAATCTAGTGTTACCTCATATGTGTTTTCCATAGAACACATATTGTCTTTGTTAGCCATTTCATCATGTGATGATTTTGTGTAACTTGAACTATCCTTATAAGCACTCCATGTTGCATTCATTGACTTTTTATACTATCTATCTTTGTCCTAATATTTATTTTTTTACTTGATCTTGGGATAATAAGACTTTATATGTCCCTTTCACTTACATTTATAGCAAACTATCTCATCAGACTAGTCACTTATTTTCCAATATTTCTTTCATCTTTATTTTGGATAATATCTTCTCTTGAAGTTAGGTTTTCTGAAAAATTTATTCTTCTTGTAGAAACTATTAAACCTTATGGCTAGTTGATCCATATCCACATCAGTGTTAGGTAAAAATTCTTCACTGTTGGAGCATTATACACAATCTTCTAATTTCCCTTCCTCATTATGTTTAGAAGTGGTGGTCTTAAATGAAACAATTTTTTTTGGGTTCATCCTCCTCTTCCTTGTTGACTATCTACTCCCCTCAATACAACATCAGTTTCCCAATGAGTTTATTTATAGGTAACTTGATGATGTCACATGACTCTCTAATAGGGATATAAGTTCTTCTCCATCTTTCAGGTAGGTATCAGAGAATACTCATAATTTGTTCTTTGGCAGTGACTTCTCTTCCAAGGGAAATCATTTTGTTGAAAAGTTCATTGAACCTGAGATACATCTATGAAATAGGCTCATAAGGTTTCATTTTAATGTTATCATATTCAATTGTATATTTATTAAGTATCATTTCTTTCACACTAGAAGTTCCTTCATATGAAACAGACATGGTATCCCAAATATCATGGAATGTTTTACGTGCAGAAATTCTATTAAATTCCCCATCTTCTAAAGAGAAATATAAGGCATTCATGTTTTTACAATTGTTATTGTATTCTATGTTGGTAGGGTCATCCCAAGTGATTCTATTAGTATCAAGAATCTTATACTCATCTATAATTAAAGTCCAATTTTTAAAACACATTCTTTTTAAATGCATTTTCTTTTTAATTTTTTATTGGGCATAATTGGTTCCATTAAAGAATGGTGTTCTATTTGTTGCAACACATTTTAATCAATTATCCATAATAAATAACTACTTTGAAGGATCTAAAAATTTATAATTAACATAAATTTACAGATCATTATAGTACAAAAAAATCACAATTGACTACGGTCAAAAATAGAGTCCCAATAGGAATGAAAACTCCATTGATACCAAATTTTTGACAGAGTAGAGTACTCAAGATGGGGGTGAATTGAATATCTATTAAAAATTTCTGTTTGAAAAGTTTTCTTATAAAGGTTTCCCAACAAAAATAAATACAGACTAGTTAATCAAAGTAATACTGTTATGAATGTTTGACTATTTAAATAACTTCTCCAAAGATTTTTTAATTCCCAGTAATCTTAATATCGGTTATTAACATTAATTTTAAAGCTATTTCAATAAGGAAAAGAAATTATAAATTATTTCCATGATTAACTATCAATGTAATGTTAGTGATTTCTGAATTACATAGTAAAATAGATAAAACTAATATAAACAACACAATGAATATAAAACAAGTTGTTTAGTCACAAGCCGAGACCTAATCCACTCCACTTTATGATCACTTTCCACCAAGTATTATATATTAATAAACATTATCCACACCCGAGATCGGGGTAAACAACAGTACACATGACTATCTTAGTCACACAACCTCTTCCACAGTTATTTGTTGGTATTAAGTATCAGGCCACACAGGGACCTATTTCACACTTATCTGTGGGAATAAGCAAGTTTAAAAAGATGTGAGAGGAAGGATGTCATGTATCCCTTATTTTAATGCAGGATACAATGTGTGCGTTTATACACAAACACACACACACTGCTCAAAATCTAACAATATTACACAAAAGAGAAAAGATGATGAGATAAAGTTGGAAGTACTTTTAATGTTAGTCTATGTAGCTTTGGAATTATAGGATGAAGCAGATGTAGGAATCGAGTCCTCTTTTGAAAAATAGAGTATCGCAAGGCAGTTGGATCTGGCTCGTGTTCTTCCTGGAGTTGATAGTGCAAAGATGTTCTCGACTCTGATCTTTGGTATTATAGCTTTTGGGATTCAAGAATTCTTTGTTTTTTATTCATAAGGGGTGAGTTTCATGTGTAAGTTCTCTTCTTAGAAATTATCAAGAATCTACATTATCACACACACTTGTTTCTCAATCCTATAATCTTTTATTTCTGGCCATTCTGTTCATTTTATTCTTAGAATTCATGTGTTCGAGCTGACATGATTCATGTATTCTTCACCTAGTTCCTCGTACTATCCAGTGACATGTCTATAAAGAAAAATTAATTATGTTAGTGCATTTAAAATCATCAAAATATTATTTTCAGATATTATATTAAAAAATGATAAAATAGATTAAGAAACCATGTCACAATATATCAGGAAATAGTGTCTACATGTAATGGTGTTTCCATGAAACCGTGTCTCCTTGAAACATTGTCTCCTTGAAACAACGTCTCTTTGAAATGGTGTCTCCTTGAAATGGCATCTCTTTGAAATAGTGTCTCCTTGAAATGGTTTCTTTTTGAAATAATGTATCCTTGAAACAAAATCTTTTTATTTGACTTTGAGGTATGAGACAGTCATGGTGATATAGTTTTACAGTGATTAGGAACCTATAGCATAGATGTGGTGTCTTATCATGGTGTTTGGATGGTCACAGTGTTTGGATGGTAATGGTGTCTTGGTTACAGTGTCTTACCATGGTGTCTGGGTCCTTTTCTAGAAAAACATAACCTGTGTAAGACTCATGGATTCCCAAACATAGGTTAAAATATCTGTATACCGACTTAAACAATGATATTTATAAAATGAATTAGAATTAATAATTTATCATGGAAATCCATTATAACACAAACTCAAAATAGTTTTCAGTAATTATTTAAGGCATAATGACACTAATAATCTGTATACATGATTTGAGATAGATTAAACTTGATTAACATGTCTTACAGAATGTATATGACTTGAGATCATTGAAACATGTTTAACACATGAGAAGGCCAACATAAAGGATTGTAACATTATCCTTTTATGGATTGTATAAGATATATTCTGGTTGATGTTTGTCAGTTTAATATATTATCTCACTCTAGGTGGGATTATACATATTTTATAACCATTAATAACCTTTTTGTAGAGATAGATGGAATGAGCTATCATTTTATCATATGATCTCCTAACACGTAAAGAATTTAAAATTTAACATTATTTCTATAACTAAGAGATGAAGGGGAAATTGTTCAGGGAATGACCAGTAGTGAGATTGTACTGAAATCAAGTAAGTATTTCTCCTCATGTAGAAATCTATCAAATTTATGAAAAGGATCTTGAAACTAAAAATGTTTTCCTAGTACATTATTATTCGATGAATCAGATGGTCCCCTAAATCATCGCATATTTGTGCCTTTCTAGTATTTTAATTTCTTTAAACATTATTCTACATCACTATCCATCAAGAACATGATGGTTATATTTCTATTCCATATCCATGTTTTAACATCCCACCTAAGATATACTATGTGGAATCCCGGTGATGAGTTACATTGGGTAACCATTATTTTCTAACGATAATTTTTAAAATTAAGTTTTTGTATTCCTTTTTTACGATGTGGGTTTTTAGAAAATAAATATTAAAGTAGAAAACCACTTATAACCATGACAAATTTCAAGGGATAAATTCATTTTAATGGGGGGGGGGGAGAATGTAAAACCCTGATATTTTTTGAAATATATTATTTTTAATTTCATTGATTCCTTGTGCTATACACTACACCAAGATTAGCTTTCACTATATGCAACACTATATAAGCCTTTAATATACACAAAACAATTATTTTTTTTATTACACACAATTTCATGTTATTTTGAAAGAATTAATTTCACAGAACACTACAAATATTTTTTTTCAATGTTTAAAAGAACTATGTCTATATTATTTTATACACAACACCAAATAAAGCTTTCACTAAAAGAAACACTGACTTGGCTTGCTTACATGCAAGAGCGACCTTCCTCTATAGCTGTCATTGTATACCATACCGAGTATCAATAATCAAGGATATATTATTAAAATACTATTGTGGGATATAAAATGGCCTTTATTAATATTATTAGCCATGTTTTGAATTTTATATACCGTGAAAATCCATCTTATATATTTTCTAGAACTTGATATAAGAAGAAAATCAATTTTTCTTATAAAAGAAATAATTTTCAAAAAAAAGTATCTTTGTAGACTTTTTATGGAGAACCCATTTTAAATCTATTATTTTTTACAGAATTTTACATTAAATTTGACTAAATAAACTTTTTATTTTAGTGATCAATATAAAAATTTACTTTGGTTGATTTTTTTGTATTTTTCTGATAAGTTTTTTAATGAATAGTGAAAATACTATATTTTTTAAAATAATTAAATTATAAAATTATGTTTTGGATTAGTTTTAAATATTAATTAGTTCATTTTTAACTAATTATGGTTTTTGAAAACGATTTTATTAATTAATTGATTATAACAAATTCCATTTAAAAGGTCCATTTTTTCAAATACAGCTTTTAGTGACATTTTAATAGTTTTATTTTAAATTTAATTATGAAACTTATGTGTATTGAATTTTATACAATGGAGGTAAATTTTGAATTTAGGGTGTCCAAATTTGTTTTGTATGTCCCTTTTAGTTGTGACCAATATGAATAGTAATCATGGTAAATGTTATTACAACAGTAAACGGAAAATTATGTAATATAGGTTTAAAATAAAATTATAATTACTATAAAATGAACCAATATAATAAAAAACTTTATTTGATAAATTTAATTCTACCCCTAGCACCTAAGTATTTAAATTAGGTCATTTAATGGAAACTTTTTCAAGAAAATAACTTAAATAATATTTAAATCAAAGAGAGACACAAAGTGTCATTTTCTTTGTCTTTAATATATATTATGTATCCATATATGGAAAATGGGTGGTATCAACAAATATAAATTTTAGTTTTTAACTTAGTAAACATATTTCCCTAATATAAATTTAGTTTTAATGTTTTGGGACAATTTTGGAGATATTATGGTATTTATAATATTTTATTTAATGAACATTTAAAGATGTCACATTAATGTTCTAAATAATATATCATTTTTAAATAAGGTTATATAGAAGATAAATTAGACTCTAAATACGTATTTGAAAGATAAATTATTTATCTTTATAATGGTAATTTATTTTTAATTTTTAGGAAATAAATAATTACTTAAATTTATACATATGGATGATGCAGAAATTATTTAATTGTTGAAAAACCAGTAAACAAATTTTTATTAAAATGATAATAACTTTTAATGGGCCAAAAAAAATTACCAAATTTTCTTTTCAAATTATATATAGACTATAATCATCCAGTCATCAAGTTATGGACCATTTGGTGCCATATGGAATAGATTAAGATAATTATATTATTTTATTTAATGTAATGCTAAAACTGTCACAATCATACTTTAATAAGTATAAAATTTTAAATGATGGATTTTCAAGTATATAGATTCGAATACATATATTCATTTAAAATATAGTAAATTTATCATCCTAATAGTATTTTATGATTAATTGTTATTCGAAAAATTAGTATATTATATAATTACACAATATTGACATAATAATTATTTTATTATGGGAAAATAAAATAAATGTTATTAACAATATTAAAAAACATATATATTTGTATAATGAATATGTAAAATTAATTTTCTAGTTTACCATGACATCACAATAATATAATTTTTTTTTATTTGTTGTTAAATTGTCTTCTATAAATTTTTAAAAATCAATAAATTGAATTATGTCAAAATTGACACAATTGATTATTTATCAAAATAGTGTTTTATTAAAATATTTAAAAATAAAAAAACAATTTTAAAAATAAATAATATTTATGATATGGTAAAAAACATTCTAAATTATTCTTCTATTATCTAATTAAATAAAAAAAGTAAATATGTTTCCCATTTAATTTTAAAATATTTGTCACCATAGTTAAAATAAAATAGAGTAACTAAGTGTTAAATTTAAAAGATATAGTTTGAATAGGATAGAAACTTGACTAAAATTTATTTTTTTCTAATATTACAACCTCATCTCATCTAATATACAAAATTGGGAAATTTTGGAAGTTTTTCAGTGGGGTTTTATTTTATTATAAATTAATATTTCTAAGGTTTCCAAAAGTAACCCTCACTTGAATTATAAAAGGGATGGCACCTCCTCCCTCATTTCTCTGAAACTCATTAGGCCTTCATGTTAGTACATCCCCTTCCAATTTCTCTTATAAACATTCCTAGTAGTATTTTATAGGTTATTTTTATCTCAATGGACCAACTCTAGTTCTATTAATAGGATATCTAAAGAGAGCACATCAAAGAAGAGGTAATCACCTCTACCGATTTTTTGATATTTCATTCTACATCTACTTATACTTCATGATTTTTTTCATTATATAATAATAATTATAGTATAACATATATAATTAGATTTTATTATAATTATTAATCAACCATATTCAAATTTTTATCTATCCTAACAATTAATAAATCATCACGCATGCATACGTACGACTTACCGTCTCCACACCGTGGTGTAATCTGTTTTTTACCACCACCTTAGTAGGATGGGTATAAAAATGGATGTAATAAAAATATATTATTATAAAATCATATTTATTCTGAAATATTTTATACCATGTAATTCAATACCATTTAATAATTATGGTAATGATGTCGTCGCTCATGCATAGGTACGACCTACTCTCTCCACGACACGATGAGATTCATTCTCCATGTTAACCATTAAAAATGATTATAAAGTATATATAATGTATAATTAAGAAATATATGACTTAATAATGATAATATATTTATGTATATATTTCATATAATTCAATTAAATCCATTAAAGAAGTAGAAACAACGTTAATACGTACGTATGACCAACTGTCTCTATGAACTGTGTATTCAATTTCATTTATCTATCTATTATATTTATCTATATACTGAATATATATGATAAATAAATCATTTTTAATATTATATAAGTATGTAAATCAGGATCCAAATAATAATATCAAGAATAACAAGTGAAATCGTGTATGATAAATAAAATGATTATTACCCAAAACATTGCTTTAACATGGAATTGACAAATGAATGGGTAATTTAAAGTCATAAGTGAATCATATATGATATCATAGATATTATTGTGATTCTGTTACATGTTAATAATAGTTTTATACCCACTATACTAGAGTTTTAGACACATACAAATGATATTAGACCAATGGTAAGGGATGATTTTTCAATATCATTTTTAACTGAGATTGTTTTTACGAAAGTATTTACAATGGTTAAATTTATCATACATGCACATGATTTCTAAAAATGTTTTCATGAGATGTTTAATATTATTTTATGTATTTTTAAAGTAATTTTTACCTATTTTTTACTTTTAGTAGATGTTATAGAGGAATATTTCTTTTCTTTAACATATGAGGTACTTTTTGACTTTTCTGGAAAAAAAAGTATGAGGAGAAATATTTTTTATACGTAATGAATGGATTTTTTATGGATTCATGAAACCTTACTTCCATGAATCATAATCTACACTATTTAAAGTTTTTCTTAATTAAATTATATTCTTTTATAATTTAACTCCATATTGAGAGAAGGAAATGTTTTTGGAGAAGAATGAATATTTTCATCCAGAATTAATTTCAAGTGTTTTATCAAAATTATTTTCCATATATGATGTCACTATTTAAATAGAGTTATATTTTTTTCCTTCTTATTACTATGATTTGATTCTGTTTATTATGGATTTTTTTTAGGAAATAAATTTGTTTTATATTAATTATGAGGGAATGATCTATGAAACCCATTTTATTTCATGGGTGATGCTATGGTGAATGTTATCATGTTTTTGTGGAACATGTAAGAATGAATTCATTAAGAGATGGGTGAGACATAAATCTACCTCTAATTCATTGGGTAAATATTTATACCTCATTAGATAGACATTAATGGAAAGGAATGTAAATATGGATCAGTAATATAGTGATGGAAAGATAAGTAAATCTCATCCAGTAATACATGGTTTGAAAGAAAAGTAAACCCAATTCATTAATGGAATTTGTCCACTATAATGGTTTTGGAAAAAATTTCTTAACTAATATTGAAATCATATTATGTGCTTATTGTTTTTCCAAAATTCCATGTTTAATTCCAATTATATTTTATAATCAATAATTTTCTTTTATGATCTACACCTTACGTACTTCCAAGATTTATTTCTTGACTCATGATTTTGATATTTAAATATTATGTTCATGTTTTTATATTCTAATGTTTGTGTTCTGTTTTATGATCCAAATTTTTACCCTCACTGAGCAATTGAGATCACCCTTTTTATGTTTTATTTTCCCTAGGATATAAACTAGGGTTTTAGGTTTAAAAACAAAAAGGGGAAGAACATTATGGGAAATGTTGAAGAGATTTCACTAAGTTAGAATATTTTGTTCCATGTTTCCAAAACCACTAAACTAAAATTTTATTTGGGCATATATATTTAAATTTATTAAGTATTCTTCAAAATAAGTACAATATGAATAAACGTTAAGCCTGGATCGCTATAGTTGGTATAAGAGTGAATGTTTAGTCAACCTTTGGAAACTAGGATGCGAAGAATATAGTGAGATCACTAGAGATATTTCTATAGTATATTTATGGATTTCCCTAACGATATGCCAAAATATAGGTTACAATCCTAGAATTATAGTAATGGTCATGAATAGAATAGGATTAATCCTAAGATTTTAGAGATTGAAGGTACTCCCCCTTGATTATGTTGTTTTCCTAGTATTATTTTCGCCTCTCCCACTATTATTTTAGGGTTTTAGATAATGAATGGAACCCAATGGAACCACATTAATGCTGGATTCACTGTGAAATGAAATTATTTTCCACATGAATAACCAAACTTTATGGGATCTTGAATAAAGAATCTTGTTTCTAGTACCAAAAATCATGTTACGTTCTGAAATGACCAAAAGTGGGAACAATGTTCTCTTCAATATTTCATGAGGAAACATCCACCTTATTTTAGTGAAACAACCAATCCAAAAGTTGCAAAGAATTATATTTGTAGCATTGAAAATATATTTTTCATTCTCTGTAGTTCAAAATGTGAAAAGGCTATGTTGGGAACTTATTTCATGAAAGATAACGCAAATCTATGGTTGAACATTGTCAAGAATATGAGGAAACAAGATAAATTTGAATACATGGATTGGGATGAGTTTTAGAATTTATTTTTTAGTATGTACCTTCCTCATATTCTTTTTATAATAAAGGGAGATTTCAGTTTCTCAAATATCTCATATTTATGAAAAGAATAGAAGGATATAATTCAAAGGAAACTATAAAAATTGTAGAGACAAAATGATTAGATTTTCATTATGCTCAATGTGTGGAAAGAAGCATGGAGGAAATTGTCTTATGGGGACTGGTAGATATTTTAAGTGTGGGAAATAAGGTCATCAAGAATTTTATTTCCTAAGTAATGGGAACAAACAGAAAGCTCCAAATAGTACACCTCCCACAAATCTGGGTAAAAAGTGTAAGGAGATGGGGAATTATTCAATACAATTCGTTAATACAATGGTTATGGATGATTATCAATGTCAACAACCTCTTAATTCCAAATACAAAGGAAAATCACATGTGATCTCTATTGGAAATGGTATGTACGCCAACTATGTGGTGAAATGAATAAGTATTTATATAAGGGGATTCCAAAAATAGTTTTATAGAATCAATTTTATTTTATTATGAAATATTGGAATATCTATGTATTGTTCATTTTGGTTTTCCATAAGTATATGGTACCAGTAATGATGATAAGGGATTGAAATATTTTTTGGATGCACAAGATATGTGCATAATGAAGGGATAATGAGATAATGATATGTGTGATAGTATTAATGAACTAATGACTGGGATAAGGATAAAGTGATATCATGAATTGGGTATATATAATTTTTGGTATTTTTTGGTGTGTGGAAAGAGTTAATTATGATTGAATGCATTTTTTCACTGATGTTATATGGTAATTAATGTTATTACCTTGTTTCAAGAGAATTAATTATTAAGGTACTCTTATATTTGGATTGTGACAATAAAGTACTATGTTATGAGATATGGGAGATAAATGTTATATCATTTTAGTTCACCTCTTAATAAATTTTTATATTTTCTATTTTTGGATGGATTGTAACATTATCCGTTTGTGTATAGTATATGTTATATTCCGGTTTAGTTTTGTTAAATTAATGTATTGTGTCACTATAGGTGGACATATGAATATTAGATAACCTTTTAGAACTTTTTTTTGAGACAATTGGAATGACCTATCATTTTATGTTATGATCAGATAAAACTTCAAGAATGAAACATTCATCTATATTTTATTAAATAAGAGATGAATTTGAAATTGTTCAGGGAATGATCAATGATGAGATTATACTGAAATCAAGTAATTATTTATCCCTATCGAAAAATTCATCAACATTAAGAAAAGAATATTTAAACCAAAAAGTTTATCCTAGTACCTTATTATCTGATGAATCAGATAGTCCATTAAATCATCACAAATTTATGGATTTCTAGTATTTGAATTTCTCTAAAACTTTTTCTCGATCACTATCCATTAGAACATGATGGTTAGATTTCTCTTCAATATCCCATTTATCACATCCCACATATGATAATCTATGTGGAAACAAAATTATGAGTTACTTTGGGTAGCTGTTATTTTATAAATTTCTGTTTTAAAATTAATTTTTATTATTCCTTTTTATGATGTTGGTTTCCAGGAAATCAAATCTCAAGTAGTAAACCGTTTAAAACCCCGATCAATTTCAAGGGAAAAATTTATTTTAAGGGGGGTAGCAAGTAACACCTAGAGATTTTATGAGATATATTTGTTTTAATTTCTTTGATGCCTTGTGTTGTATGCTACACCAAGATTATTTTGTGCTCTACGTAACACCGTATTGTTTTGCAATATACAAAGAACTATTCTTTTCCAGTGTTACACAAAATTTGATTTTATTTTGATATAATTCATTTCATGCCACACAAAGAATATTTTTTTAATGTATAAAATAAACATGTTTAGATTATGTAATATTCAACACCAAAGAAATCTTTCACTACATGCAACACTTTCTTGGCATATGTTTCATGCAAGAGATACGTTCCATGATAGCTTGCATTGTACGCAATACTGTGTTTCAATAAAAAATGACATAATATTAAAATATTATTATGGGATATGAAATAGCCATTTAAAATAGTATTTATCACGTTTTGAATTTTAAATAACATTAAAATTTATCTTATATATTTTCAAGAACATGATATAAGAACAAAATCAATTTTTTCGAATAAAAGAAGAAATTTTCAAAAATAAATGCAGTCTTCATGCATTTTGATGGTGCACCAATTTTAAATATAATTTTTTGAAGTTTTATATATAAAATTTGACTAAATAAACTTTATATTTTAGTACGGAATATAAAAATTTACTCTGGTTTATTTTTTTTCTATTTTTCTGATAAGTTTCATTTTTTTGATTAATTGTGAAAATACTAATTTTTTTTATTTTAAATTCATTAAATAGTAAAATTATGATTTTATTAGTTATAAAATTTAATTAGTTTTGTTTTAAAAATTATATTTTTTTAAAATGATTTTAAATATGATTTTATTATAAAAACATTTTCCATTTAAAAAGAGCCATTTTTTAAAAACTGTTTTTTCACTACGTTATAAAAGTTTTATTTTAAATTTAATTGTACAAATTCTATGTGTTGAATTTTAAAAAATAGATGTCAAAATTTTATACATGTGGTCCAAAGTTTTTAATTATGTCCCTTTTAGTTTAGACCAATATGAATAGTAACCACGACAAATTTTATTACCACGGTAAAGGGTAAATTTGGTAATTTAGGTCAAAAATAAAATTTTAATGACTACAAAATGAACATTAGAAATGAAAAAAACTTAATTTGAAGAATTTAATTAGACCCTTAACACTTAATAATATAAATTATGTCATATAATGGACACTTATCGATGAAAATTACTTAAATAATATTTAAATCAAAGAATGAAACAAAGTGTCATTTCCATTATCTTTAAAATCTATTATGTATCCACATATCGACTAATGGGTGGTATCAAAAAATATAAATATAAATTTGTAACTTAATCAACATATTTACCGGATATAATTTTTTTTTAATGTTTTGGGGCCATTTGGGAGATATTATGATATTTATAATATTTTATTTAATTAAATTGTAAAGACGTCACATTCATGTTTTAAGTAATATATCATTTTTAAAATATGGTAATATAGAAGAAAAATTTGACTATAAATTCTTATTTTATATATATAATATTTACAGTTCTCATGGTATTTTTTTAATTTTTAGGAAATAAAAAATTACCTTAATGTTTTATATATGGATGATGCTAAAATTAGTTAATTGATGAAAAATCAATAAACTAATTTTTATTAAGATGATAATAACTATTAAAGGGAAACACCCATTATAAAATTTTATTAGTAGAATATATATTGACAATAAGCATCCAATGGTCGAGTTATGGAGTATTTGGAGCCATATGGAATAGATTAATACAATTATATAATTTTATTTAAAGTAATGTTAAAATTGTCACATTCATACTTTAATAAGTATAAAAATATTAATTTTTCATTTTCCATTCGATATATGAAAATAAAAATATTATTAATAAATATATTAAATTTATCTTCATAATAGTATTTTTTTTAATTTAAATTCCTCAAATAAGTATATTAAATAATTACACAATATTTATTTAGTAATTGTTTTATTATGGTAAATATCAAATAAATGTTATTAACAATATTAAAATAAATATATTTCATATAAAATGAAGTTAATAGATAACCATTACCTCATATAAATATAATAAAATATTTGGTTTGATGTTAACTTGTCATCTTTATATTTTTTAAAATCATTAAATTGAATAGTGTCAAAATTGAAACTATTGATTGTTTATCAAAATGGTGTTGTATTAAATTATTCAAAAATCACAAAACATTTTAAAAAATATATAATAATTATTATGTGGTCATAAATGTTTTAAATTATTTATTTAAGATCTAATTTAAATAAAATAAGTATATATTTTACCTTTTTAATATTGAAATATTTGTTACCCTAGTTAAAATGAAATAGAACAATAAAGTGTTAAATTAAAATGATAAGGTTTTTATAGACATATAAACTTTTTTAAAATTTATTGGTTAATGATATTACAACCCTATATAATATCTAATTCTAAATTGGGAATTTTTGGTGGGTTTTGAGTGGGTATTTACTTTATAATAATTTAATATTTTTGTGGTTTTAAAAAGTGCCCCTCAACATACTTATAAAAGAGAACCTCCTCCCTCATTGTTCCATAACTGGTTAATTCTTAATGTTATTAAATTACATGACCATTTATCTTATAAACTTCTCTAGTTACATTCTAGATATACCAGTCTTTTGAAAAGACCAACTCTTATTCCATAATAGAATATCTAAAGAGAGAACATCAACGAAGGTGTAATCTCCTCTACCGATTTTTTCCTATTTATTTCTAATTATACTTCTAATTCATGAGTCATTTCATTATAGAATAATAAATCTAGTATAACTTATATATCTAGATGTTATTATAATTATGAAACAACTATATTCAACTTTCTATCCATCATAAGAAAGAAGAAATCCCCACGTGTGCATACATACACCTTACTGTCTCCACGCCGTCGTGTAATCTGTTTTTCACCACCACCTTACAGGGATTGGTCTAAAAATGGACGTAATTACTATATATGATTATTATAAAATGATATTGATTATGAAATATAGAACATTACTCAATTCAACACCATTCAAGAAGTATGAGAATGATATCGTCTCTCGTATGTACGTACGACCTACAGTCTCCATGATGCGATGATATTCATATCCACATTAACCATTCAAGAATGATTTTAAAGTATATATAATAGGTAATAATTAAATATAAGACATAATAATTCTACATGATTTATGTATATATTTCATATAATTACTTACATTCAATTCCATAAGGAAACAGAATTAGCATTCATGCGTGCATACGACATACCGTCTCCATGAATAGTGTATTCTATTTCATTTATTGATCTATTTCATACATTTTTGTACTGAATATATATGATATATAAATAATGTTTCAAATTATTGAATTATTTAAATCATGAACTAGGTAATAATACCATGACTAAAAAGTGAAACCATGTATGTTAAATAAAACGATTTTTACCTAAAACATTGCTTTAACATGGAATTGACAAATGAATGGGTAATATAATGTTATAAGTGAATCAAATATGATATAATATATATTATTAGGGTTATTTTAAAATTTAATAATATTTTTAAACCCACTATACAAAATTTTCGTACACATATGGAATAAATCATTCTTACGGTAAGGAATAATTTTGCAATCTCATTTTTATCCAGGATTGTTTATACGTAAGTATTTAGTGGGGTTATATTTGTCATCCATGACCATGTTTTATAAAAATGTTTTAATAAGATATTTACTATTCTTCTATGTATGTTTAAATTAATTTTTACCCATTTTGACTTCTACTACTGGGTATGGAAGGAATCATTCATTTGTTTACCATATGAGGTATTTTTAGACTTTTTCGACAAAAGTGAGAGAAGAATGTTTTTTACAATAGGAATGTATTTTTTTTACAGATTCATGACACATTATTTACATGAGGCTTCCTATGCACTATTTAAAGTTTATTTTTAATTAATTTATTTTCTTTTAAAATTTCAGGGCATTTTGAGAAAAGGAAATATTTTTTAAGAAGAAAAGATATTTTCCTCATAAATTAATTTCAAGTGTTTTTTCAAAATTATTTTCCACCTAATAAAATAGTCTTTTAATAGAGTTATATTTCTATCCCTATTATTACAATGATTTTATTGTGTTTATTAAGAATTTTTTTTAGGAAATTCATTTGTTTTATATCAATTATTAGGGAATGATGTTTAAAAAACCCATTTAATATCATGGGTTATCCTATGATGAATGTTTTTATGTTTTTGTGGAACTATTAAGAATGATTTAATTATGTGATGGGTGGGAACTATATCTCCAACTAATGCATTGGGTAATGATTTTTATATCATGAGATATACATGACTGGAATGGTAAGTAAATCTTGTTTCGTAATACAAGGATGGAAAGACTAGAAAATTTGGTTTAGTAATACGTGGCTGGAATGAAAATTACACTCGATTTAGTAATTGAACTTTTACACCATAATGGTGTGGAAATAATGCCCTGGATACTATTGAAATCATATTATGTGCTTATTTATTTTCCATAATTCCATGTTTTATTCCAATACTATTTTATCATGGTTAATGTTACTTTATGATTTATTCCTTACATACTTCCATAATTTATATCATTACTCATGATTTTGATATTTAAAATTTTTGTTCACATTTTCATATTTTTTTGTTTATGTTTTGTTTTATGTTATAAATGATTAACCTTATTGAGAATTAAGGCACACCCTTTTTATGTTTTCTTCTCCCAAAATATAAAGAACGGTTTTAGGTAGGAAAACAAAGATGGGAAGATCGTTATGGGATATGTTGAAGATCTTTCACCAAGTGAAAATATTTTCTTTCATGTTTCCAAATACACTAAAAAAATATGTTCTTTGGGAGTATATTTGTGTAATGTATTAATTTTTTTAAAAATATGTTTAATTTCCATGTACGTTAATCACGGGTGGATATATTCTATAGATAAGGAAAATTTAATAAAGGGTATTTACCCCTTTAAAAAACATTTCTCCTTAAAATGTTCTAAACAACCCATGTTTTATAAAATCACACATTTTATCATGGAAATAATTTTTATTCCATTTCTGTTTTATGGATATTATTATTCCCTTACCATCAATAATGTCTTATTGCCCTTTTTTCCAAAGAATTGCTTAAGTGGTACTTTTCTTAAGGAATTTCTATAATATTTTTCATGTATTTACATCACTTGGAAATCATTTTTCAGGGTATATGATTATGAATGTTCAGTAATTATTGAATACCTTATTTCATATAATCGATTATGATATGAAAACTAGTTATACAATATTTCATGATATGTAACCCATTTCATTCTATGGATAATTATAATGTTTATACCTAATAATTTATTTCCTTTTGTGGAACACATATTCATGTACATATTATGACGGGTGTTCCCAAATAGTGACTCAATTTAGTAGGTAACTTTTTTTTTTCTGAAGATACATTTGAAATGGGATTAGGGAGTGATCCTAATGCATAATGGGACTTTTTCTAGCATGTGATGTTGTTTTGTATGTTAGCATTGACTTATGATTTTTTCTTTTCATATTTTAATTCCAAATTTCTATATTGGCATGATCTTATGATACCATGTAGTTTATGTTATGCTCTAACATTATTATTAGAGATCCTTCTCTTTTACAATATCATGTTATGCCTATTTAAACACATGTTTTGCAACATTATCATAATTATTCCATTACTTGGATTTATAGCTAACCCCATTATTTTATGAGTTCCCTACATTATATTATGTAGTTTTTGGAGATCAAATGGAATTAATATCCCATAATAGAAAATTAAATAACTATTTCATATTTTAGTTCCTTTATTTGTATTGTGAATATAGTTTTCCAATGAAACTAATCATCATGATCATTGGGATGTGTTTATTGCATTCTTATGTTAAAAATTATGTAATAATCATTGTAAAAGGACTATGTCACTATAGTTGGTATCAGATAAAGGTATTGTAATTTGTATGGATGAAATTTTTTTTACCATAAAGGCATAGCCATAGGAAAAACCCAAGACCGTTTATTAAAAAACAATGATTTCAAAAAACAAGAACCACAGACCCAACACAACTATTACAGATTATAAAAATCAAACCTGTCCCCACCCCCATGGTAAAAATATTCCAACAAAGTCATTGATTCCCACTCAGAACTTTAATAATGCTTCATAAAATTATCGTACTTATTTTTAAGATTCAACTGATCTAGTGAGAAGAACTCATTAGTAGTTTTCATGCCTTTATTGAACCCGAGACTGCCCCACCTTCTTTCTGGACATAAGATCTAGTGGACATTGGCTTTGGCAGGTAAGAGAAAACCATCCCCATCCTTCTTCACGACGAAGTAATCACATCCTCCTAGTTCTCAAAGAACATCTTCTCCCCCTGAATAATGCCACTGTATGAGGTTCTGACTATTCCACCATCATTTTCTTTATCACTATCAAAAAGATCCCCCCATTTTCTATGGATCTGTATCGCATGATACATCAATAACTAGTCCAAATGAACCTAATAGTTAATGTAAATAATATTATTTCAATGTGGGCACTCCAACACTTCCTGACCTACACATATCCTATCTTTCCTTACATTACACACTGCAACATCCACCTGAGGCTCAGTCTACATGCCGGAACTATCATGCATTGGAAAATGATCCACCACATCCTCCTGCCCCCAGCCCATAAAATTGATTCCCCATGGGCACCATGATCATCACAACACCATTACTAGAACCCTATCCATTGAACCCATCACCAACAACCTCTAGAGCCCCCACATTTATACTAACATCACATACAACGGAATCCATCTCCTTTACTAAAACATACTACCTATTATCCTCAGCAACAACCAAAGCAGACCCCTACCTTCCCTTACTTACATCTCCACTACTAATCCCCTTCCTTTTATTAGCCACAATAACATCTCCCTATACCCGGCTGATTCCAACAAGATAAAGAAATTCCTACCGAGCAGGGGCCTGTGGCTCTTGGTGATTATCTTCTCCATTCACAACTCGACATAAGGGATATTCCACACCACGAACAACAACACCCTTGGAAACAAAGTCCTTTGCACCTGAGGGACATGCCACACCACCAACAGCACCAGGCCTATGGTCACAACCTAGCCTCTTGGGGATAAGTCTATGCATAGTAAAATCTTAATAAATTTTGGTGAAGTATAGAGAGAAAGGTTACTAATAAAGTATATCCCTACCTAAATAATAAAAGGGGATATAGTTCTAAAATGGTTATGTATGGTGTTAATAAACCTGAAAGGGATCATTCAGTATTAACTCAATCATCACCTATTGAAAAATTAATAGTCATTGTTGCACACTTGCCATGACACACCCTCGATATATGCTTTAAAAAATTCACACTCTTTACAAACCAATATGAAGGAATTAAATATAATATTTGGTTAGAAAATATAAAAGGAAGTATTAATATGAATAACCATGATTGAAACCAATAGGCTAATAAGTTAGGATTTTGATTTCATTTATATATTTTTTTTCTTATAAGTAAATTTTTTTCCTCATATATGATTATTAATTACTTTATTCTCATAATATTTTTTCATTAGTTTTAATTAATAGTGGGAAATAGGAAGAACCATTCCAAAAACTAACACGATAGGAAATGTGATGATTTTTCTAATTATATGCCTTATCCTATTAGAATGAGATCTAATAACTTCAAGGAAGTAGTTGATCAATTGAATCATGCTATAAAAAGTTACTTGAATCATGTGGACCTCCATATTTCTAAAAATAGATAGGAAATTGTGGTCGAGTACAATATACAACAATACCCTCCTACATTTAGGGGATCTTCAATCCCATTATTATGAAAATATGTTATAACTCCATTGATATGATATTATATTTCCCCGAATTCTCCAAATAAGATAATGTCATGATCTATGTCTATCATCTTGTAGGGGAAGTTGATAAGTGGTGGACACTGATCCATAACACTAATGAAAAAATATGATTTTTTTTACATGGACTGGAAAGGTTTCATGAAAATGTTATCCAATAAATATTTTCCTTAAAACATAACATATTAAAATAGAGTGGGGTTTTATTAAACTAATTTAAAATAGAAGATGAGTATATCAAGGGGTATGATGCAAACATTCTATAGATTGAATGATACACAAACAATTTTTTTTTCTACAAGGAATATATTGTGGACTATTTCCATATTGGGTTAAATTTTATTCCATGAAAATCATTAGTGATACATGTGTTCTACATATATGAAGAGATTTTAGTTTTTCCCTTAAGGATGTGATAGATATTGATGAATTTAAATGGTATCATGGGTGTAATAGCCTGATATTTTTATGAGATAGATTTCCATAATGTATGGTGTTATAATATACACTAAGATAATATTGTGATACATGAAACAGTTAGTTATCTTGTGTTATATGCAACATTATTCTTGGATTTTGTTAAACACAATTTCACTTTCTTTTTATAGAATTCATTTCACGCAAGACCCAGTTTATGTGAACAACTAAATATTATTATGTTACCTTATAAACCAGCTAGTAAAATAGAAGATATGAATAGTAGTAAAGAAATTATGAAAATATTATATACACATGTATATATATAATTTATTCCTTACTGATAAATTAATTATAAATAAAAATAAACCCATTTTTAAATAATAGGAAATGTTTAAAAAAAACAATTTAAATGAAAATAATCGAGTCTATAAAATAATAAAGTCACTTTTTGTGGATTATATCACTGAAATATACATGTAATATATTAAATATAACGTTTAAAATTCATCTTATATATTTTATATACATGATATAAGAACAAAATTAATTTTTTTTGATAAAAGAAGTATTTTTTAAAAAATAAATTTTGCCTCATTTTGATGGTGCACCCATTTAAAATATATTTTTAATACCATTATATATTGTATTTGAGAAAATAAACTTCTTATTTCCAATAGGTATATAAAAATTTATATTCAATGATATTTTGATAAATTTTGATATGTTTAAATTTTTGATGAATAGTAAAAATATACTAAATTTTAATTGAAAATAAATATTTTCAACGAAATAATTTATATGGTTAAGATATATTATTTAATTTGTTTAAAATATAAAAAGATTATATTTTTATAATTGAATATAATTTATGTCTTTGGTATTAATTTTTCAATGTATTTTGATATAAAAACGTTTCAATCTTTTGGAATGTTTTATCTTTTTTAAACAAATTTTCTTATTCTAACAATGGGAATAATTTTAAATTAATTACTAAAACATCTCTATTTTTAATTTTTAAAATAAAATTCAATAATTTTAATCATTGGTTCTAATTTATATAAATAATTTCCTTTTATTTTTGGGCATTATCAATAGTAAATTTTTTAATTTTTATTAATATAGTAAAAAGTGAATATAGTAATTATGGTTAAAAATAATATTATATAATAACCCTACAAATTTATCTAATAAAAATGGATTAGTTTTGTTGAAAAAAATCATAATTGGGTCAAAAATATATTTTTTGGAAGCCAATTGGATGAAATTATGACTTTTAATATATTTTATTTAAAGAGAAGTAAAATATGACTTACCCAAATTTTAATAACTAAATCATTTTTAATATAAGGTTAAAAAAATATCAGTTCAACTCTAAATAGTAAATTTGAAATAACTTTTTTTCTTTATCATTACAATTTATTTTAATTTTTACGAAATAAATAATAACCTAAAAAGGATTATACATTCATGATTCAAAAATTATTTTTTAGTTGAATTATCTATAAAATACTATTTATTAAAATCATAATAAGCATTAAAAGAAAAAACACCTAAAAAAATATTATTATATGAGTATATCTGGACCATAATAAACCAAGGTTCAATTTAATGACCATTTGGATTCATATAGAAAATATTATGACACTTAAAATATTTAATTTAATGTGATGTTAAAGTTGTCTCACTCATATTTTCATACATATAACATTTTTAATATTGGATTTTCCAAAAGATATATTTGAATATAAGTATTATTATTACGTCTAGATGATTTAACATTATAATAGTAAATATTTTTTAATTTTTACTTAAAAATTATTATATTAAAAAATTACATAAAACAGATGCAGTAATTATTTTATTAATGGAAATAAAAAAGTAAGGTTTTTAAAAATATTGGAATTAATATAATTTGAGATAATTAATATATCCAATGAATTTAATATAATAAATTGACCCCTTAGATAAATAATAAAATGTTTTTTTGAGGTTGACATCTAATGATGATATTTTTCAAAATCGATACATTAAATTGTCCAAATTAACACTATTGATTTTTTATCAAAATTATGTTTTATAAAATTATTTTAGAATCATAATTTTTTCTAAAAAAAATTATAATAGGTATTTTATGGTTTAAAATGTTCTAATGTTTTCATTTATTGTAAAATTGGCATGAAATACGTAAATATTACACCATTTTATATTTAAATATATGTTACCTTAATTAAATATTAAATAGAATAATTAAGTGACAATTAAAAAGATAAGGATTAAATTAACAGAAAAAAATTTATAAAATTTATTGGTTGATTATATACAACCATATCTAATCTCTTCTTCTAAAATACTACATTTTTATTATTTTTGGTTGAATTTTTATTTTATTATAAATTAATATTATTTGAGACTCCACATATTCCCCTCACATCTATTATAAAAGGGCACATCCTCCCTCACAACTACAATTCACTTTGAGAATTAACTCTTAGATAAAACATACCAATAACCCCTCTCAAATTCCTTAGTGACATTCTATATGTTTTGGTATTCTCAATATACAAATTCTTTTTCATTAGTGAGGATATGTTGAGGGATATCGTTGAAGAAGAGGAAATCACCTCCATAAATTCTATCAAATTTATTTCTTATTCTACTTCCTATTATTATGTTTTATTCATTATAAATTAATAACTATAGTATCACTTATATTATTATATGTTATTAGGATTATTTAATAACCATATTCCACCTTCTATCCCTCCTATGAAAAATGAAATCACCACACGTGTGTATGCACGACTTACCTTTTCCACGCCATGGTGTAATAAGTTTTTTCACTACCACCTTACATGGATGGGTGTAATGATGGAAATAATAAATATATATTATTATTATAAAAATATTTTGATTCTATAACAATATATATTCCATCCACTTACATACCATTCCACAATTAATGGAACAATATCATCGCTCATCAATACATATAACCTACAAACTCCACGATGGGATGTGATTCATTATACATGACCCTCATTAAAGAATGATTATATAAATGTTAGTAATTAATAAATACGATATATATTATATTTATATAAATCTTAAAATGATATAATTATAAATTATGAACTAAAACATGAACTTATCCAACAAAACATGCATAAAAAAATAAAGCTGTTGATACCCGAAGGATGAGTAATAATTATATTAATAAATTGGTAATAAAATGATAAATTATGATATAACAAAAATGAATAATTAAAAGGAATAATTAAATTAAATTTATTCAACCCCTTTAGTGTAGGTTTAGACACATATAAAGGAACTTATTACTAAGGTAAGGGATAATTTGACAATCTCATTATTATATGAGATTGTTTATAAGTTAGTATTTATGAGGGTATATTTATAATCTATGTCCATTTTTCAAAAACATGTTTTATAAAATATTATTTTTATTCTTATATAATTTTTTAATATCTATTTTAACCATTGGTGAATTTTTACTAAATTTTATAAAAGGAATCTTTTGTCATTTTAGATATGAGGTACATTTTTGAATTTTTATACAAAAGTACTAGATGAATGTATTTTTAACTTATATGACATGAATTTATTATTAAACTTTTAATAAATATTTATTTACATGATGAATACTAAAAAATATTTCAAGTTTATTTTCCAATAAATTACTTTATTTTAAAATGACAATGAAATTTGAAAAAATAAATCATTTTTTTATGCGGAAAGGATGTTTTAACCATGAATTAGGGTTTTATAGAAATTATTTTAATCTAATATGAAATTATGTAATTGGGTTATATTTCAAGAATACCATCCTTATCATTAATATGGTTTTATTATGTTAATTATATAATTATAATTATGAAATCCATCTGTTTGACATGGATTATGTTATGATGGAATGATGTTTAAGAAAACCATTTTATTCCTTGGGTTATGATATGATGAGTGACTTATGTTTTTGTGGAAAAAGTGGGAATGAATTCATTATAATATGGATGGGACCTATATATCCATCCAATGTATTTGGTAAAGCATTATATATCGTTATATAGATATGATTAGAATAGGAAATGATCTAGTTCCAGTATTACGGTGATGGAATAGGGAATGAAATCGGTTCAGTAATGTTGTGCTGGAATTGTATGTAAACCCGATTCATTGATACAAAGTATAAATGAGGAGTGAAATGAGTTCAGTAAAGTACATTTTACGAAATGACGGTCTTGGAAATGAGCCTTTTCTAAAATGGAAAATTTTCCTTTTATTCTTATGTGTTTTCCATAATTCCATGTTTTATACCAATTTTATTTTCACATGCCTCATGTTCTATTATAATTTATTCCTTATGAACTACCATGATTTATTTCATGACTCAAAATTATGATATATGTTATACATGGTACAATTTTAAATAGTAATGTTCATGTTTTGACATTCTTATGATTAACTTCTGTTTAATAGTTTCCCAGTTTACCCTTACTGCGCATCTAATCGCAACTAATTCAAATATTTTCTTTTCCCAAGGATATAAAGAAATTTATTTTGTAGGAAAAACAAAGGGGGTATATTTATGGGATATTTTTATGATATTTAACCAAATTAGTAGAATATATTCCATGTTTCCAATGTCACAAAACTAATATGGTCTTTGGGTTGCTAGATCTATATTGAATTAAGTATTACACAAAAGTAATGTAATGTTCATGTACTTTAAAAATGTCTCATTACAATGGGAATATAGAAAAAATGAATAAAAAGGTATATTATTTTAGAGGATAAATGGATAAATTTCATAGAGGGGTGAAAACCTGACTAACCACAATAAAATGTGTGGGAAGAATCATCCTAGAAACTATATCAAGGGAACTATTAGATGATTCAAAAGTGAAAAATTGGGTCATTAACCTAATCAATATCAAAGGGATATGAAGAAGCTAAATAATTTGATAAATGAAAAGAAGTATTATATCAACACCCAATCCATGAAATAGTTCTATAACTACATGGAACAAGGGAACTGTGTTACAAATTTTTTTAGTCAAGGGTTATTTAAGACAATCGATGATAATAGCCACAAATTCCTAGAGATAAAGTAATGGAGCATTCTACCGCTACTACTATGGTGGATATTGAAAATATATGGTGAATAAAATTAGGTATATTAATTTGATTTTATCAAACAAACTTTTTGATTCTGGTTCTAAAATTTCTTTCATATCTTGAAATTAAAATATAACTATCCTAAGCCCATCTCAAAATATGGAGAATGAGCGATTTTTTATAATAATAAATTGATCAATTATGGTGTCCCAAGTATATTACTCCTCCTTAGTCAATTTTTATGGACCAAATCATCGGTAAAATAATTTCCAAATTATTATAATAGAGTTTGATGCTATATTGGGAATTAATTGGATGTAATTATATTAATCCAATATCATATATCAAGAGAGGGAGATCACTATTCATTTAATAAGTTATCCTATGATTCTTTAAAAATGTAAGTATGATGATTACTATTATTTATAATATTTATATTAAATAAAGATATTATTTACTAATAAGTATATATATCTAGATCAAATTATTATAGAAAATTATTGAATGAGGTTTGAATGTGTTCTCATTATAAGGCACTATAATGATATATTTCATGAAGAGTTTCATCGTCTTCCTCCTAACCAAGATTATGAGTTATAAATTTAACTTACAGCTTGATGTCTACCCATATCCAATAATAATTATAGAATAGACACCATTTAGTAGGAATAACTAATTAATAAGTTATAATATAATCTAGAAAAAGGTTTTATATAGTAGAGGTTTTCCTCGCGGGGTATGCTAGTCCTCTTCAACTAAAAGAATGATAGTTAAATGAATATTGGTATCAATTATATGAACTCAAAAAATGAATTTAATGATTAATAATACCCTTCTATATATAGATGAAATATTTGATCAACTACATGGGTACCATCATTTCTCTATGGTTTTCATTAAGTTAAGATATCAATGATTAATGGTGAAGAAGGAAGATATTACCAAGTTTTTTTATTCAAAAAATATATAGACGCTATAAGTTAATAGTGATTCCATTTTGTATCACAAATTATCCAAAATTATTTATGGAATTATTGAATAATGTCTTCTGGTATTACCTCAAAAAAATAGTCTTCATTGATGATATTTTGATATACTCCAAAAGCTACATGGAGCTTAAGGATCATTTTAAAACTATGGAAACTTATTTTTGAGTGGATAACTTATATTCCAAGTACAATAAATTTTATTTATGGATCAAGGATATGTCATTATTGGGGAATTTTATTACTAATAAATATATATATTTGATTTCTTTTAAGAAAAATGGAATTATGGATTGCCCCATACAAACATCTGTAATAGATACCTATAGTTTCCTTGGGAAATATTGGTATTAAAGATGAATTTGAAGAAATTTTTTTTTATTGTGAAACCTACTTACCATGATGAATTGTAAGGGAGTAAATTTTTTCTAGACCGGTGAATGTGAAGATATCTTCAAGGACTATAAAATGGGATAATAATTTCCATATTATTTATAATAAAAAGAATTGGGGAACATTTATTTGTATAAAATTATGCTTCAATGTTGGTTTTAGGGTTTCTACTGATAAAAAATGATAAAATGATATCCTATCCCATTAGATAGTTGAATTTTCATGAGATAAACTACCCAACGTATTATATTGGTTTAGCTGTAGTGATGTTCATGTTAAAAATACTATGACATTATTTATATGGGGAAAATTTGGAAATATATATAGATCATAAGAGACTATAATATATATTCACACAGAATGAGATTAATATGTACCGATGAATAAGGTTAGTGCTGCCCAAGGACTTTGAATTCTCAATCCTCTACCATACCACGAAATCAAATAAAGTGGAAGATGCTCTAAATTGAAAGGATCTAAACCACTACAAATAATGATAATTCATAATTATTCAACCTTCTTAGACATACAAAGGATATATATGGGAATTGAAAAAGAAGGATAATCATAATTTCGTTCTCAAATTAGTGTTCATCCAACCCTTATAGAGAAGATAAAGAGTTCTCAAAGAGATAATGCATAAATATAGAATAATTTTGAAGCTATATGAATTGGGAAATACTCATAGTTAAAATTAGATGAGGAAAGAGTTGAAATATTTGGTTCAAGACTATGTGTACATTACAATCCTATAATAATGAAGAAGTCATTGAATGATGTGGACAACTCAACCTTCTCTATCTACCCAGGAATTATAAAGATGTGTCAATATGTTTCAAGATCACCATCAACAATATTGGTAGGAAAATATGAAGAAGGATATCACAAAATATACATCAAATTTCCTATTATTTTAGAAAGTGAAGGATGAAATTAAAACATATAAGAGGATGATTCAACCATTACCCGCAATAATATAGAAATGGGAAAAAATCAAAATGTATTTTTTTACTAGTCTTATAAACAAATCAATAAAAAATAATTCAATATGAGTTGAGGTGGATTTTTTTATAAAGACTTCTCACTTTATTGATGTTTAAGATGACTTCTCAGTCTACCAATGTATAATGATATACATCAAAAAAGTAGTGAGGTTTTATGGAAAACTAACATATATTATATCTTATCAAGATATGATATTGACATTTAATTTATAGAAGAGTCACCAATATGATCTAAAAACTATGATGATATTTCATATGGTTTGTGACCAATTTTTTTTTGATTAATCTGAGTGGACTATCAGAACATTTAATGATATGCTGAAATCATGATCTATAGACTTTAAAGAAGAATGAAAGAAACATAATTGTCTAGTTGGGTCCTCATATATTAATAGTATCAACTCAAGTATAAAAATGGATACATATGGAACCCTTTATGGAAATATATGTGAATCACCTTTGTTTTGGGATGATGTTGGTGAATAGAACATTTTTTGAGGGGAAATGTTTAGGGAAATGGTAGAACATTTCAACACCATTCAGTAATACATTAAAGATACTCCTAGTCGACGGAGTAGATATAGTGACAATAATTGACAATCCATGGAGTTTGAGGTTGGATATATTGTGTTCCTCATCATATATATATGGAAGAGAGTCATGATATTTTGGAATACAGGAATGTTATGTCCCAAAAATACCAATATCGTTCATATTTTCAATCACCTCAGAGCTATGAATAATCAACAACAACTACCACCAACCCTTTATCAAGAACATTTAAAGTTCCATGTATCTCTCTTGAGGAAGTACATACGATATCCCTCACATGTATTGAATTCATTTATGTTAAGGATGGAAAATGATCACTATTATGAGGAGCTGCTGATGAAGTTATTGGACCATATACATAACGTTCTACGCAATATGAAAACTCACCTAGTAAAAGTACAATAGTGAAACAATAAGTTCATGGAGGTGACATGAGATCTAGAGGGTTCGAAGAAGCATAACTACCCTTAACTACTTTTTCCTAACTATAAAAAATACAATTTTGGGTGACAAATTTGTTATGTGGGGAAGATTGTAATGACCCATGATTTTAACAATGGAACTTCCATGTTTTAAATATGTAATTATTTCCAAAAAATATTATATAATGAACATTCCCTAGATGACAAATCCAAAGAAAATTTATTTTATGAATTTAAATAGTATATTTAAAGAATAAAAATTTCTATAATAATTTAAATTATTATATTGGACCAAAATAGAATATAATAAAATAATATTAATAAAATTTGGAACTACTTGATCCCCCATAATAGTCAAAATCATGAATAACACTATATAAATAATGAATAATGTTTCAAATGCTACATATATTTTGGGAATGCAAATATATATAACCTTGAGAGAAAATACATTTTAATGAAGAATTAATGAAAAACGAGGTATTTATAGAAAGTAGGGAACCCATATGACCATTAAAACCCTAACAATTTTAATTGTAACATGAATTTTAGAATATTCGCCCACCTATGGAAGTGTAAAATAATATTCATAGATATTATAATATTAAAATATGATATTTTTATGTTATGGTATAAGTAAATAATTATTTTAAAATTGATAAAATAAGTGTTTCAATTTTTTAAAACATAAATGCATTTATAGCACTATTATAATAAATATAAAAATGTAAAAGAAAGTTTATTTTCCTAAAATAGGTTTATAAAATATTATTTTGACTCATTATAATGATAAAATAATTTTATAATTTTTAAAGGGTTGAGTATTGAACATAATATTAAAATTTCATTTTTTCTAAAAAATGAGGATTTTATTTAGAAATATAATAGCTCATAATTAAAAAAATCAAATAAATAGATTTAATTTATTAATCTATATATCATTAAAATTTTATTTTGATTTTTTTTATATTTTTCTAAAATAGTTTAATTTTTGTTCAGTAGTGAGATATGGTAAAATTAAATATTTAACATTATAAGTTAAATATTGAAATTTTTTTGTTAGGACTGATGTAAGAACCAATTATTTTAAAATAAATAGATCCACTTAATATTTAGTTATAATTATCAATTCTATTTTTATTGAATATCCAAAATAATGATTTTATTATTATAATATTAAAAAAACCCACCAACCCATATAAATACCACACCTTATCCTCAAGAATTATAATCCGTGGAGAATTAACAATTTTTTTACAATTCCTTTCCCAACCATCTCCCCCATTCCATAATTCAATTATTTTCAATAAAATTTTAATTCTAAGTTCGTTAAGGAGTATTTCAAGGTGATGATATTTATGAGGTAATATTCTCAACATACCTCTTTAAAATTCATTTCTTCTTATACCTCCTCCTTTCCTCTATCATCAAACATCAAATAACAACATGATTTATATAAATAAAAGTTTTTATTATTAATTTAATATCTACAAACTACCCCTTTCTTATCTCCTCGTATTCTAAAAAATGAATCCATTGTCTATATTATGACGGTTCACCACCTTCATGGTTGATGAGTTTTCATTTCCCAATACCAGCTTCATTGTTGGTTAAAATTTAAATATAATTTTTAATATAAAACAATTATGTATATTATATTTTTTGACATTTTGGAATGAATATTTGGGTATAATATTATATAAAATGAAACTAGATTTTGATCATTTGTAAAACCGTACAAATGAACAACTTGTGTATTATTAACTTTTTACTAAAATAATAACCCCAATGGAATAAAAAATATTTATATTTGGGAACATTGAAATTTCATGAATTAAATAAATACCAAATCATTTAAATTCTCTAGTTTTATAATCATTTTATTACAATATCAATAATTTTCTAGATGTGGTTGGTCCTTGGAACCAGGAAACCAACAATCGAGGGAAAACAATTAAACATTGTATCTCATTTAAATGGTTAGAAATTAATGTAATAATATTAAAATAAAACAATTATATATGAATTATGATCATAATGATGTAATTAATTGACATAATATTATTATCAATGACATTAAGTGCATTACAGAACAGATTTGTACATATGGTAAGATATCTCTCAAAACCACCCTATTTTCTTTAGGGTTATTATTTATCTCTATGACCTAAACTCATCACACTAATATTATTATTTATTATTTTTTTATTCTACATATTTTTACTACAAATAAAACAATGATAAATTTATTTTTTCATGATGGGTAAATACATGTTTTAAAAGGCTACCTATTGAACTTCTCTGGATAAGAAAACCAAATTAAAGAGAGTTGTTATGTTTCCTACCCCATTTGAAGTACCACTACATAAATGATTTAAATGACCCGTGTTTTTGAAAATCACATATTTTATAATGTAAAACCATTTTAATCAATTTCTAGTTTTATGGAAATAATTATACATGTTCACTATTTAAAGTCTCAATATACTTTTTTCTTACAACACCATTTAAGATGTACTATTACAAAGAGATATCTATACACCTTTTAAATTAATATCTTCACATTGACATCATGTGTTTATGGACAATGTTTATGAAACTAAAATAATTATTTAATTTATCATTTCATAGAAATAATAGTGAAATGCCACCTTGTTATTCTATGTGACATGGTTTTTCAATCCATTTCTTTCTATGGGTAATTTATATTTTATACATTATGCTTGATTTCCTTTTATCCCAAACATAATAATGTACATGTTACGATGGGTGCACATAAATAAATATCCATTGAATTAGGTAATTGTTTTCTCTCATGAGACCTTATATATGGGATTCTGGAGTGAGTATTCTCCATGATGAGACTTTGTCCACCATGTGATGGTGTCCTTATAGTTATCATTGACTTATTATTTAGGTTATGTTATATGTTTCTTCAACTTTCCTATGTTTCTATGACCTTATGATACCATATTATTTATGTTATTCTCCCATGTGGTAATTCATGTGACCACTCTTTTATGATATCATGTAATGCTTTTTAGGTCACATGTTATGCCTCATTATCACGATTATTCCCTTACTAGGATTTATAGCCCACCCATTTCCTTTATGTATTCCATAGGTTATCCTATGAATTTTTAAGAGATCAATGGGATACAAGAAATCATTATAGAGAATAAAATAATTATTTAATTATTTATTTTCCTTTATATTTATTTTTTGGATTGTATTCCAAGGGCATTAGAAGTCACTATCATTGGGGTTTAATTGTTTGATTTTTATGTTAAAAATTATGTAATAATATTTGTAAAAGGTGTGGTTTTCTATATTAAAATTATTAAAAAGAATGAAATTAATTTAGAATTTACATTTTTATTTTAAGAAATAAAGATATAAAAATATTCATTTGAAATACTTGACGTTAATCATGATATAAAATACAAATAAGAAACAAATATTTTATATAAATATACATGTTTATTGAAAAAAATAAGAAATAATAAAAACTCCAACAATAAAATGATTTAGTGTTGTTGGAGAATAGTTTCACAAACAATTTTTATGGTTCTTTTATACATTACATCAAAACCCATTCTATAAACATAATTTTCTTATAAACATATCATATATAAAATTCTCATATATTACCTAGTCATAATAATAAAACAAAATAAAAGAGTGGTCTCAATTGTTTAGTAATGGAAAAATTATATTAATGAGCCATGAAGAACACATAATATGATCATATATGTAAGAACCCAGATATTTGTTTCAGTTATGTTTTTCCTTTTCTGGTCATTTTTACAAAAAGGGGAAAATATGGAGATTTCTTAAGTACACACCGTGTAATTTATAAGTACACGCTATGCACTTTGATGATGTGCCAGGCCGTCTGCTGGTCGTGTCCGGGCCATACACAAGTTATGTAGGGGCGATGTGGAGGCTGCTTAAAGAGGAGTACGGAAAAGACAAGTACACGCTATGTACCCCAGAAGTAACCACCGTGTAATTTTTTTATTAAATGGATCGGGGTCGTGCCTGATGGAAAGAACTTCTTTATTCTTTAGGTTCTTCATCCGAGAGAACCCATACGGCCGTAGAACTTCTCTGAGCCCCCGAGCCTCCATCCATTCTCCGAATCGACCGTCTTCAATTATGTTGGAACCACAACGGTAATCCCTTCCTTCTATTATATCTTTTTTTTTCATTTCCTCATCTTTCTAAATATATCATGGGTTGAGCGTTTTGTGAATTTTTATAGATCTACGTCGTTCTAAGGAAAATCAAGCCTCGTGGTTCAAGTATATCTATCTTCTAGGATCGAGGTAGGTGGTTTGTGCCTTTCTGTAGGATGTCTTTGAATATTTTGTGTAATTCCACCAATTCCCTTCAACGGGGTATTGTGTGTGTCCTATTTTTTAATTATTTTTTCCTACTTTGTGTGATTTCTTGAGTAGAGGGAAATGCTTGTGAATAGGGTAATTTTTTTACTATGCTCTGGATGTTTTTCCCTGAATGTTTCTCATATTATTCATTTTTCCAGTTTCCATGCCTAGTTATAGGAGAGTGGAACTATTGTACTGTTATGCTATTATGCCTTACAATGCAATCCAAGTAGTCATTGAGGTTTACTTGGGGTGATACACGCGCAATGCATGTTTGTTTTACAGAGGGACGTGAGAACCTAGTGTAGTGGACCATAGAGATAATGGACGTAAGGGCTTCTATAGAGGGTCTTATTAATTCGATGCAAGACCAAAGGGGGAATTGATGATGAGTGCTTCCTCAGAAAGTCTGTAGGTCCTCGATGCGGGCCATAGGGGGAATGAGACGCTGAGTGCGTCCCTAGAGAGCCTTTAGTACGATACGAGACCACATGGGGAATTGACGGTGACTGCTTCCCCAGAGATTCTATTCTTTATTTATCTAAACCAGAGGGGTGAGACTATGCTTTCCTCCCAAAGGGTTTCTAGTTCTTTTAGGTTGAACCATAGGGGTTAGGTTGTGAGAACTACCCAGAGGTTACCTATTTGTTCTGCTTCCTTGAGTGACTGTTTACTTATTTGTATTTATATGCTAGAAACCGTGGATTGTAGCTGATGTGTGCTTTCCTATTTACTACTTATTGTACTTTTACTTTCCATATATTCACTGACTGTTAGGCACAGATATTTGGGTGGTTACCTACTGGTACCTTGTCTCACACCCAATCTGGGTCATGTTTTTTTGCCCGAACAAATTATATTGTTGCAGGCATAGATAAGGGCATGCTCCCTTCTACTTCAGGTTCTTGATTGCATTAGAGTTGGAGAGCCTGGGACCAAGCTGAGACTTGTGATGCTGTGGAGTTGCTCATTTGTTTTTATTTTATACTTTGGTTTAGTACTGTAATCAACATTGTGACTTGTTTGGATGCTTTCCAATACATATATGTATCATGCATCATTTACTTATATTCTGCCCCAGTTGTTTAATTATCAGTATTCTGCTGTTTACTCTTGTATGGATGTTTACTGCTTCCGATATTGTTGTTATTTGTTTTTCTCTCCTGCTGTTTACTCTTCCAATGAGAGCATATTTTCCCCACTATCACACCCAAGGCCCTCACTGCTAGTCGGTAGCCTCTAGAGCTTGGGGAAATGCGCTAGAGGCCATGTGACCAACTAGGTACGAGGTGCCTCTAGGTGTCCTCTGAAACCGAGATGTTACAAAGTGGTATCAGAGGGTTTATTTTATCTTGATTTACTATTTAGATCCTTTAGCTAGGTATAGGACGGATTCGGTACTTGGTATGATGCTGTGCTCAGGAGTAGCTAACCCATGTACAGGGAAAATCCAATCTACCTTTCTTATTACAGTTTTTTAGTTTTTCTATGTTAAAATTGATCTGATTTCACCTAGAGTGATTCACATGATTTGTGTTGTTATTGTTGTTGATATTGTGGTTCTATTTCTATCGCAACCCGATGAGATGAGGGTATTCCATATCATGCATTATATAGGCACTTGTTAAAAATCACATGCAATGCATTCTTTCAATGCCATTTGGGTGCATTAGAAATTGAATGTTGTTGTGATAGATGTTGTGTAGATTATGTATGCTGTTGTGATAGATTCTTTGATAGAATCCCTGATGTTTTTAGAGTGGTTGTTTTTATTGTACCTTGCTTAAATGAATTCCAAATTTTGGTTCTTGAGGTGTTATGGGCCCTCATGAATCGGAACATGGTGGATCATTGACTTTATTCCCTTATATATGATATGTATGAGATGCCAAGCTTTCATTTACAAGGAGTATGGTCCCTCACAGATCAGAATTTGGCACCTTCATGCTTGTTTTTTAGTGTTTTCTAGGCATTGGTGCAGCTTCAGAGCTACTGCATTGAAAAACCCAGAATACATGGTGTGTACATTATATATACTCCCTGTGTAGTTTTTAAACCATGTCACTGACTGTGTGAGTAGAGACACAGGATGTGAAAAATATCCAGGAACACGCCGTGTACGGTAGATACACGCCGTGTAGTAGTGAGCCGTGTACCTGGTCGTGTCACTAATAACACGGGTTGGGGAAGCTCGTGTAATACACATCATGTTTTGTATGAACATGCAGTGTAGCCTTGTCCTAGGTACTCAACCGTGTCATGAACAACACATGACAGTGTTATCTCCTCATATACAGGCCGTGTTTGATCAGAACACGCCATGTAAGGGAATTCCGTGTACCCAACCATGTCTCCAACAAAATGGGTCAGGAAAAATCTTGAAGTACACGCCGAGTTTGTTCGGAACAAGCCATGTAGCCTCAGTAATGTAATCGGCCATGTAACTAACAACATGGGTCATAGAAACCTTGTCAACTACATGCCATGTCCATTGGGAAAATTCCATGTAGACTCAGTTTAATATGACAGTGTGGGTTATCCGTGCAAGGAGACTCGGGTAGGGGAATAGAGTTAAGTACACTCCGTGTAGTGTTTATACGCGCTGTGTAGTAATGTTTTGTAAAACATGAGTGTTTCCTTCTATTGTTTCCATTTTTTACTCCTTTGTTCTATGTCCTTGATATTCCTGATCTAAGGTATGCTTTTGAATCTTTATATGTATGCCTCTGAGACATCCTCCGGTTGTAAGTCAGTTGCAGGATAGTGATCAGATGCTAGATATGGCTGATCAAGGACTTCCTGCTGATTCTCCAGTCGTCCCAACCTTGGCACCGACTGTCGTACCAGTTGCAGGCATTGATGCGTAGTTTAGGGAAGGCATTATGAGGATGATGAAGACCATTCAGGTAGCACCGCCTAATGCCACAACTATGGTAGACTTGACATGGGGTTTCCAGTAGAAGCATCCTCCTACTTTCTCGGGGGAAGGAGGACCACAAGGTGTAGATTCATGGCTAGAAGCCATGCTGACTATCTTTGAGCATCTGGAAATGCCTCTAGAGAGGTGGGTTAATCGTGATACCTATATGCTTTGAGACTCCACCAAGAGGTGGTGGGATGTGATGTCACGGGCAGGTCATAAATAGGTTATGGCTTGTGAGGAGTTCCAATGTGTGTTTTACGACTACTTCTACCCAGAGACCCTGAGGGTCGATCGAGCCCAGGAGTTCATGAGTCTATATTAGGGTAAACATTCTATTATGGATTATTCCTCTCGTTTCACTGAGATGCATCATTTCACACCCCTCCGGGGTGGATATGGGATGTTCTTAGCAAGGAAGTTTGAGGATGGCCTCAGGCGGGAGATCCGCTCACAGGTTAATATCATTCAGTTGACTTCTATCACATCCATCGTCAACCAGGTACTGATTAGAGAGAGAAATCTGAGAGACTTTGGAGCTACGAGCCAAGGCATTTCTGGTTCCAGACCTAGTACTCCTCCAGTTGATAGTAGGAAGCACTGTAGGGAGTCTACACGTAGTGATATGAGGAGAAAAGATACATCTTCAGGTATCCAGAAAGTACGCTACCAGTATGGAAGGACTGGGCGCATGGGGCCACAGTGCCAGAGAGACCTAGTAGAGTTCCGATCTAGTGGAAAGATGGGTCACCATCAGCATTTCTGCTAGGTTTTCTCACCAGTAGATGGTGATGGGGGTTCTTCCATGACTCTTCGTTGAGGAGAAGAACCAACCGTTTCTCACTAGTCGGGGAAATAGAGTTCTTCCAGCCGTTCGAACCGAGGTGGAGGTTGAGGCTATAACGGTCAGTCACTAGTATTTTAGCCTCAGCAGGGAGGATCATCTAAGAGTGGTCAGGAAGGGTCACAGGGCCGTGGGGCAGGCCAGACATTTGCGGTGGAGCAGACTTATCAGGAGTAGGATCCCTGACCTTTTACAGTTTGAAGTACGATCTTAGTAGCCTAAGTTTTATCTTCAGCTTTTTTTGATACTGGTGTTACCCATAGATTTATCTTTGTTGCTGTTGTGGAGAGCCTTGGGCTATGTATCTTTTCTTCTGACGACTTGTTGACACTAGAAACACCTTTGGGGATGAGTACATCTAGTATATGTCAGTGCAGAGAGTGCCCTCTCGAGGTTGCAGGGTATCATTTCTTATGGTATCTCTATGTCATAAAGATGCCAAGCTATGATGTCTTTCTCGGGATGGACTGGTCGGTTACTTTAAAGGTATTCTTCGACTGTTATTGCCATAGGGTGAGTTTCATTTCACCAGAGGGTGAATCTTTTCTTCATAGAGGCGAATGGGATGTTCGGGCGAGTCGAGCAGGACTCGAGCATCATGGGCTAGGAAGGGTTACGGTCCAGGTCTTTAGTCTCTATCTGGATGATCAGGGGACTTCACAGTTGGAATTTCCTCCAGTGGTGGATCATTTCAGAAATTTCTTTCCAGAGGATTTTTTAGGTTTTCCTCCATATCATGAGGTAGACTTCTCTATTGAGCTCATTCCAAGAGCGGCACTAGTGTCCATTCCTCCCTATAGAATGGCTACAACTGAGTTGTCGGAGCTCAAGAAGAAGTTGATGGAGTTACAGGCAAAAGGTTTCATCCAACCCAGTACTTCTCCTTAGGGTTCACATGTGTGGTTTGCGAAGAAGGCAGACAGTACCCTTAGGCTCTGTGTGGCATATCAGAAGCTGAACCAGTTGACTGTCAAGAACCGATATCCCCTTCGGAGGATTGATGATCTTTTCAATCATCTTCGAGGAGCCCGTGTGTTCTCAAATATTTATTTGATGTCCAGTTATCATGATTTTCATGTTAGTCTATCTGATATACCACTAACAGCCATCAAGAGAAGATATGATCTCTACGAGTATATGGTTATGCAGCTTAGTCTCATGAATTCTCCAGCAGTTTCATGGCACTGATGAACTGAGTGTTCCATCCTTCCTTGGATTCCTTCATCGTGGTCTTCGTGGACGATATCTTGGTGTACTCTCACACTCGACACAACCATGCTACCCATCTTGAGATTGTTCTGAGTACAATGAGAGAGCATCGAATTTATGCTAAACTCTTGATGTGCCACTTTTGGATGGATCATATTCACTTCTTGGGTCACATCATCTCAGAGGTAGAAGTAACTGTGGACCTAGAGAAAGTGAGAGTTGTAGTTTCGTGGGAGAAACCAAAGAACGTTTTTGAGGTACGGAGTTTCCTAGGGCTAGATGGATACTACAGACACTTCATTTAGGACTTTTCACACCTATAAGCACCATTTACAGGTCTGACTAAGAAGGGGGATAAGTTCTTATGGTCAGATCCTTGTGAGTCATCCTTTCAGGAGTTGAAGGGAAGGTTGGCTTAAGCACCGATACAAGTCTTTCCAGAGCCAGGAAAGAGCTATACTATTTATTGTGATGCTTAAGGTATCGGGTTGGGCATTGTGCTTATTCAGGGAGATGTAGTCATTACGTATGAGTCTGGGTAGTTGAGGCCACATGAGAGGAACTACCCGACACATGATCTGTAGTTGGCAGTTGTTGTTCATGCCTTGCGCTGTTGGAGGAATTACCTTCTAGGAGAGCACTTTGTGGTTTTAACCGACCACACGAGTCTCATGTACATATTCACTCAGCGTGATCTGAATCTGAGACAACGTAGGTGGGTCGCGTACCTTCAGTATTTTGATTTAGAGGTTGCCTATATGCCGAGAAAGGCCAACGTAGTAGCAGATGCGTTGAGCTCGATAACTCATATTCAGGTAGTTCAGGAGGCCAGTAGTGAGTGGCAGTTTATGGCTCTGTTCTCTGAGATGCATCTGGAGGTGGACGACAGACATGGACATAATTACAAATCATCTGTAGCTATTACTTCTACACTTCTTGATCGGGTATGGATGAGGCAGCTATCAAACTTAGAAGGCTTAGTCTTGCGAGAGAGTGTGTCAGGGGAGGAACTTCTTCCTAGATTGACAGTGAGCGATGATGAGATCTTGCGTTTCCTGGGATATGTATGTGTGCCAGTAGACATACGCCAGGAGATGATGCAGGATTTTCATTCCTCAGTTTGGGCAGCTCATCCTGCCATCACCAAGATGTATCGGGATCTTCATTACCAATACTGGTGGCCAGGTATGAAGAGAGATGTTGCTGGTTTTGTCTTGAGGGTTTCTACTTGTCAGCAGGTGAAGGCGGAGCATCAGCGACCAGCATGCCTTTTACAGAAGTTGCCCATTCCAGAGTGAAAGTGGAATGATTTCACGATGGAATTTGTGATCAGATTGCCGAGTTTTCCTCGAGGGAATGATGTTGTTTGGGTTGTCGGAGACATGCTTATTAAGTATGATCACTTCTTACCGATCAAAGAGACCTTCATTGTTGATGATATGGGACAACTATACATTCGAGATATTGTACGTCTGCATGGAGTTCCACACTCCATTGTTTTAGAAAGGGATGCATGCTTTATATCTCGGTTCTAGAAGGGGATTCAAAGGGCTTTGGTTACACAGGTACATTTGAGTACAACATACCATCCCCAGAAAGATGGCCAGTCCAAGCGTATGATCTAGGTGCTTGAGGATATGCTTTGAGCTTGAATTCTAGACTTTGGAGGTTCTTGGGAGAAGCATATAACTCTTGTGGAGTTCGTCTACAACAATAGTTTTCAGGAGACTATTTAGATGGAACCTTATAAGGCTTTGTACGGTAGGACATGTCGATCACCTTTATGATGGCTGTAGGCAGGAGAGGCAGCTTTGCTGGGACCTCATCTTGTTCAGGAGACCTCAGAGCAATTAGAATTGATTCAGAAGAGGATGGCCATAGCACAGTCTTGACAGAAGTCTTATGCTGATCAGCGGAGAGGACCTCTAGAGTTCGAGGTCGGAGATTAGGTTTTCTTATGTGTCGCACCAAGGTTGGGACACAATAGGATAAAGAGATAGGGTATGCTTTCATCGTGGTATGTTGGGATGTTTGAGGTATTAGAGAGAGTTGGTCCGGTTTCCTATCGGTTGCAATTACCTCAGAGGTACCGGGCTATGCACGACGTCTTCCACGCCTCTCAGCTTCGATGTTACTTTTCAGACCCGTCTCATGACTTTCAGCCTGAGGAGGTTGAGCTAGAAGCAGATGCATCATTTGTGGAGCATCCTATCTGTATTTTCAATCGTAGTATGAAGGTTCTCCATGGGAGGTCTATTCCTCTAGTACGGGTGCTATGGAAGCACAAGCGAGTTCCGGACGAGACATGGGAGAGGGAGGCCAATGTATGTCACAGTGGCTAGAGTTGTTCGGGGTTTACTCTACTACACCTCGTTAGGGAAATTTGGGGACAAATTTCTTTAAGGGGGGATGTTTGTAAGAACCCGAATCTTCATTTTAGGTATGTTATTTCTTTTTTGGTCATTTTTGAGAAAAAGGGGAAAATATGGATATTTCCTAAGTACATGTCGTGTACTTTATAAGTACACACCCTGTACTTTGATACAACACCAGGCCGTGTGCTGGCCGGGTCCAGGCCACACACACGGTGTGTAGGGGCGATGTGGAGGCCGCTTAAAGTGGAGTACGGAAAGGCCAAGTACACACTGTGTACCCCAGAAGTACACTCCATGTACTTTCTTTTTTATTAAATAGACTGAGATCGCACCTGATGGACATGACTCACTTCTTCTTTAGGTTCTTCGTCCGGGAGAACCTGTACAGCCAGGAATCTTATCTGAGCCCCCGAGCCTCCATCCATTATCCAAATCGACCACCATTGATTACGTTCGAAGAGAAACGGTAATACCTTCCTTCTCATAGATCTTGGTTTTCCAATTCCTTCTATTTCTCAAGATATCGTGGTTTCAGTGTTTTGTGCATTTTCGTAGATCTACGTCGTTCTAAGGAGAATCAAGCCTCATGGTTCAAGTATATCGATCTCCTTGGATCGAGGTAGGTGTTTTATGCCTTTCTATAGGAAGTCGTTGAATATTTTGTGCAATTCCACAAATTCCCTTAAACGGGGTATTGAGTGTGTCCTATTTCTGCCCTTGTTTTTTTCTTTCTTCGCTTGATTTCTTGTGTAGAGGTTAATGCATGTGAATAGGGTAATTTTTTTACTATGATCGGGATGTTTTTCCATGCATGTTTTTCTTATAGGTGTTTTTCCAGTTTCCATGCCTAGTTGTAGGATAGTGCAACAGTTGTACTGTTATGCTGTTATGCCTTAAAATGCAAGCCAAGTAGTTTTCGAGGTTTACTTAGGGTGATACGCACTCTATGCATGTTTTTTTTACACAGGGCAGTGAGAACCTAGTGTACTGGACCATTGAGAGAATGGATGTAAGGGCTTCTCGACAGTGTCTTATTAATTCGATGCGAGACCAAAGGGTGAATTGACGATGAGTGCATCCTCAGAGAGTCTTTAGTTCCTCGACGCAGGCTACAAGGGGAATGAGAAGTTGAGTGCTTCCCCAGAGAGCCTTTAGTACGATACGAGACCACATGGGGAATTGGTGGTGAGCACTTCCCTAGAGAGTCAATTATTTATTTAGCTTAACCAGAGGGGTGAGACTGTGTGTGCCTCCCAGAGGGTTTCTAGTGCTTGTAGGTTGAACCATATGGGTTAAGTTGTGAGAACTACCCAAAGGTTACCTATTGTTTTTCTTTCTTAAGTGACTATTTACTCGTTTGTATTTATATGCTAGAAACTGTGGATTGTAGCTTCTGTGTGCTTTCCTGTTTACTGCTTCCTGTACTTTTACTTTCCATATATTCACTGACTGTTAGGAACAATTATTTGGGTGGTTGCCTATTGGTACATTGTATCATACCCTATTTGGGTCATGTTTTTGGTCTCAAACAGATTATATTGTTGTAGGTATAGATAAGGGAAAGTGCCCTTCTAATTTAGGTTCTTGATTGCACTGGAGATGGAGTAGGTGGGACTAGGCTGAGGCTTGTGATGATGTGGATTTTCTCATTTGTTTTTCTTTCGTACTTTGGTTTAGTACTGTATTCATCATTGTGACTTGTTTGGATTCATTCCTAGAAATATAGGTATCATGCATCATTTACTTATATTCTTCCCCAGTTGTTTATTTATCAGTCTTCCGCTGTTTACTCTTGTATGGATGTTTACTGCTTCTGCTATTGTTGTTATTTGTTTTTCTCTTCCACTATGTACTCTACCAATGAAGGCATAGTTTCCCCACTATCACATCGAAGACCCTCGCTACTAGTCAGCAGTCTCTGGCATTTGGGGAAATGTGTTTGAGGCCATGTGACCAACCGGGTATGGGGTGCCTCTGGGTGGCTTCCGGAACCGGGATGTTACAATAAACATGATAGGATCATAAATATGGGATACATTAATTTATTAATGGAATAAAATCATAGAAACATAATAAGTGATATTGTTTCAGGGTAACATAGACCTACAACAAGGAATATATATTTTGAAACATAAGAGGATTTGTATGAAATCATAACATATACCTATGAATAAGAATGTGTAATCAAAGACAACAATCATGAACCACAAAGACATAACATAAGAATGTGAAAAAATAAACATAAAAAACAATAAATATTTCATGTATAAGAACTAGTACATTCAAATCATTGTGAACAAAGCTAACTCACTATAACCCATAACATAAAATAATGGTTTATAACACATGCCCCATGACATGGATGAATCATCTAAACACCCATGTACATTGTTAATAACCTGAGATATTAATATTTCCCTAGTTAATTTGAGGGATGTATAATTCAAGGCCCATAAATTACAAAATCATTTATACAAGTATATTTTCACTACATGAAATCAGTCAAACATCCATTAATATAATAGAATTATTATCCAATTAATATAAAATATTCTATATATAAAACATCACATGGAAAAATCAACCAAATAATGATACATGATATCTATGTAAATAGAATTTAATTATAATAAATAAGGATATGGTTTTCAAATCATTAAGAATAAAATGATATACTCTCATGATAATTTATTTTCCTATAAATTTTAATTACATGATATTTTATACGACCACCCACTAATCATAAGAAGTAAAAAATGATTATTCATTATCAAAAATCATTTGAAGAAATATTATATTTTGGAATAGTTTATGATTAGAGACGATAATTGCGGTGATTGATTAATATATAGAATGATTGTAAAATTGAATGAACTGATAAAAATATAATTTTTAAATATTTTCTTTGTTATATTAAAAATAATGGTATAGGGGATGTTCAATTTAATTTTTAAAAGTTGAGAAATTTTAATTTTTAATAATTATTTAAATATTAACTTCTACAATAATTAATCCATGAAAATAAATAAATCTAACATATGTGATACCAATAGATATATAGAAAATGGAATTAATATTAAAAGAAAATTGGTTTTGATAGTTTAAAATATCATCATTAACAAAAAAGATAAATTTTGAATTAAAAAATTATAAAAAATATTAGAGGTGTTGATGATAATAAATTTTTAACATTAAAAATAAGAAAATTAAAAAAAAATTATACGAAATAACATTGATATGAAGATAAATACATAAACTACATCATGTAAATCACCATTTAAAATGTCATTTTTTATGATGTACTAATCTGTAAAAAGTGATTTTCATAATAAAATGTAATTACCCTATAAATAATAAAAAAATAAAATATGTTGTCTAAGAGGTAGAATATATAAATCATACAAGAATAAATTGATTGAATAAAAGGTACAACTCCAAAAAAAGATATTTATTCGTGAATAATCTTATTAATATGGTTATAAAATATTTACAATCCATTGATAGAGATAAAATCATACGGAATTTTGAATACCATAAATAAAAATTATATTTTTTTGTATATTTTATTGTTTTAATATATATACTATACAAAGGTAATATTGGTTGAGAATATTAAACATTTCTTATAGAATGAAAATTGAGAGGAAACCACTTACCTTTAATTCATTATTGGTCAATTAGTATCTAATTTCAAATGTAATAAATTTATATTATTTATTAGTTTATTTTAGAAACATATTTATATTTAATTTACTTAATAAAATTAATTTAAATTTGTTTGTAACGTATTTATTTATCATTAAAAGTTAATATTAATAATCTGGTGGTAATTGTTCCATTTATTCCATGAGTACATTAATGTGGTGGTTTTAGTTATTTATACTTGATCTTGTGTTTATCACAGATATTATTGTCATAGATATTATATATATATGTTTGATAGAGTAATAGAGTCCCATAATTATTTCATTGATGTTATAAAAATGGTCCATAATAAAATATATTAAATTATCCTATTTTACAATATTCGATTAATATAAATAATAAATTTTATTAATTCAAACACACACACACATATTACCATTCCAGGATTAAAAATTTTAAATTAATCATAAATTTCATGTATTAAATGTATTAATTTTTTAACCATTCATGAATAAAATATTATGCAATCATTCATATATGTAGTTAAACTAACCCAAACATGAATGATTTATAATGTATGAATGAGTAATAATACATTATTTTATTATTTAAAAATAAATATTAATAAAAAATAATAGTTTCAGGAGTATATTGATATGTGTTGGTTATAATTCAATGAGATGTGGAAGAAGAATATAATTAAAATGATTATGAATAGGATACCACTAATAAATAATATTTGAATATTTTTTTAATCGACTTATTTGTAATGTAGGATTTTGGAACCATTATTATTTAAAAAATCTCTCCATGATTAGATAATAACATTAAGGAGATATTTTTTCTATATGATAGAAATTGAACTAATGTAAAGGTGTATTACCATGAGATTTTTTGAAATGTTTTTTCAAATAAATTTAAACTTCTCTATATTTTTCATTACATGAAATATAAAGCTTTTCATTAATTAAATGTACCATTGAGTATAGTTTTCATTACATGAAATACTGAATGTAAACAAGATGTAACATATTCTTAAAATATTATTATTTAATATTATCATTATCAAATAGGTATTAGATTGTTTCATGTTAATGTGATTAAATAAGTTATTAAAATATATATATTTTAACATTTATATTATATTTATTCTTTGCCGGCCAATTAATTAAAAATTAATATTAGTAATATTTAAAAATAAAGGAAATATATTTTCTAAAAAAATATTTTTATGAAAAAACCACATTTTACGTCATTAAATTAAAAAACCACTTTTAATGAAATTTATACAATATATATTAAATAGAATATTTAACATTCATCTTATATATTTTCTATAAAATAGATAAGAATAAATCTAATTTTATGCTTAATATCTGAATTTTTATAAATAGTAGTTTTATTTACATTTTATCACAATTATTTAAAAAATAATTTATGAAACTCTTCAGAAATTTATTTGATAAAAATAATATTACTATTTGAAATAATAATATAAAAATTGTCTTAGGGTTATTTTTTTAGAATTCCTTTAAAAGATTTATTTTCCATTGAATATTGAAAAGTAGTAATTTTTTTTGAAAACTATGTTTTTTAAAATTATTTATAATGTTAGATTATATATAAATTTGGTTTTAAAGAATACTAGTTTTATTAAATATCTATTAATACAATTTTTTTTATTTTAATCACATCTATTTTGGAATTGGATATAAAATCTTTGTAAAAGGTTGAGCATATTCTCTTTGAAAATATGAATTCCAATAGCATATATTTTAAATATTTTAAATTAAAATTCTCTATATCAATGAATTATATTTTTAAAAATGAATTACATATTTAATAAAAGTAATTTATATTATATAAAAATTTCATGTTAATATTTATCAATATGTAACACAAAAATGTAAAAACTAGGTACAATGGATAAGATACAAATGGGATTATCGGGGGGTTTAACTAAAAATGTAATAGTTAAAATCACCTTATAACTAATATATAAAATATTTAATGGAAGTATTTAGAATATACCATGTATAATAATATATAATAATCAATTTTAATCATTTTATCATGATAAAAACGTGGGTATACACTTTTCATTTAAAACAAACACAAGTGTGCCACTCACCGAACTTATAAAAGGTGACCCTCTCATATCTTATTCACACCATAAAACCATTTTTTCAAGTCAATACATACAAAAATATCTTTCAAATTACCTCCTAAAATGATATAATCCATATTATTTCAATAAAACTAAACAATTATGGTTTTTGGTTAAAGTCTAAATAGGTTACCTAAAGAAGCGGCAACGTTGTTCAATGATCATTTTTAATTTATTTATTCACCCAAATTCTTAAAATATTTTTCAAACAAGTTTATATAATATCCTAAATATATTAAATAAAAATATTTTTATTTTAATTTATGTTAATGATCTTAGAGCATATCCACTTCTATAAAATTGTTTTAGAAATTAGTATTCATACATACAGAGGACTACAACCTCATGAACTGATGTAATTATTTTCTCCATTAACACCTATCACAATTTGTTATAATGACGGATATAAAGTATATATATGGTATTTATAGAATAATTATTCTTATTATGTAAATATATCATATATAAATTTTTTAATTTCTGTTCTATAGGGGATAAAATATTTTAGATAATTTTCCCAATAGATTACACCCACACGAAGCGATGTGATTTTTTTGAGTAACACTTTACCTGGAGGATAAAAAGGATAAATTAAATAAAAAATGTAATATATGTGACTTAATTTTGATATTAATGAAATATTTATGATTCTGAAAATACAATATATCATTTTATTTCCTACCTCTTCTCTAACGAAAGGATGAAATCGCCTTTCATGTATGTGTGGACTACCACAATTACGGGTTAATGTGGCTCTCTCTTTTCATCATCATACCTCATGGATGATATGTATAAGAATATTTATAAAAATTAAATGGTATTTATTATATTATTATAATTTTGGAATGATAAAATATTTTTAACCTCCTTTTTAGGATGATCGTTGAAAAATGGAAACATTACTCATGTGCACACACGACCTAACATCTCCATGATTGTAATGTAATTCATTTATAAAAATTAAATTTCATAATATGTATTAAAATTATGATTGTGGTATAAATTTGATAAATATTTTATTATTATTAGTATGGATATTATGTAAAAATGATCATATAAAGATATTGAAATAATCAAATTAAAACATATACAAAAAACAAATCAGTAATTATTCAAAGCATGATTTTAACAGTGAATTGATAATAAAAAGATTATAAATGGTCATAAGTAAATTTTATATGATAATATATATATATATATATGGTTCTAAAATATTTTTATAATAGACATAAATTTATTTTTATTTTGGTTTGAATATGTTTGAAGGAAGTGAATACATATAGTAAGGTATTTGTAGTTTCACTTTCATTTTTTGGAGACATATGAATCTTCACTACAAATTTTTTATTATGGTGTATAAAAATTCTATTTTACAAGTTATAGGATGAATATAATCCTTTTAATGATATTAAATGTTTAATTTTTTGTTACTAATTATTGGGGCTAATGATTCAAAATATTACTGAAGCTGTAAGGGATTTCAATCTTGATTTTGTTTTTTTCGGAGACATAATCCATATAAACTAAGTGTTTTTACATGGTGTATATAATTTTAATTAATTTAAATTATTATAAATATAATTATATTTATGGTAATTTAAATAAAAAATTTGGGTTGAATATTTCTTTCAGTTTATATGCCAAAAGTTACAGAAGCATTATGGGATTTTGGTCTCAAATTTACTTCTTGGGGACATAAGTTATGGTAGGCTTCTATCTTCTTTTCTAAGGTGTATATAAATCCCAATTGACATGTTATATCTTGATTAATTTTTTTTGATATTTAATGCCTCATTTAATGTTATTATTTCCTGGGGATTATGTTTCAATGTTATAATAATTGTAAATATTTTATGTTACAATATCATTTTTTATCGGGATTATTTATATTTGTGTTTCTGATGATAAAATATTATGATCCATATCTAATAATACTCATGAATTTTCTTATCATATGATTATATCATTAAAATAATTTTTTCCCTTCATTCACTTATCTTTATGTGACCAAGATATCCCACGGATGTTATTAAGAAAATTTTCTTTATTTCTCACAATTTCCAAAACCAATTTTTTGCTGAAATAGTATTTTCTAAAAGTGTTTTAAAATTTTTTCATATAATTATGAAAAACATTTACTAAATAAATTTTTAACCTTGTATTAATTTTTAATTTTTTTGAAAATAATCTTCATGTTGCTTCCCAAAAAATGCATATTTGTATTTCACCAATAATGTTAAAATAATAGTTGTTTTTAAAATTCATGGAATGAATTTTATTTCTTTATGTTAAGACCGATTAAGTATTTCAAAATTTATTTACATTTTTTCAAAATTATTTTCAATGAACATTAATTCCTTAATATATAAGAAATTTTTATGTTTGAAATAAATTTTTTCTAAGTGGAAAGGATTTTGAATGTGTTTTATATTTTAAAACAGATAATATTTAAATGTGGAAGGGATATTTTCCCCAAGAAATGATTTAATTTTGCAAGTAATCCTTTATATGTTTTCAATATTATTTTCAATGAAAAATATATTTAAAATTTTTTATGTTTTAAAAATTATTTTAGAACCAATGTTTTTTTATATAAACGTTTTAAATGATATTTAAAAATAATTTTATTTCTAAGATTAATTCATTAGATGTATCTTATGAATTATTGGGGATATAAACGAATAATACCTGTTATATTATTTATATGAATGTTTCTTAATGAAAATATTTTTATGAAACCCTTTTCTCTTCCATGGTTTATACCATGATAAAATTCACATAAAATACACTTCATTTTCAATGAGTTATGTTATAATGAAATGATAAAATGATTATGAAGCTTATCTATTTCCCACATATAATGAAATATTGAAATGTTTATGAAACTATTTTTAATTCATAAGAAATGATATGATTAATGTTTTATGATAATATAGAACAAATTAATATTGTTTTCATTATGAGTTTTACGGTACCTATATCTCGTTCCAATTTATTGGGTAAAGGCTTATACCTCATGAGATAAAAAATATTGGAAAATGAGTCAACCTTATTCAGAAAAAGACTTTTTCCATAATGATGTTCATATAATTAAACCTTGAATACTATGATGGTTTAGAGAGTGAACCCAATATTCTTTGATATCCTTGGTCGTAATTATTATCCAATTTTAAAATTATTTTCTATTCTTATGCCTAGTCCACAATTTTATGTCTTATCCAAATTTTATGCTCTTGGGGATCAATTTCATTTAATCTATTAGGATTCATGACTTATGAACGACCAATATTTATGATATAACTCTTTATTATGATCATTGATATGTAGGGTTTGGTTTTCCAATGTTATTCCCATGTTTTTATTAACTTATTCTCATGTTATGGTTTTGTATTTTCCTTGTTTATCCTTACCATGAACCATAGATTACCCTTTATTATATTTCCTTTCCCCAAGTTCTGATCAATAGTTATTATGTGGGGTGTGTTTTTGAAAAGTAATTAATTGTATGATCATTAAGGGATATGTTTAATATATTTCATAAAATTAGAAGATTGCGTTCCATGTTTACAAAGGCACTAAAATATTATGGTCTTGATGTGTGTGTTTGTGTAATGTAATGAATATTCATCTAAAAATTTTAAATATCCATGTATGAGAAGCCATAGATTCTATAAGTTATATCAGATGAATGTTTTAGATGAACATGAGAATTCAGGATGAGAAAACAATATCATATCTTAAATAATATTTCTAAGGATATTTCTATATATGTCTTTATATTTAATTCTATGTCTAATACAATGTATAGTATAATGTCTTGAAATATTGGTAAATGAAAATGTAATTGGTTTTGAAGAAATTAAATCCTTATCTAGATAATACAAGAGGGTGTGGATCTAGTATTTAGGTATGTATGTGTGAAAAACGTAAAAAGGTCACATTGAGATGCACTAAAATGTCACCTAGTGAAAGACACTGGGCCTTGCAGCACACCTAATTTGACAATGCTGGGGGATATTCATTGGATATTTAAAAACACATTACGAAAAATTATAAAGTATTTAAATAGATGATAACATTGATTGACCTGGGATAAACTTAAGGTTTTATATATTAAAAAGGAGATATGATTTTAATTTCATATAAGTGATTTTTCTACATTATTTGGTTTTCTACTATGATTAGTTTTGCTCACACTATTATTTTTATTATTTTAATCAATGAATGGAATCATAATAAATCATGTTGTCATAGAATATGATGGAAAAATTGATGACTATGATAAAAAAATTGGATAATGATTTGGGAGAAATATATTTTGATTATGCCTAATAATCCATCACGATTTATGATTAATAAAGCGATCTTATGTTAGACTACTAACACATCAAATAAGAAGAAGATGGAATCTAATGAAAGTTCATGAGTAAATGTACATGGATTATAGAATATTCAACTTATTATATGTCAATAATGTGGGAAGAAATACCTTGTGGAATATTTCAATGGATGGGGAGGTGTTATTTATGGGGAAAATAAGTCAATTTAGTGACATATTGTAGCAGAGTTAAATTTTCTATCTGTGGGGAACATGGGAATTATCTAACTAAATTTCTTGAACAATAAATTAGCATATAGAACATGTAAGGATCTATTCTATGCTAATAATTGAAGTATAAGTATTAGAGTATTTATGTATTTGGATTCAATAATTATGTTGTAAAAGAATTTTACAAAATGTATTTTTGTTATAGAATCATGAAAATCATAGGATTTTTTTTTAAAGCATATATGTATCCATGTATGATTAATATAATAGTTATGGATTCTATCATGGGTTTATGAGTTTATGTTTTATCACTATTTCAATATCTTAGACACCCCTTCTAATGTTTTATGCAATGAGATTTTATCTATATTAATGATATATTAAGATACATTTAGGGAATCAAAACACATTGGTTACATATATGTTTCAGAGAAAAATTTATTTTAGGAGGAATGCCATTACAGTTTTTAGACATATGATTCAAGGTACATGTTATGACAACCCTGATCTTTTATTACACAATTAAATATAATTTATTTCATAAAATTCACTTTATACAACATATAAGAACATGAGGTATAGGTTTTTGGGGATTAGGATCATTACATAACAACTTAAAACATGAAATAAAACATCTTTATTGAAAACATCATTTACATGACCACTACATTCGCTCGTACTTAGCATTGAATGAGATAACTTAATGACATGCATAAGAAAAGGGGGAGCTATAAAGCTCAGTAAGGGAGTAATAATGGAATAACATGAGAAATACAATAAATGTTAGACAATAGGAATATCAATAGAGCACAATAGAATCATAAACATAAAGGCATGATAAACCATGATAATCATAACATGGAAATGTGGCAACAACACTTAACATGGAATTAGCATGAGCCAAGGCTCATTGAACATGAAGCAAGAGTAAACTATCATTTCACATGAAGCATGAGTAAACCCTCATTTCACTTGAATTATAATGAGTAAAAACCCATTGCACAAGACATATCATGACACAATACCTTACCCAATGCATTGGAGCGCTATAATGGCGCACCCTTCTTAGATATTTCATTTCATGCATAAGTGTGCCACATGGATCATATAAGATGTCTTCCTAAAACATCATTATTTATTCCACGATAATGGAATGTGGAATTCATACATGAAACTTTACAATCAATAAGTAAATGTGCATAATGTTGAATAACCTTGATAGAGAAATGGGCACGGTATTCACTACACAATGGCATTGGCTTGGAAAATCAGTGCAATTTCGGCAGCCTAATGATGTGACATAAGAATTCCTAAAAATGGTTGATTAGAGTGAAATGGGTGTCTCATAATATTTACATGACATGGAATGTAAGGGGTTCATATAGATATATTTACCAAAAAATCTAATGGAAATTAGATTCATGATACAATATATTTTCTTGAATGTAAATGAGGAGAGAGAAATTTCCTTTTAGAATTTCGGCATAGTAACAGGTGTACATGGGAGGCATTTAATGAGATATAAAAGGGTATCCCATAATTCAAACATAAAAATGGAAGTATGGGGGAGGATAGAAACCATGCCCCAACATTTATAATTGAAATTAAAAGGCTATAAAAACATTAAGAAAATTGGACAAAAATTAGAATGGATGAAAAATCTTTACTTGGAAGTGTGCTTCAAAAGGCTCGAGAGAGGCTTGAGAGAAAATTATTGGGATCTTGGGGAACCTTTCGAGGATTCTAGAGAGAGGATGGTAGAGGTTGGATGAAATCCAAAGGCTTTTATTAAGGAGGAAGTTGGAGCTTGGGTGGGTTTATATAGGAAATGTGAGAGAAATCTTTGTTATTTAGCTTTGGGACACCTCACATTAAACTAATCCAAAACACAAACCAGCCCATGGTTTTTGCACATGGTTTTTGGAAAATGGAAGTGGAAAATATAATTTTATAAGTCCAAAGTCCAAACATCTTAAAATAATGGGGTTGATTATGTGGAGGTGAGTCACACTCCCTTGAAAAACAATTTATAATGACAAGATGTTTAATGAGTTTTGAAGGGTTCATTAACTCTTTTTAAAATAAGTTAAACAAACCCAGAAAAACATTATTTTAATGTTAAAACATATATTGTCCAAACATTAGTCTTAGAGTATTTTATTACATCACTATTGGGTCATTAAGATGTTATAATACACATTATATATTTAAATGCTATTTAATTTTTATCCAAAAGTGTGACTATCTCATAAAATTATAATAAATTCACTATTGTATAATTTTGAAGTCTTGATTCCCGAAATAATATTTTTTTTATATAAATAATTTTCTAGATATATTAATTTTTTACTTTTAAAATAAAAACTAATATTTATCAAAAATTCATGGGCTTTGACAAAAATGATTTTCAAACCTTAATAAAAATTACAATTGCATTCATAAAATTATAAAATCATTTATATTTAATAAAAATTATTTTAATAATAACAATATTTTATTAAAATATTATTTAATTAAAAAATCCATTAATTTATCAAAATAGATTTATTAGTTGAATTTAAACTAAAAAATACTATTTTTTCTTTAAAAACTATTTACACGGTATCGATAATAAAATGTAAGTATATTCATTATTATATACAAAAATAATGTAAAAAACCGTAGTACTAGGGATTTATTACATAACCCCTTAAAACAGATGCATAAGTCCTAAGGGTACGGTGTGCGATGGTGACAGACTCTGGGGGTGGCTCAGATAACATTTCATGTGTGGTGATATCTATCAACTTCCTCTTCTCTCGTAGACGGTTTTGTTAGAGCATGACATGATGAAGCCCAGCTTGGGATTGGACAAGAGAGTAGCCCAATGACGCCAACAATTTTCCATGCTCTGACAAATGGGCTTCGTATGGAGAAATTCTACTGGATGAGGTCGTCGCTTCCTTTTTCTGAATAAATTTGGATTTGTTAAACCCCTATATTTAAACTAATCTTGTTATCACTGTTCAACGACTATATTAGAAATGGTCACCATTGTTAAAATCGAAAAAATAATTTGACATTTTATATAAACATTTTACATAAAGATACATTTAATTATATCAAGAGGGATTTCTATTAATTAATGTTTGGTTCGTTCTAATCTTTCCCCCTTAAAAAATTTTGACCTCCAAATTTTCATTTCCCACACTAAAACAGATGTGGGTAACTCTACTTCATCATTTTGTCTGATTCTCACATCACTTCTTCAATCTTGTGGTTTTTCCAAAACACCTTGATGAGGGGAATTGTCTTATTTTGTACAACATTTTCTCTATGATCTAAGATCTTTACTATTTTCTCCTCATAAGAAATATATTCCTCTAACTGTACCACCTTTGAAGAGAGTAAATGTGAAGGCTCAGGTATGTACTTTCTTAAGAGGGATACATGAAAGAAATCATGTAGTTTTGACATGTTAGGTGGAAGTTCTAGTCGATAGGCCACAACCCCAACACGAATTAAGAATCTAGAAGGGGCTAATATACCTTAGACTTAACTTACCTTTCTTTCCAAACATCACGACCTTCTAAAATTAGAGATATGTGTAGAAATTCCATGTCTACAACTTTAAACTAAATGTCTCGTTGACGGTTATCTACATAACTCATCTATCAACTCTAGGATACCTTTATATGTTGTTGAATGGTTTTCACCTTATTCACCATTTCTTCGACCATTTATATTCCAAGAAACTTACACTCATCGACCTCATCCCAACATGCTGGTGTTCTATACCTTTTCCCATAAAGGGATTAATATGGTGCCATTTTGATTCTCGAGTGGAAAATTATATTATAAGAGAACTAAACTAGAAGAATATGTTGATCCCATCCCCCATTAAAGCCCATTGAGCATGCTCTCAACATGTCCTAAAGTGTTTGGATAGCCTGCTTGGATTGGCCATCAGTTTGAGAATGATAGGGCATACTGAAGTTGAGTTCAGTATTCAGAGCATGTTGAAGACTCTTCCAAAACATAGTGGTGAGTCTTGGATCTCGATAAGACACAATAGATAGTGGTACTCCATGCATCCTTACCACTTCCCTGATATATATCTGTGCCAATTGATCTAATTATCAATCCTGCCGAATTGTAATGAAGTGTGTAGCCTTTTTAAGATGATCCACAACATCCCAGATTTCATTGTTGCCTTTGGATTTCTTCGAAAGTCTGGTGACAAAGTCTATGGTGATGTTCTCCCATTTCTATTCTGGTATGGGCAATGGTTGCATCATCCCCATAGACTTCTTCCTCTCTACCTTTACATGCTGACACACCAGACACATTGATGTATATTCAGTGATCTCCTTCTTCATATTATCCCACCAATAATGCTCTCAGATATTTTGATACAACTTTGTGTTTCCTGGGTGAATATAGAAATTTGAACTATGTGCATCATCCAAAAGTTCTTTTTTCAGCTACGGAATTGATGGAACACATAATCTTTTCCCAAATCTCATAATTACTTCTTCATTAACATTATATTTTGAGGATTTAACTTTTCCGATAACTTCCATGTTTTCCTGAATCCCCACATCTTCCTCTTGAGAATTCTTTAAACATTCCAAAAGTGACGGTTGAGCAATCATTTGTGAAATGATTGATGGAGTTCCCTTATTTATAATTCCCATGTCTATCTTCATCAAATCTAATAATATTGGGTCATTATCAATTCTCATCAATGATAGAATTGTTGGGTCCTTTTTTACTTAAAGCATATGCCACCTTGTTTGCTTTCCTAGGGTGGTAATTAATTGAACAGTCATAGTCTTTGATCAGCTTTAACCATCTTCATTGGAGGATGTTCAACTATTTCTGTGTGAATATATACTTGAGGATTTTTTTGTTCGTATATATTTTACACTTCTCCCCAAAGAGATAATGCCTCTATATTTTCAAAGTGACGATCACTACAGCCAACTCGAGGTCATGTGTTAGATAGTTCTATTCACGAACTTTCAATAGCCTTGAAGCATAGGCAGTGACTTTTTCATTTTTCATCAACAAGCATCACATGACCTTCTTTTAAGCCTCACTGAATACCACAAAAAGATCTCCACTTGTGGGTAGTGTAAGCATATGCGTAGTGATAAGCCCCGTTTTCAACTCCTTGAAACTTTCTTTACATTCACCACTCCAAGAAAACATTACTCCCTTCCGAGTTAACTTGGTAAGAGGTTTGGAAAATCATGAGAAAATTATCACAAATCATTGATAATATCCAGCTAACCCCAAGAAGCAACGAATATCCATTACCGATTTTGGCCTCAACCATCCCTCAATTGCTTCTATTTTGGAGGGATTCATAGATATCCCATTGCTTCTGATGATATGGCCCAATAATGAGACATCCTTAAATCATAACACACACTTGCTGTACTTTTCATAGAGATTCTCCTTCTGCAAGGTCTTTAGTACAGTTCTTAAGTGCTCCTCCTGATCCTCCTAGGTTTTGGAGTATATCAGAATATCATCTATAAATACTACCAAATATTTTTCAAGATAATCTCTAAAGACTTTATTCATCAAGTCCACAACGATTACTAGAGGATTAGTGAGTCCTAAAGGCATTACTGTGAATTCATAGTTCCCATATCTTGTACGAAACACAGTCTTGGGGATATATTCCTTCTTCACCCTTACATGATAAAATCCTGACTGAAAATCCACCTTGAAGAAGTATTGTGCTCCAACTAGCTGATCGAACAAGTCATCAATTCATGGGAGAGGTTACTTGTTTTTTATCGTGATTTTGTTGAGCTCACGACAATCGATGCAAAGGTGCATTGACCCATCCTTCTTCTTGATGAATAGGACTGGTGCACCTCATGGTGATGTAATTGGTCATATAAACCCTTTATCCAAATTCTCTTTTAGTTGTTTATTCAGCTCCTCAATCTCCACAAAATCTATTCTATACGAAGTCATAGATTTTTTCAATTCCCCAGGTATAAGATCAATTGATAATTAAACATCAATTCTAGGAGGAAGACCAGAAAATTCTTTGGGAAAAACTTCAGTGAATTCCCTCACAATAGACATGTCTTCAAGGATGTTTTCTTCCATGGACTCAATCATCTGAGCCAGATATGTGTGCTTATTGGGATATAATATCCACGGTTGAGATGATGTAGCTAAAGAAGATTCATCTTCCTCCTTGCACTTGTATAGAACTGAGGGTCGATTGTCCACATGGAGAGTGATTTCCCTCTCATGGAAATTTATGTTGGCTCTATATATATGAAAGACAATCCATACTAAGAATTGCGTCAAATTACACCATAGGGAGTATGATGAGGTTCGCCGGGAAGTTCAATCCACTGATTATGACAGGGAGGAGTTATATTCATGGGAATCAATGATTACCCCATTTTCTATACTCACCTACATATTTACTACCATGATTTTTTGTGGTTATAGGATTGTTTTACTAAAATTTAGAGATATAGAAGAATGTGTAGAACCTGAATAAAAAAGTACATTCACTATTCTAGATTGAATAATTATCCTACCTATCACCAATTTGTTTTTGGGGTTCACTTCGGCAGTAGTGATGGAAAAATCCCACCCTTGATGCCTTGGAGTTTGTTGGTTTCCTCCTAAGATCCTTGTCTTAGGGAACTGATTTTCAAGATGACCTGGTTCTTTGTAGTTGTAGCAATGAACCATGTGTTGACGTGAGAATGGATCATTCCTCTTATATATGGAAGTTGTAGGACTTTTTTGCTGGCAGTTGATAACTAGGTTCCCTTTTCTTGCACACCTAAATCATTTCCTCATCCTCTTCAAGCAATTTCTAGGGTGTTTCTTTCCATACCTTTGGCAAGTGGGGTGCTGGATCTTCTTAGTACCATTGGATTTATCCATCGGACTACTAGCATTTAATTCCACCTTACGCTTCTAATCCCCATGATACCCCTGAGATTCTTTGATCTCCATTTCTACCTTGATGGAACATCTGAAAATTTCCTCATAGCTATCAAAGTCACGGATCTCCAGCAATTTCCGCATGCTTGGTTTCATCCCACCAAAGAAGCGGTCAATTGTGAATTCGGGGGTAATGACAAAGCCGAAGGAATATCGTGTAAGCCTTGTGATGTTTTCCCCATACTCTCCGATAGATTCGTCGCCTTTTTTCTTAAGGGCAAGAAAGTCCATTTCCATCTTAAGCCAGAGGGTGCATAAAAAATATTTATCGAAAAAACATATTCCGGAAAATCCTTCCATTCCAACACCTCGATCTCCTCCTCAGGCTTCGTATTTTTGAACAACATCCACCATTGAACAACTTCACCCTCCATACGATAAAAATCTAGGAGAACCTTATCTTCTTTAGAATAGTGAAGGATGGAGATGATATTTTCAATGGAGTTGATCTATTGTTCTGTGATTGAGGGATCAAATGATCCATTAAAATTAGGAGGCCTTTGTCTCATGAAGCACTCGATATCGACTTGTTCTTTCTTAGGGGAGTTGAATGTTCCTCTTGACCCATGTTTCTATTCCATGCTTGAGTTAGATATGAGAGAAGCATGAAAAAGTTCACAATTCCCGCTCCCTTTGGATTGGGAATCTCATTAGTATAGTCATCACATTGATCTTCACATCGGTTGTTAGCCCGAGTCCTCCTATTACCGGCCATTGGCTGGAATAAAAAGAAGGTCCGGGGTAAGACATAAAGAGTAATACAAAGACAAAACTGATGACTTTTAAATAACTTTTATTTCTTTAACATATGATTCTATAGTTTTTGATCTATTTTTACGATGATCTACATTCTAACATACATTCTTAAGGGAATTTTATTAATTCCCTTAATAAGGGTTCATACTAAACTTTTGAGTTTACCAAAGCATATCCCCCAGGAGTGTCGTAACCAAGAGTACAGCATGGCCCGTTGTCATGTTCCAGGACACCCCAGGTCAAGACTAAAACTCCTGGTCGGGGTTTTTAGCCCTAGTTAAACCTGTGCTAGAGCCGCCTCTACTTACTTGAATCGAGACAGGGATCTATTTTTTTTTTGACAAAACACTTACTCAATACTCACCAAAATATAGGGATGTTCTTATTATACCTAGTATTTCCTCTAAGTCATTACTAGGGTTTTCTAATCCGAATCCCAAAAATAACTAATCCTATCCTCTAATACCAATTATGACACCCCTGATCTTTTATTACACAATTAAACATAATTTATTATATGAACATCACTTGATACAACATAGAAGATCGAAAAGTCCAGTTTCTTTTACGATTACTATCATTACATAACAACTTAAAACATGAAATACAACATCTTTATTGAAAACTTCCTTTACATGACCACTACATTCCCTTATAGTTAACATTACATGGGATAACCTAAGGACATGAATAAGAAAAGGGTGAGCTATAAATCCCAGTAAGGGAATAATCACGGAATAACATGAGGAATACAATATATATTAGATAATAGGCATATCAATAGAGAACAATATATGAATAAACATAAAGGTATGATAAAGAATGATAATAATAACATGGAAATGTGGAAATAACACTTAACATGGAATTAGCATGAGCTAAGGCTCATTGCACATGAAGCATGAGTGAACCCTTATTTCACATGGAGCATGAGTAAACCCTCGTTACACTTGAATTCTCATGAGTAAACACACATTTCACATGATGTATCATGATACTATACTTTACCCAATGAATTTGAGCTCTATAAAGACACACCCTTCTTAAACATTTCATTTCATGCATAAGTGTGCCACTTGGATCATATAACCTAGATTCATAAAACATAATAATTTATTTCATGATAATGAAATGTGTAATTCATACATGAAACTTTATAATCAAGATGTAAATGTGTTTGAAGGTGAATACCCTTGATATAGAAATGGGATTGGTATTCACTACACAATGGCATTGGCATGGAAAATTAGTGCAATTTCGGCAGCGTAACGACGTGATGTAAGAATTCATAAAAATGGTTGATGAGAGAGAAAGGGGTGTATCATCATATTTACATGAAATTGACAGTAAAGGGGTAATTTAGATACATGTCCCTGAAAATTAAGTGGAAATTATATTCATGATACAAAAGAATTTCTTGAATGTAAATCAGGAGAGTGAAATTCCTTTCGGAATTTCAGCATAGTAACAGGTGTACATGGGAGGCATTTCATGAGATTTAAAGGGGACTCCCATCATTAAAACATAAATAGGGAAGTATAGTCGACATGAGAAACCATTCCCCATCATTTATAATTTAAATTGAAAGGGCATAACAACATTAAGAAAATTAGACAAAAATGGGAAAGGAAGAAAAACCCTTACTTGGAATTGTGCTTCCAAAGGATTGATAGAGGCTTGATAGAGGCTTCTTGAGAGCTTGGTGCACCTTGGGAGGATTATAGAGAGAGGAGGGAAGAGTATGGATTAAATCCAAATGTTTTGAGTGAGGAGGATGTGGGAGAATGGGTGGGTTAATATAAGAAAGAAGAGGGACTTCATTATTATGTAGGTTTGGGACACCTCACATTAAACTAGTCCAAACCACAATCCAGCCCATGGATTTTGCCAATGGTTTTTGGAAAAGGTAAGTGGAAAACAATATTTTACAAGGAAAAAGTCAGAACTTCTTAAAAAATTTTGATTTCTTATGTGGCGCTGAGTCACACTCCCAAGGAAAACAATTTAAAAAGACAAGATGTTTAATAAGTCTTGAAGGGTCCATTAATGCATTTTAAAATAATTCAACAAAGCCAAAATCACATTATTTTTATGGTAAATAATATATTGGCTAACCATAAGGCTTATAGTATTATATTACATCACTATTGGCTCATTATGATGACATAAAACACATTATATTTTTAAATGGTATTTAATTTTTACCAAAAAATTTGATTGTCTCTAAAAATTATGAAAAATTCACCATTGGATAATTTAAATTTCCTAATTCTAGAAATAATATTTATTTCATCTAAATAATTTTCTAGATATTTTAATTTTCACTTTTAAAATAAAAACCATCATTTATCTAAAATTCATGGGTTTTGAGAAAAATGGATTTCAAACCTTAATACAAATTACAATTGCATTCATAAAATTTAAAGATAATTTATATTTAATAAAAATTAACATAATAATAATAGTATTTTTTTTAAAATATTATTTAATTCAGAAATTCATTAATTTATCAAAATAGATTTTTTAGTTGAATTTTAACGGAAAATATACTATTAGAGCTTTAAAAACTATTTACACGGTAACGACAATAAATTGATAGTATATTCATTATTATATAAAAAAATAATGCACATAACCATAATACTTGGGATATGTTACATAACCCCTTAAAACAGCCGCATAAGACCTAAGGGTAAGGTGTGTGATAGTGGTATACTCTTGGGGTGGCTCAGATAACATTGGACACATGGTGATCTCTCTCAACTTCCACTTCTCCTGTAGACAATTTTGTTTGAGCTTGACATGATGAAGCTCGACTTGGTATTGGTAAAGAGACAAGCCCAATTATGACACCTCGTTTCTGAGCTCTGAAGAATGGGCTTCGTACGGGGAAATTCTACTGGATGAGGCTATTTCTTCCTTTGTCTGAGTAAATTTGGATTTGTTAAACCCTATATTAATACTAATCATGTGATCAATGTTCAATGACTATATTAGGAATGATCACTATTCTTTAAATAAAAACAAATATGTTGACATTTTATATAATAATTTTACAAAATGAGACATTTAATTAGATCAAGAGGTATTTCCATTAATGAAAGTATGGGTCATTACCCATGTAACCTTTAGGTTTTATATTGTCTTTGATGTTTAGAAAATTATAGGTTATAGGGAATCACTATATGATGTTAGAACACATCACTGATATCAAAGAATATTTCTATTTGGATTATCCTAAAAGATTATATGTCAAATAAGTGTTAAGTTTTAATCGGGTACCACATAAAATTGTATCTAATTCAGATATAAAATTTACAATGATGCTTTAGTGAAGTATTCATGAAGAACTTGATACAATGATGAGTTTTAGAAATACCTATAATCCTCAGACATATGGTTATATTGAGAGAAAAATTAAAAAAACCTAGATTATACAACAAATTATTATTCTATGGATTTCAAATATGGAAAATCTCAAAACATTCTATATGTTGGGTTTTATAATAACAATATTTTTCACTCGAGGACGTTAATGGAACCTTATGAATCTGTTTAAGGAAAAAAGTGTAGAACTCAAATGTACAAGAATGAAGTTTGAAAAAAGAAATCCTTTAGGTCCTATTAAAGATGATGATATGTTAGATAATGTTGGATCTACTTAAAAACATGTAAGAAATACATAATTTTGTTAGAAATATATGCAAATAATCATCAATATGATCTAGAATTTGAATTCCGTATGATGGTATTTCTATGAATTTCTATATATAATAGAGATAGGAAAAATAATCCTAAGGAATATTGGTCCCATTATAATAGTTTATCATATTGAGATAGTATATTTTAGTTTGGATCTAACATAAAACCTCTATTTGGTTCATGATGTGTTCCATGTATGACTCCTAAGGATGTATGAACATGATCAACAAATTATACCAAACTAATTTGTCCTACAACTAGATAATAATATTAAATATGAGGAATTGATAGTTGAGGTTCTATACTGAATTGACAATGTTTTATGAAATAAATCCACATATTTGGTTATAATGTGATGAATTTTAGGGGTGAAATTCATTTCATATAGGGTATAATGTTACACCTCAAGTTTTTTTTGAAAAGTTTTTATAAATAATTTTAATCATTCATATATTTTCATTAAATGTTATACCAAGTTTAACTTTTATTACAAATAACTCTATTCTTATCTTACATTTCATGTAACACCGAGTTTAAATTAATTTTGACATGTTATTAAAATATTATTATTTATTATGACAGTTATCACATATCCATCAGAGAGGCATGTTTGATTATGAATAAATAAGTTATGAAAATATTTCATATACACATTCAAATAATATGAATTCTTTAATTACCAATTAATTAAAAATGAAAATAAAAACATCTTCATAATAAATGAAATCAATTTTTTTTAAATATATTCTTATAAAAACAAACACATTTTAGATATATTAATTTTAAAAAAATATTCTAAAAAGATATTAATTAGATTTACATAGTATATATTCAATAAAATATTTAAAATTATTTATATGTGATTTCTAGACAATCGATAAGAATAAATCCAATTTTATGATTGAAACATTATTTTTCCAAAAAAATAGTTTTATTGACTTTTTAAACATATTTTAAAACTAATTTTTGATAATTTCAGAAAATATATTTTAAAAAATAATATTAATTTTTTAAATATTAATATGAATATTTTATGAGGTTTATTTTTCTAAAATTTTCTGAAAATATTAATTTTCTGATGAAAAGTGAAAATAATAAATTTTAATTGAATGATGAAATTTTGATAAAATTATTTATAAAGAAAGAATGAATTTTTAATTGATTTTGATGTATAAAATCATTCAATAATATTTATATTAATCTAATTTATTTCAATTGAATAAATTAAATATTAATATTGGATATAAAAGAATTGTAAACTTTTGACCATTTTCTCTATAAAAACTAGGATTCTCGTTAACTCTATGAGATCTATTTTAAATTAAATTATTTTTATTATGTGAAGTTAATTTGGAAAATTTGATATAATATATTTAATAATCATAATTTATATTATATTTTATCGTCTAATAAATTTTTTACCAAAATGAATACTAAAAATAGTACATATTATGTACCGTGATTATGGTAAAAATTAAATTCCCTTGGGGTTAAACTTAAAATAAAATTATTTAAATGAACTAAATAATTATATAAAATAAATTTTATGTTAATATTTAGACTCAATTATGTATAATTATCAATAATAATCCATTTTGGTTCATTGTTTAATGATAAAAATGTGGTTTCCACTTTTTCTCTTCAAAATATTATAAGTGACCCACTCACCTCACTTACAAAAAGACACCACTTTCCTATCAATATATAAAAACATTTTGTTTTAGAAAATACCTATGAAAATAACTTTTCAAAATAACTCATCCAGTCCTATAACCCAAAAATCCATCATATGAAGGATTTTTGTGGAAACCCAAGAAGGTTTCCCAAAGAAGAGGTAACATTCAAAAACAAGAATTTTTATTTAATTTATTTACATACCTACCTAAATTCTTATTACAACATTATGATATAATATAATTGGAATATTAATTTTATTTAAAAGTTTTTATGTTAAGGTAATGACCTATAATTATCTCTACATTCATGAAATGGGTTATGAAATCTTCATTTGTTTGTATGATAGACTACTACCACACGAACCAATATCATTCATTTTTAGATAAGCACCTATAAAAGTTAGATATGATAAGGGATACAATGTTTATATATGATATATATAAAACAATTATTCCTATGGATCATGTAAATAATATATACCATTTTAATTTCTATTCCATATGGAATAGGATAACGTCACTCGTGTGTGCAGTAGATAACCGCCTCATGAAGATATGTTATTCATTTTTCACCAATGATTTAAAAAGAAGATAATAATGGTAATTTTAATTAATATATGTTATATAATTTAAATAATTATCATAATTATGAAATAAATATAATTTTTAATGAAAATATGTCCTTTTATTTCTTACCCTTTCACTGACTAAAATACGATAATGCCGTTTGTGTACATAATGACTATCACCATCCTCAAGTCGTGTGACTCTCTATATTCCTAACCAAACCACATATATTATACATATAATTATATTTAAATAAATAGTATTCTATTTATGATATTATCCTAATTTTGGAAGTAAAATGGAAAAGTTACTCATGCATATGTACAACCTGCCATCTTCATGATCATAACATTATTTCACAAAAAACATCATTCATTATTAGTATGAAAATTAAAATTTATTAATAAATATGATAACTATTTAATGATTTTAATTATTGAGATCATGGAACCATTTTCAGTGTAAGAGGACGAAAAATAAAAAATCTAAACATATAAGAAAAAAAATGTGGTTATTAAATGGAATATGATTTAAATAAATAATTGTTAACAAATAGATAATAAATTTCCAAAATTAAATAATATATGTTATTATATATATAATTATGGTCCCCTAATAAATTTAAAATTAACATATATTTCTTATAAAGGAGCTTCTATCATGCAAGAAGGAAGATGATATTTAAGGTTAGGGATTTCTAGTCTCTTTTATTTCTGAGAGACAAATGAGAATTCACCACTCATTTATTTTGTATAGTTTATATAATACCACTTTGAAATTTTTTAAAATAAATTTCATACTTTAAATTATATATAATGTTTCATTTTATTTTATTTTTATTTGGGTTTATGATTTAAACGTTTTCTACAATGGCAAGGGATTTCACTCTTGCATTTATTTTCCATGAGACACATGTAATATTTAAAAGATAATTTTTTATATGGTTTATATAATAACCATGAATTTATTTTATGATTAATATCTATAGAATAATGGGTATTTGAATATTTCTTTTTGGGTATCTCATTCATGAGGTTTGTGCTGTAAAAGTTACCAAAGCGGTAAGGGATTTTTTTCTCAAATTATATTCTTTGGGACCTAAGTTATTTTAATCACTTATGTTCATCTATGAGGTGTATATACATTCTATTTGAAATTTTATATCATCAATATACTTTTATTAATGATATATTAATTTTTATTTTATCTTATTTTTTTAAGTAGAATACATTGCATGGTTAGCAATGTGATAAATATTTTAGTTACTATCTCATTATTTATTGAGATTTTTTATTTTTAGGTTTTCGAATATATAATCATATCACCAAACTATAAATATAATTATGATTTTTTTATCATATTTGTTTCAGGATAATACATGATTTTCCTTGATTTTACACTCTCTATATACCCATTAGTTCAAGATCACGTTTCTAAGAAAATTAATTTTATTTTACTCTTTGGGCGAAATTTTTTTTTCTTTCAAAAACATGATTTATAAAATTGTTCTAAATATTTTTTTAACATTATCCAAATTATGTATTAAATAAAATTTTCCCATATTTTAATTTTTATCAAATTTCATCGAAAGAATCATTATTTTATCTTTCAAACTATGCCTATTTGGATTTTTCCAAAAATGTAAAAAGAATCATTACTTTTAACATGAATGATGTGAATGGAATGTATAATTTCCATAAATGATCGATGATTTAATTATTACATTACACGTTATGAATTCTATTTTCAAATAAAATAATTTCATTAATATTTTAAAAAAAATTAGATTTTAAATAAATGTTCCCAATGGTAAAATGTTTTTGAATGTGTATTAGGTTTTAAATATATATTTTTCCAATATAAATGGGAAATTTTCTCAAAAAAGTTTTTAAATGGGTTTTGAAGCTTCCTTTATATGATTTAAATTTTATTTTTATTGAAAATTATTTAAAAATTATTATGTTTTAAAAAGTTATTTTTGAAGAAAAATTATCCTCCTTAAGAAATGTTTTAAATGATATTTCAAAAGAGTTTTACAACTTAGATGAAATCCTTTAATGTAACATATTATTTACTGGGGATATAAAACAAGGATACTAAACATATTATTTCTTTGAATTCTTTCTGATGAAAATATGTTTATGAAACTATTTTATTTTCCACATGTTATAACATAATAAAATTTATAAAAATATTGACTTTCCACAATTTATCATATGATAAAATGATGAAATCATTATGAAAAATTATTTATTTTCCCCAAGTTATGATATAATGAAATATTTACAAAACCCATTTCATTTCATCAATTGTGATATGATGAATGTTTTATGTTTTTTTTATATACCTAAATATGGGTTTCATTATGACATTGGTGGGAACTATATCTCCCATTAATTCATTTGGTAATGATTTTATCTCATGATATAGATAGGATGTTAATGGGGTGTTATCATGGTTTAGTATGGGAATTTTTCTACTATGATTATCTGGGGAGGGATCCTTGGCTACTGTGAGGGTTTGGGAAGTGAACTCCATCCACTATGATTTACTTGGTAGTGGGAATTTACTACTATGGAAATGATTTTATATTATTTTTTTATGCCGCAATTTTTTGTCTTATAACCATGTTATGCTCTCATGGGACAAGTTACTTTATTTACTTATGATTCAATAATTATTAACTACTAATATTTAAACCATTACTCAATATTATGGTCTTTGATATAAAGGGTATAGTTTTAAAAGGTTGTTCTCATGCCTTTATGTTCCTTTTATGACTATATATTTCCCTAGTTTACCCTTATTGATCACCTTAGATCACCCATTCTTATGTCTCCTTTCTCGATGTTTTGAATAATGGTATTATTTATGTTATGAGTGTGATTATTATAAAAGGGGAAGATACTTGTTAGGGACATTTAATATCTAAAGCTAAATTATACGATTGTGTTCCATATTACCAAAGAAACTAAAATATTAGGGTCCTCGACCTTATATTTCTGTAAAATAATGTATATTTTAATAATAAGATGTAATATCCATGTTTAAGAAACATTGGTTGCTGTAAAAGTTATATTTTCATGTTTGTAGAGTATGGGTCATTTTAAAGTTGAGTTAGGGTTATATAATTTCAATAACACATTCCATGGTGTGTAAGGGATTCAATTATATGATAAAATAGGCTCATAAATTGATAAATAATAATTATGGGTTATGAAATACCTCATATATGCAATTTGTTTATAAATTTGTATTTTATACTATCAATTTTCTTCTTTGTTTATACTTTTATTCATATTACCTTTTACTATCGTAACTCAAGTTTTAACCTCAGTAACTTTCTTTCAAATGAAATTTACCATATTACATAATTTCAACAAGGTGATTAAAAATATAATTTCAATTTATTAATCACAAAATATAAAAGTGATCCAACTTACTTTAACATATAAAAGGATACACATAAAAATTATTTATTTGAAAAATATATTTTCGATTTTAAGTGAATTTATTCTTCTTTCTTCGTAATTACTAATAATCCTATGAATGTTAATTTATTCCTTTTTCTAAATTAAATATTACTATTAATATAAGATTTATATTATAATAATTTATTAAATTTTTTGAATAAAAACACAAAATATACAAATATATATTTCTTTAGAATATATTACATTTTTAAAAATGAATTATTATCATTTATTTTTATTTTAAAATTATTCATTAAATATTCTATTTCATATAAATTATATTATTTTTAAAAAATTACTCACTTTTTAATTATAGTTATAAAATCATAAATATTCTTATTAGATAAATGTCTACCTAATATCCATATACCCAACAATAATATAATTATTATAATACACTTTACTATTTTAGTATATAACTTCATATACTTTTCTAAAAATAATTTATTTCATATCATTTTTTTCTCCTGATGATTATTACAATTCTTTTTTTAATCATTATAGTGTTAACATTAGTGGTATGATCTTCATAGAACATCATAATGATGATTATTTCTATCTTGTAGTTTAATTATTTACTTATTTTATAATTCCCCTTTTTAATTATCCTAATTATATTTTATTTAAATGTATTTTAAATAATTATTATTTACTATATTTTATATTATAATATTATAAATTATGGAATAAGGAATCATTTATTTTATTCAATTGTTTTTTAAGGAATTTTATCCAGTACATGTGGATTGTTAAAATGAATTTCACACTAAATGAGATCATGTTTATTTGTACAACCTATAAATTTAATATACGTTATGGATTTTGTATGTATTTTCTCAAAAGTGATAAATAAAATACTTCGCGAACCTGAGAAAGGTTCAATAGAAGTCCAAATTTATAATATACAATATTGATGATATTTAAAAACTCTCATGGGATTATATATGAACGAATCACCTTTTCCCAAATTCTCGAATCTTATAACCCAATTCTACGATAATATTTTAATGATTAACTTTTCTAAAAAATTAAATCTATTTATCATTAATAATTATTAGTAAATCTATTTTTCTATATTTAACATTAAATTTCATATCCTAAGATAGTTCTTATCCCAATAACATACCATCTTCAACAACATCTAAAAGTTCCTGAATTCTACTTCTATTCCTAATAAAATGACTTATGTGGTTTAATTTGAATGATTATATGAAATAATTTTTTTTATTTTATAAATGTAACGAATTATTTTTTAATGAAAATATCTATAAAATACTTCAAGAAAAGTAATAATATATCCTCTTAATCGATTTATTATCAAGCATCAGTTTGGGGAGCATCAGTTTTCCTAAAAATCAATTATATATACATTTATTCTTGAAGACTCCTCCATAACATTTATGTTATACATGGATATTTATCATATATAATATAATATTATACTCAATGAATACTTACCATGACAATTATATATATCTTATAAAATTGATTAAGATAAAAAACCTCTATAATATAAATAATGAGGGCCAAAAATTTTATATCAAAATACCGCAATCAAAATGGATTTTTTTGTGAGAGTTCACAAAAAGACCTATGATGAAATCAATGTTGATATTTTCCAATTCCAATACATGTATAGGTTGTACCATCCAGTTAGACTACAAATTATTATAATTATATTCGAAGATAATCATTATGATGTGAACTCTATAATATCTCTATTTATTTGTTCGGATATAATTTATCCTTCATATGTGTGTATATATATATATATATATATATATATTTGTACTGAAAAGATTAATATAAAATAATGAACTATGTGAATCCATCAAAGCATCCATCCATAGTTCTGTTATTTGTGGGTGAACATTTTTGTTCCAAATATTTTAATCCCCTCAATTATAAGGTTAAGCTTTGAAATATTTAAAAAACAATCCAAATCTATATATCATCCATCTAATTCATATTATCCTTTAATTATATAAACAATTTGATAAATCATTTATAATGATTTGATTTCATCCACCCCGTTATTTAATCTAACATTATTCTTTCAATATCAATGAGGATTGAACCCCATTAAATTATTTTCATGGAAAAGGTAGCATGATTCTTTCTACTAAAAGTATAAAGATCCTTAGTTTCATTCCTAGGATGGTAATTTGTTTATTAATCATAATCCATGATCAAATTTAACTACCTTTATTGGAACATATTAAATAATGTTTTCAACAATAAATAATTACTAATATTGTTATTAATATATGTATCCCATTTCTCTCTTCAATGAAAATGGATCCAAATATTTATTCAAATTAATTACAAGGTTGACATTAGATCATACAAAAGGTAATTTTTCTCATGGTTGTTAAATTGTTGAAATGCATGAGGTTTCACATTTAATATTTTTAAGATATAACCCATACTATTTTTTAAATAATCAACTTATATCAAAATTGTTTATTTTCTAGCAGGTAATAAGATTATAGGTTCTATGATAATATGTTATTAAGCTCCTTTAACTATTTTCATATTCTTTTATCTGGTGAAAATTTAATCCTTAATGATAACTAGGTTAGTGAGATTGAAAATCCTATGAAATTTATAAAAAATCATTTATAGTTTCAAATAAATTTATTTTTACTATGTTTTTCTTTCATATATAGTGATCTAGGAATTTTCCCAATATCCTTATTCATTTAGTGATTAATTTATATATAATAGATTGTGACAACATGAACAAAGGAGGAAATTTTTCAACTAAATTTTTCATTTTTTGAAAATGGTATATATTTCTTGATTCATATGGATATTTTTATAGTCTACGAATTTTATTAATGTTCATATTTACATTGGGAGTATATAATATTATTATCAATAAATTCTATTTCAAATTTATCTTGGTTTTCCAAAATGAAATCATTCATGAAATACATGATAATGGTGTAGAGATTTTTATTTATTTAAACCATCATCATGAATATATTTTTTCATATTATGAATGAAATTTCCTTTATGTATATCAGCAAATTTTAACCTTATTTTATGATATCCATTTCAATGATCTATTTGTTTAATAAGGTTATCTTATGATTTCTCCATTCATTATGGTCTTATGTTTTGAAAATCACAAACACCTTTTCTTAAATTCTGTTCTTTTTATTATGTTCTGTTTTTTCAGATCCAGAATTGTCATTCTATTATAATTACAGATGTATCATTACGATTTTCAATTCTATTAGATTTACTGATTTCTCATACTATTTTTATGATTCCGAATCTGGTACAATAGTGATTCTCTTTTATGATTCTGAATTCGGTGCACAAGTGATTCTATATTGTGATTCCGAATCCAATGAATAAGTGATTCTGTTTTGTGATTCCGAATCCAGTGAAAAAGTGATTCTTTTTTGTGATTCCAAATACAGTGCAAAAGTGATTCTGTTTTGTAATTCCAAATCAGGTGAAAAAGTGAATATGTTTTGTGATTCCAAATCTGGTGTAAAATTGATTTTGTTTTGTGATATCTAATCCAGTGAAAAAGTGATTCAATTTTATGATTTGAATCTGGTGTATAAGTGATTTCTATTTTATGAATTTGATTTTGGAACAAATTAGATACCTTATTCTCAATCTGATTTACTTTCTTGTATGAATCCATTTTCATGTTAATGTTGTTCTTATGAATCCAAATTTCTTAATAATGATAGAGTTGTTTAATGTATCATTCCTATATTATCGGATTCAATGTTTCCTTATACTAATCATTTATCTTTAACTTAACATCGTTTATTACTTTAAATGATGTTGTACAATCTATTAAAAACTAACCATTGTATATTAGACACATTTTCAGATCCCTCCAAGATTTAAGGAAAATATGACCATTGGAGTGGAGCTGATCGTTGGGAAGCATTGCCTATAAATACAAGATCATTTGAACAAGAAAATGACTTTGACTTTGGCTTGCTGCTTCGACTTTTTGTAGAGAGTGGATGAACATGATGCATGTGAAAAAGCTGTGAAGTGATTTATATAGAGAGAGGATCTTACAATTCTCAGTGCTTCATGAATATGTCGTGAACAACTTGTTTGGGTGTGAACAACTTGTTCAGAATTGCTTTTTGGAGACTCCGATCGTGCTGATCTTGGGATTCTGGGTTTGGAAGACAGAGGTTCCGATTTCCTTCTATATCGAGGGCTTTCTGGGACAGCAAGACAAGTACCAATCTTCAAATTGAGGTCTTACCTGGGTTTGGGTAAAAATTTCTTGAAAGTATAAATAAAGGAACCTTTATCCAAGGCTGTTGGATACCCTTCTCTTTGGGTTAAAAGAATATTGTTGCTAATTGTTTTATTTTTCTAGTTGTTTTATTTCTGCTGTAATCTTAAATTTGTTAAATGTAGAAAGTATAACTTTCTTATACATTCTAATTCTATTACTCTGATTATATTACAGATTCTATTCACTTTATGGTATAATCTTTTTTTTAAGAAAATGGTTCTTTAAGAGGTTTTGTGAAAGTTTGTTGAATATTGTTAAACATAACTTTAAAGGTTCCAAAGGAAATTTTAAATTATACAATTCATCCCCTATTATATATTGAGCATCTACATTCTTCACTTCGATCCTACAATTGGTATCAGAGGATGTCTCTGAAATTATTATATCCACATATAAGCTTTCTTTCTCAAGTTTTCTTTTTCTTATTTGATTATAAACTTTTACATCTAACAAGTTTTGGGGAAAGAAATTTCTTTTAGTATGGAAGGAATTCATGTTGGATCTCTAGATAATATCAATCATACTAGACCACCAATCATTGATGGAAATGAATATGAGTATTGGAGAGATAGAATGAAGAACTTTGTGATAAACACATGAGTAGGAAATTACATTATGTTAACTAGATATTATAAGATTCATGATAAAGAACTTAGAACCTTCACATATCCAAAAAAGGTGGAATACCAGCTGAACTTCATGTTACGTAATACTTTTCTTTGTTCTGCGAATAGAAATATATATTGACAAATATTATCCTATGAAGATAAAAATAGTATTTGGAAAAATCTTGAAGTAAATCACTTTGGAACTTCCAAAATCATCAAAACTAGAAGAGCTATCCTTAGAGTTGAGGATCATGGTTCCTGCTTTTCTTATAGAGAACCCATATGTAAGGCACAACAATGATTCATGTATATTTTCAATAGCGTACAATCAATGGGTGAGAAAGGTTTAGATGATGAAGCTCTTATAGACAAGATTATAGACATCATACCCAGCGAATGGGAATCTAAGAGAACTACTATAGATGAGAGTAGAAAAGGGAGACAAATTTATCTTGATGAACTATTGGGAACCCTTCTTCATCATGAAACCAAAATGAAGAGATATGTTTACAATATTAATAAGAATAATGGGAATGGAAGTTTTTCTTTTAAAACTACTTCAAAACATACGAAATCCAAGACTCATGAGAGAGTTAAAAATTCTAAATCCAAGAAGGCTGTAGTTCAATCGGAATCTAGAAAAAGGGAAACATCAGCAAATGAGTTATCCAATCTTGGTTGGAGTATGAACAATATTTTTGGGCAGAAGAACTTTCAATATTGATACAAGAAGAAATATGGAAAAGATAAGAAAGATGGAGAAGTGACATGCTATGAATATAGAAGAACTAGACATACCAGACTTTATTTTCCCTTATATATGAAAAGAGACAATAATGACAAGAATTATGAGAGAAACAAGAATAAGTTCTATAGATATAAACATAATGAAGTCCTAAAATTCAATGACACTTGGAGATACAGTAGAGGAGATTCTTCTGATGATTCATCAGATTATGAATCTTTTGAGTAAAATAATATTGGTTTATTAGCCCGAGATCCATTTCAAAATAAATGTCTTATGAATATGGTACGAGCTACTGAATCTTTAACTAATATGTCTTTGAGTGAAAATTTTACTAGAAAATATTTTTCTTTAGATGCAGAATATTCTTCATCAGATAGTGATAATGATTTTCCTTCCTATGAGGAAGTTTCTAGATTTTCTATGTTTATAGACAAAAGAAATTATAATGTTTCTAAGAAACATGAATAGGAAAATTATAGATAATTTATTTTAACAAAATAAATTCTGTATCTGACCAATGATCTTGATAAGAAAAATGATGTTTGAGAAAATCTTTCTAAGAAACCTGAGGAAGCTAATTTTGAGAAGGTTAAGAATTCTAAAGATCATAAAAATCTATTTTTTTAAGAAAATGTTTTAGAGGATAAAATTAACTGTAAGTCTATTATTCCATAGGATAGGAATTTAGTCCTAAGACTAATGTATGAAATTTTTTATTTGAGGAAACTTCTTGCAAATTTTACTACTGGTAAGGAAATGTTTGATAAGATGTATTCTCATATAAGACCTCATGGTAATAATCAAGGATTAGGTTATTCTCATGAAAAACCTATTTTTAGAAACAATTATTTTATTCCTCCTAGAGCCATTTTTTCACTAAATGTCAAAGTGGTGGGAATTGGAAGAAAAAATATTCTTTAAATAATATTGAATCCTTTGGGTTTTATAAATATTACTTTTCTAAACAAATTTGGATACCCAAAATTTTATTTTCTAACAATTCTGGGTCCAAGAAAGATTGGATTCCAAAAACCTAAATATTCATTTTGAGGTAAATTATGGAAGAACCAACAATATATGGTACATGGATAGTGGATGTTCCTATTACATGACTGGTAACAAAGACAATTTCAAAAATATTTTAGAGACTAAAGGTGGAAAAGAAACCTTTGTAGATAACTCTCTAGGAGAAATTGTTGGTATATGTAACATTATTCATCTTAAAAAATAATAAATTTAAAATTTTTTATTTGTTAAAGGTCTTAAGCACAACCTCATCAGTATAAGTCAATTATGTGATGAAGGATACCTTGTGAATTTTAGTAATGAAAAGTGCTTTATACACAATTACAAGGATGAATTTATTCTCTTAGACCATAGGCAAGAGAATGTATACACACTAAACCTAGAAGACCATAGAAGTTAAGATCTTCCTTGCCTAAGTGCAATTGAATATCAATCTTGGATTTGGCATATAAGACTATGAAACTTTAACTTAAGGAATCTTAGTAAACTCTCTAAGAAAGAACTTGTTTAGGATACACCAGATCATAGGTTAGATTCTTCAAAAGTCTGTGAATGTTGTCAATATGGAAAGCAACATAAATCTAGCTATAAACATATAAGTGAAGTTACATATTCTAATTCCTTATAGTTAGTGCACATTGACCTATTTAGTCCAACACAAAATAAAAGTATTGGAGGGAAATACTATGTGTTTGTCTTAGTTGATGACTACACTAGATTTATGTGGGTCTATTTTCTCGCAAAAAAATCAGAATCCTTTTCTTATTTCAAAATTTTCAGTGCTAAAGCAAGAAACAAGAAAAACCATACTCCGATAACTATTCAAAGTGATCATGGAAGAGAATTTCAAAATTTCGATTTTGAAACTTTTTTTATTAAAAAAGGTATTACTCTTAACTTTTCATCTCCAAGAACTCCTCAACAGAATGTTGTTGTAGAAAGAATAAATCGCATTCTTCAAGAGATAACTAGAACCATGTTGAGGGAATATTCTATAACTAAACATTTTTGGGCTGAAGCTGTATGTACTGCCTATTAAACTACGAATCAAATTTTATTTAGACCCTTTCTTAACAAAACACCTTATGAGAAATGGACTGGCTGAAAACCAGGAGTCTCTTATTTTAATGTTTTTGGTATCAAAGTATTTATCTTGAATACCAAGGATAACTTAAATAAATTTTCACCAAAATTTGATGAAGATATTTTCTTAGAATATACTACTAACTCTATGGAATATAAAGTTTTTAATAAAAACAATTTCACTAAGGAAGAACATTACATGATAATTTTGATGAAAATGATCCTTTTCTTTTAAAAAAACCCAAGCCTTTCCCTGATATATTTTCTAAATCTAATCACCAACCTTTGATATAAGATCATTCAGAAAAGGATAATGTATGAGAAAATGTTTTTGAAACAATTACCCCTGAATATTTTTTACCTTATATTTATGATCAAGCTTTTCACAACCCAAAACAGTTTTTACATAGAAATCATCCCAGTGATGATATCATTGGAAATATTAATCAACCAGTAAGAACTAGATGTTATATAAGGAATAAAGTATAACATGTTGCTTTTCATTCCCAATTCGAACCAACAAGTCCTAAAGAAGCCATAGGCGATGAAGATTGGATAAAGGATATGCAAGATGAAATTAATGAATTCATAAGGAATCAGGTTTGGACCTTGGTAGAAAAAACCTACGAAAAATTCTGTTATTGGAGTAAAATGGGTTTTTAGAATCAAATGCGATGAAAATAGAGTTATTATTAAAAATAATGAAATATTAGTTTCAAAAGTCTATAATCAACTAGAAGGCATAGAATATTAAGAAACCCATGCTTCTATAGTAAGACATGAATCTATTAATATTCTTCTATCCTTTATAGCATTATTTAATTTAAAACTTTATCAAATGGATGTAAAGTGTGCTTTTCTTAACGGTTATGTATAGGAGGAAGTCTATTTAGATCAACCCCCTAGATTTGAAGATACAAAACATCCTAATCATATTTCTAAACATACCAAAGCTCTATATAGACCTAAACAAGACCCTAGAGCTTGGTTTGATAGACTTTCAGGATTTTTGCTTCAAAATAACTATGTTAAGGGAACTGCTAATCCAACCCATTGTATTATTAATAATAATAATGGTGTTTTTATTTTCCATATCTATTTTGATGAAATAATCTTTGAATATACTCATCAATCCTTAACTGATTCATTTTTGAATCTTATGAAATCTGAGTTTGAGATGAGTATGATGGGTGAATTATCCTTTTTTCTTAGTTTTCAAATTTCTCAAAAACCAGAAGGAACATACATATCTCACCATAATTATATCAAATATATTTTTAAGAAGTTCAAGAATGACAATTCTAAGAGTATAAGTACTCTTTTTGGAACCTCTAATACTACTGGTATTGATGAAGCAGGGAAACTTGTGGATCAGGCATCTTATAGAGGTATGAAAGGAAGTTTTCTTTACTTAACATCTAGTCGACCTAAAATAATGTTATTAGTATGTTTATGATCACGATTCCAAGCCAAACCTAAAGAATCTCATTTAAAGGCAGTGAAAATAATTGTTCACAACTTAAAGGGAACTTTAGATTTGGGACTTTTCTATTCCTATGAAAATAATTTATATCTTAAATGTTTTTCTGATGCTGACTTTAGTGGTTGTAAAATGGATTGAAAAAGTACATATGGAACTTGTCACTTCTTAGAATATTAGTTAGTTTCTTGGTCATACAAGAAACAACATTCTGTATCACTTTCCACTACTAAAGCTAATATGTAGCAGTAGGAATTTTTTTTCCTCAAGTGTTGTGGATGCAACACACACTCACAGACTGTGGTATGAGTTTTACTAAGACTCAAATAATGTATGATAACACAAGTGCCATTGACCTATGTAATAACCTTGTACAACACTGTCATGAAAAGAATATATATATTAGACATCACTTTTTTGGTTTCACACACTAAAAAGATATATTGTTCTTAAATTCAATGGAATTCTAGAACAACTTGCGGATAATTTTACAAAACCATTGTCTTATAACTAATTTGAATACATTAAACAGAAGCTAGGAATGAATTATATAAGGTAATAATTCATATCTACTTCTTGTTTATATTATCTCATAATATTAAACTACTCATTATTTCATGGGGAGTACATATTTTCTCTCTTTCTTTATGTTTTTTCTTCATAGAATTTAATATTTCCTTAAATGTGGTTTTTTATTTATAAGTTTCGGTATTGGAAATTTCGGTATTGGAAATTTTGGTATTGGAATTTTTGGTATTGGAAATTTTGGTATTAAAAATTTCAGTATTGAAATCACAGATTTTAAAACATCCAAGAAAATTATTATAATACCGATTAACTCCACATAGTATTCTAAAAGGTAAATTTTCTTAACCTTTATTTTCTTATCCCAGGTTTCAATTTTTGGTGTTTCATTTTTTCTCAATTCCAGTTTACATTACTACCAAAGATCAGAATTCATATTTCCTATATCCATCCTCAACTGTCAGATTATATCAGGTTATGTACAACCGTTTGATTATCTTATGGAAGTTCAAATGTCATAGCCTCATCTATATAAGCAGTGACTCGTTTATAAGCACCACACCAACCTTATAGATCTCTATGTCGAAGCTCTGTTGCCATCAAAGATTTCATGCTCACTATTTTCTCCCTAAATGACTCCCGATTCTTCAGGAGACTAGATGCCGACTAGCAAGGAAATAAAATATTCTTCAATATTTAGGGAAAGGTTGGTTTTCCCTAACTTCATTGAAAATCATGACTCCATTATCACTAATTTGATAAGAACAAATGGTTGGGAAAGTGGTTGTGTGGCTAAAGAGAAAAGTCAGGATCCAATTTATCCTGACCAGGTTATTCAATTTTATGAATTTGTTACTTTCTTCCAAAATGATGGTAAGGATATATTAAAGATCAAGTGTTATGATAAGACATATATCGTCCCCTATAAGAAGGCCGCAAATGTTCTTTACATTCTGTATGAAGGGGAAGATATTCTATGATCTCAAAAACTCCCTAATAAAGAATGTTCATTTGAGAAGGTCAAGGTTTTGAATTTTCTTGGTGTCAGATATGTAAAGAATCCAATGATTACGAATATTTCAACAAACCACAAGATGATAGCTCTCTGGATGCAAGGATTTCTTATACAAAGAAACAGAGAAAAGGACTCTCTAAATATATGTGATATCTTTCTATTATTCTTTCTCATCAACTTAAGGAAGATCAACCTTCTAAAGTACATCTTTCTCACCATCCAAGCAACAAAAGGCGTATCTATTAGATCATAGATACATCTGTACCCAACAACTATCTCCAAGATAATTTTCACATGACTTCATGATTTGAATGTTCCATGCCGATCAGTCTCAAATCCATTCAATATTTTGATACTCAGTGATGACACACTAAGGAGGATGAAGATAGAGTTTTTATATGAATCAATTTTTTTTGAAGAAATGGTTGTCCAGAACAATGTTGATGTTCAAGAATCTTCAAAAAATGAACCAAAGAATATAAACCTTGATGAACCAGGCTTGGTAGTACCATCTTCTGATGTCCTAGTATCAGCACCTTCTCCTGTAAAGAAACAAAAATCATATTCTTATGTGATAGTGGAAAAGTGGAGATTAATAGAAGCTACCAGAAAGGTTATATATCCTTCCTTTAGATTAAATACTACATAGTCTAAGGCCTTGAATATCAAGAAAGCTGAAAATATTGAGAAAAAAAGAAGGAAAAGAAGTTAAAAAATAAATACTTGGAAGAAAAAGTTTGTTAGTCTCATATAAAAGTAGTAGAAAAGATGTCTCAACAATTAGAGGAATATAAAGTTGTTCATAAGAAATTGATTGCCACTCCAGAAATCCAGGAATCTATAAATGTCCAATATTTTTTAGAACCTGTTCAACAAATAGAAGATCAGATATTTCAAGAATACTATGAATATGTTTTAAGAGAAGTAGAAGACTACATTGGGACTCCTTCTAGTTCAGTATCTACATATTTTTCAGAAGATCAAGTTGAAGAAGAAGTCTAGGAAGAGGTAGATGTTGAGGAAGAAGTAGAACTTGAAGAAGAAGAACAATTAGAAATTGAAGAGGAAGAAGATGAGACAGAATAGGTTTATCATCAATACAGTGAAGAAGAAAAGTTTCACAAGAAAGAAGATGAATAGGGAGATCTAAATGTTATCCATGTTTCAGATGAACAATCTCTAGTCCAAAATCGTACCAAAGGACAAAGTGTTTTGGTTTCCTTATCTAAAAAAAAATTCCTCATAAGTATTTTAAGAGAATAAAAAAATTAGTTTTTTTTACTCTAAGAGGAGCCCATAATGGAAAGGATGTTTCATGTTCTGAATCCTCATCATCTATATGAAATGGATTTTCCAATATATCTTTAAGAAAGTTGTTCAGCACCATTTTGGTTCTTGCAAATATAGTTTCCCTGAGTGAAATGATGTAAGAAAACCTGAATCAAAAAATGGAATCGACCAATATGCTTATGGACATGGCGGTCAAGCAAGAGGCAGACTTCAGTAATCTTTTGACTGATTACAAAGCTCAAAAAGTGACTTTTAAGATTGTTTTTAACTACACCAAAACCATTAATGAAGAGCTAAGACAGTTTTTTTATTTCATGGATGCAACAAATGGAGATTTAAATACTTGTGAAACTGATTTCAACAAGGTCAAGGAAATAATCTCTGATAAGGATAGCCAACTCAATTCTGTAGCCTGATCTGTAAGAAATGAGAAGGAAGATAGAGCTGAATTAGAGAGAATGGTGGCTGCTCAAGAAGAAGGAATCTTGTCATTATAAAAGAAGAATCAGGATTAAGAGATCTTGTTGAAGATTTTTGAGGAAGATCATAAGGATTTTAAGAAACAAAAAGACTAGATAAAGAAAATGTTGCCTGAGAAGAAGAAGGATGGATAATTTTTTTGCATTCTGATATTTTTTTATGATCTGAACATTATTTCCATAATTTCTTAAAGATGCTTCTTGAATATCTGACTTTTGTTTTAGAATGTATGATATCTTTACCTTACAGGTACATATTATATTTCTCCATTCCTTTCCCTCTTTTTGAAAATCACAACGGGGGAGAATTTATTTAAAGGAAGAATTTAATGAAGATCTTAAAGGACAATCATTTTTTAGAGTATGATAAGAAATGATAATGAGAAAGTAAGTGGGGGTTTTATTTTAAGAAGATATTTCATTCTAATGGGGGCATACTTTGTTAAGAAATAAAACCATATACTAAAGATAAAGAGTACGATCCTTGGGAAACATAACCTCAGGGGGAGTTAGTCCTACTCATCAGAAATCTAATTCAAAGTGTGAGATAAATTTTTCATACTTGTTTATTTAAGACAATATATTATTCCTTAGAAAATTTGTCTATGATTTCCAAAAAGGGGGAGATTGTTGGGTCAATAAGTTTATCTTATGACTTCTCCATTCCTTATGTTCTTATGTATGGAAAATCACAAACACCTTTTCTTAAGTTCTATTCATTTTATTACGTTGTGTTTTTAATATTTGGAATTGTCATTTTGTTATACTTACAGATGTATAATTATTATTTTCCATTATTGTTAGATTTACCAATTTCTCATACCGTCTTTATGATTTAGAATCCAATAAAAAATTGATTCTGAATCCAGTGCAAAAGTGAATATGTTTTGTGATTCAGAATCCACTAAAAAAGTGATTCTGTTTTGTGATTTTGAATCCGGTGCAAATGTGATTCTGTTTTGTGATTCTGAATCTAGTGCTCAAGTGATTCTGTTTTGCGATTCCGAATCGATGCAAATGTGATTGTTTTTTGTGATTATGAATCTCTTGCAAAAGTGATTCCGTTTTATGATTCTGAATCCGGTGTATACGTGATTTTGATTTTATGATTCTGATTCCAGATCAAATTAGATACTGTTTTCTCAATCCGATGTACTTTCCCTTATGAATCCATTTTCTTGAAAATGTTGTTCTTATGAATATGTTTTTCTTAAGAATGTTAGAGTTGTTTAAAGTATCATTCTAATATTATCAGATTCCATGTTTCCTTATACTTAACATTTATCTTTAACATAACATTATTTATTAATAGAAATGTTGTCATACAATCTGTTACAAACTAACCATTGTATGTTTGACACATGCTTAGGTCCCTTTGAGATTTAATGGAAATATGACCGCTGGAGTGGAGCCGACCATTGGAAAGATTTTCCTATAAATACAATCTCATTTGAATGACCAAAGGACATTGACATTGGCTAACGACTTCGACTTTTTGCAGATAGTGGATGAGCATGATTCATGTGAAAAAGCTATTAAGTGATTTATAAAGAGAGAGGCTCCTAAAACACTCAGTACTTTGTGCAGATTTCGTGAACAACTTGTTCGGGTGTGAACAACTTGTTCAAAATTGCTTTGTGTAGACTCTGATCGTGCTAATCTTGGGCTTCCGAGTTTGGAAGATAGAGGTTCTATTTTCCTTATAAATCGAGGGCTTGCGGGGATGTCATGATAGATACTGATCTTTGAATTGAGGGCTTACCTGGGTTTCAGTAAGACATGATTTCTTGAAAGTATAAATCAAGGAACATTTATCCAAGGTTGTTGGATACCCTTATCTTTGGGTTAAAAGAATATTTTTGCTACTTGTTTTCGATTTCATGTTTTTTTATTTCTACAAAAAATTTAACATTGTTAAAGATATAAAGTATAACACTCATATACTCTCTAATTATGTTACTCTGATTATATTACTGATTCTATTCCCTTTAAGGTAGAATCTCTTTTAAAAAAGGTTTCTTTAATAGGTTTTGGGAATGTCTATTTAATCTTGTTAAACTTTACTTTAAAGGTTCCAAAAGAATTTTTAAAGCATACAATTCACCCCCATCTTGTATATTTAGCATCTATATTAAGCATTTCAGTCACACATGTTCAATTATTAAGATTATTGAGAACCACAAAGTGGATTAGGTAATTCTTCATTATATGGTAGAGGATGGTTTTTATTTATCATGATAGATTTAACCTCTTTATTACCAATGAAAATATCTATCCCATTCTATATTCATAAAAAAAGAACTAATTCACCCCATGGTGAAGCACTAGGGAATATAAAACCCTTCCTCAAATTATCATAAAGTATCATCATTAGTACCTCTAATTTAATGGGTTAATTCTATAAGGACTATTTGATATAATTATAGAACAAGGTATGAGATCAATTGGAAGCTCAACCTCATGATCAGGGGGAATACAAAGAAACTCAAAGGTAAAATCATCAACGTACTCCCATAATATATTCATATAGTTAATGTTTTCTTCCTCCCAATCTATAAGATCTAAATACCCCTCATTATTTGGTAGTAAGAATCATTTTAATGGATATTTTATTTAAAGATATTTATAATCATTATTTACCCATTCTATAATCAGGGGATGATTTGTAATATTTTTTTGAGATTCTGTTATCCAGAAAATTTATATGATCTCCATATGTAAATAGTCAGTCCTTGGAAATATTTCATTGAATTATACTAAGAAAAGACTAATTATATTGATAGGAAATGGCTTCTTTTAATCATAAATTTGATAAGTGAAATATACATGGTATGAAATCATCAAACCAGTATTTTTTTGAATGATAACACAATATCCAATCATTGAAGAGAGGAGTTAATAATTTTATAAATCTTTCATTACATAATCTAATGTGATGAAATTTAATTGACTGTGGCATTCTCATTTTCTAAGTGAATAATATATTTATGTATCCCTACTTGATTATCATAATCCACTTTGGATGTTTTGATTTCACAATATCTTCCATTATCACTTGGTTTTAGAGGTGTTTTATGTTTATTGTCATCATTAACCCTTGTATTGGTATATTTTTCTTCAATGCTCCCATATTCATTATATAGAAAAATTTAACCCCAAGGGGTGAATTTGGTGGGAATTGTTTCCTTTTTATTATGATAATATAGATTTTTATTTATTTTTAAAATCATGTTCTTGATTATATATTCTTCTCTTTAGGTAATATTTTTTCCTATCATTAAGATATCTATCGAGTGTTTGTAAGTATATTTTTACCATGTTGTTATCTCAATTATATTTTCAATGTGACCATTTCCACTAAATATTCTATGATAATTATTTCCATTTTCATATCCATAAATTCCTTATATTAAATAGAATTCATATATTATATTTACAAAATAATATAAAATCTAGATATTTTTTCTTAGAATCAATATTCTTTGATAACTAATGTCATTCTTAGCCTATATTTTATGAAACCGAAAAAGAAATCAAATTTTCTTTCATTTTTAATATAAAACAATAGTTTTACCTAAAAATTACCTTGAATTTCACTTAATAGTTACAAATAAATAATCCCCATTTTTATTAATATCTAGTATTTTCTTTTTATTTTCATGTGATGAATTTAAGAAAAAAATATGTTGAATAATATTTTTTTACTCACCTCACATTATAGGGAGTAAATTTGTTCTCTATGTTTTGTTAATTAAATTTTACCATTGGTCAATTTCACCATCCAAACAATAAAATGATAAAACTAACATCTAATAATATGATTATTGATTTACAAATAATACATTTTCAATAATGTTTATCCACACTTCAAAAGTTATGTTATTTGAAGATCCACAAAAAATTAGTGGTCACTATTACATGAAAGAATCAATAGTGAGATATTTATTTATTAAAAAATTTGGGACGATTATATTTTTCATGTTATTATTCATAATATCATATATTTAGGTAAGAATATAAATGAATTTATGCACACTGAAGCCCATCCCATTCAGTTTTTCAATTAAACACCAATCACATTTTTTATTCAATTTGTTCTTATGGGTTCATGCCATTTTATAGAGCCAAAATTTTTTATAGGGGTAAATTTTTTTAATTTAATAATAAAATTATATTGGATAATAAAATTATTTGATACAAATAAATCATAAGATATCTTATCCTCTGACACAATCATTTCAACCTATGATAATTTTTTTTCAACCATGATTATTTTATGTTTGGTTATCTTTTACTAATTAACATAATTCATACAATAAATTAAACTCTTCTATGATAACAAATGACAAGGCCCTGATAGTTTATAGAGATTGTTCAAAATAATACACATGTTTATAAAAAAGTACTATTAAATAAAACACACTCCTTGAAACTAATGGTTTGTTCTAGTTGTGGATTAGCTGCATGATAAAATTATTCCATGATACTTTTATACATTTACTCCAAAATCAATCATCATATATTATTCCCTTATACACATCAATCATATTATTATTTATTTTTTCTTAAGGAAAGAGAAACATTCAGTAAAAAAGGTCATATGAAACTCTCAATAAAGAAAAAACTATATCAATGAGATTGGGAGAAAATATAATTTGTTCATTAAAATTACAGGAACATAAACATTGTATAAATGGCCTCATAATTAGAATAACATAATTTAATTATAAAAATAGATATTGAGGAAATATTTTATAGGAATAAATCATATAGAATAAATATAGAACCATTGAAGGATAATCATGAATGATTAACATATAACTTGGAAAGTAATTTGAAATAATACGATAATAATCATGATCCAAGGATATATAACATAGTAATGTGGAAAAACATATAAATATAAAATAAAAAACACATTTAAAGGATTAAAACCTATAAAATAACTTTCAATTATATTAGGATCACCATGTATATCATGTATCATAGGGAACTAGGCTAACCACACAAGTCCCAAAAAAATATAATGGGATAACAAACCATGTCCCATAATAATCGTAGATATATAAATATTTTACAAATAAAATTAATTGGATATATAATTTTATTTCCACTATCACATAATGATATATCAATTTATATGATTTCCAAAAATAATCAATCAAACCAAAATTTATATAAAAACATCATTATCCTATGAAAATAAAATGGGAAAATTATAAACATTCATGAGGTGTATATCATTCAAATAAATATATATGATATCGAGGTAAATACCATTCACATAGAAAGATAAAGTCAATTTTATTTACAATAAATATAATAAAAGACTATAAATTAATGATAATTTATTTCCTCAATTAATTAAATGTTATGGTTATTTAGTGATTTACCCTAAATCATGGGATGTAATTATATGATGTTCACAATATAAAGGAATAAAAAAATTTAATATTTAATAAAAGATGATACTTAAAAATGAAAAATTTATTGACTAATCAATCGAGAGAAAAATGCATATTATAAGTGAAATAATGAAAAAAATTTAAAAAATTGATGATGTTTTCATCAAAATAATGATACATGAAACGTTCAAAAACATTTTCAAAACATAATAAATAATTTACAAATGTTTTGAAAATATTTTTCCATATATTGGAACCCATAAAAAATTAATCAAAATTATATAAAATTTAGAGTGAAATATATAAAATTATTCAGATATAGAAATATTAACTTTTTTGATTATTTTAAATAACCCACATCTTTGAATGAGATATAAATTTATAATTAAAATATAATTGAAAATATAAATATAATCTGTATAAGGAAATGAATATCTTAAATTCAAAATTATAATAATAAATATTTTTAATAACAAATGACATATTTATGGAAGATAAATACCCAAAATAATGGGTGTAAATTATTCTTAACAATGTCATATTTTTAGAAAGTAGGAATTAATAAATAAGAATGTTTTCATAATAAATTATAATTTACTATATAATGAAATAAAAAATTAAATTTTTTCAATTATGGGGGATTCATATTAATCATATAAGAACTAACTCAATGGTTTTCAACTCAATGATGTGATATTAGTTCATGAAAACCATTATGTCATTAGAAAAATAGTTATAAAAATCCAATGAAAGAAGGCTCATGAAATTGATTTTTAAATAACACAAATAAAATTAAATTATTAGAAAATAAGTAAATGGAAAATAATATACACCATAATAAGGGAAATAATTTGAGAGTATGAAATTTTTCACAAAGAAATTATATTAAGATGGAAATCCTTACTTTGAATTCCTGTTTTTATGGAAACAGTCAAAAATTTTATATAGAATTGTTATGTTGTTGATTATTTTATATCTAAACCATATTTATATTTATTTTTTGTTAATTACATTCATTTATATTCACTAATTTATTACTCATTCATAATTTAAGTTAATAATATTTTTTTATTATACTATTTGTTTCATGCTTACTTTCATATGGTGGTTTTATTCCTTTCTCCATAACCATGAGTCTATCTCCAATAAAATATCATTAATATTATACAACAGTTTTTTAAAATTCATTTGAGTCTAATAAATATTTCATGGATGTCATAACACTTGTTGATAATGAACATTGTGAAATTACAATTTTATGTATGGTAAAAAAATAAATAAACATTTGAATTTAGTAATGAATATAATTATTTATATTGACACAATAGAATTATAAAAAATTATTATAAATAATCATTAATATTACCATTATTTTAATTTTCATAATAATCTACATTGAAAATTTACTAGCGTTATCCATGTTTGCGGTTAAACTAACCCAAACAATAACATATTATAATGAGCTAATTAGTAAGAATATGTATTTTTTATTGATGTAATATCACTTTTATAGAATAATAATGCGTTAAATTAATATGGATTTTTATTTTAATTAATATTAAATAATTGGTGGATGATTATTATAAGTAAAATGGTGAGAAAAAAGATAACACTTAAATTGATGAGATAAATAATATCTCATAACCCTTTTATAAAATAATGAATTTTTCAATTCTTATTTTCATTAAAATATCATAAAAATTAGAGAACTATTAGGGAGATATTTTGGGTTCATATTTTTTCTGAAACAAAGGAAAATGTGTGGTTTGATTTGGGTATAGGTGGTGGACTTTTATAGCTTACTTTGTCTGGAATATTTTGTAAATATGAATTCCTTAATGTGTAAGGGGTTTAATTTTACAAAGAATGTGGATCTAAAACATTAAATTAAAGAAGATATGTCTATATATGCCACATAAAAAATAGGATAAGATTTAATAATATTATATCAAATCACTCCATATATCAACCTTTTAACCGATTTTATCCTTTTTCATGGGAACTCACATTTCACCTCGGTAACTTATTTTATCCAACAAAAAAATTAATTTACAGAATTACTTAATTTGAACATTATAATTCCAAATAGAACTAAAATTTTACTAAATTATATTTCTTGATGTCATTATAATTGAATTTAGAAGAAAAAATATCTTGTATAGAACCCAAATGTTTTAGAAAAATATGTCTTCCATCAACAAATGAGTTTAATATTTTACATTAATAATTAATAATCATTTGATCAATTTTAAATTATATTTTTATATATAACAATAATACAATTAATCTAAATAATTATTTTAAATTAATAAATATAAATATCCTAATAAAAACACAAAATGTATCAAAACATGAAATTTTGGAATATATAATATTTTTACCAATGAATTATAATACTATTTATTTACATTATAATTATTTACTATATCAAAATTATATATCATATATATTTTTTATAAGACATTATCCATTTATAAATTCCTATTTTAAATTCATTAATATACCTATTAGATGCATGTTTACCCAATGACCATCTATTGATTTTATTAACCTTTATTATTTCTATATATAATATTATATACTTCTCAAAATATCATTAATCCCATTATCTCATTTTTATTTTTTTTCTTATTTATAATATTTTTCATTTTTATATATTTTTTATGTTCAGTATGATCACGATGGGAGAACATGGTGATGAATTTTTTAATATTCTAGTATTTTAATTCACTATTATTTTTACTCCTCCAATAATTTTCAAAATTATGATTCATTTAGATCACTAGTATTGTATTTATATTTAATTAATATTATATTATAATGATATAATTTATTAGAATAATAAATTTTTCATTTTAGATCATTGTTGTGTGTGATTTACATTATCCAATATATAGGGACTAATAAAATTTCACTCTAAGAAATTGGTGTGTTATTGACCATGGTAGTAAAATGAAAATATCATGAAAAGTCTACATCACATTGAATATATATAGTATTTATTAAGGTATTGTGTTTTAATAAGGGGTGAAATATTTTATATCAGGTTTCAAACCTATAATGGGATCTACTTCCTTTAAATTAGTACTCCCCCACTACTATAAAATTTTGATGACATGAAAGTTATGGGTTTAATATATTAAGAAGGAACCCATGGTTGATGTTGGTCCTTAAAGGTATATAAGGGCTATGCATATTTAGATAAGACCATGGTTTCCATATAAAATAAGAAACAAATTCAATGTCATGCTTCTCATTTTAATTAATTAGTCTTAAAAAAATAAAAAAAATTGATTATTTAAAAAATTTAACCTGAAACCGAGGGTTTTTTAATTTCCACATGAAATGATGCTTTTATTAATAAATAATATAATAATCATTATTTTAAAATAATAAATTCACAATATTATGATTCTATTGAAAATAATTATTATAATATATTATTATTCAGAGGTTTGGGTAACAATGATTTTGAGAAATTATAGAACAATAAAAACATAAATTTTAATTAATATTTTAATAATATAAAACTAATTATTTTAAAAAAAAAATATTTCAATATTTTTTTTGATTTAAGATTATTGTATTCAGAAGATCCTGAGGCCAATGTACAACTCTAGTGGTGCTCCTATTTAGGATAGTTAAGGTCACTTTTTTTATTTGGTGAAATTATTTTAGACATTAATTGTTTCGATATCTTTTAATATTTTTCACATAAATTAATTATTATGATTATTATAATTAAATTTTATTATTATTATTGTTTATGATTATAAATTCTATTTTTATGATTTCCAATGACTGGGGTTATCTTATTATCATCCTCCCTCATCATTCATCCAATTGTGGTGTACATAGTTATGTTTATGTTGGTCTCTAAACCATAGCCTGAAGGAGATAGTGATATCATTACTCAGAATCATTAACACGATTTTTTTTAAAATTATATTAATGTTATACCAAGAGAAATTGATATGAAAATTTCATGACATTGTGGTTCTTCCCCATTAGATATTTTAATGACAAAACAAGTTTAGAATCATATTTTTTACTGTAATAAACACTTGATGGTGTTCATCAAGTAAAAAAGAAGGTCATAGTGAATGGGGATAAACACCATGACTAGTCTCTAAAAACTTGTATTCATCGATATCTCATAGTGGGATATAAATTTCCCAGGGTGTGTGTGAGTGAGGACAAAACACACTAAAAGAACATATGTTGCCTGTGGGGACAATCATTAGTCTGATAAGCGACCCTAGTGAGTAATAGCCTTTGGTGTGTTGGGAAAGAAACCAAAGGTATTACAGGAGTCCCATGGGGTCAGATGACAAGGTTCATGGCCTGGGGAGGCGGGTTATGACAAATGGTATCAGAGCCAATACCCAGTTGGAAGTACTTAGGCACTGCCTGGGTTTGAGGTTTGGGGTCCACAATGAGGGTGTTGTGCTTTAATGGGGTGGATAATGCAATACCCCTAAAAATGACTTAAAATGCTAAATGTTACTACCCATTTCAACAAGGTGCACCTTTCTTTTCCGGATCTTACATGATTAGAACTCCACAGTTAAGCATGTTTGGCTTGGAGTAATAATCAGGATGGGTGACCTTCTGGGAAGTTTCCCAGGGTGTGTGTGAGTGAGGACAATACACACATGAAAGAACATGTGCTGCCTGTGGGAACTGTCATTAGTCTGATAAGCAACCCTAGTTAGTAATAGCCTTTGGTGCGCTGGGAAGGCATCCAAAGGTATCATTGGAGTCCCATAGGGTCAGATGACAAGGTTCATGTCCGAGGGAGGCAGGTTATGACAAATGGGATGGAAATACTTACTTTGAATTCCCGCTTTTATAGTAAAACTTTAAAATATTATATAGAATGTTTATATTGTGGATTATTTTATATCTAAAACATATTTATTTTTATATTTTGTTAATTATGTTCATTTTTATTCAATTATTTATTACTCATTTATAATTAAATTAAATAATATATTTTTTTATACTACTAGTTTCCTGCGTACTTTGGTATGGTGGTTTTATTCCTTTATCCATGACCAAAATTCTATCTCCAATAAAATATCATTAAGATTATACAAGAGTTTTTAAAATTGTTTTAATTCTAATAAATATTTCATGGATGTCATAACACTTTTTGATAATGATCCTTGTGAAATTACAATTTTATGAATGGTGAATAAATAAAAAAACATTTGATTTTATTAATGAGTATTATTATATATATTGAAAAAATATAATTATAAAAAATATTATAATTAATAGTAAATATTACCATTATTTTAATTTTTTTAATAATCTACAATGAAAATTTACTTGTGTTATCCATGTTTGTGATGAAACTAACCCAAACAATAATATATTATAATGGTTTAATAAATAAAAATATGTAGTTGTATTGATGTAATATCACTTTTATAGAATAATAATGAGTTAAATTAATATTTATTATTTTTTAAAATAATATTCAATAATTGGTGGATGATTAATACAAGTAAAATGGTGAGAAAAAAGATAACACTTAAATTGTTGAGTTAAATAATATCTCACAACCCTTCTATAAAATAATGGATTTTGAAATTCTTCTTTTCATTAAAATATCATAAAAATTAGAGACCTATTAGGGACATATAATAGATTGATATTTTTTTATGAAACCAATGAAAATGTGTAGTTTGATGTGGGTATAGGTGGTGTACTTTTATAGCTTACTTTGTATAGAATATTTGTAAATATGTATTCCTTAATGTGTAAGGGGTTTAATTTTACAAAGAATTTGGATCCAAAACCTGAAATTAAAGAAGATATGTCTATATATGCCACAACAAAAATATGATAAGATTTAATAATATTATATCAAATCACTCTATATATCAACCTTTTAACAGATTTTAACCTTTTTCATGGGAACTCACATTTCACATCGTTAACTTATTTTATCCATCAAATAAAGAAATTTACCTTATTACTTAATTTGAATATTATTATTCCAAATAGAACTAAAATTTTACTAAATTATATTTCTTGATGTTATTATAATTGAATTTAGAAGAAAACATATTTAGTATAGAACCCAAATGTTTTAGAAAAATATTTCTTCCATCAAAAAATGAGTTTAATCAGTCACATTAATAATTAATAATCATTTGATTAATTTTAATTTATATTTTTTTATAAACCAATAATACAATTTCTCTAAATAATTATTTGAAATTAATAAATATAAATATCCCACTAAAAACACAAAATGTATAAAAATATTAAATTTTGGAATATATGATATTTTTACCAATGAATTATAATAATATTTATTTACTTTATAATTATTTACTATATGTAAGTTATATATCATATATATTGTTTATAAAACATTATCCACTTCTAAATTCTTATTTTAAAGTCTATTATATACAAATTAGATACATGTATACCCAATGAACATCTAGTGATTTTATTAACCTTTATTATTTCTATATATAATGTTATAAACTTCTCAAAATACCATTAATCCCATTATCTAATTTTTATTATTATTTTTTCTTATTAATAATATTTTTCATTATTTATATATTTTTTGTGTTCAGTATGATCATGATGCGTGATCTTGGTGATGAATTTTTCAATCTTTTAGTATTTTAATTCACTATTAAATTTACTACTCCAATACTTTTCAAAATTATGTCTCATTTAGATCACTAGTATTGTATTAACATTTAATTAATATTATATTATAATGATATACTTTATTTGAATAATACAATTTTTATTTTAGATCATTGTTTTGTGTGATTTTCATTATCCAATACATAGGGATTAATAAAATTTCACTCTAAAAAATTGGTGTTTTATTGACCATGGTGGTAAAATTAAAATATCATGTAAACCTCACATCACATTAAATATATATAGTATTTATTAAGGTATTGTGTTTTAATAATGGGTGAAATATTTTATATTAGGTTTCAAACTTATAATGGGATCTGTTTCCTTTAAATTAGTAGTCCCCCACTACTATGAACTTTTCCTGACATGAAATTTATGGGTTAAATTGATTAATAACAAACCCAGGGTTGATGTTGGTCCTTAAAGGTATATAAGGGCTATGTATATTTAGATAAGACTAGGTTTTCCCTATAAAATATGAAAAAAGATTCAATGTCATGCTTCACCTTTTAATTAATTTGTCCTAAATAAATAAAAAACATTTATTATTTAAAAAATAACATAAACCGTGGGTTTTTTAATTTCCACATGAAATGATAATTTTATTAATTAATAATATAATAATCATTATTTTAAAATAATAAATACACAATATTATGACTCCATTGAAAATAATTATTATAATATATTATTATTGAGTGGTTTGGGTAACAATTATTTTTAGAAATTATGGCACAATAAAAAAAGAAATTTTAATTAATATTTTAATAATATAAAACTTATTATTTTAAAAAAAATTATTTATATATTTTTTTGATTCAGAATTATTGTATTAAGACAATCACCAAACCAATGTAAAACTCCAGTGGTGCTCCCATTTATGATCATTAAGGTCACTTTTTTATTTTCTGAAACTATTCTATACATTAATTGTTGGAATATCATTTAATATTTTTCACATAAATTAATTATTATGATTATTATAATTAAATTTTATTATTATTATTGTTTATGATTATAAATTCTATATTTATAACTTCTAATGACTAGAGGATATCTTATTATCATCCTCCCTCATAATTCATCCAAGTATGGTGTACATATTTATGTTTATGTTGGTCTCTGAACCACAACCTGAAGGATATAGTGATATCATTACTAAGAATCTTCACCACAATTTTTTTTAAAATCAGATTAATGTTATACCAAGAGAAATTGATATGAAAATTTCATGACATTGTGTTCTTCCCCATCAGAGATTTTAATGACAAAACATGTTTAGAATCATATTTTTTACTCTAATAAACACTTGATTGTGTTCATCATATAAAGTAGATGGTCATAGTGAATTGGGATAAACATCATGACTAGGTTATGAAAACTTGTATTCATCGATATCTCAAAGTGGGATATAAATTTTCCCCATTCATTTTATTTTTTTATTATGTAAATTTAATAAATATTATTATTTTATTATTATATATATATTACTACCCCTCTTAAAAAGGATGGGATTTTTCAGGGAATAGATAATAAATTCCTAAATATACAAGGGATGAGATTAGGTTCTAGATTATACTATTAGGTATTGGGGAGAAATTTTTCATTTGGTTAAGATGATTGAGTTTTCATGTAAAACTATCCTTGTGGGAGAAAAAATTAACCTAATAATGAATTGTTCAAAAAGGATCTTAATACAATCAAACATAAAAGAATCATTCAAAGTGATGCGGCCCATGAATAGGATGGATACAGGTGATGGTTACCCATGATATTCAACCAATAATTAGATATGGACTCTGTAGTATATTTATTCTCTTTTGTCTATGTAAAATAGCCATATTATTTTATATAGAACTCATAAAGGCCTAAAAAATCTTCTATATTTCGAAAATTCATGAAAAATATATTTTTTTAATTGGGTTCTTTTAGTACATTTATAGGGTCAATATTACTCAATTATTTTAATTTTCATAATAATATTAAGTTAATCAAAGCCAATTATAATCATATAAAATTTAATTTCTCTATTTAAAAGATCTTGTTACTAAAATGGAAAAGAAGAATATATGAAAATTTTATGAAAACCATTTTGTGAATTTTATCGCATTTCACACCATAGAATGTTCTTTTAAATCATTTGTATCCCCAAAAATAAAATTTTAGCTCAATTAATATTTTAAATTTTGATGTTCATAAGTGAATTTTCATGATAGTTTGTGTTGATGATAATAAATGAGAATATCTGAGTGCGACCCAAAATTATGTATTTTTATATTATTACTATTAAATATTATTTATTTATAAAAATATGTGGGTTTTATGAAATTATTACTAATGAAAAATATTGAATAGCATTAAATAATTCTCATGATCTTTTAAATTTTAGCATTTTCGATGGGTTAAAGAATTTTTTCCCAAAAAAGGTTGTGTGTCAGATTGATTTTCAATTAAAATAGAGGATTTTATCTAATAATTGAGAGGTTTTCAATAAATTAAAATAGTTTATGTGTAACATTTAAACCATTAATGTTAATTTTTGGATATAATAATATACAATGATGATAACTATAATATTTAGATATGAATTCTTGAAGATTGATGGATTGACCTAGCTTTGATGGATGCTTTAATGAGGTAATATTTCATATTATGGTTTATTATGGTGTGGGAGAAGTATGTGTTTAATTTTTTAGAAATCTATAAGATATTTGGAAATTGTAGAGCACAACTACACTGTAATACTTTATTGGTCACATCTTGGGTAAAAAAAATGAAGGAAAATTGAATGGTTGTTGTCATATAGGTCATCATGGTGAGAATATAAAAAAATAATTTTTTTTTCATTATGGGATAATGAATTGTTTCTTGGTTATGGTCATGGTTATATATAAAAATAGTGAGATCATGGTGGAAGAGTTTTCATGAAATTACTGGTTCGAATGAAAATATTGAGAGTTTGATATGACAACATCATATAGATGACCATGGTCCTACAAATTAATAAGATTAAGTAAGAACAGGGATTTATCCATTTTGATTGCAGAGTTTTGATCATCTTTTTTCATCTATAGTGAAGCAAGATCTTTCATATAACTATATTATATTGTATTCCATATGTTATTACAAAATATGTGTATCTAATGGATAATCAAAATATATTATTTGTGGTAGTTATTATGGAGGACTAGTATGGATAAAAATATAAATATGAATGATTTTCGTCCTATAGAGGATGTTATTTTTTATTATTAGGGTTTTCAATGAACATGAAACATCCATGTTGGTTAGAGACATCTTCATAGATCATTTTTTTTAAGGGATAAAACTTACAACTTTATTTGGACAGTTATATGTCATAGTTTACTATGATATAAAATTTCAAAATATAATAAATAGATATATTTATCTAGTTTTTCATATATGAAAATCATATTCCATGGAGTTGAGGTTGGATTTTAAATAAATATGTGATAGTTATTTGATGACCATTCCATTTTGGGTAAATATTTAAAAATATATGATTCAATTAAAATATAAATATAGATGATTTAAATTGTGTATTATAGGTATTAATATTATATTTTTGGATGAAATTAACTCTATTAAATATCATTTTATATCAATATAATAATTTCATATAATTATAGGTAAAAGAATCAATCTAAATCAATGATCAAAGGGTTTCATGTTTCAATTGTCTTATAAAATATTCTATGGTAGATCTGAAAGAAGGTAGTAATGAGACATCAGATATGATAGAAGAGAAGAGAGAATAAAAGTAATTGTTAGATAATTATTTAACACATAATGTTTTTTAAAAGGGGAATTCAGATTTGTTTAATAGTATTGATCATATTATTTATTATCGATAATAAAGAGAATAACAAAGGTGCTTCAATTCTAGAATTATCCTAATCTAGATAGGATTTTTTTATTGTAATTGGGATCTTGTGGTAGATATCGAATAAACTCTTAACTAGGATTTGATCTCATCTAACCATTGAGAAGATTGATATAAGAGTTTGATTCAATATTGAATCTAATATGTAATTGATGAATAAATGAGAATGATTTTCATGTGATGATCATGAAGAGACCAAAAATTCAATAAATTGATTTATTTCTTCGAAGTCATGTGATGAGAAGGGAAAAAGGTGTAAATCTTGAATGGTATCCCACAATTTCTATATCCAATAAAATGTTGTAATACAAGGTATAGAGTGAAAATTAGTATAATTTATCTCCATTGGAATAGAGAGTTATATGTAGATTTTGGTACATTGATTCATCATCACATCCATACTTCTAATGTGTTTCCCATTACGGCTAAAACATGAAAAATACAAGTATTATTATTTGAATTATATTTTATATATATTTTGGATATTCAATGAAATGAAATTTTATTATTTCATAGTCTTAATGTGTACATTTTAAGAAAGTAACCAATTTTTTATATGGGAGAGGTATAATATTTTAAGCTGAATTAAGGTTTAATTTAATAGGTATCACGATTCACCCCTTAATATCTGAGTTCCATAAAACATATATTATATCTTAAAAATCCTATGGATAATATTATAGAAATTTATATGAATTTGTATAAGTATTTTCTAATATCATATCCATTTTTACTCTCAAATGTGAGTGTAAGGTTATTCATAGATCTCCACCCATGGGTGTTATAGTTTATTGGTTATATATAAGGAGAAATACTTGTATCTTATATAAGGGATGTGGAAGTGATATTGCATGGGATTAGTTCATTGTTTATGGATTTATATAATAGATATAATTAATTTCCTTAAATTAATAAGTTGTATAATATACCATAGGATCACTTAGAGAATGATAAAATGAAATAGATTCTAGGTGGGACTTATGTATGAGTTCCCCAATATGGATTATGTAAGAATATTATCTAGGTTAAAGAATGTGGATCATACAGAAATGGTACTCCATTTATACCTCCAACCAATTTCAAAAAATTGGTTAAATATTACAAATCCTTTGAGAGGACAATGCCAGTAAGGGATATCCTAGATGGGATGATTGGGAGATAACCCTTATAGCTCTAAATGTAGTACAAGAATAAAATCATTAATGAAATGTCATTGATTATTTAGGATAGGGGATACTCATGATCAAGGTAACACATTATTCAAAAATATTTGTGGATCCAAAAAATAGAGAGTAACAGAAAAGGGAGATCTTTCATTGTAAACAAGGTTCTCATTATTAAATAAAAGCACAATTATTAGGGCTACATGGGTTGATAATGTGACTGAACCATACAGTTTGGGATATACTAGTACTGGTTTGAAAGAATAATGATTTTTGGGGTATAAACATTAAAATGATGATTCCAATAGTATTAGAGGGATATTAGGATGAAACTAGGGTGCATAACCTATATAAGTTCCATGGGAAATCCTTCATTAAGTCTATCCCTCATGGGATGGGAAAATGATTCTCGAATAGAGGGATTGAGATATTGGGGTATTTCACCATTATTTATTGGAAAGTTGTTCATTTTTGTAATTTTCCCTAATATTAGTTAATGTTATTCAAAAATATGCTATTTAAATGGTTTTATGTGGGAATATCAAAGTGGACTCAAGTAACATCCTTTTACACCATGTCCTATATATTTTGATCCTGGAATCAGTTATGGGAGTCTATAAATTTTTGTGCACATAAACTATGTCTATACGATCTATTTATCTTTAGGTATTCTCTTTTCTAGATTTTTTTTGATAATATTTAAAGGAATCCCCCACTAATGTTCTCAGCCTTATAGAAAACCCACATATTTCACCCCTCTTTGTCTTGGGATGTGAATTATATTATCAATCAACATAGAGAGTGTTTAGCCCATCATCTTCATGGGGTAAGCACTACACCCTATAAGAACATTGGGGTGATATAGAAAGTACATGGAATGAAATCATACATTGGGCTTTAGGCAGAGGAATACATTACACTATGGGTAGGGGTGTGCATTGAACCCATCACTATGGAACATATTAGTTTGTATTATGGGGTACGCACAGGTTTATAGTAGAGTTAAATGATGTTTTATAGTTAGAATCATTTAAATGAAACCATTATTAATGAAAACATGTGTTTATCCATGATTATGAAACATGTTAAACTAAACATAAATCCTTTACCTTGGATCCAACTTATTATTTTAAATTTTAGTTAAATGTATCATAAAAATTCAATCTTTAAATTTTGATAAATTATTATTCAATAATCCATATTGGCCCAATAAGATATCTATTTAAGGATAACTAAATTGGTTACCACTAGTTATATGTTATAGTAGAATAAATTATTATTCAAGAATCTATATAGTCTATGACCTACTCCGAATAGATGTTTCTCTCATCCACACCAAAATATTATGATTTTTTTTCTAAAAATATGCATTCCTCAGTGAATGAATGGTCATGTGGGAGATGGAGATGAAATTTTTCTTTTCTCCAGTAACTAACATAAATATATTTTATAGACACAACTCATTTCAATAAAGTGAGGATCATGTTTTTTTCTTAATGCTAATGTGAGTAGAACTATTTTATATTCCTAAAAATTACATCTCCCTCTGAATTAGATTCTTACAGGAATAGAATAATTTGATTTTGTGGGAATATGGGGCACCATAATATATTCATTGTTCATCATGTAGTGGAATAGTATATTTTCGGCTTTATCTATATAAAAATTTCGAAGAACTAATTACTTTTGGAATATTCAAAAAATTATTTTGAATATTATTTCATTATATTCCAAGAGCATACTCTAGAATAATAGGCTTTCTAATATGGGAATCTGATCTCAATTATTCTATCACCCTCACATTGTATACCCATATATGTGGTGGTTTGAAAATGATCTTTTCTATATATGAGGCTAGAATGTGTCATTTTCCTTTTTATTTTCTTTTGATAAACTAAAATTTATATCTCCCAAAATATAATTTAATCTAATGGATTCAAAAGTTACATATAATTGTAATATCATAGTTATTTAATCCACTTGATTTTTAATGTTTCATGGATTTGGAAAATAATTATTTAATGGTATTTTATCAAAATGGAAGGGATTTTGTTGATACATTTTCTTTCATGACATGTGATCTCAAATTTCTATAGGTATTAAATTTATGTAGTCTATATCCCATAACTGTATTCCTTGATTATCCATATAGATAAAAGATTAATTTTTTTATTTCCTCTTTGACATGTGATCATTGATGGGCATTGGCGAGTTTTATATCTAGAATATGGAATATCATCTAAATAATGGGTTAGACTAATGGAAAATTGGAATATTAGTCCCTATAAAAATAAAATAAGAAAAGGAATATGATATGATTAAAAATAAATAAAAAGGGACTCTATTTGAGTGATCCAATTTATGTGATGAAAAAAGAAATCTAATTTGTTCAAAGATCCATAGACCTAGTGAGCATGGATTGAATTTTTCTAGGACCAAGAGTTAGTCCCAACAGGATTCATGTATTTTACATTTACACTATAAAATTATCCAACAAAATAAAATATTTATACTTCAGGAGTGAACACATTACTTTTTTCACATCCATCCATTTTTACGTTATATACTTTTCATTAGTTTATAGATTTTTATATTGTATTTTATTGTCACATTAACTAATCCAAAATCTGTCATTTGATGTATTAGGTAATATATCTATTTCTAAAGGAAGATGATGATTAATTTTGCAAAAATTTGGCCCAATATAGATGATATTTGAGCTATTACAACTTAAACCAAATGATTTTTTATATTTTTTGTCAATATGCTTAGAAAATTAGTGTTTATGGTTTATTTCATAGCCTAATTGTAACTAATATGACATGAATATAAAATCTATATATAATAAAATTCACCTTCATTTTATTGAGAGGTAATATACACTTAAATTAATGTTATGAGAAGAAAGAAAATTTTCAATTCATTAAATATATTATTTTTTGGATAATGTAAATTATATCTCGATATATTTAAATTGGGTGTGCTAGACTGAAAATAGATATGTTAGAAGTACCACATAAAATTTTTATATGATGTTTACATAACCATATCGTTGGAGTAATATAAGGATGATAACTATAGAATTAACTCAAATGATATTTTCAATTATAATATTACGAAAGTCACACTTGGTTAAGTTTGATAGCTATAAATATATCATATATATGAATCATGTGTTATTTCCACACTAAAATTTGTCCTTTACAAATGATGTACTAATTAACAATAACATTAAATTATTGGGGTAACTAAATGAATTATTATATGAAGTATGGTATATTTGAGGAATGTTTTCAATGATTGAAAAAACATTCTATCAAAAAAGAAAAGAAATGGATTTAGAAAAAAGCTATGATAAAGGGATGGTAGTGCTTAGGAGATTATGTACTATCCTTATGTTGGTAATTTAGGAATCAGTGCATATTTTTTTAAATAATAATTAATCCACACATAGTTATATACAATAGGATATGGTTTCTTTAGTTCAAGACTAGAAAAGGAAACCTGATGTGAATTAGAGTTGTTGTATGTAATGATGACTTGGATAATGAGTGAAATGAAATGAAGTTGAATCACATATCAATTAATATAATAAAATATATATGTTTCTATAATTAACATCACTTTTAATACAATAAAATTACATTATTTTTGGGTAATATTTAATATATTACACAAAAAACTCCCAAAGATTGTAGTAGTCCAGTCCCTTTAGAATATGGAAACATAAACTATAGTAAAAATTGGTTATTAATAATTTCTCAATAGGTTATTCTTAACAATAACCCTTTTTTGACACATTAAAAACAATACGTATTATCATCAAACAAGAAAAATGAATCATAATAATGGGTTATCCTAGATGCTCAGTTAGGGTAAACAAGGGGGATATATAAAGAAATTCATGAGAAAATGGGTTTAAGAACCAGATCCTGAAAATGGAATATCATACCTTTCAAATCAAAGATCATAAACAGAAATCATGGCATAAATATTATAAGTTAACAATACATTATTCATATGGAAATAAAGGATATATCTATTAATTCATAATATATTAATAATAAAAGGAATTTCGGGAAACACATAAAAATATAAAATGATTTCCATAGTAGTCAATGCATTTTTGCAGAGGCCATATTAGTAGTATTGGTTCACTCCCAATTCTATCTAGGTTGTATGGTTCACTCCCATAACCATCTTAGTTGTATGAGTTAACGTCCCATATTGTCTGGGTAGTCATGGTTAACACTCATATGAATCTTTATAGGACCCCAATACACACTGAGAGGGGAGGGGTGAATCAGTGTGATACATTTTTCTTTTAATGTGATGGATCTTGTTCCCATGTTGGTCGGAACATGTTAAATCTATAAGATGGATATGATCAGAAAGAAAAAATTAACATGCATGGATATGACACATCACTTTTTACTTGGATCACAACTAAGGTCTACATCCATGGATCATATGCCGACAGGTTGTCGATCATACCCATTTCGATTAAACTTCACTAGTTGTGGATTACAATGGTTCAGGCACAATTAATCTATCCTAAGCTCACTCCCTTTACAAAAGTTCAGGGATAGCTCACTATGTCCCTCGGGTCACTCCCATTGACTCCCCATAGCTCACTACATTTGGTGAAGTCCCACTTAGTTTATTGACGTGAAGGTATCTTCCCCATCGCTAATGAATACATCATCTACTGTATGTAGATGCTCTATTGATGTCCAACTTCCACCCGTAGACTAATCTCACTTAGCACCAAAGGTATCGGGAAAACTCCCAGCTTTGGCGCAGCCCCAAAAAGACTGGCGTGCTTCAACCACACATGTCGCGCTTCTCCATGCCAATGCGCAAGTTTTAAGACGACGCACAAGTTCACGTCTACCACTTGCATGACACTTTGTTTTTCAACCTCAAACTTGCGTGACTCATTCTCTTTTCTGCCCAAACCGGTTTTGGCACACAACTGTCAACTGTTGTGCTTCTTCAAATCCTAACGCACAAGTGTCACCAAACCAACTACGTGACACCTCCTTCATTGACTACAAACATGGATGACTCACACCCTTTCTCATCCAAATCACCTTGGACGTGCATCAAACCACTGTCCCATAACCTCTACTTGTGCGACCACACAAGAACTTGCGTGACCACTACACATGCGCGACATGAGCTCTTAATTTCTATAAGACTTGAACTTATCTAAAAAAGAGGATGGGTGGTCCTATATTTATAGGAATTCTGGACACCCAACTCGACGACGCACAAGTCTCCTCTCGGCATGCAAGTCCAGCCACACTAGTCTCTGCCGTGATAGTCACTTGCGCGACCAAACTCAAAAATTGGGTTCCACTTCTTCCTTTGAAATATTTTGATGTTCTGATCTTGAAAAACATATGTAGCGCAAGTTTCCAAGCCTCTATGTAATCTGTGAGCAAGTGCCTTTTCCAAAAACACTTTTCTCAATTTGTCAATTTTGAGGTCCATAAATTTGGAAAACACTGGAAAACGGTGCCACCTTCAATATTGTTATCTTCTTGAACTGTAATATCACTTCGCTGACACATATTCTGAACATCCATTTGCTGGAACATATTTTGAACATCCACTGAGGATTGACAAGAAACGCAAAACATACTCCAATTCATGCAAAGACAATCATGGTTCCAACAATCTTAGTAGTCATGCTTCACTCACAAGACCATCTTAGACTATCTCATGAGTTATAAATATTTACTCAATTCATTAGAGGGAGATATCATTCATAAAAATAACATATTGATATCATACTTACAAATTCCATAAGAACATAAATAATAATATAATAACCCCAAATTGAAATGGTTATCATAAAAATGTAACCACATCATAACTTGTTGAAAATACATAGGTTTTATAAACACTTAATCAATGTAGAAGCTATGAAAATTAGTAGGCTTCAAATGAATTTAACCCATGAAAGAGAAATTGATTTCATAAACATATATCCTATTAAATATAAATAGATTTCATAAACATATAACCCATGAAAGAACAACCGATTTCATAAACATATAACTTCTGAAATAGAAATATATTTCTTAGACATCATTCCATAAAACATAAACCATTAAAAAGAAATAATATTAATAGAACCATTGGAAAATTTCCCAGAAATACATTTGTAATTCCAATGGATTTCATCTTATATGGGTAATAATTTTTAAAGATCTTTCAAAATCATTTCTTGAGGAACTAATCCTTTCTTCTTTAAAAATGATTCTTAAAACATGATACCTTTTAATAATATTTTCATTGAAAAAAACATGAGAAAATGTAATGCATGCTTACAAATTTTGAAAAACATTTTCCATTAAAAATTATAAAATAATCATGAACTTTTTTTGAATATCTTATTCCAGGAAATCATATAAAATAATCTTGATATTTTTTTGAAACCATTTTCATTGAAAACTATTAAATAAGATTCAAATTATTTTGAGACATTTTAAACATTTCATTGATAATTATACAGTTTCTTTTAGTGCATGATCTATTTATACTGTGGAGGTTCTCATTATTTTCTCTTAAAAGTATTATATTAATAAAACAAGTTCCTTTTCAGTCAATCTTGAAAACATTTTGAAATCCATTTTAATTGATTAACACTTAGAATATGAATTTCTAAAATATTAAGAAAAGAATTTCTTTTTAAAAAAAATTAATTTTTATTCTTTTAAAGGAATCTTCAAGGGAATACTAGTCCTGAAGGTGTGTAAATCTATAAATTCTAAACATTCATTTGCATTGTAAAAAGGATAGAGAAGTGCCTCAACCAGAGAATAAAAAGAAGATTAATTTGTTAAAATCCAATTTATTTAAAATTAAAAAAATGGATAAAAATTTCATTAATTCATTATATGATAATAGTATAATATTTTTCAAATCCTTTTAGAAAATATTTATTTTGATAGAACACATATTTCCGACTGAAGAGACAATAAATGTTATACTTTCTTAAAAACACTTTCTTGACACTCTTATGTACCAAATATGGGGAAAATGTAACAATTACATGGACATAAAATGAATTAACAAAGGGTAAGAAAACTAATAAGATTTATTTATTTATAGATCCTAATATTTCATCAATGAATGAATATTCATAAACAATCTCAATAAACGATGTGATTATTTAAAAAAAATATTTTCAGTTGTTAACATTGAATCATACTACCCATGTATGAAAATTAAATTACATGGAGACTAAAATATCATGAAAACAGGAATATTAATGATATAACATGTCAATTGGAAGTATATAAACATTTTAATATAACATAGGTGCATAAAAAACATGTATCTCAAGGAATAAAAATTGAGAGATAATTACTTTAGAGGTTTAGTATATTTTGAAACATAATACCAATTAAAGAAATGTAATAAAATGGATATTAAAACACTAATATATTTATTTATAATTATCATATAAAATATTCACATGATGTATGTACACAATGAAAAATAATAGTGTGGTGAACATGGAAAGTATCTCACAGTTGTAAAAAGTGAGATGAAATTCCCATACCTTTTGTCTTGAATTTCTTCATACTAGAAAAATATTCATATAATGAAAATATATGTTTGTTATAAATCTTATAGAGAACCATATTATTATATCCACAATCATATAATATTTTATTATGACTTTATATTATACACTTGTTAACATTTCTAAGTTAAGGTTACACTTTAGATAATATCCTCTTTGTTTGTTGCATGTGTCTTAATTGGGTATATCTTTGGTCCTTATAGTTTTATAATAATTTAAATAATGTAAATAGTGATATAAATATCATTTATATTATATATATTTTTATTATAATAATCTATAGAATATTAAAGTACAAAATTTAATACATCGTTCATGGAGATGGTAAGTTGTACGTATGCATGAATATTTTTTGACATTTTTTTGACATATTGAAAGAATATAAATTAAATATATTTATATATGTATATAATATCATTATATTATAATTATAATTATATATATAAAATATTTTTTCACTAAAATAATCCTTAATACATTATATCTAATGTGTGAATGAATGACATCGCTTGGATGATGCAGTTTTCCACACATACACAAACAATATTATCATATTTATAGAAGATGGAAAGTATAAATGAATGTGAAATAAAATAAATAAAAGTGAATAAAAACAACATTAATATCCTATATATCATATATAATTAGTTTTACCCTTATAATAACTAACCAGGAAATGTGGTAATGGAAAAATGAACAACATCATTTCATGAGGCGGCTGTTCGGCATTCAAAAGAAGGGTATGTTTGTTTCCCTTTAGATGGAAGTGTACGTAAGTATAGGTTTAACCCATAATATAACAGAATGTTACCATATTTATGATACTGGTTTTATTATATAATCCTGGATGAATGATATTATAGGGGTGGAGAATGGAAATATAACTAAAGTGCTTGAGGAAAGATTTCACCTCTACGTTGGGTGACTTCTTTAGGTTTTCACCAAAGGGCTTAATTAGATTTTTATTTACACCCAAGGTGGGACTAATAGGTTTAATAAAGGGGTTTTTATGATCTATTTTTGATTATAGTTTTCTATCTAAAGTGGCTTGAGGGGTGTGATAAAGTGCAAGGTGACGAGGCCTTTTTTATAGTGGAGGAGTGGCACTCCTATAAATTTTTTGAAAGGGAATTCCAGCTACATTTTTACTATTGAAAGTTGGTAAAATAATAATAAAAATTATATAAAAGGTATTATTGGGTCTAAATATTCCCATAAATATCTTTGGACATGTTTATATGTCATTTGGGACAGTAAGTTTATGCTTTAGTCCCTTGTTAAGCTTAATTTCCCCTTAATAGTTGTAATTAATTTTAATTTATGTCACTAATATTTCTGATAAAACATAATTTGATATTATTATACTTTATAAATTTTCATAATTATAAATATTGAATCAAAACTTCCAAATCCTACTTACATAAGTGGAAGATATTGATTTAAATTTAATCCCGCAGACGGGACGACAATGCACGTTTTAAAAATAAAAACATTAAAAAGTTTACTAAATTTTTATTATCAATTTCAATGTAAAATTGTTTAAAATGACTGAAATTATATTAAAAGACAAAAAATGATATAATTAATCAATAAAACAAATTTAAAATATAATTTATCAATATAAATAAATTATATTTAAAAAAGTTTGGAATTAAAATTTAGTATTTTTTACTGTCTATATAAATTGAAACATCACAAAAAAATACGAAAAGATCACCCAAATTTTTTTTATGTTTATCTATCATAGATTATGTTTATTAAGACATATTAAATTTATTAATGTTCAATAAAATTGATTTAAAATCATGTCTACATTAAATGGCGGTACAACTGCCATTATAAAAATACTGATTTTTATGCAAAATATTGGTGTAGTTCTTATATTATGCTTATAAAATATAATGGATGAACAAAAAAATTATTAAAAATATAATTTATATATTATATTAATATCAATCACTAATTTTAATTACATTATTTTATTAGGATAAAAAATCATTTTGAGCATAAAAATCAAAATTTTTCATTTATATTCAGATGGTTTACATTTTAGTTTCCTATTAATTGGTAACCATTGAATTTAGATTATATTTTTATTAACCATATATTTTAATAGGTTATTTAATACTATTCAAAAACAGCAATTTAGAAGCTATGTTATATCATATAATATGAAAATATGATGTAATAATAATATTTTTTGGTTTGGTTAAACTTGGTAATGTGTATAATGAAATTCATTTAAGAAAATCATCATTTCATGTGACACATTCTGACAACGAATCAAATCAATTGAAATATACATGTAATATATCAAATAAATTTAAATTATTAATTATATTTTAATGTCTAGGTATATTATATTCCATTATGTGCTTGGGGTTTCGTATAGCATAATCTTAACATGGTGTTTATTATAACTCAATCCAAACTGATAAGATTCCTAAAAAAACAAATAGATTCAGTGTTGCATAAAATGAAAATTTTTATAAAAATACAAATTAATTTGAAAAAAAAATATTTTTACTAAATATAAGGTTGTTACATTCTTCACCCCTTGAAATGAATTTCTCCCTTGAAATTTGTTTGGGTTATTAATGGTTTAATATTTTAATGTTCATGTCATATAAACCAACTTCATAAAAAAATTAATAATAAAACCTAATTTAGTAAATAAGGATGAAAATGTCATGGTTTTCCAACATACTCATAACTTGATTCCCACAAAGGAGGATATAGGTGGGAATTAAAATCATCAAATTGGGGGAAAAGTGTAAATAGTATTATAGATTGATTGATGTCATAAATCACAAACAAGTGAATGATCAATGAGATGTTTTGGTCTTCCAAGTCATAAATCATTGACTATTTAAAAGGCCATCAGTTTAACAAAAAAATGTTATTTGGAAAACATTATTTTTATTATTTTCCTAATGTTTATTAATTCCATTATTGATAAAGATTATAAGGAAATATAATGAGTGGATTTATATCTAAAAAACAATTTCATTATTTTTTTGATTTTATATCAGTTTTTAATTAATCCATTACTTTATGAAATGGATATCCAAAAACTAACATTGATTCCTAGAGCATAAAAATACACTTTCAAGGATTCTTAAGTCCCATTAAAGAATGAAATGTCTAACTATTTTCCTCTACCAATTAATCAAAATCAATACGGTTAATACATTAATATCTAAACATAAAATGTAACTTTACCAGTTCATCATTAATATTTATTCATTAAATTATTTAACACAAAAAGTTATACATTAATTATTACATCATTTTATTCAGTGGTATGTGTAAAAACCTTATCATCATTTGGTTATGTGTTCAAGACCCATGACCATGCAAGACATAGTGAGTTGCCACGTGACATATATATTTCCCTTTTCTAAAATAAAATTGACATAATTTACAAAATATATTAGATTGATATCCCTGAAATATGTTTAATCACTATAAGTATTTAAATAAATCTTCAATAAACAAGTAATTCCTATAATAATTAAAAATAAATATTCATTAATGGTTAACCTTATAACCCCTATAGCAGGTGAAAATCCAAAACATTATAAATAATTTCATGAAATCATCTAATCATTGATCCCCCATACATCACAAATTATCTTGTGGATTTCACATTCAAAACTTGTGAATACCCTCATCAAATATTCCCTTGAAATGTGGTAATAACATGAATTACAATAATTGTTTTTTGAAAAAATGCATGTTTCTTTATTTCAAATATTAAATTATATACTACTTAACTCCATGATGTTTTAAACTTCATAAAATACATTTTCAACATATCCTTTATCATTTCATAGACAATAAATAATGTCAAACTTACTGAGTCATATCCAATATATCTTTATCCAAACATCATTATCTCAAACATGTGGATTAAATTAAGGGTTTCCAAACCTTAATCAAAATATAACCTCTCATTAAATCACCTTAATATTTCGTTAGAACCATTCAATAAATTCCTGTTAATCGTTAGAAAATATATAAATTAAAAAATACTTATATAGTTCACCATTCATAATTTTGGAATCCAAATAAAAAATACATCAATACTTGGGATTAATTATTGGCAGGGAATTGGTACTTACTGGGTTTAGAAGTCAATTCTTAGTTCATGGAAATTTTTTTGGTTATATTTTTTTCCTCCAATGATAAGTCATTGAACTCCATGAAAATTACTCACTTTATGACCATTTTTCCCATATATATATATAACCTACCAATATATTTTAGGTATTCTTAAAGGTTCTTATTACCTTATTATTAACATTAAGGAAGCTTAATATTATTTACTCTATGTTTCTTATCCTGTAAAAATTTATAAAATTCTACTTTCCTCTTATCCATTGTGTTAGGAATATCACAAAATATAAAATTTTAAATCTTATATCGTGATAGCTGATTCAAAATAATCACAATTTCATTCTCTCCAATGATATCCCATTTGACGTCTCATCAGAACCACATTTATTATTAATAATGATTGTTCTAGTTCCCACAATTGACTAAAAAAATACAAAAAGTTAGAAAAACATATAATAGTAGAAATCTACATAATCTTGAAAAATCATATATAGGTTGTCTATAGCATGACACAAATATATTTAATCTATGACAATATTGGTTTATCATTTATTATTCATTGAAATTTTCATTTTAAATACTTTATGATATATGTAAAAGAGTTTGTGAATTCCTATAAAATATACCTTGGTAGTGTCAAACAATGTGCGGTGCAGGTCCCATTGTCATGTACCGGGTTAAACAAAGTCAGGCTCATCGCAAAATGTTATATTTTTTACCGTTAAGTTTATTTATGATGGCACCAAATATATTTTTATTATCCATATAGGGATTTCTTTCTAGGAAACCACCCTCTATATCCTTTATGGAAATTCAAGGGCATTTTCTTATAATTTTCCATACACTTTGACATATCCTTAGTCATGTCCTTAGGTTTATAACTAAAGTTTACTCATCGTAGTTTCCTAATGTAAACTAATTTTTCTTCTAATTCTAACTATTGAATGCCTCTCTTTTCATAAAATAGAATTACATTAATTTTGTAAAATAATTATTACATTACAAAAACAAATTCCCAATGTCTGTATTAGTCTGTTGCCTTTGGAAACATGGAACTATAAACCATGGTAAAAAATAGAGATAAATTATCTCAACTAGGTTCTTATTGACTAGATCCCTTCGAGGTAAAATCAAACATAATATATATCTTCATAACTTGGGGGAAATGATACATAAAAAGGGGTGAGAATAGATGTTTAGTAAGGACGGAAAAGGGATAAATGAATAAATAATCATGACTGTAAGTGTATTAGAACATGATTATGGAAATAGAAGATCATACCCTATATATCAAAGATCATAAATAAGAATCATGGAATAAATATTGGTAGTTAATAAGACAAGAACCATAAGGAAATAAAGGACATAGTCCATGAAAACATAACATTGGAAGAAGATATGAAATTGTGGCCCACACATAAGCATTCAAATTTATTTCCATAATAGTCAAGGAATCACATCCATTGTCTTATTAGTAGTATTAGTTCACTCCCCATACAATCTTTGTAGTTTTGGTTCACTCCCAGGGTCATCTATGTACAATGATTTCACTACTCAAAAAATCTTGGTTGTCATGGTTCACTCCCATGGACATCTTAGTATTCAAGGATCACTTCCAAGACAATATTAGTCAATATCGTGACATATACATATTTACCCAAAGCATTAGAAGGAGATATAGGTCCCATCCATATCTTATTGAAATCATATGAACATATTCTACAATATCATAAAAAAATCATATCATATCCCATGAATTGAAATAGGGTATCATAATAATGTAATGATATCATAAAATATAGAAAAGGGATAAGATATATAATTATTTAATCAAAGCATAACCCATAAAAAGAATCAGGTTTCATAAGAATATAAACCGTGAAAGGGAAATGGTTTTCATTAACATATAACCCGTGAATAAGAAACAAATTAAATAAACATATAACCCATGAATGGGAAATGGATTTTATAAATATACTACCCATTAAAGAGAAATGGATTTCATAAACAAAATTCCATATAATGTTAACCATCTATGGAGGGAATATGAATAGTACCTTTAGATCATTTCCCAGAAAGACATGATTAACACAAATAGATTTAATATTATAGGGTAAATAATTTTAAAATATCTTTTAAAAACATATCTTGATGAAAAAATCATTTTATATTTAAATATTCATTTTAAAACATGACACATTTTGAAAACCATTTTCATTGAAACTAAATATGAAAATATATAATGGTTTCTTGATAAAATATTTAAAACATTTTCTCTTGATAACATATATAAGAATCCTAAAAACATTTTGAAATCATTTTTCCATGAAAAATTATAAATGATGCTCAAAAATATTTGGAAATTTATTTTTCCATTAATAAAATATAAGTATTTTGAAAACATTTTCCATAGAAATATTAAAAAAGAAGCATGAAAAAATTATTAAAACCATTTTATATAAAGAATCAATATAATAATGAATATTTATAATATTAAATAAATTGCCAGAAAATTAAAATTTTTAATCTTGTGATGTAAACTTTAATGGAATTTCAGTCCTGACTGTGGGTAAATATGTACATGCAAAAAATTCCTTTTACACCGTAAAAAGGACAAAAAAGGGAGTTGATCAGAAAACTATAACTTGATTAATTTTTTAAAAACACGTTTTTTTGGAAAAAATAGAATAGATTATTTAAAAAATAATAAGATAATAATTGAATATTTTTTAATACATTTTAAAAAGCACAGTTTTAATGAAACATAGATTTCTGCCCAAAGAGAGGTTAATCATAATTTCTTAAAAACACTTTCTTGATCATATTCAGTACCAAATATTGTAAAATGGTTCCATTAAATGGATATTACATGATTAAACAAAATTTAAGATAAAACATATGGGTTTTTGATAAATGGATTATAATATTTTATCGTTGAAACTACAGTTAGAAACAATCTCGATAAATAATAATTTTTTTCAACAAACTCCTATCACATGTAAATAGTCCCTCATACTCCCCATGTATGAAATTTAAATTACATGAAACATAAAATATCATGAAAATGAAGAAGATTCATGACATAACATTTAAATTTGAATCATATAAACTTCATAAAAGGATGTAGGTGTATAACAAAACATGTGTCTCAAAGAAAGGAAAATGAGACATAATTACTTTACCGATTTGGTAACTTTTGAACAATAAAATAATGAAAGAAAGATATTTAAATGGATATAAAAATACCAATAAATTTAATAATAATAATCATAGAATCTATTCAAGGGAATTATATACACCTCACAAAAGAAAAGAGCGGTGAACATGTCATGTATCTTACTGATATAAAAAGTGAGATAAAATTCCCTTACCTTATGTATTAAATCAAGTAAAAATCATACAAGATACTTTTATATAAAATTTATGTTTATTATAAAACTATAAATAATTTTATTCTTATATCCAAAAAAATATATGATTTTATTATGACCTCATATTTCCAACTTAATAACAATTTTTTGTTAGGGTTACGCTTCGTGTAATATCAGCTTCGTTTTTTTCTTGTGTCTTAATTTGTTATATCTTTGATCCTTATAAATATATCATGATTTTAAAAATTTATAAAATTATATAAATAGAATTTATATTAATTATAATTTCATTATAATAATATGAAAAATTTATAAGTATGAAATGGAATACATCCTTCTTGGATATGATATGTCGTACGCACGCATCAACATTATTTCTATTTTATTATCATATTGAAGGAAAGTCAGAAAATAAAATATATGTATATATTTATATAACATCATTAAAGTAGAATTATCATGTTATATATATCTTACATGTTCACTAAAACCATCCTTCATTCATTCCATGTAATGTGTGAACAAATCACAACGCTTTGAGGAGGGGTAGTCCACATGTCCCCAAATGATGTTATCGTATTTACGAAAGATTGAAAGTATATATATGTGTGTTATAAAATAATTACATAAGTATAAAGACATAATAAATTTCATATATATCACATATTAATAGTGTTTCCATTATAATTACCAACCACGAATTTTGGTTAAGGAAAAATGAACAACAACATTTCGTGAGGTGGTAGATGAATGTATGTGAGAAAGGTGATTTAGTTACACATTAGATGGAAGGGCATGTAAGTGTAAGTTGAAAACATAATATTTAAAATTTAATTATATTTAATTTTTTTTATATAATCATGGAATAAAGAGAGTTTATGGGGGGGGGGAGAATTGGGATAAAATTAAAGAGATTTAGAAAATATGTTACCTCTTCTTCGGGTAACTCTTTTTGGTTTTCACCAAAGGGATTCATTGGAAATATTTCATCCTAAGGTAAGAATTATTGGTCTACAAAAAGTATTTTATGAGACTTTTTTTATTTTCTTGGCTGAGACAATGTATCTTGAGAGGTGTGGGGAAGTAGGAGGAGATGAAGCCTTTTTATAGAGGAAGAGGAGTGACACTCTAGTAAATTTATGTAAAGGGAATTACCCCCATTTTTTCCCATTTAATGTGGTTCAAATAAGGGTTAAAATAATATGAATGTGAGTATAGTGTCCAAATACGGAAATGCAATCAATTTTTGATAATTTTATAGGTTATTTGGGATAATAAGTTAATGTTTTGTTCCTTTATTATGATTAATTTTACCTTAATCATGGTAATTAATTATAATTACTTTCACTATTGTTTTGATCAAAACTACATTTTATATTATTAGAAATTTTAAATTATGATGATTCAAAATATGGAATAATATTATTTCAAATTATAATAACAAAAGTGGTATAAATTAATTTAAATTCAATCCGACAGACATGACGAAAATGCGAGTTATTAAAGTAAAAACATTCAAAAGTTTTATATATTTTTATATTCACCATCAAAGTTAATTTGATTAAAAATACATAAATTGGATTAAATTATAAAAATATATTTAATTAAAATTTAAAACCAACTAAAAACTATAATTTATACTTATTAAAAATTTGATGAAAAAGATGCTTTGAATTAAAATTCATTATTTTCCACTATTCATCAAAAAATGAAACCTCCAAGAAAATAACAAAGAATAACCATAAAATTATTTTTATGTTTCAATATCAACTATAATTTTTTTTGACATATTAAAATATTAAAGGTACAAAAAAATTGTTTCAAAATATGTTATCCATTAAAAGACGATAAAAATACCTTTATAAAAATATTTATTTTGATATGAAAGATTAGCTTTGTTGTTATCTTATTCTTATCAAATATATTTGATGAATATCAAAAACATCATTGAATATATAATATATATATTACATTAATATCACTCCTAATTGAAATTACTTTAATTTATTAGTGTAAAAGGGCTTTGTGGGCATACAAATCCAAATATTTCTTTTATAATGAATTTGTTTACATTTTCATTTATAATTAGATGGAAACTAGTGAATTTATATTATATTTTTAGAAAACATATATTTTCATAATTTAGTTAATACTATTCATAACTACTAATTTACCTGTTTTTTAATATCTTATAATATTAAATAATAATGTTTTAATAATATTTTTTTATTCAGTTAATCTCATTAATGTGTGTGATTCATGTCATCGAAGAAAATCATTATTGTGTGATACACACACTAAATTGGTGTCACATGCATTGTTAGCTATATATAATAAATAGAATCTATTTGAAATATTTAATAAATTGTAATTTATTGTGATATTATGATCCCTTTGACACATGGTGGTGCGTGTTGCATAAGCCTAACTAGGTGTTGTGTACAACCCAATCCAAACATATATATTTCATGTAACAAAATATAGATTCAATGTTGCATGAAATAAAAAATATATAAAAAATATTAAATTAATTTGAAAAAATATATATTTCAGAAAATCATTTGGTATTAAAGTTTCCCATTTATGTATCCCAATATTGAACCAATATTGAAATGTTAATATCAAGTGTTTATATGATGTAAAAAATGATACACTGAAAACAAAAGCATAATTTCAATTGAGGATCTCTTATATTATGATGGTTTTAATTAGATTGGAAATGACGAGGGTATTTATAACTTTTCCTAGGGCAGGAGATCTAACATTCAACATATATAATGTGGTGAAAATAATCAATCTATAATCAGTTATAGGAAAGGCATATATTATCTTGTAATAGTGTTTGAAGGAACCCAAAATGATAACATAGATCCATCGAGTATTATGGTATGATTAAGAGTAAAAATGATACATTTGTTTGAGGGAGGGAATAATAGAAGAGATTCATATATTGATATGTATCCTTTGGAAATAATAATTGTGCCACAAATAGTTTTTATATAAAATGGATCTTGTGAAATATAAAATATTACACAATTGAGGTAAATAAATGAACACCTAATTATTAATGATTCCAAACAAAATTAGATGTTCTTGATGATTTAGTGTATAATTTTGATGTGCAGGATGATGTATAGACAATAGTAAAATCAAGGATATGGGATATGAGTGAAACATAGTTTCATCCCTACGTAAGACTGATGGGGGAAACCTGAGATGAATTATAAAGTTTTTAAAAAGGGATAATTTTAATATGAAATTTAACGAATAGATAATTATTAATTGGATGGAGGATTTAAATTTTAGACATCACTATGTATCCTATAGTAAACTAGATCTATCCATGTGTAGTTGTAGAAACAGGATATTTTTATCATCAATTATACTAATAAATAAGGCTATTATTTTCCAAATCTGGCCTCCCTGGTTTGTGAGCATTTTCATATGACCCGAAGGTTATCTTGTAATACCTTTTTAGGTCTTCCAAGCAGACTATATTCTATTACCAACCGAGATCAGTTATAAATATAATGTTTATCCACAAATTCCACCACATTCTCTTTCAATGTGAATTTTACCCACTCACACAAACCATGAGAAACATCCATAGTAGTCACCCATTTATTTAATACTCCCAAATGAGACACACTTAATAATGGAGTTTTAATCTGGTAGGCTCCCAAAAATAATGTTTCACCTTTTTTGAAGTGGGTATTAACATTTTTAATTTTGTGTCTCACATTTCATAGGTAGTTACACTATCCACTGCACTCTAAATCACAATACCCTTATTTTGGAATCCAAGCCTCAAACTTAGGTAGTGCCTCTTCACAAAAGAATGGTAATTGTATTTAATTGTCCCCATAATCCAACACATGTTCCTTTATTGATATTGTTTCTCAATCACACAAACCCTGAGAAACATACTTTGAGGTTACCCATCACAAAACTAAATTAGGGAAATCCTCTATTAACTACATAGTTCTAATTAGGCAGACTCCTAAAAGGAAAGGTCAATGATAACGAAATGGGTAGTAACATTTAGTCTTTTATATGTCACTTTTACAACATTATTTAATATACCCCCATTTTATTAAAACTCCCTAATTATAGACCCCCACTTCAAACCTAGGAATTTATTCTATACTTTAGGTGAGATATTAGATTTGATACCATTTCTCATGACCCAACCAGCTCGAACTATGAACCAATTCATCTGACCCCATTTGTAACCTATAATACCTCGTCCTCCTTCACATCACAATACATGATATTACCAAATGGAATCACTTTTCATCTGAATTGATTTACCCATATGGAAACAAATTTCCATTCATTGTTATTTGTCCATAATAACACACACCATGAGAAACATCCTAGGAGGATACACATCCAGAAACTACTAAAAGATTAGCCTCAATTAACAAAGGATTTATAATCTACAAGGCACTAAAAAAGAAATTTTCATATTATTGAAATAATTTTTTACACATAGTATATTAAGTCTCACTTTCATGTGGTGCTATAATTATACAGATGAATATTTTATATAGAGATACTTACATGAATTAAATTCTTGAAAATTATACACTCTAATACGTTTATGATAATTAGGGCTGGACCACTCTATGATGTTTAAATTCATGTTAGATGCACCATATACCATGAAATTTATGGTCATGTTGAGTGGAAAAAAAGAATAAAATTTCTGGTGATGAGATACAAACCTGTGAATTGGATGTTAAATTTTTTTAAAATTTTTCTTTAAGGAAACATGTATTGATTAAAGATTTGATGAATTGAAAATCATGTGTGATTTGGTTGTTAGATCTATTATATTATTCATTATGTATAATTTAATTTACATTAATTTTTCATTTTTAATTTTTAATGTTTCGTCTCAGGTATCATTAGTGTCCTTAAATAAAATTCCAATTATCCTTGAACAAATGAGTGGTGGGGACTATTATTATAAAATTCATTAATTAATGTATTTTGATTAACATTGTTAGTATTTATTATAGATAACCTTTTCTTACATAATTAATATAGAACATTCAATATAATTTTTAACTATTCATCTATAGTCTTTTTTATCACAAACACCTATCGAAAGTGAGAGAAATTGATCCTCTATGGGAATGATATCTTAAATCATGTACACTAGAGAATATGGTTTCCCTAGTTTTAGGTTTTATGTGGTAGTATATTATTTCTACTAGGAACTGAGAAGTTTCTCAAAATATGAAATCTTACTATAATGACTCACGCATTATCATGTCATTAACCTAAGAGGTAGGTTGGGTTTCTATCATTTTGGAAACTAGGAAGACTATATTTTTTAAAAAAGAACATAATGATATTTTGAACCTATAATTGATGTTTAGATGAATGTTTTAAAGTTATTTTTATTTTGGAAAATCCTAGAAGATATATTTAATCACGACTGGAAGATACTGAGTTAGGTGGGTAGTAGAAGGGAGCCATTATAACCCCTGTGGAACTTGATCATAGTTCTATTAGAGTATAATATTCTGATATCTCCTTCACTAGTAGATTGAAGTATATCCTCTAATAAATCAGTGTGTTTTAAATTGTTGTCACCCCACTATCCATTCGACAAAATGGCCATTCAAAACCCACTAGAGTTCGAAGGGAGATCTAGGATTAAATTTAATAGGGGAAAATGGGTGATTTTTACCCTTTATTCTAGGATTTCTATAAAAGCGTTACTCCTTGGCTAGGCAATGTGAAGATGGGATATTGACTTTATGTCCGAATCATCCTTCCTTTTCTATACTTCTGGTCTAAGAATATTATATGAATTTATTCTTGGGTATCTAATATAAAACTTCTTCCTATTCTAATCTATTGCATTCCTGTTTATTTTTGTTAGGATTTCATTCATCAGGTTTGATATTTTTTAATTATTAGATTAATGTATTAAGAAATCATATAGATATTAAGGATCATTAGTGTGATACTAGTAGAGGGTTTTTAATTAGATTATATCATTTTCATCATTCACTATTTATCATTATTTATGTACCTTGATAGTTTGATTTTTTATGTTAAATAATTGGAAAAAATTTGACACTAAAATAAACTAAAATAATTGAGGATTTTTTCATCATATCAAGAGCCTATTTTAAGAGGTTTTCCACTCATCTATAATGGGATTGAAATCATATAGAAATAAGTTATGTTTTAAATTTATTACACCAATTGAGGTTCTTTATTTTAATGTGAATGTTTAATTATTTTTAAGATAGTTTATGGTTGATATAGGTGATTATTTTCTTAGATGTGCTTGGTATGAGTTTTGATTAATTGAATTAATGCCCGATAATGTTGGGGAATATTACATTATTTCATATGTCAACCATTATATTAAGTTATTGTTTTTGAGAATGATATTATTATCATTTTCTAATTTTTTTCATTGGATTATTATATGGAATGGTGGATTTTCATTACACAATTATTTGTTTCCCCTTTCATTATATTATTGAAAATTTTATTTTTATGAATTCAGATTTTAAGACAAAAAATAATTCCAAAAAAATATTTTTTTAAATGGTTTTCTCTTATGAAATTGTTTTTATTTAAAATATATTAGAATTTGGTTACTCATATAAATAAATTTACAAATGGGAATAGAAATTTCCCTTAAAATGTGTTTGAAAGAAGAGGTATTTGAAATTAAATTTCAAGAAAATATATGTTTTAAAATGATGATTCTGAATTTTATTTTTTAAAGAAAAAGACGATTTCCATTAGTTTTTTCATTATAAATACATATTACGTCATGTAATGGGTAAATAAAATATCTTTATCATATTAATAATTATTTGGTAGAATGTTTTTACTTCTTTATTTATTTAATGTTAATAGGGTATTTTTGTGTGATTTTCAAGAGTATTTTCATCTATTTTGTCATAAACCCCTATGGATGTAATATGGGTGTGTGAATACATTTTTGAGTGATTTATAAAAGCATTATGCACTAATTTTTTAAATTATTTTATGATTATTTTGATGAATATATTGGTTTACTAGATATCATGATGGTTATTCAATATTTTTTATAGCCTATATTAATTTTAATGTGTCTATTTAATTATAATTTCCTATGGTGGTATTTATTTTTTTATGACAGTTTATGTTAAAATAATAATACATAAGAGAAACCATAACTTGGTGATGGGTTTGGTGAGATTGGATCATGTTATTAGATATGAGTCTATTTATAATAGGTTCATAAGGATCTAAATTTTTTTCATTATCGTGTTCCCTTCATATTTTTCAATTTATGGGTTAGTTATTCACTGTTAACCTTTTAGTATTTAAGGATAATTTATATCATCATAAATCCTCTGTATTTCATTGGTGGAAAGGATTTTGTTATTACTATGTGGTTTAAGTAACATTTATTCATTATGTTCTATGATTTATATATTTTACAATATTCATAAGTAATAGTACAAAAAATTGGATAATCCTTGATATAGATCTAGAGATGGAACAGATTGTGTAAGAATCCTCATCATTATTTTTGATAAGAGGATTGTGGGATCCCTTCTAAGATATGTTTTAATTTTCTAGTAAAATATAGAGTTAATATGAATTTATACTATAAGTGAATGAGACTCATGGGAGACACATCTTGAATCCATTTATCTACATATAGGAGGGGATGAATAAGATAGCCTCACATATTCATGTTCATCTTCAAGATAATGTTTACTTATTTATGGTCACTTATAGTGACTATGATTTTCCTAGTTTATTATGTTTTCCATTATAGTAGGTGAATTTATAGAGATAATATATATATTAAATATGATGGATTTAGATAATGGACGGAATTGTGAATCTCTTGATAAAGGTGATATTATGAACCTAAAATCATGTATATAATGTATATCTTACATTATATTAGTATATGATACATGGGACTGATGTCTAGTTATTGATTTTTATTATTATTTTTCTTCTATGATAACATATCAGAATTTAGAGAGGTTTGAAGTTGCTTTATGGGTAGTTCTACAGTAATATATTGAATGTAAGAGTGAGATGACAAGTAGAAGGGAATGAGAATTTGGATTGATATTTCATGTGCTCAGGGGCCACTCTTATATATTCACATTTTTTAATTATGGGATTACTATTTAAATATGATTTGATATTTTGGCCCCCCTTTGATAGAAATTTTTTATTTTTCTCAACAGGAAATTTATTTTATGGTTAGATTATCATTGATTTATCATGGATCAATTTTTTAGAGAATCCTTATTTACCCTGATATTTTTGGTTATAGTCATCATAGAAAATATGATAATTGATGGTTCATGTGGGAATCTAATGAGGGTTTAATTTGGGATATATTGAATCCTCCCTTAGATTTAAATCTGCTGATATGTGAGTGATTATTAGACTTTCCTCATTCGGACACAATGTTATGTGATCCAATTATTATAGTTTTGTGGAAACTATACTTAAATGGGTAGTGCTGGTATAAGTCTTCATGGTTCATGTGTAATTTTTCATTGATGGATCAAATTAATGACATTGAATGAGGAATCATGGGATATGTTTTGGGTGGGTAACTTTTTCTTATCCCTCACTTATACTCTTTCTTAATATTTTCATAGACATCAACTTGATCACTAGAACATGGGGCATCGAGATGAGAAGGGGAATCCTGTTTTGTCATTATAGTCACCCCCTAACTGAGTATTCAACATGGTTTTGGATATACATGAAAAAAATAATTTTCCATTTTAGGGACTCATATAATCTTATATTACAATACATTACATCATGAAAATATTATATCAGAGGCTGATGATTCATCATAGGCTATCTATGTTGGTCTGGTCAAACATTTCATTTTTATATATATATATGTTGTCCTATGTGACACAATTTTATTATTTTATAATCCCATATGTTATATATATTTTATGACCACTCTTTTGTTATATTTTTATTCAACATAGTGATATATTTCGTTTATATAGATGACTATGATATTTCCTCCTATATCATTATTTATTTATAAATGTGTTTTGGGTATGTCAGTAATATGGATAGTTTTTTTTGAATTTTTGATATATCCATTTTAGAAAAATGTATTTTATTTTTATGTAATATTCATCACATGGTTATTCTAGGACTAAACCACCATTTATTAGGCTTGGTAATATAAGGATATATGTAATTGGTCATGTGTTCCTCTTGGTTTTGGTATTGTTCAGGTAATCTAGGCTAGTTTGTAACAAATTTGTATCATAGATTTTTTTAGTGAAAAAAATTTATGTTATTGGTGGTGATGAGATGAAATTACTTGGGATGTGGACTTGGATCATTTTTATTTTGTCTTATTTCAGTTAAAAAACATGTTATTATGGTATTTCTAGTTTTGGGATTAGACACTCATGTTTGAGTATAGCGTTGGACCATGAATCTAAAAAAGAAATAGAGTAGAATATAGATATATTGTTGGTATCAAATGGTATATGGTAACATTGTTCATGAATCATGATAGTGTAATGCTTAAGGTATGATATTTTCTATTATGGGTGATGTTTTTTTGAATATTTTCTTATTTGGATCCATTATTAATTAAATAAACATGTAAGATATTTTATGCTTTCTCAAAGAGATCATAATGGGTGATTAGATTAATATAGATATTATCGAATTGAATAATATTTTCATTGTATATTACAATATATATTCAACCATTATCATGGACTTATGTTGTTAATTTCAATAGTAAAAGAATAAACTAATTTTTAGAAGATAACTTGTATAATTGTATGAAGTGTGGGGAAAATGTTTTTTTAGAAATTTATTTCTACAGGAAATGGATCATAGATCTTTTGATTCGAAAATGGTAAGGTATTTATTTTGAGATAATTTTAGATATTTAATTTGGAGTCAGATATTAAAATGAATACAATTTTATGGGAAAAGTAAATCATGGATATAGATTTTAGGTTTTTAATTTTTTGATGAAAACCCTTTGACAACAAGAGGATTTCATAAAAGCCCCTGAGGTTATGGAATATGAAAAATTCTTTGGCTTCAAATTTAAAATAACAGACTACTACCAATCTAAACATGGTTATTTTGGTTTATAATATTAGAACATGGGTTGTTTTGAACTTCATGTTGGTTTTTGTGTAATGTAAAACTACAAAGACCCAAGTGGTATAGGGATGCTGGGAATTTATAATTTATAATGTGTGGTTATATGAATATAGAACATGTAGTTTCATAGGTTGTAATTTATTTTATATGATTTTATTAGTAAATTCCTATAGTAGATGAACCATTTTGTTGAATCAAACCATATTAGTTAAATTTTATGTTGGGAAGCAGCTTAATCCTATTATTGATTAATTATTACTATTTTGTTTTACTATGAATTGATGGATTTTTTGTACACCATATATGGATCCTAGTAATTTTAATGAGTGAGGTTCATAGTGGGTCATTTTTTGATTTCTGGTCTCATATAAATATATAGGATTAAAATAATTCTAGTCATTTAAATGATTTCATGTATAGTGAAAACGAAGATTTAGTAAATGGTTAAAAGGAATCCAATAGATAGTATGGTTGGGTATTAGAGTCACACATCATATGATTGATTATCATATAGATACAGAATGAAAATTTATCATTTAATTGATATGTATTGTTGGTTAATAATTATGTTTGAATGCCTAATCTAGATTCTCTATAACAGAATCAATATATTATGGAGTTTGTAAAGACATAATCCTTCATATATTGATGAAATAAGAGGTATTTTGGGTATCCATACATTTTTAAATATATTTTATTTTAAATTTTTAAACAAACAACAATTTGATGAACCTTTATATGTCATTAAATTGATTATAAAATGTTTCAATGTTGATGTTGGAAGTTAAAATAAAGGGTATATGGGATTTTCCATAGAAACATATAATCGAGTCTAGTGGGAGGAAATGGGAAGCTATAAAAACCAACTTAACTCCATGGTAGTTATAATGTAGGGTAAAATGGTGACTATTTCCTCCACTAGATGTTTTTTCAATGCACTAGTGTTTTAGGTGTAGAGGTGGTTTTCACTACATTCCTTTCACAAAATTGTTTGGTTTTATACCACTTATGTTCTTGCATGAACCAATATATTTTTTGAGTTGAGAAAAATATTTTATCCCCCCTAACATTAAGTTGACAACCAAACACATGGGGTTTAACATTTATTTATCCACATGAAGAGTGGAGGCTAAAATATTCTCCCTCTCTTCCTCTAGTAATGTTATCAAAATTATAGTGTATTAAATTTTAGTGAATTACCAACATAACCATATTTTAATGAGATATTAAATGGTACCATTAGATTGAATACTATAAAATTATATTTGCACAATCTAGAGGATGTGATATAGGAGAAGATGTTATATTGACGTCATGAGAGTAATTACATTAATCTAATAAGAATTAGCTATTATTAAACCATCACACCATGTATGTATGATAAAAGCCTCCAAGATATTTTTTTTATTCTCAGATCTATTAAATGATCGAGCAATGAACATGATGGATTCCTTACATAAACTTGGAAAACATTAATAAATCTATTTTTGTCATAGATTATAGGATTTCTATTCGTCTGAATATTTATACACCTGTGTGTAGTGCCAGGGTTTGTCACATTCGAAGGTTTATTTTAGTTAATTACATTCCATGGAATTGGTTATATTTTTTCGATATTATCTCATGTTATTTTTGATGAATTTTGGTTTTTAGAGGTTTATCGTCCAATTCATAGTTGGTGCATGGTTAGGGAAAATCATTAAAGCCTTCCTTAGAAACCATCCTCATTGAAATAGAGTCTAAAGGGAGGGTGTAGGGTTTGGTGCATGATTTGTCCAAAACATGAAACCTGCATTTCTAACCATAAAAAGAGATATAGATTCATGTTCAATGGTCAGTGAAGGGTTTTTCAAATTGTCATTCCAAACCATGTCGGTCTTTTGGAAAGTAAGGTGTGCATAAAAATTGCGTGTTTTACCAAACCATGAAACCAAACCATGAGATATGATTTCAGTTCATCCAAAATTTTCATTTTATAAAAAAATCATTTGTTGGTATGATGTATCTTCTGGTTGAATGACCTCTTAACCTAGGGGAATATAGTTGGATATTATAGAGATTCTATGTCTCTTGGTTGATTTAGAGGAATCTTTGGATGTTATATCTTATCTTTAATAGGTATGTTCCCATTATCTGCTATTATTTATTGAAAATATAGATCCAAGACTATCTCCTAAAATAAATTCATTGCGTAGGGTTGTTGATTCTATATTAATGTATTTTATCATGATATGATTATGATTATTATAAAATTATTATCTATTTTAATTAGTTTTTTTGAATCATTGTTGATGATTTTATTTTATTTTGGAATTATTAATGTATGTGATTTTTCTATATCTTGTTGTTCTATAAAATATAATTTAGGGATTCATTTTCGGGAATGATTGATTTAGGATTGGTTCTCAATTCCTATTACATTTTTTTCTACTTTGATTTTTGTATTACCATGGGTTTTGTTTTTCAATAGATCCAAGCTTTTTTGTTTCATTATTTATATTTTTTCTACAAACATTTCTTAATTTATTAATCATCGATTTGGTATTCTAAAATGGTTGTAAAACATGGTCTATATCTTCTTATATTAATGGATTTTGAAATTGGTTTTAAAGGAATGAAAAATATTTTAAAAAATTTATTAGAAATGGTAATGATTGTGAAAATAAATTCTCCCTAGGCTTTATTTATGTAAATGGTTTCAAATAATGTTTTGTGTAGTTTCAAAGATTAAATTCCCTCTTTGTGATTATATTATGGTAAATTACAATGTGATAGATAATGAGGTAGGGATTCTTCCTAAATAATGAACTCATTCCCCATAAGATTGTTCTATTCAGGTAGTTTTTTCACCATGATGCCTTTGGTATGGAAAGGAGACACTCTCAGAAGTGTAGTCTTATCCTCTAGATCATTTCTACTAGGGTAATGTGAACACAGTATAGCCTAATAACAATGATATTGTCATGAAGATCGTGTTTGGACTATAGTTTTTTATTTCATAGAGTTTTTTCTCTATTGATTATAATTGAAATATTTTTTCAATATTTATTGTAATTATTTGGATACATTTTTTATATGGAATCCAATGTATGAAATATATGCGATTTATCTATGATTTTTATCAACATGCGTAAATAATTATCTCATGACTTTATTTTATTTACATTAGTAGAATTAATTTTTTTTTATATAGTATTATTTTAAAAACCATAGTGGGATCTTACTAGGATCTTCTTCTTACACCATACATTGGTGTTTGTAGATATTATTATAACTGATCCCTGTAAGGTAATATTTTTTAGGGTGGAAATGAGTTTTTTCATTAGAAGGGTATGGATGTTATATGGTGAAGTCATGTCACATGGGATTGTGCATATAGTTTTTTAGTACATTTATTATATGTGGTACATTGAAACTATTTTTATTGACGATTGAACCACTTAATTATTCATATTTGTTTTAGAATACAATCATTTTTCTATATATTTATTTCACCATGCTCTAGTTTCATTTTGGAAAATTGTTTCCAATAATATTACTAATGTGCAAGAACTTTCCAATTTCCAATGGGGAATAGAAATGAACTTTTGGCCATGTATGGATAGGTTTGGGTTAGAGGTATTTGGGTAATACTAGTTGGTTTGTGAAAAAATTGGTATCAAATTGTGGTTTTTAGGTTTACATTTTTAGTATGAATTTTGGGATTCCTCATTAGATATTGGATACAAAATAGAGGGATTGAAGGGAATGGTGTGAGAGTGTTCATGGATATCTCTCATCATAATGATTTTTATGTTACTAATAATTATTGAGAAATTCATGTTTTGGAATTTGTATATTTCTTTTCCCAATATTTATTTTTCTATTATATTGATAATTAAAATTGATTTATACTATATTAAACTTTAATTGATTTGTGTATGGTTTTTTTAAGAAACATGGAAGGGAAACCCTATAATCTACTATAATTTAAACTAAGCAGTGGTGAAGATGATTTGATAAATGGAAAATGGTGTGGCAGCTACCATTGTTTAATAATGGGAGGAGGAACCTCGATGGGATGAATAATGATATCAGAATCAAGAGTTTATTCACCAAAAATACCATATTTCCAAGGTAATAATTATCATCAAGATGTTGTTGATAGGAAAGGAATGATAGGAAGATTTTTTTGATGTCTTGAAGACTTCAAACATAGTTAAAACAAAGTTCATCTAAGGTCTGAGTAGAAGGTGGTGGGAAATGGTTGTCACAACTAATAAGCATAAGGTATTGGATTATAATTACTAAAAACATCACTAAGAAAATATATCCATAATACATTACTATGGTATAGTTTTTTATGTTTCAAAAACATAAATAGGGAAATCCTTTAGTTATGGAGTACACTAATGGTTTCATTAACCACTTTGTGTTTTCATACGAGGTTATCTCTAATGAGAAGATGAAGGATTTGAAGATTAATAAGGTTATTATTTCTAATATTCTCTAACATTTCATCATGTTAAAGGTAACTAATCTACTTAGGTGGTGTATTGGGGAATGATGTTAGATCTTCACTTATTGAGTATGTTGGGATTGAATGCATTTCCATTCTTTCTTTGGTGGTGGATCCAGTGGTTCTTACCATGGAAAGAGAAGAAAATTGATTTTTATGGGGGATACACTAGTGGTTTATATCATAGGTCTCTTCATGCACCATCACCAGTGGAATGTTTCTTCATATGTTACAAGTGTGTCCATAATGGGAACAAAAAATGATTTTTAACCCTACCATTATAGGTTTGAAACTCATTTGGGAACCATAGTCACTTGAAGAATTATTTTCTGGACATTTATTTTCTTTATTCTTATATATTTTTGTCGGAACCCAGAGGATCTCTTTTGGAATCATATTATTCATGTCCTATAGGGTTCTATCCACGGGCCTCTAGAAATAAGAATTTTTATGTGGAAAGAGTTTCCAATGTAATTTTATGTGTGTCTTATGATTTGAATAGGTATCATTTTTATTTATTAGGATTTAGTTTCTACTCTATTTGATACAAGTGAATCTCAATACTTTGTATCAGATAATATAATGGGTCTCTTAAAACATAAAACATAACTCAAGTCGTTCATTTTGGATTTGGTGATACCTCTAATAATGAATTGTGGGTGGGTTTTTGATTTCCCTCATGATATTTATTAAAATAAAACATATAGATATTGGGGTATTTTATGGTTCTATAAATAGACAACTTCAATGTACGCATCAGAATGGATTGGTTCATCTCATAGAAGTATTGGATTGGTTATCACCACCAAATGGTGTTCTTAACTGCATATGATGGGAGTTCCAATTTGTTTTTAGGAGAATGGGATACATGGTCTAATAAGGTGTGGTCAAATATTCCAAAACATAGTATGATTTTATATTTTCTATAACTATTTTTCAAAAATATATATTAGTGATATCCTTCCCCCAGTAGTCATTGATCATTTGGATGTGTTTTTGAATGACAAATATTTATTTTCTCTATAGTTGTAGGTTGATTTCCTGATTGAAATAGCACGGGAAACTCAACTGATATTCATGTCATCTAAATATATGTTTCTAACAAAATTTAAAGAGTTGAAAATTTCATTGGTTATTTTTTAGGGATAATATCATTATAAACCCCCTGTGCGTTACCTTGGGTATACCCAATGGACATTAGAATTATGGATGACAAAACACTTTTCTAATGCATCAATCATTGAAAGCCCAATCATGTAACAGTCAAGATAGATTTCCCACACATCTTACTGATGATTTATTTACTAGTTAAAGGAAAAAATTTGTTTTCAAATAATGATCTTCAGTCTTGATATCATCAAAATTGAATTCAGAAATTTTATATTCTTAAGATCATATTTAGGATAAGGAATGTCCATTTTGAGTACCTTGTGATGTTTCATTCCAAAAGAATTCTCATTCTATGTTTAGGGGATTGAAGAGAAAAATATTCTATGAGTATCTTGACAATTGTTTCATAGTATTTGTGGATGAAATCAAGGTGTAATATATTAATTAAAAAGATCATGTGTTTCGTTTGAGGCATGTTTTAGGAATCCTAAGAGATCAACATACTCATGATAAATTATTAATTTTCTAATTATAGATTTTTGAATATATGTTTTTCATATCTGTAATTTCAAACCGCGGTTTCATATTTGATCAAGAGATGATGATAACTACCATTTTATGGGAATAACCCTGAAATTTGAATATGATAGGTATCTTCTTAGGTTTGGATAGATTTTATTAGTGGTTTAAAAATGATTTCTAAAATCTTGCATCACCTTTTATCTCTATCACCATAAATGGGGTGACATTTTTGTTAGATTAGATGTGTCAGGAATATATTTATGAACTAATGAGATCCTTTTCCTCAAAACCAATTCTAAATTTTCTAGAGATCAGTCAGTGATATGTGGTTTATTATTATACATCAGGTTATGATTTGGGTTTCATCCTTATGTTGGTAGATAATGTATTGTATTATAGCTAATATTATCAGAAAAATCATTATTAGATTTATCATACTCATGATTTATAACATTTTTTTTTGTAAATTCCTTTAATATTTAATGTCATTATATATTTTTTGGAATCATTTATCATGTATTATGAATATAAATTTTTCTGTTATATATTATTTCAAATTATATTTGAACATTATGTTCAGGTGTTTGTTGGAATAACTATAGATTTTAAACAATGATATTATATAATGCAATTAAAAGGTAATGTATTTGTTGAAAATGTTATCATCATGCTCCCCAATTATGTTATAAAGTAGGAAAAGGTAGAGTAAAAGATAATTGAACATTTTTTGTCAAATTTATTTGGGAGTTACGAAGTGGGTTCTATTAATGTTATGGTAAGTCTTCATGTGACACCCTATCTCCTAGATATAATTCTTCAAGATCAATAACAAGATGATGAGTTACGAAGTATCAAAGATCTGTATATGGTGAGAGACTATCCATGAATATTCCCCTTAGAGGGTATTATTTTCATTAAGGATCAATTTATTGTCCCCTCATATTTATGAAATTATATTTTGGGGGGGTTATCATTATCCATTAGGGAACGTGCACCCGAAAACAAAAAAGTTATTTTATAAAGTGTCAATTTTGGGGGGTTGTTATAATACATGAAATAACTTACACTGTTTCTAGATTTTTTTTGGACTAAAAAAAATAAAAGATAAGATTTATAAATCTTCTAGAATGCTTCAAAAACATTTTTTTCCAAACAAGAAGTGAAATTAGATATCAATGGATTTAATTACTGGAATACAACATAATTCATATGGTCATAATTTTTATTTATATTGATGGATTTTTTTACCAAATTAGCAACATTCATAGAGATCTGTGTCACCAATAAAGGGTAGGAACTAAAAAGATATTTTTTTCCTGAAATATTTAGGTTTCTCTGGGATTACTATAGTCATTTTCTCATAAATGGACCATCAATTTTCTTCATTAATTTTTATTGGAATCTAGGAGGAAATTATGACTATATTCAGAATGAGTAGAAGATATAATCCTCATATTGATGGGAATGTAGATAGGGATAACCATGTTATGGAATATAGGATTTATGCCTTTCTCATGAAATTTTGAGGTTCTTTGGAAAAATATTTTGGAATGGTGTATTTTTACTATAATAACATTAAATATGTATCCATCAGAATGGGTAATTTTAATGATTTTTATATTCATCCATGCTTCCCCCATTTGTTTTATTTTATTGTTGGAGAAACTTCCTTAATTGGACTGAATTTGGTTCTTGAGAAAACAGTGAAGATCCAATGATATCATCTGTATTTTTGAATGTATTATATCTATTAAAAGTCTTACAATGATAAAAAAACATCATAATTTGGTGTTTTCGGTTGGTGACAAGGTTTTATTTAATGTATCTTCCAATTCAGGTCACTAATGTCTTGAATAATGAGGAATTCCCACTTCATGGTATGTCGTTCTATTTTAGATCATCGAATATCAGGAAATGTGGTCTATATCTCAGAATTAACACCTCAATTATCTTCGTTCCAAAATTTATTCCATGTATCCCATCTCAAAGAGTATCAAATAGACCTATCCAAGGTTCTAAAGTGAGAATAACTCAACAAAAAAGTAGACATATATGTGGTCGAGATATTACATGGATTTGATGATTATGAAATAAAAATTATACATGGGAATATAGTACATGTTTTAATGTTGTATATTATGATGGTTTTTATTATTAAGATACTTGTGAGAGAGGGACTTTGATGAGAGTTTCGTGGCCTAAAAAAATTGATTTCCATATTTTATTGACTTATATTTCTTAATGAAGAAAGAAATATATTAGGGAAAATATCAAGATATTGGTGTTTAATTTAGGTAAACCCATAGATTTTTTTAATAATATTTATATTTTTTCTACTATAAATTTTTTATGAGTTTTGGATATTTTTAGTGGGTTTCAGTCATATGACCGGTTTCCATTCGGTTAATGAAAAGAAGATGGGCAAGACCGAGAAACTTTTCACCATGAATTAGAATCCCAATAGACAAAACATGGATTTTATATAATTAGTCGAAACCACAAATGATTACATTTAAACTATGAGAACTAGGAAAGTGGACGGTTTTACTATGGGGTTTTAAACCATGTGGCCAAACTATGCATTTTTCTAGAAACCTAGAAAGTGGTTCATTATTAGAACAATAGAGTTGAAAAATTTTGATGAATGATTTTAATATATATGTGTTTTTCATTTCAAACCCAAAACTCTTCTCTTTGGCCTCATGTATCCTCTATTGGAATATGGTCTTGACATAGAAGATACCAATTAGAGATTTTGGTGATTCCTTAAATATTGGTGGTGGATTTTTACATGTAATTAGGCGTAGGATCCAGTGAATCAAATAAATATATCAATTTCATGATGTTTTTAATTTATTATGTATATCCACCCTTATATCATAAAACAGAGTCTTAGATCAAGATTTTGATTCTATATATATTGTTTTTATCAACATATAATTGGTTTAATTATAGTTTCACCTTGTAATTTGTCAATGTTTTGTTTAATACGCATTTATAGTTGTCAGTTATTTTTTAATCGTAATGGTAAGTGATTTATCTTTCTTGAATTGTTTAAGAAATGTTTAATTGGTTATTATTATTTTGTAATAATTTATTTAGGATCCCTTATTTTTTAGTAATATACGTTTATTATCTTATATTAGTCTGTAACCATGGGATTTATATTCCATGTGTTCTAAGGTAGGTGGTTCATAATTCAACTTTATCTCCAAAACATTGTTTGAGTACTTTATTAGTGAATTTAGTTTCTAAAATGGTTGGAAATAATTATTTATATATGATTAGGGTAATAGATTTTTAAATGATTTTAAAGTCATAAGAACAGTTTGATAAATTCTGTTGGATTTGGGAAACTTTATGAAATTGGATTTATCCTATATTTTTATTTACAAAAATTTTTTCAAAAATTATTTTGTATTGATTCAAAGTTAAAATGAACATTCTATGATTCAAATATTGTAATCAGGAATTTAATTGATGAGGTCGAAGATAGAAATCTTCATGGAAAAACTATTTCCCCCTTGATCTTCTCTACTAGGGAAATGTTTGTCATAGGTTGCCTATGTCATGGTAAGGACCCACTATTAGAGTCAAAATCATACCTCCTAAACCAATTTTCCTAGGGTAATGTACACACCAGGTGCTATACTAATCACAATATTTTTATGATGATCATCATTGACCTAGAACTATTTATATAATTGTCTTGTTTCACTATTTATTGTCTTCAAAATGGTTATTTGTAATATTTAGAAATACTCATTTTAAACATTTTTATTGTTTTGTTTTTTAAAGGGTGATTTACCATTGATTTGTATCAATTTTTTCAAAAATGTATCTCAAGAAAATATTTTAATTACATTAGTATAATAGTATTATTTTATAAAGTCTCCATTTGAAACACATGCTGATATCCTACTTTGATATTTTTTTTCACACCATTCTTACACTTTATAGTGTATGCAAATCTTGTTATAACTAATGTAGGTAAGGGAATGATTCCACATGGTGGTACTCACTTTGTTCATTAGAACGGTATGGGATCTAGGTGGTGATATCATTTTACATGGAGTTGGGACAAGAAGTTTTGGAGTACTTTATTTATTTTTGAATCTAAGAACTTTATTTTTTGATGATCAAAACATTCAGATGATTTATTTTTTTGTGGAACATAGATATTTTTATATATCATTATATCACATTGTTAAAGGTTTATTGTGGGAAAACAACCCCAATTTTATTCTAGATTCCCCGGTGCTTTTCTCGAGCCTTAGGTGATTATGAATTTATTTCGGGTAATTCATATAATGATATAGGTTATGTATGGTTGAGTAATTTAGGTTGGTTTATCACATGATTTCTTCCCATAGTGGACATATCTCACCATAGTATGCATTAAAGGAAAGAATAAACTCTCCACCTCCATTGAGAATGATCCATCCCCCTAGAATGATGACATTGGATAATTAACCTTTTATATTGATCTTATACCCTACTTCTAGAGGATCCACTTGTCATAATGTCCATGTCCCCTGCTACTCACATTACTATTATCCACCATGTGATTACTACGAAGGGCATGTATAAAGGTAAATATGGTTATCCCATGGACTAGATTATCTATATCTCTTATCATCAAGATTATTTTTATTCCTTTCATTTATAACCTAGAAAACATAATTATATTGATAATGTTTTATTATTTCCCATGTGATCCATTATTAGAAACATAAGTGATATACGGAGATCATCCTTTGATGGAATAAGAGATTCCATCAATAAATCATGTGTTGATAAAGAGATTGAATGAGATGAGTTTGAGATAGATATTCCATGTAACAATAAATAAAAACTATTATATCTTATTATAATAAACATCAATGAATATATTTTCATATAACTAAGTTGATAGGTGTATAAAATATTGGCATCATGATGAATGTTGGACTCCTTTGTGTTGGGTTTCATTATCTTTGAGTAATGCTTCGTGGAATGGATTCTAAATGAAGAAACTAATCTTGGGGGATTTATCTTATTTCCCTCTCCCCAAATTTGATTCGTATATGTTGGGAATGCTTCCTCTCACCAATTAGGTTATATATTCTTCCTTCCTACTCCCTTGTATTCCCCCAAATCTCCATTTGATTTTTTTTTCAGTTAGGAATTCAGGAAGGATTCAATTGAACCACCATTGAAATAGATTGATATAAATGGTATTCAGTCTATGATATGTAGAGTTTTTTTATAAATTCTAGATTATCACCATTTCCATCATGTCTATTGATGTATTCTTTCTTGTGGTTTAATAAATATTTTAGTTAAAAAAATGGGAGTCCATAGTGAGGGGTTTCCAACTCATATTCTCATGGTTTTGACAACATAGATCCTCTTGGTGACTTTAAAATTGATTATATCTATCAGGGGTTTTATTTTAATTTTAATATTTTTTTGTTTTGAGAAGTTTTATTATTCAGATAGGTGGTTTTTGGATCAATGGTGGATAATAAATTATATTATTAATAAATTTTATGTATGATGTGGTAGGTTTCCTTTTATCTATTAAGTATCACATAATATTTATATCATATTATTTTATATTTTATTGAAATTATTATATTTGAGATTATTCTTTCCTTTTTATTATTATATTGGATCATGTGTGTTTTCTTACATGTTGATTGGTTTATTATGTTTTAAATATGGTTTAAAAATTGGTTTTGATGAATTGGATTTGATAGGAAAATAATTTAAAAATTAATATTGCTAAATTTTTTTTAGGAAATTATTTACCCCAATATTGAGTTATAAAAGGGTTATTTCTTGTAAATCAATTTTTAAATGTAAATAGTTGTTGCCTTAAAATTGGAATTTCTAAGAAGATGGAATTGAAATGAAATTTTACGTTATGTTTTGTTTTAAATATGATGATTTTGAATTTTTATTTCAAAAAAGTACTCTTTAGAAGTGATTATTAATTAGAAATTTTTCATAGATCTTGATGTGGGTCTAAACTAAATATGATGCTTATTAAACTAGTTTTCTATGAAGGCTTAGATTTTATTTTTGTAGGATAATAAAATGATTATTTATGGGATATTTCCATGGGAAATTTCAGTGATTTTAGAGTAGTCCCTTTTTCTTTTAATGTCGGTGTGTGATTCACTTTTGAATTAATTTTGAAATAAAAATTTTCACATATTTTAATGAATTGAAATAGATGTTTTTCAAAATGAATAGTTTGGTATATTTGAATTCATAAAGTCATTATTTTAATTTTTTATATTCGTCAGTGCATGTATATATATATATATTGTTTCCTTATATGTTATTTTTATTCTACATGATTATGTATAATATCATATGAACCATAGATGATACCCTCCATTGAGTGATGGATTATTTATATAATATTATGATTTTTGTTATTTTTTTTACTATAAGTCTATATAAATCTTGGGATATTTTTTAATGGGTATGATCCATTGATATATACCATAAAATGGGTGATTTATCACTATTTACATTTTGGATGTTCCCATTACATATTATAATCATATAGAATTTTTTTACTTAGAGGAGGGCCTCATGTTTGACCTTATTAGTTGATGTGGGTGTTAGTATATACATTACATGATTCATGGATATGACTAGATTTAAGAGTAGTGGACATAGGGATAGTTTAATCATTATTATGAATCCCTCCTGCGTATTATTTAATTTTTTTCGTACTGGAAAGATTACATACGCATGTATACATTATGTGGTGAGACTCATGTAAGAGGATGCATGATTATGTTTTCATAAATATGGTTGGATTAATCAGGGATGACATCGGTTTTTAAGTTTTTTGATGGAGGATAGTGTTTTATTTTATGATTTATTTTGTGAAAAATGATATTTATAGTTAATTATGTTTCTTATAATATGGTGTGACATGACATGGTCCGTAATTGATTTGGATCTAGGATGAATTCTTGATTATACTTATGGAAGAATAAATACTAAACTTGGAATGGTGGTATATTATACATATTACTTAATCCAGGTATGAAAATGTCTATAGAATATTTGTAGAATACCATATTTATATATGATCCATGGGATTAACTTGTGGCTACAGATATATTTGATCCATTAATGGGATCTTTCATAGGAGATTACTAAAGAGATATGGGATGAATAAAAAGGTTCTATATGTGTAATCTAGATGTTATATCAAATGACGATAGGTAATATTATCTGGTGATGTTAATTAGTGTTAGTATTTGTATTTAATGAGGAAAATATCCATTACTTATTTTCAATGTTTTTTTATCACATGATTACTAAATTGATGTGATTTGAAACATTGTCCCATTATTGAATTCCCTATTGGTTTTTAGTGTTTTATTGGCATTTAGTTTCATGTATGGAATATTTTTTATAACCCATTGTGTTATTAAATTTTCTTCAATACCATCATTATTTCCCATGAAGTTTTTTATTGTTTTCATTACATGTAATGAAATGATTAATGGGATATTTGAGATTATATTGAGAAAGAAATTATAAACATAGTGGGACATCATTAGGATACATGTCATATGAGATTAGGGTTACTAAATTTAATACCTAATTGGATCATGAGGGTATATGAGACATCAATTATTGGAAGGTGGGAACTATTCTATGTTTTAAAATATCTGTATGAGTCACTAGGTTTTCTATTTATGTAAGACATGATGGATCTTGGGTATGAATTTATATCAAAATTAATAGTATTTGTTTCTAGGTTAATGAGTTTAACATATCATCAAATTTCACTCTCCCATTATATTTTTATTCATATCCACATATTCACAAGCTCTATATGTGTCAAGGTGAATGGGGGAATCTTACTGGAACATTGGACTTACCCATACCAGATTAAACAACTCGTGTTTGGAAGTACATGGGTATATTTTACATTTCATTTTTTGAAAAAGTACCCCAAATGATGGATTCATTTTTAAAGAGTATTGTATCAAAATCTAATGATTCAATATGATCTAGAAATGTGAGTTTTGATGGAGTACATTTTATATAAAATTTTCAGTTTTATAGAATATATATTGGCTAGTGTACCACTTAATTTATCATATTTTTATGATTATTATTATTTAAATTTGAATAATAATGATCTATTGTATAATAAGTCATATTTTACACTATTGTATTTAATTTATTTTATGCTGGTAACCCTCTTGGAACATTTTTTATTTGAATATAGCTTTTGGGAATGTATTTTATATTGACGTGTTATGTTAATTTCAGGATAAATCATAGCATGGAGATTATGTATATTTTGAAAAAATAGTATACTTTTGATTATTATAGGGCCATTATATAATACAAGTTCCTATGGAATGTGGGAAGAAATGACTGAGTTCATGTATCACCCCCTTCGTGGATATTATTTAGTTTATCAAGTTTGAGGAATTAGATTTTTGAAAATATTCTATATGGCATTTAATAAATCATTTTTTAAATTCCATTATTTATCTATTGACAGCTACATAATAGTTGGATGAATGATTGGATTAGATGTCATGCTTTTCATATATCTTAATAATATCAAATTTATAAAACTTTATATCACTAATCAAGAGAATAGTTTTTTATTCTAAATCTAGTTAGGATATTGGATATAAAAATGTGTATTATTGAATTCATCCTTATTTAAATTAACAATACAACATCATCCAATTTAGAAAATAGGTCAGTGGTAGTGATAATGAACCTGAACTACCTAACATTTTATTATGGGTAGTGGACCATGTTATATATCCCCCATATGGTAAATGTTCAATAGTTTATTGTATCATACAATAAGTTTAGGGTAAATATCTAACATTTTAACGAAAAAGACATAAATGAGATTTCATTTTTAATTCTATAATGTCATGCATTATAGAAGCCAAAAAGAACACATGTGTTCTGATTTAGAGAGAAACATTTGTTGTTTTTTAATGATCATGAAATATACAATCATATCCATATTTCATATCATCTTGGGTCCATTATACTTTAGTGTAACAAAGAATGAACCCATGGAATCATTATTTACAAAGGAATTTCTATATATGGGGTTCATCACATAAGAAACACATCGATTGCTATATACTAAATTTTCAATTATTATCTCACTCCTAAGGCATGACTATATTATAAAAATAATTAATTACTAGGTACATTTAGTTGGTTTCTTGATTACTCAGTGGATTTAAGGACCTGACTAAAATAAATGATATATATATCTCACCGAATTATTCTATTTATGCACATATAAAATGAATAAACACCCTTTGATGTATAATAGGAATTGTAATATCATCATGATTATGATTTTCATGTCATATCTATATTATATGATATCTCTATTTTAGCATTACATAATCATGGATTATAGGATAATACTTGTCCTATGGGAAATTTGGCCATGAGTGTTTTTATGTGATAAAAGAAAGGAATCAGTTCTTTTATATTAATTTCATACTCTTCATTGATCTATCTAATTATTAATTTATAGTTTACTTTAAAATTTAATTGAGAAAATATTAAGTGTTTTGATAATTGGAAACCTCTTATAGGGAAATGATATTCATACTCATTATCATTAAACCTTCTAAAAAAAGAAAGAATATGGAAAGAGAACCATTACTATTGAAATAAATTTAACTTCCAAACTATCATGGTTATGTTCTGAGTCATCTGTTCTCTTTTTAGTAATAATTTAAGGGAATATATCACTGTTAATATTTAATAGTTAAGAAACATCTTTAATAGTGAATATCTTATCACTACCAATCATTATATCTATAAGTGGTTTGTTTAGGGATGGATGTACTGCCAAAAAAATCTAACTTTATATGACATCATTTCCCCTTCGAGGAGACAAATTGAAAGTCAAAATATTAATAAAAACATTACACTTTCTAAACCATTAAATCAATATAAAATGAATATGAAAATTATTCATAGGATCGCTTTGGGTGATCTTGTGATCTTTATGATGATGAAAAAATGTTCTACTGAATCATTATAAATATCAAAGAAATGAAATGTTTCTAAAAGGTTATAAATCAAATATTATCCCAAAACATTGAGTGGATGAGGTAAACACAGATTTTTTTCATTTCCTACATAATTCATATTGGAAATTAGTGCACCAAGGGATCATTATGAAGTATCTATATAAAAAATTAATGGAATTCTTTCATAAGATTAATTACAATAGAAGGATATGACTAATAATTTTTGAGACAATCAAGCACACTTTGGAATTCTCCATCACATCGATAAGATTCACTATTCATAATTATCTTCAAAAAAGGGTAAATATACCCCCACTAAGTTATAATATAAAACAACTAATGTAGAATATTTTTCTCTAGAAACCTCTGAATTCAAGAAGATTTCAAATAGGTAAATTATTATGAATTTAATTGTTTTTATCTGGATCAACTTCAATACTAGTATGAATACCAATTAATTCTGAGAAATTACATGATGTATTTATATTAGTTATTATATAATAATTTATTATATGGTTATGGAATCAGATTTTGTAAAAAAAATCTTCTAAATTTAAAAAATCATATCGGTGATTCAATGAAATTATAAATTGGTCATCCACATAACATGTAATAGTTATTTCAAATGGAGGATTTTGGATATGATGCATTTTACCCTAATAATTGAATTTTTTATTCTTTCAAGGAAATGGAATCAACCTATTGTGGTATTCTAGATTATGTGCCATGAAGTTAGTAGTTTTAGTATCTTCAGGGAATATTTTGAATTAATTGTATCAATAATATTCATTAATGAATAATAGAGCTTGATGGATATCCATTAAATCAATATATAGTTCTGAAAATGAGATAGAGAAATTCTCCATTGGAGAATGAGGGGTTTTTTTAATACAATAAACACTTTTATTTTTCTATTTTTCTATAGAATGGATAATGTCAATCAATAATTTCAGGTGTTAAACCTCTTGGATTAAATCTATTTTCATAAAAAACTCAAAATTAAAATATACTATAGTAATATGAGATGGTCACATACTTTATGTTCATTACTCTTATCTATTATAGTCAACCCATATACCCATGTAATAAATTACTACATCATGATAAAAAATGTGAGTTTATATATAGCTCAATGGAAGGATTTCCCAATATTTCTTATAGAAGGTTAAAGTTTATAGTTATGTGTATTGTCACCCAACGGTGGGGGTGAATCAGTGGGACATTTTTATTGAATTGATTTTTTACTTTTTTAAATTCCCTCTTAGTATTTGAAAATATTTTTTTATTAACTCATGTTTAGATAAGTTTATAATAACCCATAACACATTCACACGACATGAACAATTGAAACTAAATAGGGAATAACACAAAGAATTTAACAAGGATCTCCCCAAATGTTGGTGGCTAAAATTGTTTTTGATTGGGTATAGTTTGACATATAAATATCCATTATACTATGTAAGTGAATACAATGTGATATATCCAAAAAATTCATTAATTTATCAAAAATTTTTCATTATAATGGATTTATATAATTTAAAATCTCCAAAAGTGGTCTTTATATTGGATCCCAACTATATAAAATGAGTCCTCCCAAATATTTATGATTAATATCACCATTCTACTCAGGATATCACTATATCAAAATAATTTGATCATATTAGTCATGAGAAGTATTTTACTTCACATAGTTGTTCAAATATAGTTTCAAGCACATAGAACTTATTATTTAACCCTATGTTAGAATGATCTTCAGTCATGTTATCTTTATCAACTCCTTTGAGTCTCAATATAGATTATCAATAGTAGAATTATGTGACTCAGTATCTCTCTCAAATCCAATATTATTACCCTGAATCATCTTTGATAATATATATATATATATATATATATATATATTAGATATTCTTCTTCTTCCTTTTTGGAGAAATGTGATCATAGGAAATGTCTTAGACCTTGTTTCTTATTATCATTATTATTCCTTAATGAAAAAGTACTTTTAATAAATTTCATCATTATCTCTCTAATAATATTAATATCAATTTCATCGCTTTTATGATATACAATGAAATATCTATGACAAGTGAATCGATTTCTCTCAATTCCATTACCTCCATTCCTACGTCTACCTCATTTATATCATATATAGTATGAACATATATTGGATTATTTAATTTTTTTAATTATTGATTAAATTCTTAATGCATAATATTTTCAAACTTTTCACATTCATATCTACTTTTAACTAATCCTAAAACTCATTCTCAAAATTCTACATAATTTTTTTACAATTATTCTTCTTTAAAAAATATGTGAGAATTTAATATCTCCCTTATTCCATGAAAAAATATCATCACATCATGGAATCTCACATAATTTTGTGACTAAATTTAGATATAAGAACCCTAAAACCACATGACATTATCTAATTTGTGGCCCTCATCTGTTTATCATTTCACAGACTCCATGTCAAGTCCTTCTCATTCATGTGGTGTTTTCAACTCATATTTCAGAACCATATTTTTCTAGTTTCATATCCTCACCCTTCTTTATAGTGGTAAATTTTTCCCCATCGTGTGAATATCACCATCTAACCATAAATAAAAATTAATTTGAATATTTTTTTTTTATGTTTTCCAAATTGAGACACATCTTTTTCTTCATCTTATTTATCTTTTCCACTTATAGTTTTAAAAATACTCATCATTTAATATTTGGATAACATTCTATTCTCATAATGAGGAATATTGAACATGATTTATAATAATCTTATGTATCTTAGTGTATCTTATAAGATTTTTGATTTTATCTTCACGTATTCTGAATGTAATTCTTATATATACACTCCCTTTAATAATTTTTAGCACAAACTTGTTGATGACTCTTATGAATACATCATAGTTACTCATAAATAATTAGTGAAATTTCAAATTATTCTTTATAGCTATAGATTTCAGTTCATGTATAATTTAAATAACATAAATTATTACATATGTAGACCATTATTCATACACATACTTTAGTTAATTATTTGATTATGTACCTTCAATTTTTTAATAATGACGCAAAACTACAAAAACTAGTATTAAGGCCTCTCTAATAATTCCTAACCATGTAAAAATAAATATATGTTTTTCTAAATAATAATAGTATTTCTAATATCTACTCAACTTCATTCCCAATTATAGGGATCCTATGAATACTATACTTTGAGAATTTTAATAAAGATCAACTTCCTCAAACAACCCCAACATTATCTAATTATTGTTCAATGAATAACATAAGTGAAACAATAAATTTAATGCAGTAGTATTTATATAAATTAATTAATGGAAGGAATATCAGTATTTTGTCCATCCTTGTGCTTCACAATATAAGATCTATTATGTACAATCCTAGCCTACACAGCCAAAAATCTCATACTTTATAAATCTATTGAAAGAAGTTATTCCATTACATTAAAATAGTTTCTTTTGAATAATTTTAGTCATTATCCATAATCATAAAATGTAAATGATGTTCTATATAATTTCATTGCATGGGAATTAAAAGTAAAATATTATTATCCATATCTATTTTCATTAGTTATTAATGGTAGAAACAGAGTTCCTCTTCCAATCAATATACGAGTAGTATATTATTCTCCTTCATTGGTCTCATCATTATTACTAATAATTAATATATAATGAATTATATAGTTATTTATATTGTAACATCCCAGGTAAATAAAGAATAAAGAATTTTCATATTTATTAATATTTACGAATTATATATTAATTTTACTTTAAAGGGGTTTCTATGTTCGATAGCGTACCCGATACGCAACAACGAGTTTCTTGGGAATCTTACGTTGCACTCTAATAATAAAATAATATTATTTTAAATGGTAGTTAACGCCTAGCCGTTTTAATGGAAGGAATGTATAGAACTAACTAAAAAATGATTATATATGTTTGTCAAATATTTTTACTCTTTACAATAAATTTTAGAGGATTAAAAATGCAAATGAATCCAGTTTTTAAGCATAAACATTCTAATATTCTTTAAAAGGTCGATTAACCGCCTTTTGATGGAGAACCCCTTTTAAATCCACTTTTGACAATTTTATAAGCTCTATTTTTCAAAATAAACATATTATTTATGATTGGGACAATGAAATTTACCTTGGTTTAATTTATGGTATTTTCCTGACAATGTTCATTTTTTAATGAATAGTGAAAAATACTGCATTTTACATCAAAACTGCTTTTTCATATAATTTAGTTATATGGTTATATTATCTTTTTAATTTGTTTTAAAGTGTAATTAGAATATAATTTTACCTTGTAATTCAATTATGGTCATTGGGATTAATTTCACTTTGGAATTAGGCATAAACAAGTGCCAACCTTTTCATAAATATTGTTTCTAAAAAACCCACTATTTGTTTTGACAACGGGAAGTTTTTTTAAAATTAATTATTGAAATTTATGTGTTTTGAATTTGGTAAAATTAATTACATATTTGGAATCAGAATTTCCAAATTATGTAATTAAGACTCTTTTTTTTGGACATTATGAATAGTAATGACGGTAGTTATCTTTAATTATCTTGATTAATGAGTAATCAGGTAGTTAATGATAATAAGATAATATCATAATAATAAAAAATGACCACAAAATGTGTCCTAAGGCTACTGGTTGTCTCATGGATGACCATGGGATTCCTTGTGATAAACATGGGGGCCCCATGGAATCACTTTTTTGAGAAAGTGACTTTTTATCTTTTTATTTTTAAAGAATGTTAAATGTAACAAAGAATGTATCACCTAAGTAAAATATTTTTAATTTTGTCTAAATAAATGATATTTTGGAGTATAAATTTTCATTAGAAAGATAAAACCATTTCATAAATCATTATATTTTTTTAACTTTTCGAAATTAAATATATTAAATTATTTATGACATCAAGATGATGTAGTGATTACCTCATTAATAATGGATTTAAATAAAATGAAACAGTAATGTAAAATCTATGACCTAAACATGTCCAAAACCAATTGTATGGGTATAATGCGAACCCTTATCACCTTATCCTAGAATTATATCAATGTGGGACCTATTAAATCTGAATATCATTTTAAAATAAAGTAACTTTTCTTTACTTTCCAAGAGTGCCCCTCCTCTCCTCTTATAAAAGGCCCCCACCTCTACATCGTTACCCACACTTCCAAAGCCTTTGGCATGGCCAAAACCTGCCCATTTTGTCTCTCCAAATCCCTCTATTACTCCTTGAAGCCTCACTTCGGGCAGAAGTCTTCCCAAGGAAGCCTTTGAGCTCAAACCAAAGGGAGTTACCCAATTTTAAGGTAATGTCTTCTTTTGAGTCCTTTTGTTTTATTTTGCATCTCCAACACCCTAAACTCTTTTTATTATTTTCTTTTGTAAAAAATCCAGTATATTAAATATACTAGGATGTTGTTATAAGAAGTATTCGAGCTACACTTACACACACCTACATCTAATGGTTAAAGAACATACTGTTTCCGTGGATGGAGAATTTCTGCCTCCCGAAACGATGATTGTTCAACATTCTTTTAACACCTTAAAATGTGGACATTAAGATGACAATATATTTATATATGATATATAATATGTTTATGTTTTCCTTAAGCTTCTATATTTTTCATTTTGAGCATACCTTTATGGCTTCCATTATGGGTAAACACGATAATTTCATTTTAGGAAGTGCAGACTACCGCCCCCTCAAAGTGATTTGATTCGTTAATGCCATATGTGGGATGTATAAAGGATGGATTTAAAGTTATTATATATGATTTTATACTGGAATTATAATATACCTCTATATTATTATTATTTCATCCCATTAAAGTATGAGATATAAATGAAAGTTTCATTTATGCGTACATACGACATATCGTCTCCATGAACGATGCATTTCAGTTCTTATCCCCAATTGTAATGTACTATTATAAGTAAATGTATATAGGGGATATATATGATGTATGTTACATATAAATGATTAATATAATTCTGGAATTAAAATATACATACCTCTCATTTAGTTTTAATTCCATTAATATGATATAGAAATGGAAGTAGCGTTCATGCGTACATATGGCTTACCGTCTCCATGAACGGTGCATTTCATTTCTTACCTCTAAATTATTATGTAATATTATAAATGCATTTATATACTGGATATATATGACATATATGATATCTACATCATGAGTATAACTCTGGATATAATGGATACATGAACAACTTGTAATTATAAAGAGCATATTTTTGACTCAAGTACCAAAGATCATTAAAATGACAGTTAATAACTTAAATAATTACATAGTGTTCATGACATGGTAATAAGTGATATAAAAGGAATAATGAACTTGAAAAAGGTTCTTACGAAAGTAGAAATTAACTCAAGTTTATTATTCAGAAGGTTAAAGAACAATCGAGTCAAGTCGGACCTGAGGTAAGGGACTTTATCTCAATCTCCTTTCATTGAGGCATATTTCGTTTTATACACGAATTTCTTTTATACGGTGTATAAACCTCTTTGACTTTTACTTTTATACAAAAGGAATATTTTTATATGAAGCGTTTTACAAAATGACAAAAAGGAATTTTTCTTTTAACGTACGGAGTGACAACGACCTTTTCTGCCGCCGCGAGTATTATTTGGTCTTTGGATTCCTAAACAAGCTGTACTATTTTTTTAAAATGAAATAAATACCATATACTCTTTTATGTATTTTGGTATTGAAAATGGTTTTTATAATAGATTTTTTATGTCAATATGTTTAAGTGATATATTGTGATCAAGATGTGGAAATGTTTTCTTTCAATTATATTTGTTTTATGTCTTATGATTTTTATAATGGTACTTGGACATTTGACGGGTGGTTACGTGATAAACCATGTGACGGGTGGTGCCGTGAATTCCAGGACGAGTGGTTACGTTATAACCTCCAATGCATTGGGTATGGAAGTCGGCCGTATTGCTATTCCATTAAGTATGTACGGAAGTTGTCCATATGGCTATTTCATTATGTGATATGTGTGGAAGTAGACCGTATGGTTATTCCACTTAAGTATGTTTATGTCCCAAGTTACCTTTATATGTTATGTGTTCTTTATATGGGTTTTATGGTATTCCTTTGGTTACAAAAGGGTAAGTAATGATATTTTATTCAGTGAAGAGCTTTCACTACTTCATGAAGGTGAAGGTATTACTTTGATAAAGTATACATGGTTTAATTGATGTTTGAAAAACTAACAGTTTTCATTATTTCTATATCTCTTACTGAGCTTTTTATGCACACCCCAAGTTTTTTTGAAATGTTTTTTCACATGACTTAATGTGGAAGAGGGTCAAGGATGGGATAAAGGGAAATTCATGCTATCTAAAACATGGAACTAGACATGTTTCTTTTTAAGAGTTTTTATTTTATGGAAACTTAGTATACTTTGTAATCTTTTGAGATGTAACAGTTATGTCCTAATTCTCTAAAACTCTAAACCTGAAAAGATCCTTAATGTGAATTATTCATTTAACTCAATATTAAGTATGGTTTAAGGCTAGGGCATTATAGTTGGTATCAGAGGTCGGTTTAGAAAACATTAGGAGTTAGAAAAGTGTAAAATTATTAGATAATTTATGGTATGATTGAAATGATATATCATTTAAAGATTACCATGTTGCTTCGCCTAAGATATTTATGTGTTCATAATGGTTTTCCGAAGAGGAAACAATGCAGCTTTGTTGGGACGACATCAGGAGGAAGACAACCTTCCAAATTAGCAAACTGAGATGGTTGGAATCGGAACTGAACAGTTTGTTGCAGTGATGGCAAAGTTGACTCAGGCTATAAATAGTGGTGTTATCCATGCACGATATCAGCCAGATCAACTGCATAGGAACTTGTCAGTGGTGGAACATTTCATGAGGCAACATCCCCCATCATTCAGATGACCATCTGACCCCGTACAAGCTGAAGGGTGGATTAAAGCACTGGAGAATATTTTTGATGTCATGGGGTGTTCAGAACATCAAAAGGTTAGTCTTTCTATTTACCGTTTTGAAGGTGAAGCTGATCAGTGTTGGTCGATGGTATCAGGGATAATGATGAGATTGAGGATCTTCACTGGGACAAATTCAAAGGTATGTTTCTTGAGAAATATTTTCCTAAGGTGGTTTGTCTTAGGATGGAAAAATAGTTCCTAGAGTTGAGGCAAGAGGATGATTCAGTGGCTGCTTATGAAGCAAAGTTCACTCGATTGGAAAGGTATGCTCCAAACATCATACGAGATATTGATAGTAAAATAAACCATTTTTACTCAGGGTTAAATCCATAGTATCGAAGGGCTTTATCTTCTCTTGATTTCAAAAGTTATGAAAAACTTGGTTGATGTGCGGAGAAGGTGGAAATGGAGTTTTCCGATGATCAGGTGTTCTATGAAAAACAACAGAATAAGAGGTCCAGTTGGAAGGAAAAAGGGACGAATTCATCAAAGAAGCAAGGAGGTAAGAAAACCAAATATCCATCCTGTGAGGAGTGTGGTAAAATGCATCCTGGAGAATGTTTATCCAAGTCTGGTAAGTTCTTTCGGTGTGGTAAGTCTGGTCATATTGCTCGTAATTGTAAGGAGGATGATCAAGCAGGCAATGAAAAGCCATCGGTAAGATGTTTTAAGTGTAATGAAATGGATCATTATGCAAATGAGTGTCTAACTAAGAACTAAAATGGGGGAAAGTAGCCATAATAAAAGCAGAAAGGGGTGGTGAAATCCTTTGCAACAACCTCAGTAGATGTTGGGCCATAGAATGAAGTGGTATCGGGTACACTGTTTGTTTGTTCAGATTATGCCAATGTGTTGGTTGATTCGGGGTCTACACACTCTTTCATTTCTGAGAAGTTTTCTAGTAAATTGGAAATTCCATCTGAAGATATGAATCCTGAACTTATGGTAAAAACACCCAGAGGGAACGTTGAGACAAAAAGGAATTATAAGAACCTTCCTATCCTTGTGTGTGGAAAGAATCTACCAGAAAACCTTATTATTTTTCCCTTAGTAGAGTTTGATGTTATTTTCGGCATGGATTGGCTTTTTTTATCATGCTAAGATTGACTGTAGAGCTAAAATGGTTTCTTTTCAGAAAGATTTTCAGTTAGTATAAAAGAATGAACCCTTGATTTTTATAACATATCAGGATGTTGAGAAACTCGTAAATGATGGAAATGAATGTTACCTTGTAAATATTGTTGAAAATAAAGGAACTGTTCAGATTAATGATGTGCCAGTGGTAAATGAGTATCTTGATGTTTTTCCTGATGAGTTGCCTGGTATTATTCATGATCGGGAAGTTGAATTTACTTTTGACTTAGTTACTGATTCTAAGCCAATTTCAAAACCCCCTTATCGAATGGATCAAGTTGAACTTTTAGAGTTAACGAAGAAATTGCATGAGTTATTAGATAAAGGTTTCATTCGACCTAGCACATCACCATGGGGTGATCCTGTCTTGTTTGTTAAAAAGAAAGATGGATCAATGATACTTTTCATTGATTATAGAGCCTTGAATAATATTACTGTTAAGAACAAGTATCCTTTGCCTCATATCGATTATTTGTTTGATCAGCTCCAGGGAGCTCAGTATTTTTCAAAGATTGACTTGAGTTCAGGGTACCATCAGTTGAAAGTAAAAGAAGCAGACATTCTGAAGACTGCGTTCCGTACTAGATATGGCCATTATGAATTTGTAGTTATGCCTTTTGGGTTAACCAATGCACCTGCTGTATTTATGGACCTTATGAATAGAATTTCCATGAGTTCTTGGATAAGTTTGTGGTTGTTTTCATTGATGATATTTTGGTGTTTTCTAAAAGTAAAGTGTAGAATGAAATTCATTTAAGGGTTATCTTGCAAACCTTAAAAGAAAAGAAACTATATGGAAAATCCAACAAGTGTGAGTTTTGGTTACAATAAATTTCTTTCCTGGGTCACATTGTTTCAAAAGATGGCATAATTGTTGATCCTGCTAAAACAAAAGTTGTTGAAGAATGGCCAAGACCCACAAATGTTACTGAGATCCGTATTTTTCTTGGATTGGCAGGTTACTACCGATGGTTTGTTGATATTTTTTAACGATTATCTAGTCCAATTACTAAGATAACTTGGAAGGGTGTTAAGTTTATCTGGACAAAAGAATGTCATGATTGTTTTTAGGAGTTGAAAAGAAGGTTGGTGAATGCTCGTGTTTTGGAACTTACTTCCAAGAATGGTGAGTTTGTTATATACAGTGATGCTTTGTTGAAGGGACTTGGTTGTGTCCTTATGCAGAATGATCAGGTAATTGCTTATGCATTACGTCAGTTGAAAACTCATGAGGTAAATTACCCTACACATGATTTGGAATTACCTGCTATTGTTTTTGCTTTAAAAATTTAGAGGCATCATTTGTATGGAGTAATGTGTGAAATATTTACGGATCACAAAATTTTAAAGTATATATTCACTCAGAATGAATTCAACATGAGATAGAGGAGATGGCTGGAATTAATCAAGGATTATGATTGTATAATTCACTACCATCCGGGAAAAGCAAATAAAGTGTCTGATGCTTTGAGTCGAAAAAGTAATGCTTCATTAACCATGATACGTTTGGAACGAGATCCTTTGGTTTTTGATTTGATGAACTTTGGCATAGAAGTTGTTGGTGTAGGAAGTTCTTCTGTTTTGTTTCAGGTATCAGTGAGATTGTCCCTATCAGACAGAATTAAGCACAGCGGGAAGACAGTGAGTTGCAGAAAAAGGTAGAGCTGGTCCAGAAGGGTAAGTTGCCTGTATTCAACATTGATAATGATTGTGTTTTGAGGTTTGGGAAGAGATTATATATGCCTAGTGATTCCAAGTTGAAGAATGAGTTGTTATGTGAGGCTCACAGTTCCAAATTTTTAGTTCATCCTGGCAGTACTAAGATGTACAGAGATCTGCGGGAGTAGTACTGGTGGGATGGAATGAAAAGGAATATTGCTGATTTTACTGTGAAGTGTTTGACTTGTCAGCAGGTTAAAGCAGAGCAGCAGTTACCGAAAGGGATGCTTTAGCCTTTACCAGTTCCAGAGTGGAAATGGGAAAACATATCCATGAACATTGTTGTGGGATTACCGAGGACATCTCGAGGTAATAATGCAATCTGGGTTATTGTTGATCGCTTGACTAAATCTGCTAATTTCCTTTCTATATGAGATACTTTTTCACTAGATCAACTTTCCCATTTGAATCTTAAATAGATAGTCAGGTTACATGGAGTTCCTCTATCTATTGTGTCCGATCATGATCCCATGTTTACTTCTAACTTTTGGAAAGGCCTTCAGAATTCGTTGGGTACTGAATTAAATTTTAGTATAGCTTTTCATCCTCAATCAGATGGGCAGTCAGAACGAACAATTCATACCTTGGAGGATATGCTACGAGATTGTTCGATGGATTATCTGGGAAGTTGGGACCAGCATCTTTCATTGGTTTATTTTTCTTATAATAACAGTTTTCATTCAAGTATACAGATGGCACCATTTGAGGCATTATATGGGAAGCGGTGTCGAACTCCATCATTTTGGGATGAAGTGGGTGAAAGGAAGCTGATGGGACTAGAATTGGACGAAGATATGGCAGAAAAAGTTTAGTTGATTCAGAAACACATAAGAACAGCTTATAGCAGGAAGAAGAGTTATGCAGATAACCGGAGGAATGATCTTTGTTTCAAGGTAGGTGATCATGTTTTTCTCAAGGTTTCTCCATGGAAAGGTGTGATGCGATTTGGTAAGAAAGGAAAGCAGAGTCCAAGGTTCATTGGACCATATGAAATTATGGAGAGAGTTAGATCAGTTGCATACAGAGTGGATTTACCTCCGAGTTTATCTCAGGTACACAATGTTTTTCATGTTTCGATGTTGAGGAAGTATATGCCAGTTTCATCTCATATTTTGAGCCCAGAGGTAGTTGAGCTGGAAGAGAACCTCTTTTATGAGGAACAACCAGACCAAATTCTTGACTGAAGAGAGAAAGTGTTGCGAAATAAGGTAATCCACCAGGTAAAGGTTTTGTGGAAAAACCATATTGTTGAAGAGGCAACGTGGGAATCTAAAAATTCTATGAGGGATAAATACCCCCCACTTATTTTGATAAGTGAATAAAATTGCAAGGACGCAATTCCCAAAAGGGGGGAAGGATGTAACATCCCAGGTAAATAAAGAATAAAGAATTTCATATTTATTAATATTTACGAATTATATATTAATTTTACTTTAAAGGGGTTTCTATGTTCGATAGCATACCTGATACGCAACAATGAGTTTCTTGGGAATCTTACGTTGCACTCTAATAATAAAATAATATTATTTTAAATGGTAGTTAACGCCTAGCCGTTGTAATAGAGGGAATGAACAGAACTAACTAAAAAATGATTATATATGTCTGTCAAATATTTTTACTCTTTACAATAAATGTTAGAGGATTAAAAATGAAAATAAATCCATTTTTAAGCGTAAACATTCTAATATTCTTTAAAAGGTCGATTAACCGCCTTTTGATGGAGAACCCCTTTTAAATCCACTTTTTGAAAATTTTATAAGATCTATTTTTCAAAATAAACATATTATTTATTATAGGGACATTGAAATTTACCTTGGGTTAATTTTTGGTATTTTTCTGACAATGTTCTTTTTTCAATGAATAGTGAAAAATACTGCATTTTACATCAAAACTACTTTTTCATATAATTTAATTATATGGATATATTATCTTTTTAATTTGTTTTAAAGTTTAATTAGAATATATTTTTACCATTTAATTCAATGATGGTCATTGGGAATAATTTCACTTTGGAATTAGGCATAAACAAGTTCCAAACTTTCCATAAATATTGTTTCTAAAAAACCCGCTATTTGTTTTGACAACGTGAAGTTTTTTTTAAATTAATTATTTCAATTTATGTGTTTGGAATTTGGTAAAATGAATTATATATTTTTAATCAGAAGGTCCAAATTATTTAATTAAGACTCTTTTGTTTTTGGACATTATGAATAGTAACGACGGTAATTATCTTTAATTATCTTGATTAATGAGTAATCAGGTAGTTAAAGATAATAAGATAATATCATAATAACAAAAAATGACCAAAAAATATGTTTTAAGGATACTGGTTGTCTCATGGCCGACCATGGGATTCCTTGTTCCAAACTTGGGGGCCCCATGGAATCACTTTTGTGAGAAAGTGACTTTTTATCTTTTTTTTAAAGAATGTTAAATGTAACAATGAATGTATCATCTAAGTAAAATATTTTTAATTTTGCCTATATAAATTATCTTTTGGACTATAAATATTCATTAGAAAGCTAAAAATATTTCCTATATCATGATATTTGTTTTATAATTTTTAGAAATTATATATATTAAATTATTTATGACATCATGATGATGCAATGATTACCTCATTAATAATGGATTTAAATAAAATTAATAGATAATTTAAAATCTATGGCCTAAACATGTCCAAAACATATTGGATTTGTATATTTCAAACCCTTATAACTTTATACTAGAATTATATCAATGTGGGACCTCTTAAATATGAATATCATTTTTAAATAAAGTAACTTATCTTTACATTCCAAGAGTGCCCCTCCTCTCCTCTTATAAAAGGCCCCCACCTCTACCTCTTTACCCACACATCAAAAGCCTTTGGCTCGGCCAAACCCTGCCCATTTTGTCTCTCCACATCCATATATTACTCATTTAATCCTCACTTTGGGCAGAAGTCTTCCCAAGGAAACCTTTGAGCTCAAACCAAAGGGAGTTACCCAATTTTAAGGTAATGTCTTCTTTTGAGTCCTTTTGTTTTATTTTGCTTCTCCAACCCCCTAAACTCTTTTTATTCTTTTCTTTTGTAACAAATAAAGTATAGTAAATATACTAGGATGTTTTTATAAGAAGTATTCCAGATAAAATTACACACACCTATATCTAATGGTTAAAGAACATACTGTTTCCGTGGATGACGAATTTCTGCCTCCCGAAACGATGATTGTTCAACATTCTTTTAACACCTTCAAAGGTGGCCATTAAGATGACACTATATTTATATATGATATATAATATGTTTATGTTTTCCTTAAGCTTCTGTATTTTTCATTTTGAGCATACCTTTATGGCTTCCATTATGGGTAAACATGATAATTTCATTTTAGGAAGTGCGGACTACCGCCCCCTCAAAGTGATTTGATTCGTTAATGCCATATGTGGGACGTATAAAGGATGGATTTAAAGTTATTATATTTGATGTTATACTGGAATAATAATATACCTCTATATCATTATTATTTCTTCCCATTAAAGTATGATATATAAATGATAGTAGCATTCACGCGTACGTACGGCTTACTGTCTCCATGAACGGTGCATTTCATTTCTTATCCCCAAATGTAATGTACTATTATAAGTACATGTATATAATGGATATATATTATGTATGTTACATCTAAATGATTAATATAATTCTGGAATTAAAATATACATACCTCTCATTTAGTTTTAATTCCATTAATATGACATAGAAATGGAATTAGCGTTCATGCGTACGTACGGCTTACCGTCTCCATGAACGGTGCATTTCATTTCTTACCTCTAAATGATTATGTAATATTATAAATTAATTTATATACTGGATATATATGATATATACGATATCTAAATCATGAGTATAACTCTGGATATAATTGATACATGAACAACTTGTAATTATAAAGAGCATATTTTTGACTCAAGTACCAATGATCGTTAAAATGACCGTTAATAACGTAAATAATTACATAGTGTTCATGACATGGTAATAAGTGATATAAAAGAAATAATGAACTTGAAAAAGGTTTTTAAGAAAGTAGAAATTAACTCAAGTTTATTATTCATGACGTTAAAGAACGATCGAGTCAAGTCGGACCTGAGGTAAGGGACTTCGTCTCAATCTATTTTAATTGAGGCATATTTCGTTTTATACACAACTTTATTTTATACGCTGTATAAACCCCTTTGACTATTACTTTTATTCAAAAGGAATATTTTTCTATGATGCATTTTACAAAACAACAAAAAGGAATGTATCTTTTAACGTACGCGATGACAACAACCTTTTCTACCACCGCGCGTATTATTTGGTCTTTGGCTTCTGGAACAAGCCGTAATGTTTTTTTGAAATGAAATAAATACCATATACTCTTTTATGTATATTGGTATTGAAAATGGTTTTTATAATGGATTTGTTATGTCAATATATTTAAGTGATATATTTTTATCAAGGTGTGGAAATGTTTTCTTTCCATTATATTTGTTTTATGTCTTATGATTTTTATAATGGTACTTGGACATTTGATGGGTGGTTACGTGATAAACCATATGACGGGTGGTTCCATGAATACCAGGATTGGTTGTTACGTTATAACCTCCAATGCATTAGGTATGGAAGTCGGCCGTATGGCTATTCCATTAAGTATGTATGGAAGTTGGCCGTATGGCTATTCCATTAAGTGATATGTGTGGAAGTCGACTTTATGGTTTTTCCACTTAAGTATGTTTATGTCCCAAGTTACCTTTATATGTTATGTGTTATTTATATGGGTTTTATGGTAATCATTTGGTTACAAAAGGGTATGTAATGATATTTTATTCAGTGAAGAGTTTTTACTACTTCATGAAGGTGAAGGTATTATTTTGATAAAGTATACATGGTTTACTTGATGTTTGAAAACTAACAGTTTTCATTATTTCTATATCCCTTACTGAGATTTTTATGCTCACCCCAAGTTTTTTTAAATGTTTTTCACAAGACTTAATGTGGAATAGGGTCAAGGATGGGATCAAGGGAAAGTCATGATTTCTAAAACATGGAACTAGACATGTGTCTTTTTAAGAGTTTTTATTTTATGGAAACTTAGTCTACTTTGTAATCTTTTGAGATGTAACAGTTATGTACTAATTCTCTAAAACTCTAAACCTGAAAAGATCCAAAATGTGAATTATTCATTTAATTCAATATTAAGTAAGGTTTAAGGCTGGGGCCTTATATATATATTGAAAAAATTTATACATAACCATTATAGATTTCTTTATTACTATTAATTAGGTCTCATAAATCCCCTCCCCCTATGGATTTTTTTCATTTCCCACATCACATTTAGAGTCAATATTATTTTTCCTATTATTGATAAGTTATAAAAATGTGATAGTGTAAGGTATAAACTCTATCATATTCATGTTATTTCTGTAATTTCAATTAAAATCTTCTTTCCATTTCTAAAATTTATATATTGATTTTCTAAAAAGAAGGACATAATCAAATTTCTTTTTGTAATAAGTAACCAATTAACTAAATCAAATCCCACACAATAATTACCATTGTATAAAACATGATTCTTATAATAAAAAATAAATATTATCATTAATATTTATAGTATGTGATACCTATATCGCGTAATTATTTCATGGTTCCATTGAATAATTTTCACATATAACCATACACATTACCACTTAATAAACACATTAAAAATTTCTAGTACTTGAAATTTTATTCACAAATTAGGTTTTAGTCTAGTTCAAAACCCAACCATTCATAAATATATTTAGTATAATCACATTAATTATAAAAATGTTCATAGAAAGATGCATCATTAGAATTGTTTTAGAGATTTGTATATTTTATATTGAAAATGAAAAATTAATTCTTTAATCTTACTATTCTAGTCATCTACCCCTCAATGGATACACAATTCCATTAATATGTATGGTTTTTCCTCATAAAAATAGAAATTTTAGAAACTTATTTAGGATAGCAGATTGAAACCATATAAGGAGAAAATAACTAAAACACGTGATTATGGATATTTTTCCCACAATTGAGTTCCCCCAATATTCATCTAGTTATCAAATTTATGAATCAAATATAATTCTATAAATAATGAAGAATAAATTAAAAAAATTTAGGGATAATATGGGTTACTCCTTTTCTATTAAATGATAAAATCGAGGTTGACATTTATTTCCCAATTCAGCTATATAATTTTAAAAAAAAAATCCTGTTAGGTAATACATTGATTTTATAGACATAGAAATCCAAGGATGATATGAAATTATTCAGCTTTTCAACATTATTAACATGGAAAATTGTGTTTTCACACTTTTGAGTAAATAAATTCTACTTATATCTTCTTTTTATAACATCTTATCCATATCCACATATGTTAGACATATTTTTTATCATTCCATTAGACCATTCTAATATTTCTTCCTGTGTGAAAAATCATTTTTCATAGAATAAATTTGGACACATTGGGTCAATAGTTAATTTTTTTTGTTTCATAATTATTTTCTATATCCTTGTATCCATGTCATGGAATTTTTAAGAGTGTGGAAGTTTTTTATACCCTAGAAAAATTTCTCATTTATCCTTCAAGACCACCTTCATTGGTAACTTCTCCATTCCACTACTAGGATTTCTTCCAACAAACTAATCCTTCATTCTTAGATTGATTCTTTTTGCAGCTTCATATTTCTTAGATCATCCTTGATGTTCACGGAAAATTTACAATGATCTAGGATGTGACCCTTTATTCTGTAGAATTTAAATATCATATTTTCTAAATAACCCTTATCAACAGTTCTTTTATTGTTCTATTCTTAACATAATTATTATATTCACACCATAAGGTGGGATCACCTTATATTTCATTATTTTCATTTTAGAATTTATAGCCTCATTTTTTAAATATTTTTCTGAATTATTCAAGGTATATATAAACTATAAATTATTATCATAATTGTATCCTATGATTAAATTTTCATGCAAATTATCAAGACATTGATTTCTATTTTTTTGTTAATAAATATCTCATAATTTATGATTATTTCTTTTTATCAGCCAAATTTTTCAGATCAATATATTAAAACCAAATTAGTGTAATACATATTTAATTTCCACAAATTAACATTATATTCCAATATTAATTGAAATTATATTAAAAAAATGTATTTAAAAACAATGTACAATAACCTTTTCTTTTTCCATTTACATGTAGTCTTTCTAGATATTTCCTCATAATATTTTTGGGTAAAATGAATCATCATTTTTATATTAATTAGGAATCTAAGTATCCTAATATTTATCATTTCTACTTTTGTAGTTATGGTGAACATCATTTAATTATTTCAACACATGAATTGGAATAAAATTATTTTTATACTAAACTATTAAATAAACCAAATTAGGACAAAAAGAATTATTTAATAAAAGGGTTACCTATTTTATTGATCTTATCGAAAACTGATCATTAAATGATATAATTCTATTAATTACATAATATAGAGGCGATTTTGGGTTGATATCGTGATTAAAATGGTTTATCAATACAAATTTTATCTTGGTAATTTTTATAGAATCAACTTGAACACATTTATGATTTTTTATTTTATCATCAATCTCATGACATTTCATATTGGATATATTTTTCTCATAATATAAAAATTTTATTATTTCATAAATTTTGTTCACCACTATCACAATATGGCCTTATTTACATTTTATACTTTCATGTAAGGAATTATCAAAGTGCTTAATTATTTATTATTTTATTTCCAATTATTAATTGTTAACAATAATAATATCAGTATAATTTCTTTTAAACATGGATAATTTTTTCACAAGAATTATTAGTCTCATATTTCTAAAAAATTTCCCTGAAAATATTATTTATCCATGGCGAGATTTCCATTTATGAAAATAAAATTCATTTTTCATCCACTTCCTGGATGAGATTATTTCACATTTATTACTTTTCCACAACTTCAGTATCAATCTCAGCAGCTTATAACTATTGTTTTAAAATATCATCCTAAAATACCATGAAGTACATAAATATATGTGACATAAAATCAATAAGTATATAGTTAAAATAATACATATCTTAAAAATAAAAATTTCTATGTGATTAAATATACACACACTCATAATATCTTGAACTTGATTAATCACCATTGAAGAATGATTTTATTGTTGAAGAAAAAATTATTTATCTTTAATTAGTGATGTCTCATCTTTCCATATTATAATATTTCTTATATTATTCTCCTCTACCACTTCCAATTCATCATGGGTTTGACTAAAACCATTATGGTAGTGTTAATAAGGATTTAAAATGTGTCCCCTATTTTTGGAACATTTGAATCCTCTTCAAATTTTTACATCATGTATAAATAATAAAAAAAATGGAAAATAAAAATTAAATCCAGTCATATAGAACATAAATTTTAAATTATAGAAAATAATTCTTCTAGAGATGTGTTTAGTCACCTTATAGGGGGTAGACTAGTGCGACGTTTTTACCAAAACATATTTGTACACTTTTGAATTCCCTATTAGTATGAAAACCAAAATTTTTAGTTAAAATGCATATAGATATATTAATTATAATACTCATCACATTCACACTATAGAAATGAATAAAACTAAAGATATAACAACACATGGTATTCTTACAATGTTCACACCCAATGTGGGAGACTAATCCTTTCTAAATTAGAGTTGAGTCTAAAATATTAAAAATTAATATATTACATAAGTGAATATAATTGTATAAGTTCTAAAAATTATTTATTTTATACCAACAAGTTTTGTATAATAGATTACATCGGTTAGGAGTATCATAAATGGTTTTTCATTCCCCTCTTACTAGTGTATAATATTTCATCACAAAATCTTATAAAAAATAACACTAATATACTCTAGATATCATTTAATCATAATAATTAGATATTATTACTCGTGAATATAAATTAAACTTATAATAGAAATTATAAACTACTTACCTTCACATTTTATTTATTCTTAAGCTCTCTTACTCTATGATTTTAAATCATATCAGTTATTTGTCTTCTAAGAGTCCTGAAGTATAGTATTCATAGTAATATCATGTAATTTAGTCTCTTTCTCTCAAGTATTCTCTTCGTATCCTAGATCATATTTTATGATATAGATATTTCATTGGTTTTACTATTATTCTTCTTTTATGAAATGAGCCTATCATAGGATATATATTCTGTCCTACTTTCTCATATTCTACAACTTATTCCATAATTCATAGGTTATTTTCTTCCAAATATAATTAGTTTCTCTCTTATATAATATAAATATTTATTTATTCATTCTTTGTTCGTTAGAAATAATTCTCTAGGAAAATAATATTTGGTTCTCTCAATTGTTTCGTCTTTCTTATTTTATCACTTTTGAATCTCACATTGAGTGGAAATTTTTTCCATATTTTAATATTATTATCTCCCTTCAATTGTTGTAGCAAAATCCTATACCATAATACTTATTCAATTATCATTTAAGATAATCCATAAAATATTTTCTTTAAATTCCAAATGATAACTAAAATTATCATGACCCTTATTCTCCGAAAAATCCATCATCTTTAACTCTAATTATATCTGCAAGCTGAACTATCATAAGGGAATTGAATTTCACATCACAGTGTGACATTATCTATATAAAACATGAATATGGTACAAAAAAATTAATTATATTGGGGAATTAATATACTACACATTTCTCATACACCACAACAAGGCCAACTCATTCATAGCATAAATGTATTTCATATTTTAGAACCATATTCACATGGTTTCATGTCAACTACCTATTTTATTGTGTGATATTATTATCCATAGAATTAATGGAAGAAACAAGGAAAGGAAATGCCTATAAGAAGGAGAAAGTGGAGACCCAAGAAAAGAACCAAGAGTGATGGAAGAAGAGGCAGGGGTGTCTGAAGCTCATGCTCCACTCCAAGGAAGAAATGATTGAAAAACTCCTTTCACCCAACACCTCAAATGAGGACATTTTAAGAATTTATGAATGAAGGTTGATTGTTGATGCCACAGAGGAGCAATAAGTGTGGATAGACAATCAAGACCGAATCATTTCCCAGGGCTTCAATCAATGAAAAATCACCTTGGAAGAATTCATTCAGATAATGGATAGAATGGTTACTCACCTTAAGGAACTCATCAAAGTGGATCCAGACACCTAGGTTAGTACTCTGCACTGGGAACTATATAGAGTGTTTGACTCAAAGAACCTTAGTCTTGTGTTTAACCATTTTGTGAGCTCTTTTAGTACGTAGTGGTTTTTATTTTGTGAACCATGGTTTCCCACTTGTCATTAAAGTGGATATATAATAAAAATTTATATTGGAGGAGGAGGATATTATATTTAAATAATTATAATCATTTATTAATTGAGTAAATTTTTTATCATCATCTTAGATAAATTATATAATTGTTTTTTAAAAATCCATACCTTCTCAAATATGGAAAACTTCTAGTTCTCTAATTGATGACTCTTATATATAATTAAATTGAATATTATGCATCTCAATGTCCCTATTTTTCTTTATAATTTTAACTTCACTCATTCTAGTATTGACTCCCAAATAAATATCCCCTTTCACAATTTTTAGTAAATAAATCTAGATAACACCCACATATGAATTACAGTTATTCATTAATTCTAAGAGATCTTTAAAATTAATCTAGACTACTATTTAGTTGAATTCATATATGTTTTATATGATTATTAGGAATTATTCAGATTAATTTTTTTTCAAAAATGCACCTTTCTCAATTGAATGCTTTTAACAGCTACATAATGTTTCAAATTAACTTGGAACATAATAAATTAATCTCAAGTAATCTCTAAAAATTCAAAAAAAATGATGAAAAAATTTATGGAATTTTAAAACAATATGAATATTTAATATTATCTTCATCATCATTTCCATGGCCCTATATCATATAAATTCTCCTCTTTAATTATTTACTAAAGATCCACTTCCCCCAATAAACTTCGTATTCAACTAAAAATTATTCAATTCATTATCTAAGGGATATTATTCATTTAATATAATATCCTTATTTTTAAATAATTCATGGTTAGATTTCCTCTCATTCATAATTCATTGCATTTCACTTTAGAATCTATTTTATCCATCAATCATAGATAGCTTAATGATATATATCCACTTTTGGAATTTTATTAAATAAATCTATTCCTTCATAAACCAAAACTTATATTTTATCCTTTAAAACCCATAATAGTAATTTTTATATATAATCTTAATTTTCTTGAATTAATTTCTCTGGTAATTCAAAGTAGTAACATCACCTATATCTATATTTACATTAATTTATAATGGTAGAAACTCAATTTTATTTTATAATCTATATATGATCTACTTCTTATTCATATTCATTATGATATTCATTATCAAAAATTTTTTGTGGAATACTAATTTGTATATAATAGTTATATTGTGAAAAAATGCATCCATTCCATTCATTATTCTAAATAACCATTCAATTTGTCTCTTAAATGGTTTTATATTTTATCTACGTTTTCATTCAGATGGATTCACTGATTAACAATGTATGCATGTTTTCATTTTTTACCATGTTTTATTTGATTAGAATATCCACTATATAGGAAAATGTTTTCCTAATTTAATGTAATGCATTTTTAATCTCTCCATTATCATGAAAATCAATAATAGAAGATGAATTAACATCTTGAGCCCCAGATGATTGAACAAATGCGTTTTCATCACTATTAGAACAATATTCTTCAGTATTGAAGAAATTATTCTAGATTGGTTAACACTATATCAATAGAAATAGGAATTCATAAAAATTGATCCTTATTTTAATGGTATTCCTTTTTACCATCAATGTTTCTTTTCAATATTGAGAAGTTATCCATTAGACATGTACTCTACTAGAGATACTCAACAATAGGATAACTGTGTATGGTTCACAATATAATATTCTCTTCTATTACTGCATAGAGTTTAAAATATGAAGTTACATCTCCATAAAAAGTGAAAAATGTGATTTTATTATATACTACATTGGATAGGATGATCATGTAATTTTTAAATATTTTTTTTCCATATGATGAATGAGAAGTTTTAAACATTCATTCACATAATTACATAGAAAAATGAGAACATCTTATAAAACATTAGGGTTGTAAAGTTTGGCATATCTTCTAATTTTGGGTTCTTCCATCCTTTTTTGTGGTTCTAGGTGACAATGTATCAAGCTTCATATGATTCGTATGTGGGACTATCACCAAAAATTATTTCAATTTTTTCATCAATAGATTATTCCCAGAATCTGAGTTATAATACCATATCCCAGTTAACATGGTTTATTTTATAGTATAAAATTTCCTCATCTGCATCAGCATACATATAAGAGGCGTAAAAATACTGAAAAGGGACAACACCATACATTAAGGGGGATAGTAACTTGAGGTCATATATTTATCAATAATATAAACATTATAAGATGTGATAATAAATAAATATTTCCATGGAATCACAATGATAAATAAATTATATAAATAACATAAAATGTAATATAAAATGGACCCATGTCATATTTCTGTAAAAAGGTAATCCCCATTGGTGGTGGATAAATATATATGATATACAAAAAGAGGAACATAATATTAAGATTATGAAATAAAAATTGATCATATAGGGAATCATTTTATAGCCTATTTTAATACCCAAATATATATACCTAATACCCCAATTTAGGGTCCTTCCCTTTACATATGATCTATATAAAATTATACTCATAAAATAGAGTACCTTTAATGTCTGTGAGTATGAAAACATTGTACTATATAACTAACACATTCTTAGAATAAGTGGGAATATATATATATATATGCACATTCATTGGGGGAAACTAATTAACAATAAGAAAATATAAACCCTGATTAATTTATTGTGAACTGACTATAACACCATGATCTGTAACTATATGTGATATGGTCCACGCCTACTAATAGTAGTCATCCCATATGAAACACTAACATTAGTTACATATAATGTTTTAAATGGAAGGAATCACAGTTCCTATCCTCCCAGACCATCTAAATTTATATTCATGTTGGGTAAGAGCACATGGATATGTATCACTTTCCTTGATAACATAAGATGTTATTTTATGAGGGAATCACACTTTTCAATCTCCCACAAAATCCGAACTATCATATGTCATGGGTGTGATCCCATGGTTATGCCATGTATCTACTAGTCACCTAGGAAGAGTTAAAAGGTAGACATAGTAATTTTAAATATCTAATATTATACAAATTAATAGCCTCATATAAGGAAATTTCTCATGGTTATCCACAATTGAAACAAAATATACACAATGAAAAATTGTAACAAAAACCAATACCCAATCACTAACCACACACCATTCTCAATAAAAATCCATTTCCATCAAAAGATCCTGAGTATTGACATTATCCACTCCTTTATCTTCTCTAATCCAAAAAATCATATTTTATATTCCTCAAAAACAAATTTAATCATTTAAGAGTTATTATATCCCATAATCCATCATAAATCCACTACTCTTATAGTGATATAAGGAATCACAAAAAACTCTGTTTTGGCCTAGCTAAACATGGAAAAAGTCCCTAAAAAAATCCCACATTCTCTAAAAATAAACCAGTATTACCATTTAACATTAATATCAATCCCTTTTAGGTTTCATTCTATATATTTATACCCACTTGGAAACATTTGTACCTTAATATGAATCGTATAGGGACAACGCACGAACCTTTTAGCAAGATAGGTCATGTAATACCATGAAAATAATAAAACATCATAAAGAATTCATTAACCAATCCTTAGATATCCCACACTCCAAGAACCTCCATTAAAAATATTCTAAATCCAATGAAATAATTTTTTTACATAAATCTATTAAATTAGGGGTTTATCATGAAGTTAGAAGAAACAGTTAAGGAAATTGTTTTATATGTCTTTAATAGGGTTAAACATACAAAATGTGAACTAATGAAACTAAATAAAATTAAATATTCCATGAATTTTGTGAGGAGTCATTTTTAGGAAGCTAATAGGACTAAAAAATTGGAGTTCTAGATTTTTTGGTGTTAGGACGGGTAAAAAGGATGGTTAAATGTGAACTATGTGGATATTTTAATGAAATCCCTAAAAATTTAGCCATAATCCATGAGGTACCTAGTCAATGTTTATTGAGTACTTTCTTCCCTTAATTAGAACAATCCTAACAACCATTGGTTTACTATTGGGGCTTATGGCCTTACCACACCACTACACGGTTCAATGAGTACCAGTTTCCATTCCTTTGGTACCTTCTAACAATCTGCATCAAGTTTTAGAAGTATTCTCCTTGTTACCCATATCTAAACCACCTGTAAATCCCAAAACCATATAAGAATATCCATGATACCAATTAATAAAAAAATTTAATCTAAAAATAAAATAGAATAAAACATCAAATTTAAAGGATCATTAAAATCTCCCTCATGAGGGAATCTTATCCTTAAAATTAATCCTCATGGATACTTACTACATAATTTTATCCACTAGTATCATATATTTTTCTCCCATTACTGGGTATATGAATTTATATTTTTTTTACTAAAATTATTTTACAATATGGTATTTATTTTCTAAAATCATCTTCTAACTCCATTCATCCATATAAACCTAAAATTCCTTAAAATAATCATTCTCTTATAACTTTAGATCCTCAATATAAATAATTTTTTCTATATTCAACTCATGAATTTTAATATTTGATATTTGAACCTTGTAATGTAAATCCTTAATCCTCACATGGAAAGATAATTAATAAGGAATGGTCTTGATCTTATTTATAAATGAAAATGTAATGAAAAATTGTATTTTGATATTTTCCATACTCTATGGATATATATTCCCAAGTTATGGAAATATTTATAAGTATACTTGATCCAAAATAGAAATCTCTGGAGGTTTTTCCTCTCGTAAACATTTCATAATTTTCTATATTGAGTAGTAAAAATGGAATCATAATAAAATGTACTGGCTCAGATGTTTACAATGCCATTCTCATCCGGACAATCACTAACACAAATTCCTCTAGCCAAAACAATGGGGAGCAGTATAGATAACTGGATGAGGCCTTGATGTGATACATTTATATCAATGTTTGAAATATTTTTATATATAATCTCTTGATAGATACGATGGCCATCTTACTAACCTATAAAATACAACACACGGTCCTAAATAATTTCTTTAATGATATGAAACATCCCCTACAACTACCCTTCTATAAACTAGTGGTACACTATAGTTATTCTTTGTTAAGGCCATATGTCCCACCATAAAGTCTTCTATAATTTAGATGTAATATGTTCATAATTATTTCATATAATAATAATAATTATAAATGAAGATATAAAATCTCTCACACATATGAAATTCATATATTATCCTTTAATTAGGTCTCCCGAATAAGAAATAAATAAGTAACCTTTTTCAATCAATAGACCACATCTCAAGACACATTATCACCACTCATTGCCCACTATAAAATTGTGACGAAGTCTTCGTACATTGAAGCCCACTTCAATAGAGCCATTGGTATTGGTTGAAGAAAAATCTTTAGTCTATGGTGCTTTTATTTCACCTTTTGATAAGTTAAAAATGAGTAAAAAACCAGGAATTATCATTCCTCTTAACTAGTAACCAGAATTGATGCCCAATATCATCATTTATTTTTGTCAAACCAGGGTGTGTGGCCCATAGAGAGGTGTGGGATTATCTCATCAATACAATTATAAACAATAAGGTTACAACCATCATTCTTTATACAGACAACACCTCATTATAATTGGGATACCAATTAGTAACTGGGTAAGCACCCATGTATTATTCTTAAATCATGAAACAATTCAAATAAAATTATTTTTTAGAATTTAAAAGCTCCACTATTAATTATGTGATGAACAATGGAAATAAGAAGAATAACTTACCCCACTATCATAACAATATTTCATTCTAATAAATTCTAATCAACCTTTACTCCTCTATAAACTCTCAAAACACCTTCTCACATTTCTTCTAACTGAGATAATATTCTACAATATTTCATTTTTCTAGGACATAATCTATCTAAATTTTAACGGTCTACATGTACATCAACTAATACTTTTGATATTGGTTCAAGTAACACATGGATTAAATATTATTAAATCTCATATAATTTTTTCAGATCATAAACATATTAGAAAAGAGATATTTATTCCAACAATTGAAATCATGGACCACTATGAAAACCACTATACCATGAATAGGGTAGTTCCACTCATGGGGTAATATTTTATGAGACTCATAAGTGACTATCCAAAACTCTCGAATAAATACAACTCTTTTAACAACCTAGAATAATCTTATTATGTGGTATAACCCTTCCCTAGGTCCCTTATAATTAAAGTTGAAGATCATTTCAATCTGAATTTCAATATCAGAAAGGTTTCTTCACATTTACTGATCTATTAGAATTTTACAACATTCTAAGTGACTCCATTATATGAAATGTAAAAAATAACTCAAATTAACCACTTATAATAAAAATAATTCATGGAAAAAATCATTATAAAAAATATGTTAGTCCTATCCCAATATTTAATTATTTACACCTTCTATAGATAAATATAAATTACTTCAACAAATACAAAAATACAATGAAAGTGAACTTCTTAAATCAAGAAGTGATACATCAAAAATATCACTTAGATATAATTTAATAGAACATCAATAACATTACCCCTTCATTATTGGAAGGATACTATTAGATCCAAGAATATAATAGAATTTCATCAATGAACACTATGATAAAGAATTCAATGAAGGGATAGAAAACATTGTTCAGAGAAGTCATGAACATTTTCGATGACTTCATAAGACCAAATGGAATATCTAAATAATTGTAAAACATATACCTACTATAAACATTATCAATGATTTATCCTCTACCCTAACCCCAACTAATGATATTCTAAATATAGATAAATTATGTAGATTCATCATGATCTCCTCAAATAATCAAAAAAATAACCTATCCTTGGAATTATGAAACATTTTTCATTATATTATAGCTATGTTTTCAAGAATATATCTATGATCTTAATCATTAGTTTCAATTCATATAAAAAAAGAAAAACCGAAAAGAAAGGTACATGAATATATAAAACATCTTAACCTATGATCCATGAGCTACACCTTAAGCTCAATAAAATTAGTTAGCTTTATATGATATTTTGGTATTGATGTTGATTCCACAACTAGAATGAAATTAATCATGAAATTGATCACCATATTTAGATTAAAACCTAATAAATCTTTCCAAAATGTGTCATTATAGTGGTTTAATTTTTGGGGTAAAATTATATTGAACCTTTTCCTAGTCAACTTAAAGAACTATATCAGCTACCTATGTTTTAATGTCACACAACTAACCAAAGTTATGTCCAAATCAACCTACCACCACAAATATTTATCCTATTAAATAAATGCTTATTACCAAAAATGGATATAAATAAAACCCGTTATAGTAGTAGTTAATGCGAGTATAGAAGGACTTCATCCAACCCATCCCAAAGATGGCATCGAATCTCATCATTTTTAAGATGATGAAAAGTGTTTATATCCCTAAACCACTATAGAAAACCATATGTATATTTGGATATAATTAAACTTTTCCCCAAATATGTATAAGAGAGAATATATCGAGTTACATGTTCAATTTTTTACTATAATAGATTTCACACAAGAAAATAAAAGTTAATGATATTTTATTACATTAAATAGAGAAAAAGATTAAAAAGAATCAATGAAAACTATACCTCTTAGTATAAAATGTCCCTCTACCCCATTAAAAAGAACCCATTCTAATAAAAAATATATTCCAACCTTGGATCCATGACCTTGATTTTGCGATCCTTGGTTGGAGTCAAGAACCAACCCCTGTGGTTTATTAGGTGTTTTCCCCATAAAATATAAAAAACATATCTCCCTTACCATTTAAATGAACCACTATAGTCAATCTGATGTTCCCTAGATTATGATCAAAAAGCTTCAGTATACAATAGAACATTTCCTACACCCAACTGACACACCTATAAACCAAATAACTAGAGATACACCATCTATTTATAAGAAATAAAATTCATTGGTTAGTCAGTACGCGAACAATGATAATGGAGTTTCATATTATACTAAAAATGAATGATCTTAGAAAGAATCCTCAAGTAACCAGTCCTTAAAATATTTCTATGATAGTTAATCATGCCTTTAAGCCTAAACTAAAACACTACACCATATCTGATAATTTCCCTCAATCACGATAGCTTCCAAATTCCCTCATTGCTCATTTGGTGTCTCAACCAGCGCTAATATATATTATAATATCTCTACCCTATCCTCAATATATTGAAGGCCACATATTCCCTAAAAATAAAGAGGATACTACCTCAATAATTCCATGGAAAATTATTCCATGGTATATAAAATATATTGAAATCCTCCACCCCAATTGACACTATACAAAAACATCCACAGATAATGGGGATTTCAATCAATAAATGCTAAATCATCCCCAAGATCATATTCCACAATTCCCTCTTAAACATTTAGAGGTATGCCATGAGTGTTCTGAATCTTAGAGACATCCTCAACCTAATCCCCAGGTTGAAGCATGTCAAATCTAGGAGGATGAGTTTTTTTGAAATTCTAAATCATAAACATAGAAATGCCTCTACCTATATATATATATATATCACAATTGTATTTTATAATTTGTAGTAACCCACCCACAAAACAACCCTTAGAGAAGCACCATAAGGGTATACCAACCAAACAGTATATATAACCACCCAATACATATCCAAGGCCTAATACAAAATCATTTATACCTTTTCCACTAAAAGATAAAATTGACAATTATAACAGAGTAGGATCTCATCCAATGTACTAAAAAATGTTATTATATTTATGATGGGAGATGATTCTCATAAAAAAACAATAAACAGGGTTCCATTTGTGATGGGAGACAAGCCCAACCACAAATGCTTTGGATGTGACTATATTCCAATCCATGAGAAATGGTTGTTTGTGATGGAAACTAGAATTCCATTTATAAAATTTATATATATTAAAAATGTATAAAATTCCCGCACAAAATAATTTTATTTTTTATGCAAATAAACATTCAATCTCAAAAAAATCTACTAACCTAGTAAATAATATATATTTAGTGTTGGTTGCATTAGCAACTGGCAACCCAATCAATCATTAAAGCTATCTGGATAACCGCCATAAGTATTTGTGGTGGGAACTATCTGTGATAGGTTCCATCATGAATATTATTTTTTGCAATAGAAATTATGTCTCAAATAATCCATCATAAATAATTTAACCTATATAAAGCCCCCACCATTCTCCAATTACATGTTCTAAACTCCACTTCCTGGTTCTCTCTAGTTTCTCTCTGTAAAAGTTGTGATTTTTATAGAAAATTTAGAAAGATATAACATCTGGATCACATTATAATTTTCATTCTAATAAAACATCATTTTATAGTATTTATTTTAATCTTTTTTAATCTTTATTTTATTTACCTTTTTTATATTAGAAATATTTATGAACAATTAGTATCAATTATTTTCAATTACGAATAATTATTAGTAATTTATATTAAGTATAGATAATTAGTACAAATTAGTAATTATTAAAATAAACATAAATTACTACAAGTTATTAGTAAATAATTAGAAAATAATTAATAATAATTAGTAAGATTTAACAACAATTAGTAATAATATTAATAAATAATTTTATAAATTTATTACTAATTTCCTTTCATTAATAACAATTAAAAATAATTTCCAATAATTATGGATTGTTAGTAACAATTATTGAAAATATTTAATAATTAATTTTTTTAATAATAATTAGTTATAATTTATGAAAAGTAGTTATAATTAATAATAATTACCTATAATTTTTAATCAGTAATTTGAAACAATTATAAGAATTTAGTAATAATTATTTGTAATATGTAATTATAATGATTAATAATAATTATAATGATCAGTAATATTTAACAATAATTATTAATAATTAGTAATAATTACTAATAATTTCCCATAATTCCTAATAATTACTAATAATTTTTAATAATTATTAATAGCCATCTATAATGAGTAATAATAATAATAATAATAAATAACTCATAAATAGTTATAATTATTCATAGTTAGTAAAAATTAGTATTAATTTTCAATAATTACTGAAAATTAGTAAAAACTAGCAATATATTCCTATAATTTTCAATAACTAGTAGTAATTAGTAATAAGTACCCGTAATTAGTAATAATTATTTAGAAATACCAATAATTACTAATAACTAGTAATAATTGGTAATAATTATAAATAATTAGAAATTAACTACAATAATATGTAATAATAAAAAATATTTATTAATAATTAGAAATAATAACCCATATTTTATAATAATTACCCCCATTACCAATAATTACTCTTAATTATTAATAAGTATAGATAAAAGTTATAATAGATAAAAATTAGAAATAATTACAGACAATTAGTAATGAAAAATCATATCCATTAATAAATAATCAAAAGTACTTAAAATTATCCATATTTAGAAATAAATAATAATTTCTAATATATAATAAATAATAATAATATATAGTAATTATTTGTATTAATTGGAAATAGGTAAAAATAATTAAAAATAAATAAAAATAATTACATTAAATTATAAATTATTCGTAATAATTGACATAAATTAGTGATAATTAAAAATATAGGTCAATAATTTGTAATAATTAGTAATAAATAATAATAATAAGTACCAATAATTTGTCAAAATTACTATTAAATTTCAATAATTGGTAAATATTGGTAATTATTTCCAATAATTGTTAATGAATGATAATAATTACAAGTAATTGGTAATAATTTCTAATAATGGGTAATAATTACTGATAATTACTAATAATAGCCAATAATTTGTAGTAATTGTTAATTAGTAGTAATAATTACTAATACTGGGTAATAATTAATTATAACTAGTAATAATAACCCATAATTACTAATTAATTCCCATATTTTTTTAAAAATTACAAATTACTTCAATCAATTTTAATAATTAGTAATAAATATTTAAAATTTGAAATAATTAGTTAAAATAAGTAAAAATTATATATAGTTAGTAATATTTTGTATCTATTAACATTAATATATAATATTACAAAATATTTATTAATAATTCTTAATAATTCGTAAAAATTAATATAAACTTTTAATAAATTTCAAAAAATAACTAATATTTATTAATAATTAGGTATAATTACAGATAATTATTGATAATAATAGATAATTGTCAATAATTAACAATAATTCAACATAGATAAAAAAATAGTTACAAATACCACCTACAAGTAATAAATAGCAATAAGTAATTATAATTCATAGTAATTTGTTATAATTAGAAATAATTAACCATAATTAGTAATAACAACCACAAATTAGTAATAAATTCCAATACGTATGATAGCAGAGTAATAGATGAATCCATGAGAATTTGAAACTAACGTGGAATAAGAAGTTTCGAATTTAGAAAATATAGCTATGGAAAATTGAGATATCATGAATCAGGATAATCATAATCACAATGATATTTTATTTCTTTGTGAATCAAGAAGATAAGTTAGTTTGATTTTTCATTACACTGGAAAATCAGAACCATAGAGGATCTTCATGAAAGTGGTAAAATGCGATGTGAATCTCTATTTTTAAAATTTTGATATTTTCTCCCATTAAAGAGTCATCGAGAAAGGATACACATCACATATATCATATAATAATGTAACAATTGATGAAAATATCATCCCCTATAAGAACTCCATCAGCACAGGGGTTATTATGCCAAAAGGGGTGATAAATTGGAGAATTTTTTAATAATTTATAAAATAAGAAGATTTGAGTATTATATGATGGTGGATATGGTGAGAGGATACTACCACATCATCTTCCAAACCGATGAATGAACAAGGAAATCCTGAAGTTATGGATCATTTACATTGAATCATGGTTTACTCAGGATACAAGAGTGATATAGGAACATTGATCGAAGTAATACTAGATACAATATCACAATGGTCTGGGTCTATATCTACATGATTATTCGGATCTACTAGATAAAAATCAGGATGAAGAGGTTGTATTCACAATAATAGATGATAACATCAATCTAGAAATTCAGTATGAAAAAAATCCCAAAATCAATAGGATTTTCAGTCTTTTTGGCAACCTATCTTTTGAATGTAATAGTAACAAAGCATTAAAACTTTTAAATTTTACGGCAAATGAGAACTCATCCTATAGAAAAACATGTCAGTACATGTTAATGGAAACTTTCTAAACTATAATTTTTTCACCTAACCCGTCTTCCATGAATACAATATGTAGGGAGCTCATTTCAACTAGCCATGTACATTAATATAGTCCTCATATTTATGCACAGAATCCCTCATACTCTTGTGATTTTGTAAATCTAGTGATAGATAATGATATTGAACTGATAGTTGAGATTTGTGATGTGGAATAAGATATTAGAAACTCTAAAATTTAGCAGCTGTACATATATTCTTTATATTACTCCTTTCATCACACCATACATGAAGGTCCAGTACATAAATAACATGTATTGAATATTGGAAATCCCATCGAGGTGGAAAAATACTTGAGTGAGAAGAATAGATTAGTTAGAGATAAACAAATAACACTAGAAACGAATTTAGTAGAGATTGATCAGAAATGTTGGTATTTTTCTCCACAGTCCTCTAAGTAGTGGGATTCTCAAAATTGTGATTTGATTGTGGGGATGGACTCTATGGATGAAGGGGATATTTATTTCACTTAGTTACCCTCTTCAAATGCATCCATGATAAAATCTATATATTTTGAAGTAAGAAGAGTGAATTCCAGAAAAATGTTCTTTTAAGACCCAACCCAAGTCAGGGCTCAAGCCGTCACTACCCTAAGGCCACCTCTATGGTCTAGGGGGTGGAGACCAGTGTCGAATGAATAACAAACTCGATGAGTCCTTTTACTGATTACATTTAGGCACACACAAATCCATGTCAACGAAAAATTACAGAGGGAGAAAATTAAAAGAATAAAAAAAAGATAAGGGAACCACAATGTTTGTAAAACTTCCAGAGTGTAAAAAGGTATTGTAGTGAAAACTTAAACGTAATGGGGGCCAATACACACCCAAACATAAATATATCCCAAATAAAAAACTGTAAAAGTAAACTAACAAGAGATTCCATATCCTAATCTCCAATCTATGACCACTATACGTGGTCCCATGTACCAGGTATTCCTAAGATCATCTAAGGTCACCGCTGACTTATTTTCCATCTGCATAAGATATAGAACATGAAGGAAAATACCATGTATGTGGGAGTATATTCATACCCAGACAGATTCCCCAACATCTAAAGGTGGTGATGTAAAATATGTATAGGTATAGAAAGTCATCTGATAGTACACATGATGCATGATATATCGGAAGAGAAAAGATCAACACAATCAAAGCGTAAAACTAATCTCATGAAAAAAACAAGGTGCTCAACATGGTGAGTTTATGAAATACACTTCAATTCTTATCCACATATAATAGGAGAGTATATTCATGCAACCTCAAGAAGCTAAACATGAAAAGAATTTGGCATACCCAGCATGCCTTAACCTCTCATGGAAAGAGAGTAACCAGATCCAAGGGTACGTACATAGAAGAATATATATATGCTCAGTAAAAATAATCACAAATGAGAGATTAAGAGGATATTAATATCCTAGATTAAACCAATAAGAAGTTTCTCCAATATATCCAAAATTCCATTAATGATTCTGAGCATCATAAACATCTTAACAAAAGTAACAATTCAATTCAAGCCCTAATTAATCATTATTCCACACATTCGAGGGGGCACAATATCTGGGAAGAGGACCCCATACCTGGTACAATAGGTGGGTTCCACTCTAATAGTCGATGGAGGAACCATTCCCTTCCCCTCAGGATATTTCCACCATAGAATTCAGCAAGGAACCACTGTCCATCTCTATTAGAGCTACCATTGGGAAAGTAATAGAGTACTCACAACCCATCACCAGTGGAGGGTATCACTTAACAATTCACCGAGGTACCACTGCCCAGATCTAATGGAGTTCACCACTCTAAATGATTTTGGGGGAATACTACTCATCTATACTAGAGTTTACCACATGTAATGGTCATCCAAGCTTCACTATCCACCTCTATTGGAGGGTACCACTCATAAATTTTTTGAACACCCACTGTCCTACAATAATATATCATACAATTCATAAAGTTATCGAGCACTCACTGCCCAACTGTAATGGTTGGTACCACATAAAAAGGTAATTTAGGACCCATTTCATGGCTCTATTAGAGGGTTCCACTCAGAAGGTCTATAATGATCCTACGCAGTCACTACCATTATTGAGTATCACAAAACCATGGGTTATGCCAGGAAAATTCAATATCATTTAAAAAAAATCCACAATGGATGATTCCATCATGTTATACATAGAAACAAATATAGGACACGATAATCTGTGGCCACAATCTGAGTTGAAACAAAGGATATATAGATTTATGATGTTTTTCAAAAAAGGAACCAAGGGGTACACAACGTCCGAGGGGTCCACACCAACTGTGACACATACCACACCCTTCTCATCCCATCCCCAACATAAAGGTTTCTAACCCTATAGTATTACATTTTGTTTAAGGGTACTATATGGAATATCAAAGAAAAACCCAGATGAACACACAAGGCTCAACATCAGTCAGAATAGTAAAAACATAATTCCACTCATTTTACTCTACAAATGGACCTTGATGGGAAAAAGGATTATAGAGTTAAAAAACTCATAGAAAAATTCATGTTATAGGATATTCACTATCCTCAGTTGTAAAAGTGGTAAAAAAGAATTTTACTACATCATACCGGAATAACATTTCATGGGCCCAATCCATAAGTCCAAATTAAATACCTGATATTGGTCTTGAAATGTCTGCCTTAATTTTAGGACTATGATTCCAGAAATAGTTCATCCATATAATCTTGTATAAATAAGATATATTGGATATGATATTCCATATTAATATTAATAATATCATTATTGAACATTCTATTGACCTACACCATGATCCAAAATTAAAATTTAAATGCTTTTTTTAAAATGACAATCTCAATGTTAGGGTCTCGCTGTTGGTGAGGGATCATTAATCTGATATTGTATGGGGAAGTTATGTTTTACTAGTGTTTTAACAATAAAAATAATAATATTAATATATATATATATATTTATATATATTTAAATCCATGTATTAATATTTGGATGACCATACATAAGGTGCCCCCTACTTCCTTAATACAGTGTATAGACCGACCATTATGTATCCTCGTGAATTGTTTTTTTATTTTATTTTCAAAAAAAATGTTATTACTAATTATTTCAATTAATAACAACAGTTAATATTTTTAAAACTGAAATTATTATTATTATTATCAATAATAATAATATGTTGTATTTACCCATTCTCCATACCTAATAACGATTCCACCATGCATTACTGGTTTAAAATTTAATCTTTTTAAATTTAGTAACCAATCAGACACTTTTTAAAATGATATTAATATTTTTAAAAATTAATAACAATACCTTCACATTTTACCATGTCAGATCACCACATCGGATATCCATGTCTGTCCAATATCAAATACATTCCAAGCATCCTCTACCACAAGGCTCCATGAGTGGCCTCTATAAGGAATCAATTTGTCACACTACACGTCATCAACACATTCCATCCATGAAAAAGGGGTTCACCGATTTGATCTCAAACCACCTCTAATTACTAACTGGCACATGAAGTACATATCAAATAAATTCACAAAACACTATCCCGCTAGTTTATCAACTCTCCCCAAAAACACCGATCCATGTTTCATTCTTTCTATCACAATGAACCTGAGGGTTCTATCATAATCAATCTCACCTCAATTATGTAAAATCATGACCTCTTGGTCAAATGATGAATAACGAGATAAACAATGGGAGAAAACCACCAATAACAAAGTTTATAAACAAAATTGACCCAAAATTCATTACCCAATATTTCATTGTGGGGAAACTATGGTGATAAATATTAAATAAAAATGAAATAATTTCAATGAATAATTTATTTCCATAAAGGGGATAATTCCGAGGTTCATTTAAACACATATCATAGAGAAAAAATTGATAATACTCAATATTTTAATCAAAAGGGGTGAAAGCATAATTTAATAGTACTACTTTGAATATGGATTGATCATTGATGAAGAATTCATATACTAGTGATCAAGGTGATCTATTGCGTCTGTTACCTATCGATTCACCTCAATCGGATCACTGATCGTTGTCCGATCTTAATCAATCAATAAAGAAGGGTTGGAATTACCAATTAATGATGATATGTTTATGAAGAAAACCCTAGAGATTTTCCACATTACCTTACTATTATAGTAAAATGGTATATGTAATTTAATTCAAAAGAAATAAATTATTTATTTTAATTAAATGCTCCCTCCAACACCTTCCTTTATCGGACATCTTGCACTGACCATCATTAAGTGGTGTATAGGGTCAAATACACATTATGAACCCAATGGGGGTCCCATAAATCCCACTTGAGTCTACATTATTGAGTTATATGTGTTTGGGTTATTAAATAAATAAAATAAAATAATTAATTTTTCCAATGCAACTATGAAAGGGTGCCCCATATGAACATCCTATGCTGACCAAACATAGTTCACACATAGGATAAAACATGTGCATCAGATTCAACCTTAGCATTAGATTTATAATTATGGACTCTATTAATGAGATATTCCACTTTTTCAGGAAGTCAATGCATGTGTAATATAAAATATATTTAATATTTTTTAAAAAATTAATTTTGGGCTCACCAGGCCTGAAAATAGAACTTCATTGTAGTTCCTAGATTAGAAAATATTACTATGAATATTACAAATTGTTACATAGTAAAAAGAATCTACATTATTCACTTTTTCAAATCATTTCATCCCCTAAAAGAACAATCTATGCAAAATGGTCTGGATACTGAGCTTGCATCCAGATCATCCATACTTATTCCCTAAATTGGGATATACATCCAAATGAGAAGTGGGATACTCCCTCATCACCTACATTTGTAATGTGACTGAAATCACCATCTGTCCTATGAATAGATAATGTGATTCCCTATATGAAAAAAACCCCATTAAGTGAAACTCTTAAGGATATCAAGTCATGCTAGATCTTTCATTCAATATCCTTAATTTATGCTCCCCTAACATGCTGAGGATGTGAAGGGGTATCGAAAATATAATGGAGGTATCATGCACCATCCTCTCACTCTAGGGTTAACTACAAAGAGTTAAATGGATCTATCACATCACTCGACAAGAGAAGATCAAAATCCTTGATGTGAGCATATGGAACCACAGACACATTATAGGAAGCTCTAAAGCTCATGCCACCCCAACCCCTATTGCTTGCACTATCACTCCCATATATGAGATGAAATAGACCATGAAATGGTCCTTAGATTCTAGAACTGGATCCATAAGATATTTCATATGACTAGAACTATTGGAGGATGTATAGAACCAACCTCATGTGTCCCACGTCCTCCAACTCTAATGCCATGGACATGAGGGTACCATCACAGAATACTACCATGAATTGACCCAAAAAGTTTAGGTATTAATTTAATATATAGTGTGATCTCAATTGTGATGTTCTACATGCCAAATGGTGTGACAAAAAAATAAAATCCACCTCATCTAATCTAATAGGACATTCTTGGTATATCCTCCTATCAAACATGGAGCTTGGTATGACCAATCTCCAGGTGATATACTTCATGATCCACTTCACCTTAATCCACAAAGAGAAGAGAAATTCAATTCTTGGGGGTGGATACTCCTCCCAAATAGCCACCTTGATTAGGTTACCCCAAAAGACACCTAACATCAAGATCATAACTTCCTCTCCTGAAAACAACCTATGAGTGACTATTTGAACAAAATTAGTCTTACAAATCCCTAATTTTGCAAACCCTCCAACAAAAAAAACCTCTCTCACAGCCCCATGAGGTCATTTGATGTGCTAGTGAAAACATAAAGTTACTCCTAGCCCATATTTATAAAGATGTACGTACTATGGTGGGGAGGAAATCACAACTCATCCTCATACCCCACAATATTTAGAGGGAGTTGATAGGTCATAATATCAACTACCATAATAGTAATACTATCAAATAATTGGATCAGTTGTAACCCCATGTAAATTAGATCATCCTAATTTATTTAGGGATCACTTCTTCTTAAGGAGGAGAAATTAACCGCACATCCTGGAAGTACTACCATTATCACTGGTAGAAGTCATCTGAGCACTGATGTTCAACGAAAAACCTATACTAAGGAAAATATCATAGGGTCTCACTACTTCTATGAAATGATTTCATGTAAGGATCTCCCTAAAGAAGCCTCTAGCACTTGGTTAATACAAAAAATCCTACACTAGAATTTCTGGGTGTTTATTACAGGTGACATATAGGAAAATTTGTATTTCCCCTTTCTACAAACAACTATAACTAAAGTAGTGAATACACACATCATACCCTAAACCACTCTCAAAGCTATTGAGCTACAATATGTTTCCACTGAAATCTATCCATACCATTTCCCCCCTATTCACATCAACTATGGATTCCTATGAAACATTAGAACAAAAGAATTCCCTCTAACAAAAAAACCAAAAGAACTCATCCCCCACAATTGGATACTATTCTATTTGGAATGAAACTTAATCACTAACACTGTTTTATATCTCGTCACAATAATGTGTATTTTTTGGGGAATTTTCCATGTTCAATGGATGTTTGAAGCAACCTTGAACATCACCAACACTAGGATCTAATAACACTTTTTTCACCTATGAGAAATATAACCGTGGGACCACCATCATAGGTGGTATCATCTCAGTGGAATATCCAAACCAAAGGATCCGACCAGATCTTAACCACCTAGGAAGAGTGTTTGGAGAAACACAAAACCTGGGTGATATCATTCTTCTGAACCAATAGTGTGATCTCATCATAGGTGCATAATCTACTACTATCACTATAATTGACTTCTTCTCTATCACTACCACAAAACTAAGTTTCCACAGCGCCTCCCTTTAATATCACAAAAAAGCACTATTAAAGGGCCCCCTTTATCAGCACTTTTTTTAGTAGCACTGATAAAGTGGGAGCTTTATCAGCACTTTATTTCCTAGCACTAATAAAGTATATTTTTCAAAAAAATATTTATTAAAAAATAATATATTGAAATATTATTATATTTATATTGATATAAATATAATATATATATTTTTAAATATGTTTTAGATCAAGTTGATATGTAGTAGACGCAAAACATACACCGAAAGTCAAAGTTATGGCTATTTGGTGGAGTTAAGGAAATTTTAGGTCCTTGAAAAATATTAGAAGGTGTTCCAGAGGTCACTAGAGTGTAGGTTTAGTCACAAGCATTGATTTGATATATGTTAGAGGCAAAATAGACACTTGGAGTAGAACTTATGACCATTGGGAGGAATTATGGGCCATTGTTTGCCTTAAAGATTGTGATAAGGGGTTCCAATGGTCACCAGAGTGTAGATATTTTTTCAAGAATCGATTTGATATGTGGAAGAGTGATAATGGATACCCATAATAGAAGATATGATTTTTTGAAATTGAGCAACCCTCCTTGTGCCTAAAAACATACAAAACCCGTAACTCACTGAATCAACCACAACTTCTGCTCCGAGTGTTCATTTGAGCTCCGAGACTAGTCAAACCGAGGATCATGAGATGAGTGAGGACCACATATAATTGAAACCATGATAAGATCAAATAAAAGAATGATACAACTGTTATAACATTTAAAAAAACTCCATCTTCAAATGGCCATAACTTTTTTTCCTGATGTCCATTTGGTCTCTACTAACATATCAAATATAAGAAAGTGAAAATATCTACATAGAAGGATGAATTGAACAAGTTCCATTCTTTTATCAGAACCTAATAACCCCAAAAAAACCATATGAAGGCCTCCAAAACATCGTTTCCGTGTCTGATGCCCTGTCAAATATTTCGTAAAATGACAATTACTCCCGATCACAGTGTTTTTCTTTACTCTACCAACTATTATATCATATTTAGTTCCATGAGCTTCAATTTGACTGGTCATAGTGTTCAAACGGACACCTAGATCTGATATTATTCCCATTTTAGTGACTCTGCGGATTGTTAGGTTTTTCAAGCCCCCATTTCTAGAACTTTTGTCACGTCTCCAATTTTTTCAAACAACTGTAACTTATGATCCACCTATCCGTTCAACCTCCACCACCTATCATATCAAATATTGTTTGATGATCTTCGATTTGACTAGTCATGGAGCTAGAATGTACTCTCAGATCAAATGTTTTCTTCATTATCTTGAGTTTATGGTTTATTTAAATTTTAGACTGTATTTAAAGGTTTTTAGGGTTTCTCCATTTTTACTTGTTTTTCAGGATTCTAGGGCTTGTTATCATTTTTCACAATGTATTATTATTTATAATGAAATATATAACAATATATACATATTTTTATATATTCACACATAAATATGTAATTTTAAAAATTAATAATAAAACATATTTACTTATAAAATATATTTATTATTATATAATCCTTATCTAAAATGAACTAATATATATATTATTTAAAATAAAAATATTTGAATATTTATATATGTATATAATGTGTACGTGTATATATATGTGTGTGTGAGCATTTGTATCGACAAACTGATATATATTATCTATATATTCTAAACATTTTTATATACATATTAATATATAATATTTGTAAGTATATATTAGTTTCTATAATTTTACTAACAGATACACATAAAATATATATGTGTGTGTGTTTGTGTGTGTGTGTGTGTGTATGAAGATGTATTTATTTATTTATAAACACAAAAACATATTTTATTAATGTATTTAAAAAGAATTTTATAAATACATATTAATATACGAATAAATATATTAAGATTTAAATATAACAATATATATTTTAATATACAGAGATATATATATATTAATATATCAGTATATATATATATATTAATATTATATGTATATATTTGTGTGTGTGTGTTAATATAAATATATATTAATATACGAGTAGATATAAATATAAATATATATATATATATATATATATTAATAAATGATGAGAAAAGTAATATGGTGAAGTGGTAAAGGATTAGGTTCATAGGAAATAGGTCCAATGTTCAAATCTTGGAGAGGTTGGTAGCTTGCATGGGTGGTACAAGTGATTTCACTGTTAAAGGGTGGGGGCTAGCACTGTTAAAGGTTGGGGGTGGCAGGGGCATGTGGGCTGGGGGGGGGGGGGGTCTATTGAAGGTGGTGTTCAAGATTTATTGGAGCCCCCCCTAATTTGAAGAAATATATTTTTTATTTTTTTAATGTTCATTTATCTTTTATGAGCACTTTTAAAACAACACTGATAAAAGGGGTCTTTATCAGAGTTTTTTAGCGCAGCAAAAAGGGACCCCCTTTATCTTCATGGAGATTAAATTGGACATTTCTAGCACTGAAAAATCCATATTTGAAGTAGTGTATGAATAGAAATCGTTGTGAGTGAAACCATTAAATCAGATGGTATTCGCACAATCCTAAAAATTGTGATCACCAACTCAGGCTAATCCTCTACTTCTTTTGGATCAAGATTTTCATGGAACCTCAGTGCCCTATAGTCCAAGAACATAGGGGGTATGCTAATCCTGAGCGCATCCTCATCTTTTTATGATGTTATCAACTACTTCTCAATATGTGGGGTCACTACTAACATCTTTCCTGGAGGAATGATCTTATTGGATAGACCCTAAACTAAAGCATAATCACACATTAGATCATCATCATGATACGAAAGTCGATAACATGGATGGATAAATTCGCGGATTCATCTCATTGTGATCAAGTCATACCAAGGTCAAATTACCAAATATATATACATACAACAATGTGAAGCTGACACAATAAGTATAGTAAAATGCTCAATCCAATACGATGCTTTTACCATTTATCCCCACAACCAATGTCTCAAAATACTGAGTTGACAAGATGGTAGTCAAGGTGTTAATGAATAGATACATCAGTCACCTGTAATATTATTGGATTCCCTAGCCTGCGATATGCACTTGAGACACACTGACACTAATTCCCTAATCCCAACCAAATACAGAAAAGAGAAAAACTCCAAAAAAAGTGAAAGGAATAGAATTATTGTGATAAAAATTTTTCACAACCCGACACAGGAAGGGAAAGAGCTGTGAGTAACAAAATCCCTCCACTATAGGATAAGAGTGGTGACCAATGATGATAGAATAACTAAAATAGGTAGGCATTTTCCTATGTACCAATACACACACACAGATCTATCTCGATGAAGAAGTGTAAAGGGGGAATAATAAAATATGCAAATGATTGGGGAACAACCTTGAATAAAAAATATTTGGATAATACAATGTTATGATAGTGTCAACTAAAATGTAGAGGTGTAAAATACATGCCATACTAGAAATATATCCTAATATGAAAAACCATGAAATGAAAAATAACGATAGATCACATCTTCTCATCATTATGCTGTGACCACCGTACATTGTCCCAAGTACCAAGTATGTTTAATCTCCTATAAAGGCACTACCAATGTGTTAGTAATCTACATAAGACGTGATATGTGTAAGAAAATCCCATGAATGGGTGATATTCTAGATACCTAATTGGATTCCCAGCAATTTTATGGTTGATAAGTAGTAAATACACATGAATAGAAACACAGTAGATAGTACACATGATAAAAGATACAGTGAAAGAGAACAGTCCAATCCAAACCAAGACTGAAAGTAAGTTTCTCTAGACACAAGGGGATCAAAATAGTAAATTTATGAATTATATGTCAAGTATTTTACACATATAGTAGGAAATTAGACTAATCTAACCTTAAGAAGTTAAATATAGAAAGCATGAATCATACCTCACAAGTATTTACCACTAATAAAAATTGGGTAACTAAATACAAGTATATGAAAACCGAATAATATATTTATATAACCATTCAAAAGAGTCACATAAATGATATAGTAAGGGGATTTTCATCTCACATATTGGCCTAATAAAAAGTGTCACTAACAGTTCCAGAATTCCATCAATGATTCCTTGTATCTCACGTGTCAGCCCAGATGTAACCATCAATGTCATGACACGCCTTATCAATGTTCCTCATAATCATGGTCCCAAAATATCAAGGTAGAGGATCCATTCCCTTTTATAATAGGATGTTTCCACTTTAATAGTTGATGGAGGACCCATGCCCCACCTAGTAAGAGGGTTACACTTCAAAAGTCATCAAGGACCCACTTTCCAACTATAATGGAGGGTACCACATGGAAAGTCATTGACATCCCAGTGCCTAGATCTACAATAGGGTACCAATCTTCAAGTTACCAAGGAATTACTTCCCACCCCTACTAGAGGTTTCCACATAGAATTTCATCAATGACCCACTGCTTAGGTCTACTGGAGGGTACCACTTAGAAAGGTCCATGAGAACCATTTACCATCCCTACTAAAGGGTAGTACTTGGAAAGTCATTGAGGACCCACTGCAAATATCTAATAGAGGATACAACTCGTAAATTCACTGGGGACCCACTTCCCATATTCAGTAGAGGGTAAAACACTGAAGGTTAGTCGAGGACCCACTTCCCAGCTCTATAGGAGGGTATAACTCAGAAGGTTTCTCATGATCTTTCAGGATCACTACCATCATAAAGTGCCACCTAACCAAGAGGAATGCTAGGAACATTACACAACGTATGCCAAAATCCAAATGGATGGAACCACCTCAGGAATGTAAGAAAATGTTATGTATTGGCTACACACATGCCATAATATGTGCTGAAATGATAAAGATCTAGATCGTTAAATTTCTAAAATGAACAAAGGGGTATATGATATGTGAGGGGTCCACATGAATTGTGGGTCCACACCTATTCTTTTCCATGACCACACCATCCATTTCAAGGGTAGAAAGTAAATAAACTTATATTACACTTCAAATGAGCCCATATTGGGAAATGGATCACATCGTTACAATCCTTAGGAAAAAAGCTCGGGATTGGCTATTCACATGCCTCATTCCAACAACCAGTAAAAAATCATTTCACCACATTATGCTCGAACGAAATTTTGTGGGTGAAATCCACATGTCTGAATTAAATACTCAATATTGGCCTTAAAATATCCGACTCAATTACAAGATTGTGATGCAACATGTAGTTCTTCTATTAAACCTTATATAAAGAAGGTATCTCAGATACTAGATTCCATAATAATAATAAAAATAATCATTGTTCCATAGACCTGCACCATGAGATGAAATTAAATATCCAACATTGGTTGTTAAATGTCCATCAAAAACTGGGGTCATGTTACAACTGATGGATCATATATCTAACACTCTACGGGGAAGTTATATTATATTTAAGGTTTAATAATAAAAATAATAATATTAATAATGTATTTATTTTTAAATCATTTTATTCGAATTTTGAGTTTGATGCACCAACCCTCTAACCCCAAACCACTATGTGTGCCTCCCATTATGGTGCCTTATTAGTTGTTTATTGGTCAATTTTAAATTAAACAAAAAATGTTATTATTAATTATTTTAATTAATAAAATCATTTAATATTATTAGAGCTCCAATTATTATTATAATTACCAAAAATAACAATTTGATTTATTTCCCCTTTCTCGACACCTAATAAGTCTTCCACGATGGACTACTTATTTTAAATTAAATCCATTTAATTTTATAAACCAATCACATAGTTATTTTAAATGATATTATTCTTTTTATTAAAATAATAATAATACCTATTGTGTTTGACCACATCTAACCAAATAATTATAGATCCACATTTGGACACCATCACATCATTGATAAGAGACCTCCTCCATGAGACTCTTTTCATACACTCCATAAAAAATCTATCCATCACAACACACATCATCACCACATGCCAACTGGGAAAATGGGGATCACTGATCTATTCTGGAACTAACACCAATCACTAACATGCACTCGCATGACCAATCAAATCTATTCAAAAGAACACCACCCAAATTTCTTATTAATTAGTCCATAAACCATTGATCCATGTGGAATTATTTCAACCATAATGAATCCTTGTTTTCAATCACGCTCAAACCTGCCCAATAAATTTTGAATCCTGACCTCGTGGTCCAATGATCAATAACGCGAGAAATGGAGGGGAAGAAGCACTAATAAAAATGTGATAAATATTGTTGGACCAGTATTCTTGACCAACAATTTCATACCAAGGAATCTCTGATTAAAAATATTAGATAATGAATAAGTAAATTCAATGAATAATTTTTTACGATACATGTTCTCTTGGGCCGCTTCATTTAAATTTGGATCAAGGAAAAAATGAACATACATAGTATTTTAATAAAAATGGAAGGAAAAAAATTGATGATTCCTTCATCTATTATGGATCAATTTTTAGTGAAGAATGCATATTATAGTAATGTTGGTGAACTTCTGTATCTAATTCTAATTGATTCAACTAGATAACATCACTGCTTATCCTCTGGTCTAAATCCACCAACAATGAAGGGGTCAAAGATCCACTCAATGTTCATAGGGTTTTGAAGCTAACTCTATATATTTTCCATAGTATCATACTTTTATCGGAAATTTTTTTCAGCCTTTTAATTATAAATAAATAAAATATTTATTTATTTTAATTAAACACACCCTCCAATAACTTCCTTTAATAGACGGACCACACTGACTTACTTTAGGGTGTGGTTAGGGTAAAATCCATGTTCAGAATTCAATAGTGGTCTCATGTTTCACTTCTTTGTTTTTGTTTGTTATTTTTTTGTTTAGGGTTATTAAATTATTTAATTAAACAAATTAATTTAACAATTTCACCCGGTAATGGATACCCCATTTGTGAATCCCCTACCGACCAAACTTAGGTTGCACCTAGGATAATCTTTGTGATAAGGATTAAAATGTGGAATTAGATATTCAACCAAAGAATCAATTCCATAGATATTATACTTTTTTAGGAAAACCCCACACACAAAATAAAAAATATATTTATAAAATTATATTTGGGATTATCGAGCCTCAAAATCACATTTTTCCTCAATTCAGGGAACCTAAAATATTCCTAATGATATTACAAAGTATTATCTGAAAAAATAGTCTCTATATGTTCACCCATTTGAATTATAAATTCTAGGATAATGAGTACAATGATATAAAACCTAATGGTTGTCTGTAAGTAAGTGATCCACCTAGGAGAAAAGAATTCCAATGGGAGATCACAACCCCAAAAAAATAAGAAGAAAAAAAGAAAAAGGGATAAAGAAAAAAGGCCATTTAGATTTTCCATAATTAAGAGGACCCAAGATAAGGGGAAAATCCCTCAATCCATAAAAATATAATACAAGAATTTTTATGAGATAGGAAACTATCATATAGAAAATTCCCTTTGTAATTATCTTATGGACTATAGAACCATTCTCCCTAGAATATAATAATATTAAATGTTCTTTGATAACTATAAGGACTTTAAGTGGGCCTCTCTTGGTTACACTTTTCTTACACATAACCTCCATGACTCCAACATTATCAATTTATGGATTCTTAATCATAATAATTTAGAACACTTTACATATAATAATAATAATATGATGATTTCAGTTTATTTTTATACCCAACGTTCCAATATTTCTATTTTATTTTTGTGTTCTTCTAACGTTCTTATTAGGTGAAAGAGTATATGGAAGGTTTATGGGATAACTTATGATAAATGGAATACCAAATCTGTTATTACAGGGTACTTCATCTATATCCAGATACCAAAAGATAGAACTATATCCAATTCAAAAAATGATGTATCCTTGTAAATCCAATCATGAATTTATTTTTGTAACTTTTATGAAGTGTCAATTGTTGTATATCATTTTATTTTTTAGATATACCTTTAATGGAAGACAATTAAGTATGTTGGATAGATTATTTTCCAAAAATAAGAAATAAACAACATCATTAGAGTCTCAGGCTTCACGATAACCAAATATCACTTAGATCACAATCCAATCATGGTATAACTATATACACATTTGAAAAAGTTATTACCTATTCATTTAAATTTATCAATGGATGTCTTTTCACTCCTGGTTGTAGATATGTTATATTAGAGTGATGGAAGATGGAATTTATTATTATCTCCTATTAATTTCGTTCTAAAATGATGAAATGTAACTGAGTTTCTTTAATGGAATAGAGGATGAAGTATTTCAATAATTTGGATCTTGATATTATTGCTTCTTTATACCATATATTATGCTTCCAAAATATAAATCATCTTCAACATTCCCCCTCCAAGGAGGTATTATAATATCTCTCCATACTAGATAAACTTTTAACTACTAAATAGGGACTAGATTACAATTAACATAATTTTAGATGGTAAATCGATGGTGATAGTAACTAGAGTAGCCTCCATCAGACAAACAATGATAATAAGATGAGAAGAGGTATTAATGCTATCAAATTTAATGGATAACTTCTCACATTAGAAAAAAATATCTCTAATGAATTGGTGGATTATTTTGAAGGGTTTACACTAATGGTGTCATGCACTACAATAATAAGTTGAATGATAATATTACTCATTAGATTGAATATCATAAAAACACAACTCTCATAATGACCTCTTATAAGGAGGATGTTAAATTGGATCTCTTCTCACACAATGTGGAGGGTGTTGTGGGTCAAGATAGTTCTACCAAAAAATTCTTCTTATAAAACTGGGAAAATTTCCATAATAATCTCACCAATGATGTAGAGAAATTTTTTAATCATCACGCCATGCCTCATAATATTAATTTTAACAAAATTTCCCTTATATATGTAACGTCCATGTTCCGGGTGCCACTCAACGGGTTCCCCGAACCCAGTTCGCCACGTGACCTCAAGTGCATTTCCCCAAACGCTAGAGGCTGCTGACTAGTAGCGAGGTCTTAGGTCTAATAGTGGGGATACTATTCCCTCATTTGTCAAAGTTCAGCATAGCGGAATTTAAATAAAACATACAATGATAGCGGAAGCAGTAAACCATACACAACTGAAATAATCTACAGTCGTGGATATAACCAACAATATATAAATAATGATGCTACATGTTTCACGTTCTATGAAAACACCCGGAACATGTTATACATCAATACAATACAACAAAAGGCAGAGTACAACAAAAGAATGAAAAACAGCTGGTAGCGGCATCGTGAGCCTAGGCTCTGTCCCATGCCCTCCTACTCCACAGAAACAGTCAAGTACCTGTATGGGGACTCTTTCCCCTATCCACACCTGCAGAAATGTAATCTATTTGGGAAAAAAAGCATAACCCAAACAGGGTGTGAGAAATATATCTCAGTAGGCACCCACCAATGGCTCGTGCCCAACTGCGTGAAAACAAGCAACAATAGTGTGCAGCAGTAAAATGCAATAAAGTAGGCAGTACGCAAAAGTAACTAATTAAAAGTTATAATGCCATTTTCTTATTCATTTAATCCATTTAATTTAAAATACCACCACAGTGAATATTCTAAATAACCTACTAATGTCCTCAGACACGTAAACCCCTACCCCCAGGTAAAGAGTATCCATTACAAGAATCTGCCCTCAGGCATAACAGTGTTTTCCCTCAGGTGTAGGTAGTGTCGCACTCAGGCACAGAATCAATTTCCCTCAGGCATGGAAGAAGATGCCCTTGGGCCAAAATAACTACTGCCCTCATGCTAAATAGTGTAGTGCCCATAGGGTAATCACACCAACACCCTCAGGCTAAACAAGTAACCAGGACATTCCCAACATGTAAACAAGTAGTAAACAAGCAATTCCACTCAAGAAAATTCTAAAATTACCACTTTAAAGGCATACCCTCTGGTATCCTGGCCAAATGGCTAAATAGTTGAATGCTACCTTCAGGATGGTCCTGGATCCAAGAAATGATCCCAAACAACATTTTTACAACTTTATTTAATTACCTATACAGTTATATGTAGTTAAATTAGCCATGACCTTAGCCTCATGACACCCCTATATAGGTTCATAGATCAAAAACGCACAAAAAATGCATGACAGTTTGAAAATAAACACCGATCCGCCTACCTTATATGCCAATGAGCGCTATACACCATCGTCGATCCTAGAAACGCCCAAGAACGATGTAGATCTGACGAAGAAGAAACCCCATTCAAACATAAATAACCTTCCCTCAAGAATGAATTGGTAAGAATGTCTTAAGGAGAAGAAAGGGCTTACCTGCGCGGTTCCAAGGAGATCATCTGAGGTGGAATCGGATTCTAGATAAATTCTCGGCAGATCTTCAAAGGTTCGGCCTCCTCCTTTGGCTCCAAAATGGCTCAAATGCCTTTTCTTCCAAATGAGGAGGCAACATCTTATTTTAAGTCGAAAAAACAATGTACACGGTGTGTACTTATGAGTACACGATGTGTACTCCCTTCATTTAACTATTCCTCTGGCGACAACGCCACACTTTTCATCCGTCGATATGAGTACACGGCATGTACTCCTGAGTACATGATGTGTACTGCCGCCCAGCTGGCGGCTGCTCCACCGCCTTACTATTTTGGCCTGCCGACTGACTACACGGCGTGTAAAGGACCACTACATGGAATGTAGTCGGTTCCTACGCCCTTCATCACCGACATGTCTATACGCCCCGTGTACCCATCCAACACAGCCCAAAGTACACGGCCTGTGGAAAAGTACACGGCGTGTAGTTCCAAAATTTGGGATTTTCCCCCATTTTCCATATTTTCTCAAAAAACATAAGGAAAAGGGAAAAGAAGAAGCTCGTACCTCAAAACTAAGAACCAGGTTCTTAAAAACTCCCCCCTTATAGCAATTTTTCCCAGAATTTCCCTTCCAAGGGTGGAGAAGATATAGTCGTGAACAACTCTGGCCACTAGGCACGTACGTCGGTCTCCCGCTCCTAGATTTCATCCTGCACTTGGCCATGCTGCCATAGCACTCGTAAGAGAGGAACTGACCAGCCTCAGAGAACCTTTGTGCTCCTGTTAATGATACTAATCAAATGCTCTTTAAAGGATGCATCCATCTGAATCTTAACCTCCTCTGGTTGAATGGTGTGAGAAATGTCTGAATGATAGAGGCGCAACATAGATACATGGAAGACGTCGTACATGGCTCGGTACCGCTGCGGTAACTACAAATGATAGGAAACCGGATCGACTCTCTCCAAAATCTCAAATGGGCCCACATACCTCGGTGAAAGTTTACCCTATCTCCTGATCGGCTTGTTTCCCAGCCTCGTCGAAACACGCAAGAAAACATGATCCCCGACCACGAACTCCAAAGGTCATCTGCGCTGATCAGCATAAGACTTCTGATAAGACTGTGCGTTAGCCATCCACTTCTGAATCAACTGGACCTACTCAGAAGTTTCTTGCATGAGACGTGGTCCCAGTTAAACTGCCTCACCCGCCTCTGACCAGCACAAAGGTGATCGGCATGGCCTACCATATTGACCTTCATATGGTGCCATATCTATAGTTGCCTAAAAATTGTTATTTTAAGAAAACTCGACTAGGGGTATATGACTCTCCCAAGAGCCCCCAAAGTCTAGGAAGCATGCATGAAACATGTACTCAAGCACTTGTATTATACGATATGACTGGCTATCGGTTTGAGGGTGGTATGCTATGCTCAGAAGCACCTGTGTACCCAGTGCCCTCTGAAAACTCTACCAGAAATGAGACATAAAGCAGGAATCCCTATCTGAAATGGTAGAACAAGGGACCCCATGAATACGTACGATCTATCGGATATATAGCCTTTTGAGCTCGTCAACACCGAAGGTCTCCTTGATCGACAAGAAGTGAGCTACCTTCGTGAGTCTATCCACAACAACCCATATGTCTTCATTGCCTCTAGGTGACCTTGGTAACCCCGTCACGAAATCCATCACAAAATCATCCCATTTCCACTATGGAATGGGTAACTGCTATAACAGGATAGCTGGCCTCTGGTGCTCCACCTTCACCTACTGACAGGTGGAACACCTTGTAACAAAACCAGCTATCTTCCTCTTCATTCCCGGCCACAAGTACTGATGCCTCTAGTCACGGTACATCTTGGTAACCCCAGGATGAACTGCCCAAGCTGAAGCATGAAACTCCTGCATCATCTCCTCGCGTATATCCCCCAGAACCCATACTCATCCAAGGAAACACATGACCTCTTCATCGCCTATCGTCCAACTAGGAGGAGGGTCCTCACTTTCCACTGAATCCCGTAGAACTAGTCCTTCAGAATCTAATAGTTTTCTCATCCTCACTCTATCCAGGAGGGTAGAAGTCACAACTAAAGATGAAAGATAGGTTTTCACCTGACATTCGTGCACATGAAAATGCATCTCAGAGAACAAAGCCATAAGCTGCAACTCACCACTGGCCTCCTGCACTGCATGTATCTGAGTCTTCCTGCTCAGTGCATCAGCTACTGCATTACCTCTACTGGGTGTATAGGCAAGCTCAAAATCGAAGGACTGTAGGTACTCGACCCACCTCCTATGACTCAGATTCAGGTCACTCCGAGTAAAGATATACTTGAGGCTTTTATGGTCAGTGAAAACCACAAAATGCCCTCCGAGAAGATAATGCCTCCAACAGTGCAATGCATTAACAACTGCAGCCAACTCGAGATCATGCGTTGGGTAATTCTGCTCATGTGGCCTCAACAACCGAGACCCGTATGCAACAAATCATTCGTCCTACATCAACACTGCTCCCAGCCCAATACCTGATGCATCAGAGTACACTGTATAGACCTTCCCCTACTCTGGGAGTATCAGGATCGATGCTGATGTCAACCTTCCTTTCAGGTCCTCAAAGGCTATCTCACAGGATTCTGACCAAACGAACTTCACACCCTTCTTATTCAGACCCTTCAACAGTGCTGCGAAGTGGGATAAGTCCTGTATGAAGCATCTTTAGTAACCTTCCATCCATAAGAAACTCCGTATCTCAAACACGTTCTTAGGCTTCTCCCAAGAAACTACTTCTCTCACCTTCTCTCAGCCTACTGCAACTCCTGCCTCTAAGATAATGTGACCCAGGAAGTGAATCTGGTCCATCCAAAAGTGGCACTTTGAGAGCTTAGCGTATAGCCGATTCTCTCTCAGTGTACTCAATACGATCTCAATATGGGGGCATGGTCGTGTCGAGTATGAGAGTACACCAAGATGTCGCCCACGAATACTACCACAAAAGAATCAAGATATGGATGGAACACTCGACTCATCAGATCCATGAAAACTGTTGGCGCATTTGTGAATCTGAACGGCATACCAAAATACTCGTACAGACCATATCTGCTCCGAAAGGCTGTAAGCGTTATATCTGATGGTCTCACGCGCAGCTGATGATATCCGGATCTCAATTCAATCTTTGAGAACACTCGTGCTCCATGAAGTTGATCAAAAAGATCACCCATTCTTTGCAAGGGGTATCGGTTCTTAACTGTCTACTAGTTCAGCTTCTGATAATCTACACAAAGTCTGAGGGTACCATCCGCCTTTTTCGTAAAGAGGACCGGAGAACCCCATGATAAAGTACTGGGTCGGATAAAACCCTTTTCATGTAACTCCTCTAACTGCCTCTTGAGGTCCTGCAACTCAGGTGTGGCCATACTATAAGGAGGAATGGACACTAGTGCTTCTCCTGACACAATCTCAATAAAGAAATCCACCTCACACACCAGAGGTAGTCATGAAAAGTCGTTCAGGAAAACATCCCTGAAACAATCAACCACTAGAGGGAAATCCATCTGAGATGTCGCTTGATCATCCAGATATAAGCTAGAAATCTGGGCTGTGACTCCACCTCGCCCATGATGCTTGAGTCCAGCTCGACTCACCTGAACATCCCATTCACCTTTGTATAGAATCTCCTCGCCCTATGGTGACGTGAAGCTCAGCCTATGAAGATAAAAATCTACAATGCCTCGAAAGGGAACCAACCAGTCCATCCCGAGAATGACATCATAAGCTATCATCTCTAAGACATAGAGGTCCCAAAAGAAGTGACACCCACCAGCCTCAAGGGGGCACTCCTTACACTGAGGCACACCATCTGTTCTAGTCCCCAACGGAGTGACCAGCATCATGATATTAGAATAAGTATAAACACAAAGCCCAAGGATCTTCACTACGGGTACAGATATGAAACTATGAGTAGCACCCATATCAAAAAGTACTAAAGATTAGACAGAAGATACTATAATTGTACCTTTGACTATAGAAGGTCTGGGATCCTGCTCCTACTGGGTCTATTGCACTGCATATGCCTGCCCAGTGCCACGGCCCTACCACCCAGCCTAGCTACCCTGAGCTATCCCACCCTACTACCTCTGAGATCCTGGTGTCTGGATACCACGACCACGACCACCATCTCCGCCTACATGCTTTGACGTATTCTTGTTCCCCTACTGATTAGAAGCCACTGGTCCTGCTCTTGCACGCGAAGTCTGCACAGAACCCCTCTCACTAGCCACTGGTAGAAACTCCATGAAAAAGTGCTGCAGATGACCCATCTTGCCACAAGGTCAGCACTCCACTGGATCATGTGGACACTGTGGCCTCTTGTGCTGCTCTCTACCACACTGGTAGCACATGACCTGTACACCTGAAGCATTTTCTTGACTGGTACTGCCACCCTGAGAGAAGTCCATCTGTCTCTTCCAATTTCCAGAAAAAATAATACCAATAACTGGTGCTGAACCACCCTGGCCGACACCACTATATTCCCGCAGGTTCCTCTCTGTAATCAGCACATGGTTCACAATAGCGTGTATTGAAGGCAACCTGAAATCATTCACCAGCACTCAGATGTCATAACAATGACCATCCTCAAAACTTCTGGCTCTCAAAGAATCATCACCCACCAGCACAGGTGAAAAGAGTTGAAGCTCCGTAAAAGGAGAAGAATAGTCCATCACCAATATAACACATTGATGCAGATCCATGACCTCTCGAGCTCTATCTTCCCTCAGTGTCTCCGGGAAATGGAAGTCATATAATACTGCCTAAAAATATTCCCACGCCATGTCATTGTGATGCTCTGACTGGGTGGTAACATTCCACCACCTCTTGGAGGAATCACGCAGCATTTAAGTCACGAACTTGACCCTCCGCCCTGGAGGCATCTCAAGATGCTCGAAAATAGTCTGAATCAACCCCAGCCAAGAATCCGTAGCCTGTGGTCTACCATCCCTTGAAAACGTAGGTGGATGCTGCTGTTAGAAGATACGAGTCAGCTCGACCATAGTTTTGGCAGCCTGCGGTGCTCCCTAAAAGGTCTGCATAAACCGCATAAAGCCTTCATGGAACTACGCCTCCATGCCTGTGTCTGGTATAACAGTTAGCGCCGCATCCGGCTCTGCTGGAGGATCCACTGGTAGCCCATGTCCCACCATCTCTGGAGTATACTCGTTGCCACTCTCCTGGAGAACAACACATGATCATCTAGGCAGCATGACACTACAAGTTCAAAGGCACGCCTTAGATTCAAGATTTATCAAAGACTAAAAACGAAGAAACCACAAAGGGAACAAGAGGAAGAAGGCATTTCAAAATTTTCAAAACAAGACTACACGGCGTGTATACTGTCTACACGGAATGTACTTGACTTCCCTTCGCCTTCCCGGGTCCTTACACACAGCTCAGCCACATAGATTTCATTCAACGAAAACTACACGGTGTGTATAATATCTACACGGCGTGTATGGTGTTATTTTCCAACTACCCGTGTCATATGTGACACAGTAGACTACTCGGATTGACACTACACGGCGTGTCACACCCGCACACGGCATGTACACCACCCCGTCTCCCTAGCCACATGGCTAACACCACACGGTCTGTCCTCGGACAAGACTACACAACGTGTCCCACAGGTACACGTCGTGTTCAAGGAGAGGTGAAACTGGACCGTGTTGTTAGTTACACGGCCGAGTCCCCAGGTCACACTACACGGCGTGTCCGTCATTGAAACGACGTGTTATATAAAGGAGTTTACCGATCCGTGTTGTTAGTTACATGGCCGGAATCCGGGTCAACACTACACGGTGTGAACATTATGCACACGGAGTGTTTTACCCAAGCTCTTCCCTTCCTTGTGTCACCGCCCACACGGTTTGTGACACGTGATGAGACTACACGGTGTGTACTCAGATTACACGGCATGTACTTAAAAAGATTATTTTTTTTCCCGAACAAAAGAACAAACACAGTGTGTTTATAATACTACACGACGTGCATAGTGGGTTTCATGACAGTATGCCTTAGAAACTTCCCCGGAACCCAGAAACACTCTAAAACAACACCTAAGTGTCAAATTCCGATCCATGAGATCCCATACTCCCCACGAATCAAAGTTTGACATCTTATCTGTTTTATACAATAATTACAGTCAACGATCCATCGAATTCCGGTCAATGGGGGCCCATACTCCCCAAAAACCAAAGTTTGGCATCCATTCTATAAACAGGCTCACATAAGAAAATACCCTATCACAAAGCAGGTATCTATCAAGCTGCTATCACAACAACATGATTTTCTAGAACAACAACTATCACAACAACATTCAAATTCTAATGCACCTATATGGCATGGAAACTCTGCATGGCATGTGATATCTAGCATGTGCCTATATAATTCATGAGATGGAATACCCTCATCTAATTAGGTTGAAACTAAATAGAACCCATAGATAAAATATAACAGCACAATACCAGTGCGTCACCCAACGGTGAAATCTAATCAACCGTAAATTGTAAAATCGGTAATATTACAACACATGGTAAATTGGATTTTCCCTATACACGGGCTAGTTATGCCCGGGCATAGCTTATTCCCAACTACCATTCGTCTTATCCTTGACTACGACTCTAAACAAGAAGTCAAAGAAAAGAATTCCTCTGATACCACTTTGTAACGTCCCAGTTCCGGGTGCCACTCAACGGGTGCCCCGAACCTGGTTAACCACGTGGCCTCAAGCACATTTCCCCAAATACCAGAGGATACTGACTAGCAGCGAGGGCCCAGGTCTGATAGTGGGGAAACAATGCCCTCATTTGTCAAAGTGTATCACAACAGAATTTAAATAAAACATACAACGATAGTGGAAGCAATAAACCATACACAACTGAAATAAACTACAGCCGTGGATATAACCAACAGTATATAAATAATGATGCTACATATTTCAAGTTCTAAGAAAATAGCCAGAACATGTTATACATCAATACGGTATAACAAAAAGTAGAGTACAGAAAAACAAAGCAAAACTGCTGGCAGCGGCATCATGAGACTAGGCTCGGTCCCATGCCCTCCTACTTCACAATAACAGTCAAGTACCTGTATAGGGACACTTTACCCTATCCACACCTACAAAAACGTAATCTGTTTGGGCCGAAAAGCATGACCCAAATAGGGTGTGAGAAATATATCTCAGTATGCACCCACCAAATGCTCATGCCCAACTGCGTGCAAACAAGAAACAATAGTGTGCAGTAGTAAAATGCAATAAAGTAGGTAGTACTCAAAAGTAACTAATTACCAGTTATATTTCCATTTTATTATTCATTTAATCCATTTAATTTAGAATACCACCACATTGAATATTCTAAATAACCAGCTAATGTCCTCAGACACGTAAACCCCTACCCTCAGGTAAAGACTATCCATTACAAGAATCTGCCCTCAGGCATAACAGAGTTTTCCCTCAGGTGTAGTTAGTGTCGCCCTCAGGCACATAATAATTTTCCCTCAGGCATGGAAGAAGTTGCCCTCAGGACGAAATAACTACTGCCCTCAGAATAAATAGTGCAGTGCCCACATGCTATTCACACCAACGTCGTTAGGCGAAACAGATAACCGAGCCATGTCCAACATGTAAACAAGTAGTAAACAAGAAATTCCTCTCAAGGAAATTCTACATTACTACTTTAACGGCATAACCTCAGGTATCCTGGGCGAAAGGCTAAATAGTGGAACGTACCCCTCGACATGGTCTTGGATCCAAGAAAAGATCCCAAACATAATTTTTACAACGTTATTTAATTACCTATACAATTCTAGGTAGTTAAATTAGCCATGGCCTCATCCTCACGATACCCCAATATGGGTTCATAGATCAAAAATTCACAAAAATGCATGACAGTTAGAAAAATAACACCATGCCACCTACCTTATACGCCAACGAGCGCTATACACGATCATCGATCATAGAAATGCCCATGAACGGTGTTGATCTAATGAAGAAGAAAACCCATTCAAATGTAAATAACTTTCCCTCGTGAAAGAATTGGTAAGAATGGATTAATGAGAAGAAAGGGCTTACACACACAATTCCAACGAGATTGTCCGAGGGGGAATTGGATTCCAGACGAACACTCGAACGTTCTTCAAAGGTTCAGCCTCCTCCTTTGGCTCCAAAACGGCTTAAATTCCTCCTTTTCCAAATGAGGAGGCTACTACCTATTTTATGCCGAAAAACAAAGTACACGGTGTCTACATCTGAGTACACGGTGTGTACTCCGTTCATTTAACTGTTCCTATGGCGGAAACACCACACTGTTCATCTATCGAAATGAGTACACGACATGTACTCCTAAGTACACAGTGTGTACTGCCGCCCAGATGGTGACTGCTCCACCGCCTTACTCTTTTGGACTGCCGACTGACTACACGGTGTGTAAAGGACCACTACACGATGTGTAGTCGGTTCCTACACCCTTCTTTGCTGACATGTCTACACGCCCCGTGTACCCATCCCACACAGCTAAAAGTACATGGCGTGTGGAAAAGTACATGGTGTGTAGTTCCAAAATTTGGGATTTTCCCCCATTTTCCATATTTTCTCAAAAACACTTAAGGAAAAGGGAAAATAAGAAGCTCGTACCTCAAAACTAAGAACCAGGTTCTTACAATATACAAGAAATAAATTGAATTTGAAATTAAGAACATCAGGCATATTTCTACTAGGAACATTATTCAAAAAATTATTAGAAAAATAATTGTGACTAGAATAGGATGAATTATTAGGGACATCATCACCCAAACCATTTTGGTTTCATTCCTAGGAGAAGAATCTAATATTTTTAACATAAATTTGTTCAAAGTGTCAATAATAAAAGGATAGAATCAATTTAGGAGATATTTCCTCATAAAAAAAAATATATATATATTAACATAATCCAATAAAGCTACATCCTTACTATACAAAAAACTATTATTTATCCAATGATTTTATCAAATTAATCAGCACCATCATAAATTATTAAATGATATATATTATCATTAATATATCTCCCAGTGGATAAATTCTATGTAATTTTTGTGTTGACAAAGACAACCCCTTTTATGGACTTCTCTTTTCAATTACTAAAGGTTTTATGAGAAGATGAACCAATTACCTTTTTTATATTTTAATATACAATCCAATGAAGGATGGAATATTACCATTAACTCCATCACACCTTATATATTATGATGTAATTATCTTATTTAGAAAACATTCTCTGAAAACTATAACTTTTATTTAACATTCATCTTAGAGACATATGTTCTAGAATCACTAAACAAATAGATAGGTGGAATGGAATATCTATCTCACTTACTATAAGATGTTTCTTGGTCAAATTAGTAATTAATTATATATATTTTTATTCCTTATCTAGATATAGATAGACTATAGGATTTATCAATGACCTGAAAATACTGATCAAAAACATTATATAAACTAGATCTATCCAAGAATGAAAATTCATAATTGTGGCATTGAGAGAATGCATTAAAACCCCTAATATGGGGGACCTGGAATCAAATATCTCAAGACTAATAATGATGGCCTCCATAATAAATTTACCTAGAATATCATTAGTTCTAATAACTTTTATTTATATTTTCTTTCAATTTGGTTTAAGGCATGTCTCTTGGATGGGTACACTCACTATTTCACCTCATATATTTGGATTTTTATCAATCACTCTTTCAATGAAATCATGGGAAATTCAAAGTCGTAGGTTATCATGAAATCAAATATCAACTATTGGAGTACCCCATTGATTTATACACCCCTTATGGAATCATGTAAATCCCTCTATAAAGAAATTCAATTTTTATTTTTTACATCATGTTACTAGAAAATAGCATTACTAAAATTGTCCCCAGTCAAACTGAGTTAGAAATTTAGATATCCTCATTTATTGAAAGTAATTTTCTTATATATATTCTGAAAAGAAATAATTTGTTCTACAGTATGAAATTATATTGAATGAAATTTGATGGCCCAACCATAACTCTTTCATGAATGTTAATGTTCAATTTTTTCTTCATTTAACCTTCAAGACTTATACTTCTTTAGATAATATAGAAAAATATAATGCTGACTCCTAACCAGCTTGAAAAATATTGAAAATAGCTTCCCTTAACCTATCATTTGTGTATGAGAGATATCTGTGTTATCTAAAATATATTTTTGGTATGTAGTTTTGACATTACCTCTCTAAATATGTATGATATATATTTTAATTGAAAATTTTAACATACCATCGGTTGAAAAATAAATTGGAGGTCATTTTTTATGCTCCAAAAGGTGTATAGTTTAGAATCATATAATGGTGGTTATTGCTTTGGTTACCATCTATATCAGTAATAAAAGGAATTTAATCATTTTTTGACAACTAAATGCCCATCTTTATTGAAAGAACACATTCCATTTATAATGTAGTATATGATGCATCCATAGTGAAAACATGTTCCATGCACAACACTACAACTGATCGTAAAATTATCAGGAGGATGGCTGATCATGGTAGTCCCATTAAACCTTTGATGATCATGACTTACTCTTATATCCCATTGATTCTCTTGTGATTCAAATTAAATGTGGATGGTTCATCATCTAGAGTTATTGGACCCTTAGGATGTGGAGGAACTTTCAACACCCATTACAGGTATGTAAATTGATTCTCATTTCACTAAAATGAAATATGAATTTCATATGAGTTTGAGCTATGGGCCATGATTTAAGCCATCAAATTTTCTGCACACCATTAGTGGATTCCTTTAGAGATTGAAAATAATTTGAAACTGGCATTTGAAGCACATAACTATAGATCAAGGAATGTCCCTTGGAATATCCAACCACATTTAATTGAATTTCACCATGTGGAAAGTCACCTTAGGCTATTTGTTTCACTAACATACGGGGAAGAAAATCAAGTTATAAATGCCTTGTAAAAGAGATGATGTATAGAAACATGTGTGATGTGGTCCTTCTAGGATTCAAATTATAGTGATCCATTGGTGGTCGTGGAAAAGAGGGGGAGATACACTTCCATTGTTGTAAAACACCATGTGAAACACGAACTTATTGTTTACTTTTGATTTAACAATGTGTCCACCTAGATCTAGATCTATTTCAGTAATAATTAACAATAATTAATAAAAATTTAATATAATAAGTAATAATTCAAAATAATTACAAATAATTACTAATAAATATCAATATTTATCAACAGTAAGTAACAATTATTAATAAATAATAGAAATTATTAATAAGTAGTAATAATAAATTATAGTTAGAATTAAATATTAATAATTAATCAAAATCATCGATAATTAGTAATAATTAGTAATAATATCCAAAAACTATTTATAATTACTTATAATTATTAATAATTATTAATAATGAACACTAATTTCTAATAACTGGTAATAATTAGTTACAAGTAGTCATACTTACATATAGTTGCTGATAATTACCAACAATTGGTGACAATTACAAATTATTGATAATAATCACAAAAAATGGTAATAATGACTAGTAATTTTTAATAAGTAGTAATACTTAATAATAATTAGTATTTATTAACGATTAATAGTGATAAATAAGAATTTCTTCTAATAGTGGTAGATAATTGGTAGAAATTTGTAATCATTGTTAATAGTTTTCACTAATTTATAAAAAATAATACACAATATTTATATTCATTATTTTTTTAGTCACTAATTTTTGGAATGATAATGATTGAAATAATGACTACATGGGGTGAATAGTTACTTTTGAAAATATAACTAAAAAATAGTTATAGTTAACAACATAATGATTTATAATAAGTGTATTGTTTTTAAAATGAACCATAGTGTAAGAAAATGAAAAGTCGTAAAGATTTATAGCATTTAATATCTTAAATATCCGCATCGAGTACTCAACCTTTTATATTCATTTATAATATTAGTACCCACTATGAACTTCACTTTTAATGGTTTTGAAACCTATTATAGACTTTATCTTTTATAGGAACTCGATGGAACAACCTTGCATTTATATAGGAGACCAAACCATAGATTTTGACTTGTCTTTTGATCAAGGGTCACAACCCAAACATCCTCCCAGGTGGTGATATTGATTTACCATTTCACTAAGAAGCATGAAATGATAAAAACTGGCATGAATTAGTGTATTGTAATTCCATTTTATAACCATGAGCTACTTGTGGAGAAATAATAAGATGTAGTTATGCCATTTACAAGAGGTAAATAGATATATAAATAAATAACTTAATAAAGGATCTATCGATAGAATATAATGGTATATTGATGTACAAATAGGGAAAAGTGATCTATAGGTATAGATGAAAATCTATCTGTGAAATTTTAATATATTAAAAATAATAAAGAGGCTTCAATTAAGGATGAACTATTTTTTGTATGATCTTACTCTGGATTTACAATGGAATATTAATTAATGTTGAAATAATATACCATTGAATGAGACCAACTAGTTTTGATGTGTTGGATTAAGAATCTATCGATGAAGTGAGCTATTGTTGATACATAGTTTAGTCAATTTGTGCTATGAAAGTAATGGATTTTCAAAATATCAGGTATTGTGATCTTCCATAATCTAGAAGAGTAAATATATACTAGTGGAGTTAAGAGATCAACCATTGAACAAAAATCTACATCAAAAAATATATCAACCATTGGTTGAATGGTATATGAAAAATCAAATAACCGTTAAAGTATTGTAAAAATTGTATTTTTCACCGATTCCACCAGAGGATTTGTTGAACCATTACATCAAGGCGAGCCTTGATGTGAGTAGTGCAATATCATGTTGAATGTTGAAGGATTAATGTAATCCCAAAATAATTTTCATTTAAAACTTAATTACACATGTGGTTAAAGAAGAGGGAATTTTTGAATATGGAAAAGCACAATGAATTAAATAAGACACATGCTATCTAAACACGATTGAACTCCTTAAATAGATATGTTTATATGGAAGAGTATATGTTTTAATTTTTTAAAAATTGGATGAACAATTAAATCCTTTCTCTATCCCAAATCAAATATGGGATGTGGAGAAACTTAAATGTATCGAATAACTCATGTCTTGTCCCAGTAGAGATTTTAAGATAGGATCATCAAACATACCCTACTACTCTTTGACATAGGACACAACCCAGTAGGCTATTCTACCCTAACCTATTTCCATCTAGGTGTGATCTAGCAATCCTCACACATGCTCCTTCTAGAACTATGAATGAACTATACATGATCGAACACTCCACATCCTCCATGTAGGATACGTATTGAAATACGTTTTCTAGGGTAGACCCATGGGGTCACCTAAGAGTGGTTAAGGGACATCCCTTGTGGCTCACAAGGAATGGATAAATTATTTATCATGAAACACTTAAGAAAAAATGTATTAACAAACCTTAACAAATATTAAAAATATAAAAATCATTAAAAAATTAACATCAATACATGTTCATAAACACTAACCCTTCCAATGTATAAGATACATTAACTGTAAAAATTAATAAAGAATTAAAAATTAAATATATGATTTCATATAAAAAATTTAAATTTAATTAAATGTGATGAGATAATAAATTATTAAAATATTGATCACTGTTAAAGTATTAAAACCAATTTCAAATACATATAATGAAAATTTTAGATATTTATTCATAATTACAATTAATTATTGATATTTTGTAACACTTCCATGAAATTTTAAAATTTTAATTTTTTTCTTGGATAAAACCATCTTTCTATAAAATTAATCATAAAAAATAATATTTTTTAATTGTTTAAGAAAAACATCGAATGAAGAAGTTGAAAATAGATTTTATTATAAGATCATGATTGTATGAATTATTATAGAAATATAAATGATTATTTTTATTAATTTATTATATATTGAGGTTGTCGAAACATATTTATCCTTTTCATTATCAAAAAATACTTTTTTCCTAGAGGGGTTAATTAAGTGTTCATGTAAGAAATGTGATAGGATGTATTTAAAACATTTGACACTATTAGAGTTTATCTATTGTGTTTTTCTTTTTATAAATATTGTGTTTTTTAAAATCAATATTGTGATATAAAATTAAGAGGTGATACAAATAATTAGTTTTCAGATTCATCATGGTTTCAACATATGCACATGATGTTATTGGTCTATCTATTCTCCATAATAGAAACCTGGAATATCGAATCAAATCTCAAGTTAGAACCATCTCAATTTTTTGTGTTTCTGAGGTTTGTTGAGGATGAGTTGTATCCCATTTGATTGATAATAAAAATTTATGTGGTTACTAAATTTATGTCTAAATATTAGATAATGGAATTCCAAATAGTTTTTATAATCAAATATTTTGTTTGTTTAAATCATTGTTACCTTTGGAAAACTTTTTCCCGATAAATTTATATGAAATGAGTTGGTTGTTCCATAATTTGGGTCTTCGTTATCAGAAAAACCATTAATGTTAAAATAAGTTCAACCTATATTATGGTTAAAATGGGGAGTTAGTTAATTTTTATACATGTGAAAAAATTAAGTACACATACGTATTAAAAGGGAATTCTAAATTTGTTAACATTAAAAAATTTATGAATTTCTCTCTTAAAATATAGATTGCATTATTTTTTATGTGTTATAAAATAGATTCATTGATAACATGGAACAAATCCATTATTTCTACCCGTTAAATCTAAAATTATCATTTTGATGGTGATTTGTGGAGAAATTCTAATTATGTGATTTTTATATTTATTTGGACAGTTAGAATGTGTGATTGTGTCTTTTTACTAATGGATCTTATCAATTTGGTTCATATGTTATTCAATATTCTTGTTGGATCATCGATATTCCTCTGTAAAACTTATCTTCTTAGATGTTGATGAATGAACCATATGTTTTTGACATTAATAATTCAATTAAATCCAAAATAAATATTGATGATTGTTTGAATACATTCATTGACGAATTAAACATATTATGGATTAAGGGTGTCATTTCATATGAGGTTGTTAAAAAATAGAATTTCATAATGAAATATATGTTAATGTTGAAAATAAGTGAATTATCCTTGTATGTTATGCTATTTTTTGGAGTACACATGGTCCAAAATCATGTTCATATTGTATGAGTGATAGAAAATCATTTGTCCTTATCAGTGGAAGAAAACCTTGTTTTTTCTCCACTCATCTCAATTTTTTGGCAGACAATCATTTCTAATAGAAGAAAAATAATTCTAGAAATGGTATAATTAAGATATAGACCTCCATAAATGATATGAAGTATTTATTTATAATATATTGTGTCTTTAGTATATCATATTACCTTCAGAACAACTATATACCAAAACATATATATGGATTTAGGAATGATCATAACTGGATAAAACATAGTATTTTTTGAGATCTTCTATATTTGTATGATTGGTAGGTCAGTCACATATTATATTCCTTTAATATTCAGAAGAACTATTTTTTGACAAATTTTATATTGTTTTGAACACACATAATAATAATGAAGATATTTTAAATGCATGATTAGATATTTTCCAAATTTTCGAGCATCTAGAACTTTATTTTTTTTCAAATGGCATATCACAGATGATAATGAAGACAAAATTGGCATATACTATTTATGAATAAAATAATTTAGTATTCTATTAGTGTATTATATATTTGAGATAATTGGATGATTATGTTTCCCATTTGGAATGATGTGTTAGAAAATGTCATATTACTATATTAAAGGGTCATGATTGTAATGTTATAATTAAAATATACTACATATTGGACATAAATGTTTTTCAAATTATCTAATTAGTGATGTGGTTACAGAAATAACATATTTTTTCAAGAAATTTTTGTGGTTATAGAAGACTATGATTCATTTATGAGGCAGCAAAAATATGATATTGTAATTTTATGTAAACTTTGAAACAATTAATCACCATTATTTGACACAATTAAACACATAATATAATATTTTCACATAATGAAAACATAGGAGGACTACTAATGTTATGATAGATGTAATTAAATGAAATATGAGGGTATAAATTGATTGAAATGTTACATAAAGAATCATTAGTTAAAGTGTCAATTTCAAAGGAATATTTTCATGAGAAAATTTCATTTTTCTATTCTCATTATTTTCAACAGGAATTTCCTCCAAAACATAATTGAATGGGTTGTAAAGAGAGAAATACTGATCATGAAATGAAGACTAAATTATTAGTTTTCAACAAGCTTGAACATAGTTTTTGGGGTGTTCATAAATGCTATATTTCATGTGATGAACATCAGAAACCATAAACACACATTATTATAAATAGTGATGAAGTAAGACATTTTGTAATGTGAGTAATAATTTCACATATTATAAATGTTTTTTATAAAAGTAAATGAATATTATTTCTGTTTTAGATTATATGATGATAATTTTAAGAAACAGCTTACAAAAATTTTACCACATTCTCTTCAAAAATGGTGACTTTGAAATTTCTCTTACTGGTTTCAAATGATAGTAATTTAAATTTTTTAATCATAAATATATGAAATAAATTTATTAAATGTTATATTGATATTTTTTATTCAATTTATTTGGTGTATCCACATTTAGATACTATTGTTAATCGATTATGAGTATTGATTAACCCACAATCTGAATTACTTAAATCTTATAATGAATATTTGGTTAATGGATTTAGATTTAAAAAATAAGTATATAGTGAATCAAAAAAATGAATAATTTTTTATTAATAAAAGGATCACATTACATAGAAAGTGAATTTATCTTTTATGGAATTATAATTTAAATATATTTGTCTTATTTTATGGGGTATAATTCTGTTAGAATGATTAAATTACATTTCATTAATGGGGATATAGGCTTGTGCATTTAACCACACCCTAGAATCAATTACATTAAATATAAATTTCTTTCTATTAAATGAATAAATGATAATTTCTTGTAAATATTATAAAATTAAATATAAAAATTATTATACTAATTCAACAGATTTAGTCCACTAGTGAAGCATTATAATAATAAAAAAATGGGAAATTTAGTTTATACAAGTTGAAAATGGTTCTTCAGAGGTTTATTGAATTGAAATTATTTTGGATACAATACCAAAAATATATTTCACACAAATATATACAAATATCAATGAGGAAAACCCATATTTTATGGATAATGGTGTAGATAATGTTAATGATGAAAAAAATTAATTTAAAATAGAAAGAAATTATGATGTTTTCAATCCAATAGAATTTTATAATGTTGAGGAGGATGTTAAGGAAATAGACCCCTTAAAATTTTAATATGAGGATAAATATGAATAATGATTCCATTACATGCAGGTTATAGTAATAATTTATTTATACAACTAATTTTCAATGATTTAATGAAAATACTTTTTTAGATGAAAGGTGATGATTTTAATGAGAAGTTACATACCCTTGAAAATAATTTTCTTCTAGGTGATCAACTCGATGCCTCATCATCTGAAAAATATGATCCATCTTGTACATAATAAACTCATTGGAGTTATGTTTTATCAAGACTTATGATTCCTTGCCCGATTCTTAGACACCTTCCATCTCTTTATTTTGATCCACTCATGCACAATTATGTTCACTTATATACTTTAGTTAAATTTCATTAATTTTTATTACATCATTTACCTATTAATTTATTGATTAATTTTTATTTCTTTGAATGTCTTTCACCTATAGTTATTAGAAATTGGGATATAATTCTATAAAATTATTTTCTAACACCATGGGTGATGTGGGATTACATTCCTAATGCTGTTTATCATCACATGTTTGATCATTTGATGGTGTGTAGATAAATATTATATATTGTGAAATTTATTTAGTTATTAACATTCCATTATTTATTATAATCATTTTTCATAGCATACCACAAGTGAAATAATGAGAGCCACTATTTGGGAGACACATCATATCTTTATGTGTAAGAATTTCCATCATTTTCCTAACAATATAGGATAGGTATCCATAGAGAAAATTATGGAAATTGTTTTATATAATTAATTATATAAATGGAGACCTAATTACATCTCATCTCATGATCTGGATGGATTTCGATCATACTATACAAGAGATATTTTTTAGTGAAGATCGTCATTAGGCTGACAAAACCGGAGGAGATAGGAGATCACACATAGAGTTAGTAGTCGTAAATTTATTATTAATTTATGAAATATTTTAATTAATTTTGTTCAATAATTTATATATAAATTATATGTAAAAGATTTATTTTTGTATTCATATAGGATGTTAAGAAACCTAAAGTCCCTGAGTTATATTTTTTTAAGAAGATGTATAGTGATCTTGCTACTCAAGAGATTATTGGTGGCCGACAACATAAATTTTGTTTCAAAATAATATATCCAATTTTTAAAATTAATAAAAAACAATATTTAAACTATTTTTAGTTCAAAGTAAATTTTAAGGAGCATATTAGGCCACTCTTTCTCATACACATGAAAAGAGTAAGTTTGAGAAAGAGTTCTAGGTCACTAGTATGTCAAGGTATTATGAGGTAGCTTGGTTGAAGGAAAATAAGTGTGGTATCAAGGAAGGAATGGTGGTTATTACTAGTTCTTGATTTAATCCTAAAAGTTATAATTGAACTATTATGCGATCCTCATCTTGATTAAGGAGAGATCTTATGGAGTCATCATCATCATCTTCATGGTATAAGAAGACGCCGTGATCTCAGAATAAGTTTATAGAGAGCATGCGAAGAGGGAGGGGGGGGGGTCGAAACTAGATTGGTTAGGAGGAATACCTATAATTATAGTATTCATATTAAAAACTATATGATGGATTATATGTGAACAATTTCACTTGCTATGGGGGTGAAGTTATATCCACCTGATCTTATAGGTGATCTACCACCTCTATAGTTATTGATCATATTTCTCTTGAAAACATATACATTTGATTTCGAGATAAAAATATAATGTGTAATATTGATTTTAAATAATATTTCTATTTTTAAAATTTTATTTATTTAATTTTTTTACTTCTTGTTTTTTTTTTGTTTTTTTTAATTTTATAACTTTATTATTTTTTAGTTTTTTTGTGACGAAATTGGATTTCAATCTCAATAATTTATTTATAGTGGATATTTATTTCTATTTCAACATCTTATTGGAGTGGAATATATTATTCCTTAAAAAATTAATATTCATTATATAAATGGTTGAAACCTATTTGTGAGAGAACATGTTTTCACTACGACATGTTTTTTTGAGAAGACCCATTCAGAAAAGAAAAGTTTAAGATTCCATTTTCATCCATGGGTGAAATCTGATGGGATCCTGTAGAAATTTTCCTATCATAATTATCTCAATTTCCCATTTTGTACATTATCTATAGATATATATATTCAAAATTAAATAAAACATTAGGTTAAATTAATTAGTTTCCATCTATAATGTATTTAGGAAAATAGAGAACGTATTACTATTATTAATTAAATAATTTATAAATTTATAAAAAAACACATGTAAAAAAATTAAATGGAATCCGATGTATTTAATCATGATATATGAACTCACATTCTCTAGCCACAACTAATTAAGAAAACAATAATAAACCATATAATCCACAACATCACTTTAATGTACCATAAAACAATAATGAATAACCCCTAAAATAATCCCAGTTACCTAAATCTAAACATGAAATATTATATATATATATGGACATAGATAATAATAACTTCCCACTACTATTCTGACCATATTATCTATAATTTACCAAACCATAAATTGATAAATTATGAAAATAGGGCTCTAATGCCATTTTTAATTCCCTTTCAGGATTCACTTGATGTTTTATAGAGCACTACATGGACTTATATATGACATCTTATGTACAAAAATCTATCCACATGTGATGAGTTCTTACACAATATAATAGTGATACAAAATCCCTGATATCAAATAAGCATATAAAGAATTTACATTGAAAGAATTAATAAGAAATAAAAGACCGTATGGAATCACATCGGTAAGACCACCACATAAATATCATCATTTATAAAATCGAAGGATTCCAAGTAATAAATGGGTCCAAAGGTGATCCATATATTTGGTATATGAATACAAATACTTTTAAAAAATATTGTAAAATAATAGATAGGTCTTATTATAAGAAAATGAGCTTAGATTATATCATAATTTCACTATTATCAGTACCCAGAAACACATGGTCAAGTTGAAAACATAGGGTCCTTCCCATTACCTAGAAATCAAAAATAAAAGATGGTATGTTCCCCATGTTTCATATAAAAGGTGTTATAATAAAAACGAGTGGGAAACCACTAATACGTACTTACCATAAGTTTGGTAATGTATTTTTTTGTGTCTGTGTGCATGGAATGGAAGTAAAATAATTTATCAATCAAGAATAAATTATGGTACGTTCATTTTAAATTTTAAATAATATAAAATATAATTCAAATTTTAATATTTTTGGGAAAATATATAATTTGATAGTTTGAATATTGATTTTGACTTTAATAGGTCAAAATAAGCCTATTTTGTTTAATTTTCCCTTAAAAATAATCAATATTGTGTAATTAAAAATGTATTAATTTATTATTCATAATTTTAATTATAATAATTTTTGTGACATTTTTAATTAAAAATTTATTAACAATAAAATTTATAGAAATATAGATAAGATCATTTGGTGGGAATAATGATATTTTCTCAAAAACAATTAATGCATAATGACATTCAATTTTAATTAATTTAAGTAATATTTAACAATGAATTATTTAAGTAAAATATTTACATTATATATATAAAAATATAAATTTAAATCCATATAAGGATGGATACTCATCATATTGTTTCTATTATGTCTTCTTGTGCTTGAAATATGAATATATTGAAAAATATTTTTTTCTACACATTTTATATGTTTATTTTTAAATTTTATACTTATACTTATAGGAATTTAATTTGATAAAATGGGTTAAATATTTTAAATAAAAATAATAAATATTGTTTCATAAGGTAAACTTAAATTTTCATCATAATTAATAGTAAAAATGGTAAGCAATATTTATTACAGTTAACGTTAAAACAAGTTTACCAGGGGGTTAATATATAATTATAAGGCAGATAATGAAAGAAACACTCTGTGAAAATCTATTGGTGGGTTTTATTTTGTAACCAACCTTATTTAAAACTAATATCAACCATTTTAGAGCCATATATCCAATAGAATGACTTGGCATTATTTAAAATCATTGAAAATTTAAAAATGAACCTCTCACCTCAATTATTAAGGGAACCTCTTATCCTCACATATTCATATCTATCAAGATATATATATTGACCAAAACATATTAAAATATATCCCTACAATTTATATCCTTATTATATATTTTTTTCACTCAAAAATATCAACCCAAGTGTCTTTAATAAGATGTCAAAAGTGGATTTTCTTACTAAAGGTAATTGTCATTACTAAACACATTATTTATTTAATTATTATGTTATCAACTTATTTATGAATTAATAATTAAAATATAATAATACCAGTATATGCCATATAATTATATGGTCTTATGTTTACGTAATAATATTTATCCATTTTTTTTCCTGTAAAATGCATGAAAAACCCACCACTTTTGTGTACAGCAGACTAATGTCTCATGAACTAATGTAATTGGTTTTCCATCACTAACTCACCTGGATCGTAATAATAATAGAAATAATGAATATATATGATACATAAGTCATGATGTTTTTTTTGAAAATTTAATATATCATCAACATCTTTACCCTTTCATCTATTGTGGAAATGATAATGTCACTAATTTTTATATATGACATATAGTCTCTACGAAGTGATACGATTCATTTTCCTTGTAAAACATTAATCAATGATTTTAAATATGTATATATTGATAAATATGATATTTATAACATTAATATAGTTATTATTATGATAGAACTATATCATATGATCAATAATCTAATCATTCAAAATAAAACATTTATGATGAAACAATGTTGTTTGCAGACGAAACAATATTATTAATGTATGATTGTTTAAAAAAAATTATAAGCTGTTATAAAATGATAATCTAGGGAATTAAAAATATATATTATTTTTTAATAAATTAAAAAAATGTTTAAATCCATATAGGATGTTAAATCATGTTCATGTAATGAGATGCGTGATGTAAGAGAGTTTTCCCTCGATTTCCATTCCATCGAGACATATTTATTATTAATCACCTCATCACTATTATGCAGTGTATATAAAACCCCATTGGTATATTTTATATTAATAAATATTTATTTATGATTATTATTGTTTTCATTAATAATATTCTTTCAAGGGGTCTAGTTTTAAAAAGTTATTGAAGGGGTAAGAATTTATTCCCCAATAACACTTTCTTTTCAGATTACTTATATTTTAATTCATAGAAACATATATTTTATACATCATATGATCCAATAATATTATGAGAATATAGATATTTATGTAGATCAATATTTTATTCAAACTATTCCACTATTTTTTATTTGAACCATTAAAATAAATTTATAATATAGAAACATATTGTATATCAATTTTAGTCAGATATATTTTTCTTTTAGGTGCATATTTTTCAAAATTTAATTATAAGGTTAAAATTTATTACATTATTTATTTAACAAATAAATTTTAAATTATAATTAACTTTTTCAAAGGCATTAAAGGAAATATTTTAATTTTTCCAAACATGGATGTTTTTGAATTTCATAATATAAATTCAAAATGAATGTTTTTAATGTATACAACATTGACAGATTTCCCCCCTTTCATAACCATTTTATGATATTTAGCTTCGTCTTCCAGTTTTAAATAGTCCAACAAGGAAATGGTTTTAATAAAATTTATTTTAAAGTTTCAATTCTATTTTCTTTTATCCTACAAAATAAATTAATTTAATACAAAACCAATATTATTTTTAATTAATTTTGGGGTTATTATCATTATGATGAACATTAATGTGATTATTAGACATTACATTTTTTAACTATCAAATTCATTATGTTATGTATATGGATTTTTCATAACCCCTATACCATTTTTGTATATGGTATTTTACTAGGATAATTTTTAAATTTCTTGGGAAAAATCTTGATATTCTGTTCTCTATACTCAATATAGATATTTGTGGATAATACATATTGTTTACAAATTAAATTAATCGTTTAATATATGAGTAATGCATTGGAAATATAGTTATTGGTGGATCTTGGTTATGGATATCCCCCTCTAAGCATCAACATGCCTTTTGAGAGAAATATCTTGGACAAATTAAATGGGTTTTTGGTGTATAAATACCCAATGATTAAAAATTTTTGTGCAATGTTTGGAAGGTATATACATCATGATATTTGAGATCATTAAGTCCCATATTATTCATTTATTTATTTGATAATTTAGTTATTAGTAACAATAAAATTAAAATATTGTTATTATCCTTTTTTTGAATTTTCTACTGAAGTTATTGATTAAAAGGATTGTGTTTTCATATATCTACCTTTCCATATTGATTTTTCCTTATTAAATAGTGATAACATCCATGGCACATTAACTTTAATAAACATTTTAGCTCACCATTATTTTTTCCTTTACTAGTGTAAGAAGAAGAATTTTTGGAATTATTTTCAAGGATACATTTTTTTATTCTTAGGTTTTATATTTTATTACCAATGTAAAATGGGTATCAAGTATGTATCTAGCTCTCAAAGACCACTAAACTGATTAGTAATTTTGGATTAGTACCCTTGTATCAATGGAAATTTAATAATTAAAGAACCATATCTAGGTTTCTAGAGTTATGGTTGTCACAATAAAAAAGAATAAAAAATATTTAGATCATCCTGATCTAACAAAGATGTGTGATCCATGTTCCAATCTACTGAAATGCATGTTAGAATAAAAGAGCAATCCTATAACAAGAACTTATCACAACCACAAGATAAGGGGGATATGTAAGTAATCTTAATATCCTATCTCACTTGAAAAAAAAAATACAATCACTTGGGGTAGAGTCGCATAGCTATGTATCATGGAAACTAATTTAATAAGATTTTTTCTAGTAAGGTACTGAATATATCTTACAACTCATGACATTTGGATAATACTATGGCTATTGGTGCAATCCAATTGATAGGTTGTGTTACTACTAGTTATAGTAGAATTTGTATAATTATAGAATCTCAATGGCCAACATCCCCTATATGTATAACCAGAAACATTCCTGGAGGTATTTTCCAAAAAATATAAACAATCATAACACTATATAAAACAAGAAAAAAATTAATAAAAACTAATACCCATAACTCGAGTCACACCATTAATAACAACACAAAATTACACTAAAAATACAAGGTGATTAACCAATTTTTACACTTTATTGTCTCATCCCATCCAAATAACTAATACATTCCATTCCCCATCCTTATATATATTTAAATTAAAAGAGTTCATTATCCAAAATCCCGATTCAAGACAATATACTTCTATTAGAACAGATTATCAAAGATAAATCACTTTGTTTCAAGATAATAAAGATGTATAGTCTAACTTTTAAGAGAATAAAATCTATAAATTTGTCACACTCGGCTTAAAATATCTATATCCATCATTTATAAATTTAGTTCTATCTATTTGGATCCACCTAGAAAATTTGATACTATATGATAAAAACCAGAAAACACATTCTATTTCTGAATGAATTTTTTTATAAAAACCTATATCGATTAAAAATAATATGATTTCATTTTAAAAATGAATATCAATAATGAACTCTAAGAATTTTTTAGGTCCATTATAGCTACAAAATTATTGGCATAATAAAATAATTGTTAATAAATAATATATCATTTTATATCCATATTCATAAAATTATCCTAAATCTCATTAAACTCTTATCACTACATGGGATATCTTATTTAGTTACATAAAATAAAGGGTGTGAAATAAATCCATGTATGTTTGATAAATTAAGTGAAAATGGGGTATCATATTAGTTGTATCAAAAAATAAGACCATTTAATTAATATAGGGAAGGATCATAAACAATTAAACAAAAATATATTAGAAAACTAATAATATCATAGGATCCTTGTAAAAATTATAATCATAAAATATGGAACAAACATAGGTCATGTCCTTAAGAACATAGTTAAATTCGTACTACAATGATATCATAACATTTTTTATAAGGATAAATGCACTTGTCCCTTATAAAACATTATGAATTTGATTAACGAAAATGGACCCTCGAAAACATTTATAGACCATGATAAATAGAACATAACAATGTATAATTGAATCATTAGATATAAAGAATTACCCAATAAATTAGGGGAATTATAATTCTATTCACATAAATCATATTATAATATGTCTTGTATATGAGTTCTATATAGGAAAGGAACATTCATAATGAAGAAAAATGACATAACTCATCAGAGAAACATTGTTATCACAATAAGTTGATCAATCATTTCACATCAAAGTATAGTATATAATATTATAAAAATAATGTATTATGGGTTCTTAGACATTATTTATCATCATATTTCATGAAAGTTTTTCTCAAATTAATGTAATGTTCATAATAAAATGTAATGAAGAAGTCCTATAATAATACACTTCTATAAAACATTTAATACAAAAAGGAAAAAATCCTTAAAAGGGATAATCACATTATGTTTTCACAAAACCAGTAGTAACTATATTGAATAAAAACTATGTATTAATGTTTCATATCCATCAAATAAGTGTATAAGTGATGGAATCACATTAACTGGGACTCCCTACTTTCATACCATTAGGAAAGCTAAATTAATCCACCAATTATGGAAGTATGTGTGACCATCAAAAAAGAAAAATTATTTCTTCTATGAAATAAGCTAGTTAAAAGATTTATGACAAATGAATCAAGGATGAAAGAAGTAATGAATGATATTTTTTCAATTAATATTGGATATAATAGGGTGATGGAATTGGTTTTGTTTCTTTATCACACTTATCCTTTATTTTAGTAGTTCATTCCTAGCACACTCAATATTCTGTTCCAATTTCTCTTACATGACACTGTTGATCTCCTTGGTATAATCACATGTAAATGTGAGGTTTCCTATACTTAGTACACAGAAATAATTAAGCTCTATAATTCTATGATATGTGTTCCATATCTACTTTATACCCTCTCATGTTTTGTATAATTATTTTATTACACAATGTGAAGAAAATTGGATTTACATTATAATTACTTTACCCTCTCACCTGTTTTCATATAATAGATAATAAAGATTGAAATTAATTAATAATATATGTAAAATGTAGAAATAATTTGATTCAATCCAAAATTATAAACACTCAACTAAAACATCTTACCATTCCCCACTACGTTCATAGCCACATATAATTATAAAAAAATATAACCTAATTTAAATGAATTATATAACATGAGGAAATATAATATAATATCATCCATTGTACTCAATCCTCATATCTAGAGTATACTCCATTACTAGTATCTAATCATCCCCAAAATTATTGATCGATCCTTAATTTTTGGAAATGAGATTAACTATATATATCGTCTCTTTATTTTTGATTCATCCCTGCATATTTTGGTGATGATATATCTCTATATTGTTAGAAAATTCATTTACTTGATGAATATCTTGTCCCATTTTTCCACATGGGATATTATATATATCTCTTGGATTGGTTTCCATGTTTCCAATCTATTAGTGTATTTCCCAATTTAGTTTGTCAAGAATGTTCATAGAATATTTTGATCCCTAAAAAGCTATGTGTGTAATCAATGAGGAATTCTCATGGATCAACATCCCCAAATTATTAATATTAATTCATTCCATCTATATTTAACTCTTCTAGTAGTTTTATTTTAATTCCCTGATTTTTCTGTACTTTTAGGGTACTTTTGAATCATCATAATTGAAATTAAAAAGTAAATTCCATAGAATATGTGTTCATAAATGTAACATGATTTAGTTCGTAGAATTACAGTGACATTATAAAATATTTTGGATTTGGGCCCTTTTAGGATCAATTAGAATGTTTGTGTGTCATTTTTGTTCCCTCTCATTGAGGTAGTGCTCTGAAATAACACAATGATAAATGTGGATTTCTTTGGTGTTGACGTATTCTTACAAATTAATTCTATATTATGTTATATATGAATTGTAGTCTCAAATACTTTCTATTATTTATTTCCTAGATAAAACATATTCACAATACTAATTACATTGTGAATGAGTTTATATCCCACATTAGCCCTATATACCACAATGGATTTGAGATGATATCTCAAGTGGATTTTCAAAATATGATAATGTTGGTGTAGCCCCCTGATGATGTTCATTGGTTTATTTTGGGGGTCCACCATACTCATATGACTTAATATAAGATATTATTCCCCAAAAATTAGTTATTATATCCACTTCACAAAATTACACTGGCCAACATTGAATTTGATGGTTCCCTATATCAGTATGTTGAATCATTGATTCCTCTTTAAGAAAAAGGATGAGAATATATTTTACTAAGGATTATTCCTAAGGTTTCTGATATATAATAGAATATCCCACAATTATTTCCTTAACCACATATAGTTTCAAATTATTTATTTTTTTTCTTTTTGCTAAATCACTTCCAAAAATCGATGATTTACCTCAGAACTTTTTAATTTAAAATTCATAATTAAAAAATTATAATTTATAAATAGATCTCCAAACTTAATATATCTTTTACATAATAAAAAAACTAGTTTTTATCTCTCTCAATATTTCCCGGAGAAAAAAAAATCATCGATGTTTTAATCTTTAATTATTAAAAAATAGATGTATATATTTTAGATGAATTATTTCTCTAACATAAAAATCTTTCACAAATACTTCTCCTTAATCTTTCTTTACATGTGTTTTTCTTCCACTTCATTGATGTAAATTAAATGGAAATATTATTAGTAAATTTTTCTTGTATTCATTTTGGTTCAATATTCCCCTCACATTTCACTACTTTTGAAAACTAATCACTAACATATGTTTTCTGTGTAACAGAACATTTTGTAAGGATATATCTCCAAAAGTCCACTTCCTAATTTGGATAATATTTAAAAAATACATCCCCAATGAGGATAATCCTATAATATTTTTCATTTCTATTACTATAATTTTTTATTTCAACTCTAATGAAATGTCTAAAATAGTTACCTGCCTATAATTTATAGGAGACTGGGTTGTTCAATTTTGGAACCAGGCTGCTTGCCGTATTGGTTCTATTAGTAGGGAAATATTAATGGAGTAGTTTTTCTATGTGATATTGTAACATAAAGTAAAGTCTCATGAACATTCCAAGGGATTGAGTATTTCAACATGAAATTCCAATTGGGCCCAATGGAAAACATGAAATGCATTTCAAAATAATATGATCAAGAATAATCACTATTACATCATAATCAATTTCTTGGACCACCTCCAATCACTTGTTAAAAAATATAAGAATATTAACGTACCAATGGATATGTAATGACGTAACATATCCACCTATCATCCATTTATTATTCCTCACCAAGTGTATAAAGAACTATAATCTTAGGTAAAATGGAATTCCCATTATCGTGGATTGAAATTGAATATAGATGGACCTTCTGGTTAAGGGATTATGTAGGGTAGCAGAGTTGTTTGAGACACTTGGGGCCCATCCATACAAGATTTCTTTGTATGATTTCGGGATGGAAATTCATCTTTTTATGATTCGTTGGTGATTATTCTAGGTATTAGTATATTCATGTCTAATAACATCACCTTATCTGATATGAAATGTGAATCTTATATTTTTCAAAATTTGGTAATTATCCATTTTAAATTGTCATGGAATACCATCAACAATATCATAACCTATAAATATATTCATCAAATGAATGTTATTTTTTTCACTCAGTGAATAATGATAATATGTTGGTGGATCTTCTTGCTTACAATTATAACTAGGTTGATAAAAGTTTGGTGTATTTGTTTATTGGTAGTTTTCCCTTTGATTATAAGAATATTTAATAAGGGGATTCCCTTAGCCATCAATATTTCCTTCCCCCATGAGCCTCATATTCACTTTAATTTATGTTCCTATTATTCCCCAATAATAAAATAAAATAATTAAATTATTAGTAATACATGTTCAATACACTTATTAATAGGGTTAGAATCTTCTCAAACTAATACCACACATATAGTTGGCATCCCCCTGAGACTAATTGAAGTATTCGATTCATGAAACCGTGATTGGGGAATCCATATCTCATAATATCATTTTATACTTCATATTATTCCTTTTTCACTCACACACTCTATGCCTTATTATATTCAAAACATAATGTGGGATACCAATTACCTAATTTACTTCATTTTAAAATGTATTATATTATTTAATTTATATTTAATTATTGATTTTATATTCCATTATAGAGAAAAATATGACCAATATCATGTATAAATTCATGTGTATACATATTAAATTTTGATTCCAAAAAGTTTTTTCTTTTTAACAACATTGTCCAAGATCATAGACATAAACTCAATGATTTCTTTATTATCTATATTCTAGGGAATTTATAGATAAGTTACTCAAGTGAATTTTTAAATCAGTTGTTTCATTGTACTCTCCCTTACATGGTTACCAGAAAATACTAAACATTCATAGTTTCATGATTTATGAATTTCATAAAATCAATATGATCATTATAATAATTATGATGATAATAATATTCCCCATCCTTTTAGTTTGTCTTTCTATTTTGTATAATTTTTAATTTTTTTATTCAATTTTAGCTATTCTTATGGAAAATTAAATTTATATAATTCTCATTGGGAAGAATTTTTATTAATCTAAGTGAACAATGAGAATTAATAAAACTAGTAATCCCTATTAGAGTTATTGGTTTAGATTCATCAGGACGAATCATTAACTCCTTTTTATTTCATTTTCAATGTTTTCCATCATTCCTCCATTAACCCATTAATGTATTGATTTAGCCTCTATACATTAACATTGTTTGTCTCTCCTCCTTCTATAGTAATCATTATAGCACTATTGGGATTCACTTCCAAAATCCTAAAATATCCCAACCACCCAGACATATTATTTTTAGGATGATATTCAGTATATAACTAAAAATAAGTACCATATGTATCTCTTTTATATATTCCCTTTGAATCATGTTATTTTGAAATATCTTGGCATTTTACTTAACAATATTTTAATTCTCAATAAACTACTAAATTGATTATTCCTACTCAATAAAATTAAACACTCACTTTTTTCAATAGATTTATAGTTCATGTTATGAGCCTTCATGACATACTTTTATTTTTTATCTCTACTAGTATGTAGAATGTTTTTACAATGAGAAGTATATATTGAAACAATAAAATTGGTGTGTATAGGATCTTCTATGTTCCAAAACATAATTATGTACTTTCTTTATCTAATTTGTCATAACAAAAATATCTATCTTTTCAAATTCTTCTAACTATGATTTGTTTGTAATACCTATATAGAAACATTTTTCCACCTATAACATCGATCTAATATGTTTATTGTATACATATACTCCTATATGAATTATAAATTGATAATTAAATATGTGTTCTAAACTATCACTGATGATTGGCCTATGTATTCCAATTCAGCTGAATATGTTATTCTCCGCAAATATTACCATATAGAAAAATAAATTGCATGGTAAATAATGGCCTCTACCAACTTTGAAACATAGTCTATTGTAACTGAATTTTATTTAACCCAATGAGATTTTGATAAGGGTCCCATGAAGTCCAAACTCTATACATTACAGCTCTCAAAATAAAAAATTCATGATTGTGGAATTTACCACCTTCTCTCTATATTACATACCCTTTGAAAACAATGAAATTTTATTATATGTTTTTATTATCTTTGAAAATGTATAAGCACTATAAACCACATAGAAGTACATTTTTTTAGTTTTTACATCTTGATAGTGACCACCACATAAAATTGTCTAGAAGTGTTATAGAATTGAGAAAACTTTACCTTATAGCACAAAAATTAATATAATTAAATTATAGAAATATTTTTAAATATAAGGGTCCTCCCATGTGTAGTACATTATATTATCCATAAACATGTTTTTTTAATTGCATTTTATTCAATATAGTTTCTTCTTTGTGTAATTGGAAATTTCATATTATGAAGGTATTATCATAGGTGTAACTATAAACAACTATTAGTTTGAGTACTCTCCCTATATATGATGGGTAATATAAACTCATAATTCATAAAGTCTATAACGTTTATAATCTACTTTATTTCCTGTACCATTAACATATTGAATCTGATACTAAAATTCTTCTAATAGAAATACTAATCAAATTATCCTTAAATTAACGTCTTCCTTTAACAGAAGAAATTTAAAAAATAGATTTGTCTGTATTAATATATAACTTCATACCAAAAAGGATTTTACTAAATTTATCAATAATATACACCACTAATAAAATATACATTTATGTTATATCATAATTTATTTTTTCACTATTATATAGTTTTCTATCATAAAAGAAGGAAAATAAATTTTTATCTCAATATTTCCCAATAACTACACCAGATGAAAAATTAATATTATCACACCTAATTTAAAATAGTTGGATCTAATTTTTTAATGTGATGATAGGTGTTAAGATAAAAACCTTATTTAACCCATGTAAAGATTCTAATAATCCTCTTACATATGTGGCCATAACAATCTTTCAATCATTAAAAAATAATTGGTAAATATTCTATAAAAATTTTAATTTACAAGGAAACTATTGAAGGAATTGACTAATGTTGGTGGAGGTATTGATTAAATTAAATAATTCATGGACTTTTACAATTTAATACAGTCTTTGGAGATTCTGAATCCATGAACAATTCCTTCTTTCACCATGAATTATAATTTCTCCCATGGGAGAACTATATTTTTATCCTCATTTCATTCTAGTAGTTTTTAATTATTTTCCAAGAAATATCTAAAAGTCATATATGAATAAATTAATAATCCTTTTAACCATATCAAATAGAATTTTCATCATAAATATCTAAAAAGTAACTTGTGTTCCACAAAAAATGGAATTATTCTATTTTAAAATCTTCCATAAGAATATGATAATATTTTATTCTATTAGTTATTAGAATCAATAAACACATGACATTATCCATAGTACCCATCAAGTAAAAAAATCATGTTCTTAATAAGTATCATAGATATTTGATCTACTGATGGTAGGGGTAATTGATATATTATAATATCCGTATAAAATTCCCAATTGTCTATATAGACACTATTTTTATAGTTCTTGTATAAATCCTACAATTATTCTCTATAGTGTTGACAGTCATACCATTATAATTTGGCACCACATATATATGATTCACACATTCACTATATATATAAACATTAATTATCCAAGTATCAAATAATTTTATGATATTGGATTTCATTATTTCTTTTATGTTAGGGATGTCTCCTTATGAAATCAACTAATAGCTCGATCTTATACTATATAGGATATTTATCAAGAATATTATTGGAATAACTCAGTGGATGTTAGATATAATATATGAAATAGTAATTTTATGCCTTATTAATAGCTCCAGTGACCTTTACTCTTGTTGAGTAACAAAATTAGCTTTCATAGAGACAGAATGTGTCCAATTTATAGATAATTAATCATATTTTATCTTGTAACGAAATATCATTAATTTTAGAATTTCTCACCACTTCACTGGTGGTTACCCAATATTCATTCATATCCCATCTCCACTTGTAATTACACACTACCAACCAAAATTGAGATATATTCACTATTTATTCCAGATTATTTGAGATTCATAGTTTTGAAACCCTTGATTAAGGAGAATTCCTACTTTCCAGCATCTTCATCCCCAATTTGAGTCTTTAGCCCATATTTCACCTCATGGTCATGATATCCACTACAAATTATTCATTTAATTCAAATATAATCTTCAATTATTTAAATATATTTAATTTATAATATTATTTACAAAATTAAAAGGCATTTTTACCTTAGGCCATCTTAAATAAATATCCGCCGATGGTAAAGAAAGACCTTCCTTGTATAAAATTAACTTATTTATCTCATTAAATTTCTTAAAATATTAATTTATCTAGATGTATATGTTTTCAAACTCATACTCATAAATCCAAAATAACACCATTAGGGTTACTGAGTAACTAATAAAAAGGATTTAATTATATAGTTTTGGGTTTAATCTTTCCAATTCCAAGACCATTATACACAATTTGATTTATTATATAAATATTATTTCCAAAATCCACAAGATATGTATAAGATTATTTCCCATAAAACTCATGATTAATGTAGAATTTATTAATATACTTCAACTATTATGCAATATTCCACTGAATAAAATCACTAACTTCTTCACTATGTAGAACCTTAAAAACCCACCAATTCATTTCTCATTTGAAAATATATCCTTAATGGGGTTTTTGTAACTTTAAATATTTTAAAGTGCTTCAACAGATATTATTTTTATGATTATATTTATGAAAAAATATATTAACCTATTGAAAAACATATATTGTGGTTTATTTTCTTTAATATCACTATATCTAAGATAGATCATCACTCTATCTTAATCACATTACCTCATTATCTTCTAACTCTAATTCATCTTATCACTAAAATATGTACTTCTTATTATATAATTTATCTTAAAGTAAATATAATTCCTTAGATATTTTTATATTTTTATATTTACCTTTTCAATTATAGGTGTTTATCCTATTGTTATTGTCATCCTTAATCATTGTCATTGAATTTTCATAGTTATGATGGGTAATTTTCTTTTCTCTCTAAAAATAATCCTTTTAGAGATACCCAAATATCATTTCTAGGTTTTATATACATATAATGACCTATTATTTTCAACCATATATATTTAATCTTTTTTATAAAAATTAATTACATTACGCAAACACAAGTCCAAGGATCTTAAAGGTAAAGTTCCTTTAGAAACATGTAGACCTAAAATTACAATTAATAAGAGATAAAAATAATCTCTAAATGGGTTCTTAAAAAGTATAATCCTTATTATAAATATTACTCATAATACCTATCATAATAACATGGTGAGAAGAAATATAAGAAAGGGATACATCATATTCCTAGTATGTGTAAACAAGGGAATTATGTTATCATAATGTTAGACTAGGGTTATAAAAACATTAGGAAAACATATGAAAATAGTACCCTACATATCTAAGATCAAAATATTGAGTCATGGATTTAATATTCTCAGTTCATAAGACATGAATCATAAGGAAATAAAACCACAGGTCCCATAAAAGAAAAACATTGACATAAGACATGAAATATTGGTATACATATAGAATATAAAATTATTTCCATTGACCTGAAGGATAATTTACAATGTTAGAAATATGGAATGGGTTAAATACCCAAAACATAATAGTATTCATGGTTTACTCCCAAGACAATTATAGTGGAACACCCCCACCCCCTCCCTAAGTAAACTGGGTTCACTCCATATTACATTCCTATTTATCTCATGATATTTAAATCATTGCCTAATTCCTTAGAGGAAGATATAGGTCTCACCAATCACATAATGAAAATCATAAAAATGTGATATACATGATCATAAATGATTAATTATAACTGATCCCAATAAAATAAATGGGTTTTATAGTCATTATATTATAGCATAACCCATAGAAAAGAAAAGGATTTCATATACAATTAATCAAATCATAACACATGGAGAAGAATTGGGTTTCATAAAAATCTATTCATCCAAATAAAAAACTATTTATAGAAATAATATAGATGGTACCACTAGATAATATACCTAGTAAAACAAATTAAACACCCATGGTTGTTTTCATTAATAAATTGATATTATATATAAAATGAATAAAAATTTCTTGGGGAAAATATTTTTTTATCATTAAAAAATATATTTTAATTATAAATGAAACCCCAATAATTAATAAAAAATTTATTTTAAAATAATATTGAAACATGTAATGTAATATTTAAAATATTGGGTGGTCATGATGGTGGAAAATTATGTTTATTTCTTACACTTTGATGTAAGGATTCCTTTCAAATTTTGGATAAAATTTAAAAGCTACTAATTTAGAAAATAAAAAAAATATTACCTTTCAATTAGAAGTAAATCAAGGGTAGAAATTGAAATTGAATAATCATAGTATATTTTTAAAAATATCATTAAATCATTTTAAAAAACATAATTATGGAATGAAAATCATTTATAATCAAAATGAGAAAAAAATAATTATTAAAATAATATTTTGATACCATGACAATATAAATAGTGGAAAATTAAATGAAAAACTTTATTCCCAATAAATATCCATAGTTGAATAAAATTCATGAATATTTTTAGATATGGATCAAAATGTCACATAATTGGAAACATAATCATAAATAATCTTGATAAATAATGAATTTGAAACAATACATTATTAACACATGGCTATATTTTGAATTATAAGACAAATTAATTTTGAAAATAAAATAAAACATTAAATATCCTGAAAATAATTATATTCATGGAGTAACATGTCAAATTTTATAATATAAACCTTAAAAAATAATATAGGTGCATAACATATCTTATTTTTCAAGGAAGTCAAATTGAGATATAAATCCCTTACATTCACTCTTTAATTCCTCCATACACATTCGAATATCATGAATAAATGTAAGTTTATTATAAATATATTACAGAAAAATAATAATATTTTATATACCATATATTATGTTCTTATTATTTTTTATTACAAGATAGTAAAAAAAAATTTTTTAAAATTAATTTTCAGTTAACAGCTACATTGTTTTTCACATATGTTTTGGTTTTTTATTTTTGAAAATTTTAATTTGAACATGGTTACATTATTTCCTGAAATATATAAATTATATAAACTATATAAATATAATATAAATTATTTATATTTTTATTTATATTATTCCATTAATGATAGAAATAGAAAATGATTTACACTATTCATGTAGACGGTCAACTGTACATACGCATGAACATGGTTTATGTCTTATTAATGGATTGAATGAAATTATATTAAATATTTTATCAATATTATAGAGTCATTATTATTTCATATATTCCACATATATTCATTAAAAATTTTCTTATTACCATCCATGTAAATCCTTAGTGAAAAATTAATTATATTACTCCATGAGGCAGTAGTCCAATGTACATGCAAGCAGGGTTGTCGTATTCTATATGGAATAAAATTTAGAAGGTTATATATGAAATTATAATTAACTAATTATAAATATTTTATAAATATCATATATAGTAATTATATACATCATTATATCCAATATGAATATGTGGTTATGGAAAAAAAATTATGTCAGTTCTTGAGGCGGTTGTCCGTCAAACACATGATCAACAATTTCATTTCTCATTTGAGTGAGGTGGGAGTGTTTATAGGTCATTAAATCAACATTAAAACATATAAATATATGGAAGATACTGAGTTCATTATATCACAATGTTATAATGATATTTTAAATAGGTGGAAAGAGAAATTATATAAAACACTTCATTAAAGATGTTACCTCTTATTTAAAAACATCTTTAGGTTTTCTTAAAAATCCATTATAGGATGGTTTTCTAATAAATAAAATGATAGTAGGATGTGGGTATGGATTTACTAAATTTTTTAAGGGATTTACTAAACCATTTTTTTGGATCTATTAAGAGGGGATGAGAGGGGGACCTTATAAAAGCGGGGGAGAGGATACTTATGGATATTTGTAAAAGAATAACGTGTAAACAAGTTTTCCACATGGAACAAGGATCCAAAATGTGTCATTATTAAACATTATAAGATATATGGCCAATATATGTTCATTTAATCAGTGTTGGGAATGTTTTAATGTCATTTTACCCCTTTTAGTTTTAGTCTATCCCTAGATGAACCCATTTTAACCATAACCGGGGTAATTAATAGATAATTTTTTCAACAATCATTATGCTCAATAATTACATTTAACACATTAGATAATATTAATTATAATGAATCCAAATATAGTACCCATTTTTGGAAATTCAATTAATATAAGTTATTTGAATTGAATTTAAAATTAAGCACATATACGTGGTGAAAATGCTTTTTTCAAAACATAAAATATTCAAATGTTGAAAAAGTTGTTAAATAAAAAATCAATATGAAATAGATTCAAGTAACATATATTGGTTTAATTATATAATAATATTACTAAATTTAATCAAAATAAATTAAATAAATATATCCTTATGATTTTTTTAAATGAAAAGATAGTTTTCAATAAAAACTCTTAATTTGACTACTATTCGAAAATTAAATTTTTTCATAACATAACCAAAAATTAACCCTAATATTAAATTAAAATGTTTATTATCAGAAATAAATTTAAATTTTTAATAAGATTTTTGTAAAATTTTTTAAAAAATATTAATTGTTCGCCAAAAATAATAAAATCATTTAAAAAAATAGAATTTTCAAAATATATAATGATTTTGAAAATCATATGTAATTTCTTATCGACATGTTTTAATTTTATTAAAAAAATATACTTTATATTTAAAATGTCTAAATTAATATTCATAATTCCATGTTTAAAGGAATCATCATAACAACCACGTTAAATAGTAATTTAAATAGTAAATTTTAGTTCTATATAAATTGGTGTTGCATGTACATGAAGCTATGAAAGAAATTATTTTTTCTAAAAAAATATTTCATAAAATTTTATGGTGTTACATTATACACCAATTGAAATAAATTTCTCCCTCATAATTATATATCATTGGTACAAATAACTGATGATACATCACCCTCATTGCATATTCACCCTCCCACATATCTTCTTCAATTAAAAAATATTAATTATAATGAATCCAAATATAGTACCCATTTTTTTTTTGTTTTTTTTTTGTTTTTTTTGGGAGGAATGTCCCCCATTGTTTCCCCTCACGGAGGATATCCCCCACGCTCTCCCGTAGCTGGTGACGACGGCGGCTCGGCCGGATCCTCCCCCCTTTACGGGGGAGGGGAGTTCATCGTCTCCCGGGATGGCAAGGCCCTCGTTTCAACCTTTCTCAAACCCTGATTTTCTTCTGCCGTTTCCGAAGGTGTTCGTGAGCCCTAAAGTGCCAGATCTTGTGGATGGAACCCCTAATCTTCAGATTTCGTCTGCTGAGTTCACGGAATCGGCTTCGCTGTTGAATCTTACCTTGGTTGCTCGTTTTAGACAAAGGAGACCATCCGTCGACTCCTTCGACAGGTTCGTCTTCTCCGCTTGGGACCTTCAGGAACGGGCGACTGTTGGTTTACTCGACAGGTACCACATTATGATTCGTTTTGCATCGGAAGAGGATCTTATCAAATCTTGGTCAAGAGCTCCTCGGAGTTGCAATGGAAGTCGTTTCTTCCTCCTTCGTTGGTCGTTCGATTTCCACATGAATCGCGACCCACCTTCAGCAGCGGTATGGGTTAGCTTCCCCAAGCTTCCCTTACCTTTTCAAAACCCCGCTATTATTAGAATGTTGGGTAATCTAGTGGGTAGATTTTTGTGTTCGGACTCTCGGACTGAAGCAGTTTGCCATCCGATCAATCCTAGGGTCTGCGTTGAAATTGATCCCTCTAGGGCCCCTTTCGATTTTGTCTGGATTACAATTGGAGAGGATTATAGGTGTAAACAACAGGTGATCTATGAAACATGGCCTGTTTTTTGTTCGAATTGTAATCGGTTTGGACACAATTCTGAGAGATGTCGGCGTGCCTCACCTCAGGAGATGATGTCTCGGCGTCAGGAGCCCCAGCACTCAACCCAAAGGAAGTCTTCTATTCCTGTGGAGAAGAGTACAAAGGGAAAGGAGAAGTTTGTTCAATCTTCAGTGATGGACAACAATTTTGTTGGTCCTAACAAGACTCTGGATGCGGATGGTCAAGGTGGTAAGAACTTATATAATAGGGTGAGGGCTGAGGAAGCACCTGCTTTGGTTCACTCACTGGGGGTTGCGGAAATTAGTCCATCTCAGAACTGTACAGAAGAGAATGGAGGCCTGAATCCTAAGGCCAGACCCTTTGTGTCTTTAAGCAATAGGTTTGATTGCCTTGGTAATGTTGATTCTGATCCTGTTTTGCGTGATGTCTCAGAAGATGGGGGTCCTAGTTTGGGGGCCTCCAGAAGTGTCCAGGTCGAGGGTAGTGTGAAGAAGCTTCCCGCCGTGCCTATGAGTGAGACGATTGCAGAGGGTGTGCCACCCCATTTGGTGCTGAATCATGCGGTGACTGAGGACGTGGTGGCGGGTGTACCATTGCCTCTGCTGGTGGATGAGACTGTTGAGGGGGCTGTGTCTCTTGAAAGGGTACATTCTGCATGTTCTCCTATATTGGGCTCGGGGGAACAGGCTGGTAAAGGAGGGGAGAAACGTTCCTTCAGTGAAGTGCTTCAATGTGGGAAGCAGGGGTCCGCTTCAGGGGAAGGACCTTTTCCTATCATTTCTAAGCGTCGACAAAGGAAGGATTACTCGGGTCTCCCGCAGCCGATGCGGACTCGCTCCGCCTCAAAGAAGAAGGAAGTGTTGTATTTAAAGTGTGCAAAGAATAGTGAGTTTAAGGAGTCAGCATCAGATTATCATGTCTTAGATCAGCTCAGGAACCGTGTCAATAGTGTTCACTACTGGAGGGATCCAGGATGGGAAACAGCCACGGCTACCGGAGAAGAGGAGTCAGGATGGAGAAGCGGTGATGACTTTGACTTGGATGATATGTAAGTTTGTGTTGTTAAGTTGCCTTATCCTGGTATGTCTGTTTTTGGTTTAATTTTTTTGTTGTACCTTGGGTACCGGCAACCCCTTAAACCGGCTGCAGAAAATGAAAAAAAATGATTTTCAGTAGTATCAAGAATCGTTTACCATGTTAGTTGTATTATTACATTGTACATTCTCTCTATGATCCAAAATATCCATCAGATATTCCTCGTATGAGGGATCATTCTTCAGTGGTATGACCTATGAGTTCAGTATATGGAAAGTGTCACATATATACTCTCTAATGAGAGATTCATTGATTATATCTAGGATTTGAGAGAGTTTTGGTGGAAACACCAACTGATTGGTTACCATCATGATATAATAAATATTTTTTAATTGACTAATATAACTAGTTTTTATTTTTAACACTATTTAGAAATATCATTACATTATTCCATGGAGAAACTTTTAGAAACACCTTTTCACCAAAATCATATTGTATATCATATCGATGATAATCAATTTAAATTTCTTATAGACTTTGGGTCTTCCATATATGTTATTTGAATGGATCTAAAATTCCATATGATTTATTAAAAAATATCAGGTAATAATTCAATTCATTATCATAATTCATTAAAAATGTTTGAGGTATACACTTCATTTCATATAGGGATTAATATGGATCCATATGAATAATCATGTGGAGGATATTGTTTCACAAAAAATAAACTAGAGGAAGGTATTCATCAAAACCCCCATTGAAACCCAAATAACAAGATCTCAATATATCCAATAGTGTTTTAATTTTTATCTCATATTTACTATATTTCAAGGGATGATACATAGTTTTGAAACTCAACTCTGTATAAATACCTTGTTGAATACTTCTCTAGAACATCGAGGTAAACTTTAGATCCCAATCATAAACAATGGAATGTGGTACTCATTCCAACCACAACAAGTCCTTAATGTATATCCAAGAAATCTAATCTAAAGATAAATATTATCTAATAAGGATTAATTGTAATGACTTTTTAAGGAGATCAACTTAAAATCATATAGAATTGTTTTGTTTATACATATGGGGAGTTATTTGGAAAACTCCATAGTGATGTTTTCCTAGTTCATTTCTGTTATGGGTAATGGATATAATATGCCCTTAAACTTTGTCCCATATTCATTAAATTATGATATACCAAACATTCAAATGAATACTTTGAGATATCTCTCTTCATTCCATAAAAAATAAATTCTATTTCAAATCTCAATAATTATTCTATACTTATATGAAAAATAGATAATGAAGAACTATGGGCCTACATTAAGAACTCCATATATAAATATTTTATTGGTGGAATTAAAAAAGGTTCAAGTACCTTATCCTCCCATCATAATCAATATAAAACTCATGAACATTTAATGAATATTTTGTATCTCTATATCATTATTCTATACCTATTTAATATTCACTATGATAGCTGGTTTAATATTAATTAGAGAAATATAATATACATCCCCTTCCATCATGATTTCCTGATCCTTATTTAAAAAATATAGAAATATTGGATCCTTTGTGATCCTCTTCATGGATAAGTTGGCATGATACTTTAACTCAACGAATCGTACAACTTGTATACTTAATTAGGGTTTAATGTATTGAGATGTAAAAATCATTTACCAAATATAACCATCTCTACCAGTTTAAGTTCAACTCCTTTTGGGGGAATGTATACTTTATGATTTTGTGATCAGTATATACATCACACTTTTCACCATAAAGAATATTCCTCTATGTATTTAAAGAACATATTACCACAACTAACTCCAAATCATGAGTTGAAAAATTTTTCTCATGAAACTTGTATTTTCTTGGGGAATAAGTTATAACCATGTAATTATTTATAACAATTAATCCAAACACCTTCTTGGTTGTATCATTAATTATTAAAAAACCTTATCGACTAGAGGGTAATGTAATCGCATGTTCACTGACTAATCTACTATTCAATGCTTTGATATCTTCCATACATTGATATATCTAATGGAAATTTTCTCCCTTACAAGTTAACATGGTGACTGGATTAGATAGTCTTGATAAATTCTGCAAAAACCATTGTTAATATCCCGCCACCCCCAGAAAACATTCCTTCTCATTCACTATCATCGTTCATTGACAAAATTCAATATCCCAAATCTTTGATGGATCCTTCGATATACTCTCTATTGATATTATATGAACCAAAAATGAAAACTTTTGTTTGAAAAACTATACTATGTAAATTTTTCAAAAGAATTATCATTCTCTAAGGACTTTGGTATAATTCTCACGTGATTTTCATAATCATACTTTAGCATTTAATAAATAAGAATATCATCTATAAGACTACAAAAAAATGATCCAGATAATCTGTAAAGTCTCATATCATTAAATCTGTGAATATATTGGGGAAATTAGTATAGCCAAATAGAATTACTATATAATCATAGTTTCAATAACTTATAAGGATCTCTTTCATGGGTATATCCTCCTTCTAAAGACTCAACTAATGATATCCAAAACAAAGGGCAATCTTTTAAATGTATTGATCTTGGTGCAGTTGATCCACCAATTCATTAGTAAAGGGTAGTTGATACCAATTGTTGATTTTGATCTTTTTCAAATCTTGATCATAAATGAAAAAAATCCTATAGATCCTTCTTTCTTTTTGAATAAGTGAAAAAGTTCACCTTAAAGTGTCATAGTTCTCTAAATGGTTACCTTTTCAAGATTTGTATATAGTTTATTCTTTAATTCCTATTTCCGAGTTGGGTCCATTCTATAAGACTACTTCCATATCGGTGTGACAAAGGGTATAAATTCTATTAAAAAAATAAAATTCAGGATTTTATGGAGGTATAGGAAACTATTCTATAAATATATTAAACATTCCATAGAAATATAAACTTTTGTAAATATATCACACATAATACCATTCCTCATAACCTAGGGAAAATAATAATAATAACGGGTGATCTCAGATTCCCAGTGAGGGTAAACAAAGGGAAATATTCCAACAAAACATGAGGATACGGGTATGAGTACATTATCATAACATATTAAAACCATACCATGTATGTGAAATATCGAAATATTATGTCATTATATGATGATTGGTAGTTCATACAACATGAATCATATGAAAATAAAAGAATATGTTCCATGAAATCATAACATTGACATAAGACCTGGAATTATGGAAGAAACATAAGAATAAAAATCAATTTCCATAGTAGTCAAGGATTACATCCACTTATATCATAGAGGAATGATTTCACTCCCCAAACCATCATAGAAGTTAAGGTTGACTACCAACACTATCATAATGTAAAAAATCTCATACTGAACTGTGTTCACTCTCTATTCTGGTCCAATTTATCTCATTAGATTTCAATATTTACCCAATGGATTATGGGGAGATATATGTCCCACACATATAATAATTAAAATTATATTTGTTTCCCAAAATATCATCAAACATTAATCAAATATGACCTCATAAAAACAAATTGGTTTTATAAGAATTATAAAATAGCATAACCCATGGAAATGAAATGGTTTCCATACAAATTTCATCTTAGTATAACCAATGGAAATGAAATGAATTTCATAAAAATATATTAATCTAAATAATAAACCATTAAGATAAAAAACGAATCGTATAGTTGGATCATATCCCTATTTAATCATAAGAAACACCAAAGATTTTTTTTATTGATGAATAAAAATTAGATAAAAATAATTAAAATATTCTTGAGGAAAATATTTTTACTATATTGAAAGTAGTTTTTTTTAAACATCCAAAGTCTTAAAGAAAACAATTTATTTATAAATAATATTTCAAACATTGTATTTATGATTTAAATTATTGATTTTCCCTGATAATGCAATATTCTATCCATGTCACACACTTCAAAAAATTATTCTTTTCACATTTTCAGAAAATATAAAAATCAACGTAATCATAAACATATTGTAATATGTTATTTATAATTTCTTTTAATATTTAAAAAAGGGTCTAAATAAGTTTTTACAATATTAAAAAAAATTTAAATACATATTTAATAAAATTTCGGAAAACATTGATATGGATGGAAAATCATTTTCGATCGAAGAGAGAAATAAAATCAAATTTTCTTAAAAACATACTTTTGATCGTTGGAGTACTCAACACTGGGATAATAAAAGTAAAAAATGAGCTATTAATAAATAACCAGTGGAGATAAAAATATTTTGGTTTCTTTAGATATAGATCATAAGTTTTCATCATTTAAAACATAATCATAAACATTCATGATAAATGATGAGATTAAAACAAAAAAACACAACCAGTATCTAATCATTTGAATGGTAAGAACCATTAATGATAAAAATAAAATAAACTTCAAAATATAATAAAAATAAGGATATTAATGATATAACATGTCAAAGGGTATTACATACACCTTATAAAATGATATTGATTAATAACATATCTCATCTCATAAGGAATGAAATTTGAAAAAAAAGTCACCATAAATATCAAATTTATTCATAATTGTTCAAACATTATATATATAAATAAGTATATTTTAAATAATTATATTAAAATACCCATATTTATCATAACATATATGATTTACTTATGACATTTTATTACCCATTTATCAATAGTTCATTGTTAAAATCATGTTTCAAGTTATAACATCTAATTTTTTATGTAAGTTTTTGGTTTTTTATTTTTGATCCTTTTACTTTGATCATGGTTCTATCAAATATATAATTTAAAAAATGATGTAAATATCAAATATAGCCATTATATATGTGTTTAAGGTATTATAATATGGTAAAATATTGAGACTATGTTATACTGTTCTTGGAGACGGTAAGTCGTGCATACACCTGAATATTGTTTGCATTTTCTAAATTGATAGAAATAATTGATCTAAAATAATATATAATCATTATATATTAATATTAAATCAGATATATTATATGTATTAAATAAATTTATCCTTATTATCTCCTATATAAAGTATTAGTGAAAAAATAATCACATTGCTTCGTGAGGTGGTAGTCCACTGTACACACGAGTGACGTTATCGTATTCACCATGGAATGAAAGGTAAGAAGATATATTCTATATTATATATTTATAAGTATCAATTTATAAAAAATATCATATATAATCATTATATGAATCATTAAATCCAGTAATAAGAAGTGATAATGGAAAACGAATTACGTCAGTTTGTGAGGCTGTAGTCTGTTGTACACACGATCAAAAGTTTTGTTTCCAATTTGGAATAGGACGAGATGATTTTAGGTCTTGAACATTAATTAATAAAAGATAAGTATATCAATTTTTTTAATTATAATTGAATGTAGTAATAGGTGAAAGAAAAAAAATTATGGTTTAGAATGTTACTTCTTCTTCGGACGACACCAATATGTTTGCACCAAATCATTTCTAGGTTATATTTAGGATTAGCAAAAGGATTATAGTATGATGGTTTTGAAGTAAATAAGTGATTTTTTACTGGATTAATAAATACAATGTATTTTGGAATTTTTTATAGGAGAGGAGAGTGGTGGTCGTTTATAAGTGGGGGAGATGACACATGTGGAAGTTATGAAAGGAATAGAGGGTTTCCATGTTTTTCTCAATAAAAAAGGGCCTAAATGGGTTATTCACAGACCATAGATGTTATAAGGTCTATATATTTCCTGAATATGTTTTCTGTAAATGTTTATCATTAATTTCACCGCATATAAATTTAGTTTAACCCCAGGTAAAATATTTTTATCGTCAACTATGGTAATTATTTTTTACTCTTTTCTCTATTAATTATGAATAAAATTCAGTTAAAATTATTAAATAATACTATTTCTACTAATTTATAATATAGAATCTATTTTTATATAATCAATTCACTGGAGTGTAAGAATTTTATTTAAAAATATACCCATATATGTGAATAATAAATGGCTTTCTAAAGAGATAAATTTCAAGAGCATATAATGTTTTTTACAAAAACTTAAATATGAAATTTATATATATATAGCCTATATTTGTTTAATAATAATTTAATTTAAATATATTTTCTTTGACAACCAATTCAAAAAAGTGAAACTTAAATAAATGTAAATGAAAAATGCATTTTTTAATGAAAACCAATATTTTTTAGTATTCATCAAAAAAAGTAATATTTTAAGAAAAAACAAAAAATTCACCCCATGATAATTTTAAAACTTGAATAAAAAATGAATTTGATTTTTTCAAATAATATTTCTCAATGATTCAAAAACTACATTTATTATTTATTCAAAATAACTAAAAAATCATTTTTTAAGAAAAAAACTGAACCATATAAAATATTTAACAAAACATAATATCATTTTTATCAACATGGGTTCTTTATATAAAACCATTATTATTAATATATACATTTTTTAATTCCTATCCATAATACCAAGTTTAATGGACATGATATAACAACCATGTTAAATAGTATATTATGGTTCATTATAACATGTTATTGTGTATAATGAATGCTACCAAAGAAATAAAATTTATTTAAAAATTACTATTTAATAAAATATCATGTATCTACAACAATAGCCTCTTTCCCTATTATTTGTTTTTCAATCCAATATAAATTTGAGTTTATCCTTGAAAAAATGTCTTTTATCTTCAACTTATGAGCCTATATTTCTCTCATATTTTCCAATATCATGTTTGTAGAAAATTCTATTTTTCATTACATAAAATCCTAATTTATATATGTTTTTTAGTTTTAATGATCTTGATAAAAAAAATTACATATTCATTAGAATTAATTATACACTTATTTCAAATATGTTTCTTTATTTTTCCAAGACAAGTTGAGATGATTCTTCTACCTTCGATTATTGGTGTTCAAAAATGGATCATTCATTATGGGTTGTTATATATAATTTTCTGTCAAACTAGATACTTCTACCTAACTTGGTTTCCTCAGGACTTATCTTGTGAACATTAATTTAGTGAAAAACACTATTAAAATTAATTAAATTGTAATTTAATTTTAATTTTCCTCATTGGTTCTTAGATACAAGAACGTGAATCTATCTTTTGAATTCAACAGTCCATACACTCACATCATCCCTTAAAATGGATGTTATTTAATATGTCTCTCTATACTTTTATTCAAATTCTCAAAGAGTTAGTAGATATAATATTATATATATTTTATATATATTTTATTTTTTCCATAGTAACATCTTATTATAGGATCTATAAGTGTTTCTCACATAGTTTAACGTCTTTGAAAAAATAAATTCTAAAAAAATATAAATAGAAATTTCTTAAAATCCATGGATATCTATATAAAATATAATATATATATATATATATAAATACATTGTAAATCTTGTCCCTTGATTTTAATCAATCTTCTTCATGTTGCAATATTCATGTCCTAAATTGGTACTTAAGACAAAAGTGAAAGATCATTGTGTTTATGTTATCTTAACTCTCATGGATGAGTGGTTAGTATTAGACTATGGATAAAAAATCTTTTATGGATTTCAATTATTCTACTAAGGATAGTACATTTAATAGGTTGAGATGTGGCCGATGATGGATCTTCGACACCTAATTATTAACATTATTTTTCATTATAAAAAATTATGATTATATAAACAAGATAAATACGTTCATGTACCAAATCATGGTGTTACAACCATTTTTTGAATGATTTATTCATTAAAAAGTTTCTCATTGTTTTTTTCTACTAGGAATATTATATTTTTCCATGTATATGTATTTTTCACTTCAATTCTACTGATATTTCTTTCCTTATTTTTAAGCACAGTTAAGATTATAACACCCAATAGTTTTCTATACTTGTACCTAAAATTGAACATGGTTCAATTAGTGATAAATAACTAATTTAAATTATTTTAAAATAATGAATCAATAAAAATGATATAACAATGGATTTCTTTTCAATATGTAATATAAATTTATAAAATGTTTATAAGAACATTCATCTATGAAATTGATTTCCAATTTCCTTGAATGTAAACTCTATAATAAATCCACACATACTTATTGAAGGTCCACAAGGTTGAGATGTATATTCATTGTGAGAAAAATGATCTTATCCACTAGGGAAAAAATCAATCTACAAACAAAGTCTACATGTTAAGGAATTAATAATGAATAAGTGTAGGTTCTAGAAAAGTAGACTCAATATATGTAGTATAAAACATTATGAAATGTTTTAAGAATTAATAATGGAATTATTGGGGTATTGGGATATGTTACATTACATCTTGTTATGTAATCAATAATTTGTTCAGTTGAATCCTAGAATAGTCATTATTCCATTCGAATTGATCTCTCAAGTCACACTTTAGATTCTTGGTATAATCTAAGGTCCCTGTGTCATTCCTTGTACTAACTATACCATGATAATTAATATCATTATATCTATAATATGTGTTCTTTATCCTCCTTATAACTCTCATGCTCCATAGAACTAAGTCACTATTCCGATAACATAGGTTTGGATTTAAAATTTTTATACACCACCAAATCTATTATATTTATCGAATAGTTTAACATAATTAAAAATAATTAATTAATTAAGTAAAATATATCTAAAATTTTATTCATTATATCATTATAACATTCCCCAACTAAACTATGTCCTTTCCCACTAGGTGTTTATCCACACATGATCATAAACAAAAAACATATAATAGGAATGTTTTTAATAGTTGAATGGGGAATATTTTTCCCAAGGAATTGACCTTCATAATTAATTATCCTACATTACTAGTTATTGAGCATCACAATAATTATCAATCCATCCATTTTCTCTCAATGGGATATTATAAATGTAATTATTACATATTTTTTAATCTTTCCACATAGATCGTGATTGATGATACATATCTGTGTTTTGAACAACTTACACTCCCTTACTGATGTTTCAAAATAATTTCATCTGTAGGTCATCCAATCTTTCCATTGAATCGGCTTCCAAATGTCCTAGTTTTTAATTTATTTCCAAATTTATTTAGATTAAAATATTCTTGGAATATTTTATCCACCCATGAGTTATACATGTTCTGAATTTTTATTATTCATGGATTGACATCTCTATATGAATTATCTCCCATATTTCAATAATGATTTTTCTTTTTTGATTAGATATCAAATGATTTTTGGGCTATAAAATTACTTCAAGTGAACTTTATAAATTTTGTTAATTAAATTATGAAAATAGATAACTAATCATATATTGGATTCAATATATTTTTTATTAGGGAATGGAATTATGTTTTGAGGTAACTGTATTGTTTATATGGTCACATTTTTGCTTGTTATAATATTGATGTATAATTATCTTCTCATGAACACTACATTGTAAATATGATTTATCTTATATATGTAATGTGGGTGGTTTTGTTTTTTATGTATCCTCAATGTGTAATTACTTAGTACATTGTCTATACAATTTACTCTCAATCCATTGATTTTTAACATTCATGCAAATATACCATCACTATGCTTATTAAAATTTGCATGGCCTCTGGTATATCAATGGTTCTATATACTATATTATATCTATAACAACGTCTTGTGTGGATTACATAGACTATATTAATGTTGGTTGATCAAAAAATTGATGTTCATAGAATTATATTAGGGTGTCTATATTCCCTTAAGCCTTGATGACTGATTTTTTTGGTCATGGGGTATTCTCAAGCTCATTTATACTATATTATATCAGACTCAAAAGATATTGATAGTTCTATATAGTTCTATATTAGTGACCTGAAACCTCATAAAGATAAGGGTTGAGACTATATTATAAAAGGTACATTTTATAAGTCTTTCACCGAATAATATTTTAGCTATCAATCATGTCATAAATCTCATTTATCATTAAATTACACAACATCTGTAATTTTATATGAACATATTCATAAATAAACGATTTACCAAAAAACGTTATAGTTAAAAATTTACCTTCATTGGATTATAATGTATTCATGGATATAAAGAATTATTGTCTTTGATTAAAAACCAAATTAACTCTAAAAATAAAATTTTGTACCAATAATTACATGAAAAATAAAAAAATTACAAAAAGGTATTATTTTTAAATGCATAATATAATAATTTTTTTGATAAAATAATTTGGTTTTAATGTAATAGTTTAGAAGAAATAATATTAATAAGACAATAATATTGGATTAAAATAATGACGTAGATTATCAATAAATAAGAGAGGGGTGAATTTTATCTTTTAAAAATCTCTTTGGAACATTTTATGTTGATATAAAACTTTCTATTGTTTAACAATGTTAAACGAGGTAAATTCACAAGACCTCTTAGTTCTAAAAGCTATCCAGATTCCAGAAATATGGTTCATGGAAATGAATCTTATGAAATGTTTACAATGGAAATGATTCAAGCTTAAAGTATATATAATCTTACAAATTAGATTACAAGTATAAGAAAGTATAATATAATTATACTTTCCTTATTAATCAAAATGAAGCGGAAGACAAACTTAAAACAACACAAGTAACAAGTATGAATTCTTTTAACCAAAAGAGTTGGGTATCCAAAAACCATGCATAAAGGTCCTTTGATTTATACTTTCATGAAAGTCTTTCTTACCCATACCAAGGTAATACCTTGATTAGAATATCAGAATCTGTCTTGATATCCCCACAAGCTCTCAAACTTCAAAATAGTCATCACCTCTGTCTTCTTTATCAAGGAAGTCCTAAAACATTAAGGTTTTCATCACCTCTGTATTCCTATCCATGTAATCCCTAGATTGTACACAACAATAATCGGAGTCTCACGATGAAATATGAACAAGATGTTCTGTATGAACAAAGCATGTGAGTCTCTCTATAGAAATCATTTTTACTGCATGTAATCTTTATAGTTGCAGAACCTTATAGATCTTGTTTAAATGAGATTCTATTTGTAGGCACATCTCCAACGGTCAGCTCCTTCATCCAAAAGTCATATTTTTTCTTGAATCTCAGAGGTACTAGTACACGTGTCACTCTAACAACGGTTAGTTATAAACAGAATAAATGACATCGTTTCATAACTATAAAAAAGGTAAGAAAAATTTGGTTGCTCAACCAAATATAATTTTCTGGAGTCTATGGAAATTAATGTTTTTAGGCTAAGAACATTAATATTCTATATTGCATGAATATTCAGATTCTGTTTATGAAGGAATTTGGAATCATAATTTTGTAGACTTCAAAGTCTGAATTATGAGGAATTTGGAGTCTGAATTCTATAGAATTTGGAACCAGAATTATGAGGAATTCAGAGTCTGGATTCTAAGGAATTTAATGTCTGAATTATAAGTCATTTAGAGTCTGAATTCTTAAGAATTCTGAGTCTGAATTCTAATGAATTTGGAGTCTAGATTTAAAATAATTCCGAGTCTGAATTTCATATAATTCAGATTCTGAATTTAAAATAATTCAGTGTCTGAATTTCATAGAATTCAGAGTCTGAATTTCATAGAATTCGGAGTCTGAATCTAAACGAATTCAGAGTATGAATTTTAGTGAATTTAGATTTTAAATTTGGAACATGAAAACCGAATACTCTCTATTTATGTATTTATATAATTCCAAGGTTTTATAAATGAAACTAAATTTTACACTTAGTAATAAAAAGAGTTGTATTTAGAGAAACTAAAACATTAACAATGAAATCATGGTAAGGATATATTTTCCTTGTGGAAGGAAACTTTTCCTTGTTAAAGAACATAAAATTTTCCTTAATATATAGTGTTGGTGATTTTAAAAACATTAAGGAATGTAAAAGTCATATGGAAACCTTATTAACTCAGCAATCTCCCCCCTTTTTGAAAGCACAAACATCTTTACTAAAAATAATATAAGGTCATTAAAATTTTATGAACATAAAAATAAAATCCTATATCCCATTACTTATGGATGAAAGTGAATACGACTAAACCCCCTTAGGCTTTGGAAACCCTAAGGATCATATTCTTGTTTTCCTGAATGTGATTTTTAATATTCACCAAAATCTGAATGATAAAAACGCCCCCTTGGATGAACTCTCCATTACCTAAGGAAATTTATTCTTTAATTCATATTGTTTTTGAAATTTTTTATCCCCCTTTATGACTTTCAAAAAGGAATAAAGGGAATGGAAGAGAAATTTGGTACCTGAATGATTAGTACTAAACAGACAAAAATATGAAGTGCAACTAAAATTTTATTAAGATTTGAAGAATTGTAAAATCTGGGAAACACAAAAAAAGATCAGATTTGGAAAAGATTATCCTTCCTTCTACTTAAACATCTACTTATTCACAATGGATTTTAGCTTCTTGTTCTTTTTATGATCTTCATCCATACTCTTGAGAAGCTGATCCCGATCTTCTGTTTTCTTCTCTAAGACTTTCATCTTTTCTTCTGGAACAATAATATTATCTGATTGAGCTTTCAACACTTATTTCTACTTATCAAGCTTCACTTCTATCTCAATTATAATATCCCATTCTCTTTTCCAATATATGGACACAGAATTTAGCATCCCATTTAGATCCTTAGTTTCTTGTTTCTGAGATGTCTATTCAATACTTAACTTTTCCTGAAAACTATTAGTGAGATCCTTGATCTTCACAAATTAGGTGTAAAAAGAATCCTTGACACTCTCTTGAAATTCATCAAATATTAATCTCTCTTTTATTGTCTTCCCTGACCAACTTTTCAACTTATTGCAACATATTTTATGAGCCTTATAGCTAATGAGAAAATATTTGAAATCATCCTCAAGACTAACACATTTATCCATCACCAAGGAAACCGAATCTGATTTTTGATTTAAAGTTTGTTAAAGCATTTGAAATTTTGATTCTATAATAGGAAATAAGGGAATAGTTCCAACAAGCTTTTTCAAAGACTAAAAAACAATGTCATTTCCAAGTGAGGTTTATTCTGAATCTGAGACTTTGGTTAGTGAGGATTTTTTATTTCTATTTCAACTGCCTTCCTCTTCGATGAAGCACCAAATTCTTTCTTCTTTACCGTAGTTTTCTCGGTGTATCCACAACCACTTGATTTTCATTATCATCCTTTGGAATGATTTATTCATTATTAGGAGATTCATGTTTTCTATCTTCTAGCTAAAACATATTATCTTTATCAACTTCTTTCTTCTTAGCTCCTGCCTCAACATCCTCTGGTTGTATGAAGTCATGATTGCTACTTTCCGCTTCAGAAAACATATTCACTTCTTCCTAACCCTTATCATCTTTTCTTGGGCTAGTATGTTTTGAAGAATCAGCGTCATAATTTCAGATTGATAATATCATAGAAATACTTTCCTTCTCATGGAAATCCTCTACTTGCTTTATCAAGTACCCAGTATCACCACTGCCTTCTTCTTCTTCTTTCACTTCTTCTTCTGGCACTATTTCTTTTTCTTGATGTCGTTCTAGAATCACTAAAATTTTCATGGAGTCTTTGGTAATGGTTCTACTATAAAGGATTATGGTACCAGAAGTTTTTCAGAGGATTTTTTAGTAGTATAGATAAGATATTGAATGACTTTAGTTTCCGAAAATTTCTTCCTTTGATTCTTTTCTTTTTCTTCCTTTTCAATATTCTATGTAGTATTTTCCTTCAATGTTTTTTCCTTAGTAGGGTTTAGGCCCAACATAGGCTCCCCATCCTTCCATTTTTTTTCTATCCTCTCTCCATTTAGCTATAACTTCACTAGGATATGATTTTTTCTTCTTTGGATTTGGATGTGCAGACTGTGTTTCCTTAGCCACTAGGGTTTTTCCTTTCTCATCTGGTTCCATTGCCTTCCTATTCCTTCCACCCTTTTTGGAAGTCTTAGCCACTTCATGTTTAATTGATAATGCATCTACCTCCTCTTCATGAAAATAATAGAATTAATTGAATTTTGTTGAAAAAATCAACTTTCATCCTTCTTAATGTATCATCACTCAACAACATGACATTGGAATTCCTCAACATAGAACAAAAAAAATTGAAGGATTTTACACAACGAACAATTATCTTTGACGGAATTGCTGGATACAAGATTATTTAGGATTTCAAATTTCCATTTTTGATATTCTTAATTGTAACCAGAATGTACTTAAACAAATTTATCTTCCTGAAATTCACCAAGAAAACCAGAATGTTGATGCCACCCTTCTTTAGGGTATCCTTATCACCTTCTCTCAAAATTATAAAACATTGATCCCATAGTTCTAGAATCTGTAATTTCATAGTCATACGAAGAATATTCGGAGTCTTTACTTCTAAAACAGCAAGGAATTCTATGGCCTTCTCTTTATCATAACTTCCTTGAACATTAGGTAGCTTGTGAGTATTGAACTCAGCTTCCCCTTTATAATGAATTCCAAACAAACATACAACCTTGGTGTAAGAAAGAGAATATGTCTTTACATAACACTTGAAAGATAACTTGTCTCTGCCTTCTTCCTTGAAGAAGGTTACTATCTCATAAAACTCTATTAACAACTCCGGATACACTAGATATTGTGCTTTGGGTTTTGAAATACAAACACTCTCCCAGCCATTAAGCTTGATATTATTAGATATGATAGAGTCATATTTGGTATAAAACATCGAATCGACTAACCTTACTCAGTAGATCTACCACTCGGATATTTCCATAACAGTTGAAATTTATTTTTAATAAGAGGCTTCAGTGGAAAATTGGAAGTAAGTAAGACCAGAGGAATTCAGAATAGTCTTATATAGGAAGGAAAGAGCTTCAGCACACAAGAGCATGGAGATCGATCTAGGACAAGCCTTGGGTGGAATTTATATAGGCAATTGAAGTGATGGTTCATCATCCCTGATTGATCCAATAGTTGAAATCATATTAATAAGATCTGATGGTTGAGATGATAGATGAATAAAGATTTTAATAGGTTCCTATCTTTTTAGGTTTTAAAAAAACATTCAGATTTAAGGAAAAGTGAATTCAAAGACTTTAAAAACAAATGTAAATACCTGTAAAGAAAAAATTATTACAAAGACTTAGGAAGGGAAACAAACCTTTTAGATTCCCAGGAAGATTATTCATAATGTGGAATATATTTCTTAAAGAACTTTAGATTGTGAAAATTATGATTACGAAAACATTGACTACGAACATTTTGACTACTAAAAATCTTTGAAAAAAGAAAAAAATATGAAAATATGATTACAAATATTTTAACTACAAAAACCATTATTACGAAATTTTTAACTACAAAAATCTTCATAACCAATGTTTTAACTACGAAAAATAATTTTATAACTAAAATTTTTGATTATGAAAAAAATGACTACTAAAAAATTTGACTACGAAAATTTTACTACCATGAAAATGTACCCCCCCTTTGAAAAGTAGTTTGTTACTATAAGAAGATATGTTTCAACAAGAATTTAATAAGGAGTATTACATTATAGTTATCATTCCTAAATTTTATTTAATGTATTCAAATCTATCTCATGGTTATGATTTTGTGAAAATATCTGCAAGTTGATCTTGTGTTCCGATAAATTGATGAATGATATCTTCTTTTGGTGTGTGATCCCTATGAATGTGATCCTAATATCAATGTGTTTTTCACAAGAGTGATGTGAAATGTTTTTACTTAAAGAAATGGAACTAGTATTATCACATAATATTTGTGTTTTGGTAAAACTCATACCATAGTCTGTGAGTGTGTGTTACATCCACAACACTTGAGCACAACAACTTCCAGCTACTACATATTCAGCTTCAGTAATGGAAAGTGCTATTGAGTGTTTCTTTTTTCAAGACCAAGAAACTAATTAATCTACGAAGAAATGACACGTTCCAGATGTACTTTTCCTATCCATTCTACACCAACCAAAATCAGTATCCGAAAATCTTTTTTAAACAAAATTATTTCCAGAAGTACAAATGATTCCTAAATCCATGGTTCCCTTTAAGTAGTGAAAAATACATTTCACTGCCTTTAAATGAGATTCCTTAAGATTGGATTGATATCTTTCACATAAGCATACTGAAAAAATTATGTCTATATGACTAGATGTCATGTAAAGTATACTTCCAATCATACCTCTAAAGGATGTTTGATCTACTGGTTTCCTAGCTTCATCAAGATAAAGTGAATTTGAGGTACCAATGAGAGTACTTATACTCTTAATGTTGTAAAATCCATACTTTTTAATTTGATATTTAATATAATTATGTTTATTTAAATAGATTAATTTTCATTTTTTAGAAATTTTAAAACCTAGGAAAAATGTTAACTCACTCATCATACTCATTTCAATGTCAGATTTCATTAGATCCGCAAAGGAATCTGTTAATGATTGCTGAGTTGAACCAAATATAATGTCATCAAAATAAATTTCAACAATAAAAACAAATTTCTTATCTTAATTTGTTAAAAGGGTTGGATCAACATTTCCCTTACCATAATTGTTTTGAAGTAAAAAACATGTAAGTCTATCATACCAGGCTCTAGGAGCTTGCTTAAGTCCATAAAAAGATTTTGAATGTTTGAAAACATGTTCAGGATGTTTTTTATTTTCAAAACCAGTAGGTTGTTCAAAAAAAACATTGCCTTGAATATAACCAATAAAGAAATCCCATTTAACATCCATTTGAAAAATTTTGAAGTTGAAGAATGCGGAAAAGGAAAGTAAAATACGAATAGATTCAATTATGGCAACTGGAACATAGGTTTCTTCATAGTTTATTCCTTCTTGGTGATTGTAGTATTTAGCAACTAATCTAGCTTTATTTATTACTATGATTCCATTTTCATCTCACGTGATCTGAAAACCCATTTTACCCCAATAACTGATGTATCCTTAGGTCTTTCAACCAAGGTCCAGTCTTTATTACTTTCGAATTCATTTAGCTCATCTTACATAGCTTTTATCCAATCATCATCACCTAAAGCTTCATCAGTACATTTTGGTTCTAATTTGAAAATGAATGATAGATTTCATAATTCATTTCTTATGGAACATCAAGTCCATAAATGTTTATTTACATCACTAATGATACTTTCACTGGGATGATTCTTAAGAAATAACTGATTTGGGTTTTTTAAAACCTATTCATCAATGTTTGGTAGGAATTATTCGTGGCTAAATGCTTCAGAAACATTTTATGGAATAGGGTTTTTATCAGCAGGATCTTCGATTAAGGGTTGTATTAAGTTATTGAGAAAATATCTGAAGATGTAGGTTGAGGATGTTTAAAATCATAAGGATCAGTTTTATTGAATTTGACATGTACTTTTTCTTCAATAGTATAAGTATTATTATTGAAATCTCTATAAGCCTTAGAATTTTCAGAGTAGCCTATGAAAATTCCTTCATCATATTTTGGTGATAGTTTTTGTATATTATCCTTATTATTCAGAATGAATACCATGCAACCAAAAACCGTGAAGTATAAAAATCTTGGTTTTCTACCATTCCATAACTCATAAAGAGTTATATTAAGAAATGGTTTAATCAAAACATGATTTACAGTATAACAAGAAGTACATACAGCCTTAGCCAAAAAATGTTTGGCTATATAATATTCACTCAACATGGTTCTTGTTATCTCTTGAAGAATTTTGTTTCTTCATTATATAACACTATTTTGATGAGGAGTTCTTGGTGTATAGTAGTTATGAGTAATGCCTTTTCTACTACAAAATTTTTCAAAATCAGAATTTCAAAATTATATTCCATGATCACAATGGATAGTCATAAATGGAAGTTTTTTTTTTCAATTTTAACTTGTGATCTAAAAATTTTTAAATAAGAAATATCTTCAGATTTCTTTTCTAGAAAAGAGACCCACATAAATCTAGTGTAATCATCAACTAAGACAAATACATAATATTTTCTTCCAATTCTTCCAGTTTGTGTTTGACCAAAAAGATCATATGCACTAACTATAATGCATCAATGGTTGAGACTTCACCAAGTGATTTAAAACATTATTTAGGTTTCTTTCCATATTGAAAAGGATCAGAAACTTTTGAAGAATCAAATCTAAACTCTTATAGATCTTTAATAATTATTTTCTTGGAGAGTTTTCATAGGTTTCTAAAGTTACAGTGTCCTAACCTTTTATTCCATAACCTAGAATGATCTTCAATTGCACTAAGGAAAGGCATATCTTGGATCCTAAGGTCTTCTATGTTTAGTGTGTAAACATTCTCTTGCCAATTGGCAGAAATAATAAACTCTTCCTTGTAGTTGTGTACTAAAAACATGTCATTCCTAAAATTCACAAGGTAACCATCATCACATAATTGAATTATTCTAATGAGATTGTGTTTAAGACCCTTGACAAACAAAACATTTGGAATCAATGTTTTTCCAAGAAGAACAATGTTACCTATACCAAATAATTTCTCCCTGAGAATTATCTCTGAAATTTACTTTTCCTCCCTTAGTCATGATAATCTTTTCAAAGATGTTTTTGTTACCGGTCATGTGTCGGGAACATCCACTATCCATTTACCATGTATTGTTGTTGGTACTATCATTATTTTCCTAAAAATAAAACAGGTAGACTTTCAAAACCCAGACATTCTTGGATCCGAAAACATCAGAATTTTTTTAGGAATCTACATTTTCTTTGAAAAATAAGCTTTATGAAAACACAAACATTGAGTTTTGTTTAAGGAACAACGATTTTCCCAATTCCCACCACACAGAAACTTCTTACAGAATAGATCACTTTGAGAAACAATTTTTTTTTACTAAAAATAGGTTTTGAATTAGTATATCCAAATCCATTATTATTCCTTAGAGGTCGAATTTGGGAATATATCTTGTCAATTTTTTCCTTTCCCAAGGTAATGTTTGACAAACACTTCTTCAAGGAAAATATTTCTATCTTCAGTCTAATAACTATGTTTTTATCATAAAAAACATTAGTTTTCGCACTAGATTTAGTCTCTAAAACATTTTTATTAGAAATTAATTTTTCTATATCCTTATAATGTTTATCCTTCTCAAAATTAAATTCCACAATATTTTTTCAAATACATTCTAGATCAAGTGTTTTCTTATCAAGATCATTATAAAGATCTGATATTTCATTAGTATGAGTAGAAATTCTAGAATTTTCCTTATCAAGAATATTAATGACATTAGAATTTTCATTCTCAAAAAGCTTAGAAAACCTAGAAACAATTATCATAAGTAGGTAATGTATTACCTTTAACAGAAGAAGAGTCTTCATCTGAAGATTCATTGTATTTACTATCACTATAATTATCATTCAAGGATACATTGGTTATAGATTCTGAATTGTGTACCTTGGCCATTAAAGAATGATTTTCAATAGGTAACATTCCATATAAACTATGATTCTTCTTACCATAAGATTCATACTCTAAGGATTCATCAGATTAGTCTCCACCATTGACACTCTAGGTGTCATTGGCTTTCAAAACATTCTTTATCCTTAGACTTGTATTATTTCTTTCTATTCCTCATAGAATTATTTTCCTTTATATCCTTTATCTTAAGCATAGGGAAATCTTGCCTTATATTCCCTGCCATTTTTCATTCTTAACAAGTGACATTAGAGTCTTTCTTATCCCTTCTTTCTTTCTTCTCATATCTAGTCTGAATGTATTTCTTCTCAAATATCTTGTTCATCCTATGTGCAATATTAGCTAGTTCATTATCAGAATTTTCACTTTCAATTGATTCACATAAAATAGTAACCTTTTTAGATTTAGATCTTATAACTCTCTTATGAGTCTTCGCTTTCATATGATTTGAAGTAGCTCTAAATGAAATACTTCTATTTCCATTCTTCTTCTTAATATTGACAGTATATCTCTTCATTCTGGTTTCACGTTGAAGAAGAGTTCCTAAAATCTCATCATGTGTAATCTGTGAGACTTTCCTATTCTCATGAATAATTGTTCTCGTATATTCCCACTCATTAGGCATGATATCTATAATCTTGTCCACAAGTGCCTCATCATCTAAACCTTTTTCACCCATGGATTTTAATCTATTAAAAATTGGCATAAACTTCTATTTTACCTTGCACAATAGTTCTCTACAAGGAAATAGAAATCTATGATATTCTTCTCTAAGAATAGATCTTCTAATTTCGATATTGTTTGATGTACCAAAATGAGTAAACTCTAATTTCTTCCTAATACAATTTTCAACTTCACAAGAAGAAATATGGCTATATATATTCATGTTCATAGAACACAACAAATTATTATGTACCTTGTAGTTTAGTTGATATTTTTACTCCTCTTCATTAGTAAAATTTTTTACTTACTTAATAGAAATCTGGTAATCCCCAGTAAGCATAAAAAACTTATCTACTCTAGTATTAATTACAAAATCATTTATACAACCTCTTAAATATTCATAATAATTCCAAAAAATAGGTGATCTAGTAGGATTATGATTGACAATCATACAAACATTCATTTCTTCCATCTCAAAGAAAATTTCATTCCACATAGACTTGTTAGTAATAAATTTTTGTAAACAAGGATAAAAATCCTAATGTATGGAAAATATAGAAGAATTAAATCTTGAGAAAGAAAACCTATATGTGAAAATATGTATTTCAGATACCTCCTTTGATATCAATTGTAGGATCGAAATAATGATGTAGATGTTCAATAAACCAGAGGGGGGTGAATTGTATCTTTTAATTATTCCATTGGAACTTTTAAAGTTGATATAAAACTTTATATTGTTTAATAATGTTAATCAAGGTAGATTTACTAGACCTCATAGTTCTAGAAACTTTCTAGATTCCAAAAATATGGTTTTAGAAATGAATCTTAAGAAATGTTTACACGAGAAAATATTCTACCTTAACGCATATAAAATCTTACTAATAAGAATATAAGTATAAGAATGTATAAGATAATTATACTTTCCTTATTAATAAAAATTTAGAAGACAACAAACTTGAAACAAAATAAGTAACAAGTATGAAATCTTTTAACCAAAAGAGTAGGGTATCCAACAACATTGGTTAAAGGTCCATTGATTCTTACTTTCATGAAATTATGTCTTACCCACACCAGGGTAAGACCTTGATAAAAATATCGGAATCTGTCTTGCTATCCCCGCAATCCCTTGATCTTCAAGGTAGGAAGCACCATTGTCTTCCTAACAAATGAAGTCCTTGATCATTATGGTAGTCATCACTTCTGTCTTCCTATCCACAGAAGCTCTCGATTTTACACAGCAACAATCAGAGTCGCTTGAAGAAATCTAAACAAGATGTTTTGTACGGACAAAGCATAAGAGTCTCTCACTAGAAATCACTTCAACAGCATGTAATCTCTAGATTTGTAGAATAGTGTTGAGCTTGATTAAATGGGCTCTTATTTATAGGCACATCTCCAAGGGTCATCTCCCTCCTCCAACAGTTATATTTTTTCTTCAATCTCAGAGGGACCTATACACATGTCACTCAAACAAATGTTAGTTAGAAAAAGAATACACGACATCGTTTCATACCTATAAAAGATGTAATAAAAATATGGTTTCTAAAATAAATCTAATTTCTTGGAGTCTAAGGAAAATAAAGTTCAGTGTCTAAGAACAATCAGATTATATATTACATGAATATTTGAATTCTTTTAATCAAGGAATTCAGAATCATAATTTTGTAGACTTCAGAGTCTGAATTCTGAGGAATTTGGAGTCTATGTTCTTAAGAATTCGGAACCATAATTATGAGGAATTCAGAGTCTGAATTGTAAGGAATTCAATGTTTGAATTCTATGTAATTTAGAGTCTGAATTATATGGAATTCGTAGTCTAAATTATAAGGAATTCAGAGTCCGAATTTCAGAGAATTCAGAGTCTGAATGTTATTGAATTCGGTGTCTAAATATCATAGAATTCGGTGTTTGAATTTTAGAGAATTCAGAGTCTGAATTTCATAAAATATGGAGTCTTAATTTTATGGAATTCGGAGCCTGAATTTCAGAGAATTTGGAGTCCAAATTTCAGAGAATTTGGAGTGTGAAATTGAGAGAATTCAATGTCTGAATTTCATAGAATTCAGAGTCTGAATTTTAGAGAATCCGGAGTCTAAATCCGAAACCTGAAAACAGAATACTCTATATCTAAGTATTTATAGAATTTCGAGTTTTTAGAAGTGAAACAGAATTTTATACTTTGAAATAAAAAGATTTATATTTGGAGAAACTAAAACATGAATAATAAAAAAATGGAAAAGATAAACTTTCCTTAGAGAAGGAAAAATTTCCATATTAAGGAAAATAAAATTTTCATTAAGATAGAGTATTTGTGATTTTCAAAACATAAAATAATGGAAAAGTCATAAAGAAACCTTATTGACTCAATATATAAAAACATAATAATAATTTTTATAAATGAAACACAATCGGAAAAATATTACCTTATAATCATCATAAGGTTTGATATAAGGAAATAAAAAGGGGAAAGTTATTGGAATGTGCATTCCTATAAAATAGCATAAATAAAAAACATAAAGGACATAAATTAAGAAGAGTCAAATTGTGTAAAGGGAGAGATATGGTGATATAGTGTTATATAAAATATAAATTCATGAATGTAAAATATCACAAAGGAACCCTAACTATGAGTCTTGAATTAGTTTGAATACTCAACTAAATTCCCAAACAGTCATGATTAATTAAATAATATTATTATTAAAAACATTTTGTATATTAATTTCATCTCTTATAATAATTTTTTATAATTTTTTATTCTGTTAGAAACATAATATGTGGTGTTGTATATTTTAACATTTTTTGGTTCATAGTTCCAAAACTGCCTCGAGGTAGATGTACATGTAAAGATTGTGCACTAATTTTTAGGAAAAAAATATTTCATATAACCACAACTACATAATTTCACCTCATTTTCACCATTGGATAGTGTAAACATCATGGATTTTGATGGATATTAATTATAGATGATTTTAAACTTAGTGATAAAATATAATATCACATGTTCATACCCAAACAAAAACACACAATGGGACTTTGAGAACTATAAGTGTAAAAAATACAACCAGAAAATGTGGAATAAAATAACAAAACATGATTTATTGTATTTAATTCACACATAAAGAGTAAATCCCTATGATTTCAAAACATTCATACCAAGATTTAAATGCATATATACTAGAAAAAAATTATATAAAATTTTTGGAAACGAATCATTTTAAAATAACCCCCAAAGTGATGTCAAATGGTTGAAAAATCATTGGGAATTTGATAAAAAAATCCATTTCTAGAATTTTTGGTGTGTTATTGAAAAATTATGCTCAAATACATCCAATGAATATTATGTTGAAATAAAAGGGACTAATGAAAATTTGAAATTATCAATGAGGATCTTTTGATAACTAAGAGTATTTAATAAAATAGATAAAGGTCATCTATGTCATGGGATAAAGACCCATATCATGTTTTCTAGAAAATAATTATTATATTTCTACCATACCATGGAATAAGGTGTTTTCATATTATAAAGTATAAATGAAAAATGGGGAGTCCCAACATTTCCATTTTTTAATCCATGGTCGATTGAATTTCATTGCTAATATTGGAAAGGATTGGTATGAATATAATATTATGACAACACATGTTTGTTTTAGTTTATACAGAGTTTCAGATAAGTGATGATAATTACCAATAAAATCTTTAGTACTATCTTTTGAAATTTGATGTTGGAACATTCCAGGTTATGGCATTCAACATTTTTCAATTTTAAGATCCTTCTATGTATTACAGAGGTTGAAAATGATAATTTTGGTTATCCAAGTGGAATCAAGTGATAATAACATAATTCAAAGGCTAAAAGTACCATATTCTATATCCTAATGAATGTTGATCATTTGGTATTCAGAGATAAAGAAAAAAATGTGATGATGAGTGTGGATATAATAAGTTCAATGTGTTTTTTCCCCAGATCTAGGTTGTTGTATCAATGCACCATTCCATTGTTGATAATGACTAATATATATTAATAGTTAAAGAACCACAAGGTATGAGATAAATTCCTGGAAATATGAGAATATGGAAGGGATATTGCATAAAATAGAGGTTTCAATTTACACCACCAATTGGTGGACTGAAGATGATAGAAAATAAAACATGAATCATGAATTAAAATGTGGAAATAATGTATCCTTATTTAGTGTGTATATTCAAGTTAATAATATATTAATGACCATAAAAAAATTTAATAGGAAACATGTAATGATCATGGATCTTGGAGAAACAATATATAATCCTCAACCTTAATGTTAAGACATTATTAATTGGTTATGGTAGTTTTTGATAGTTGGGAAAAAGCCACAAATCAAAAGGTATCATTCTAGATGAAATTATAATAGTATAGAGAGAAATAGATAAATTAGAAACATAAACATGAAATTTTTAAATCAGATCCAAGAGGTCATATCATTGGTGGTTTGAGGTGTTTAACACTCTAGTGAGGAGAAAGAATATTGATTACCCATTTATTTGTTTCTTTCATTATTTATTCATAGAGATCATAATAGTTTGAGTTTTTAGTTGTAGTGAGATCACTATGTAAGTTTGGGAATTGATTTCTCTATTTTATATTGTTTTTTAAACATTAAGGGTGAGTGAAATAATGATCAATTGACTAATAAAATAATTTTTATATGTGTGTTAGCTATATAAATTCATCATCAAAGCTTGCTTCTTTGATTATCCCAGTCTATGTAAACAGTGTATATTTTCTTATGTCCCATTTTTAGTATCTTCAAATTCATAGTGATAGTGAGTGTGTCTTCCTAACAAACAATTAAATGATATATTCGGTAATGAAATTTTAATAATTTAGGCATACTTTAATTTACCCATAGGATATTTACCTTTTAGAATTAACAAATGGTATCAATGAACCTAGTTCGTGGGGAATTCACTATTTGAAAATATGGAAATATTCATCAACTATAAAGATATTTCATTCTTTGATTATAGTAATTTTTAATTATAGAAGAAACATATTCCAAAATATTTATGTTATTTGTAAACAAATGTATAAATGAAAACTATACAAGGGATCATAGCCATGATAGATAGTTTAGAACTATTAAAATGTGACTAAAATTAGCTATATTTTTTCCCCAAAGGAATCAATGTGGTGGCAGGATCAGTATATAATGAAATATATTTGAATTTAATGTTGTTTAAAACCTCACATTCTATATGGGAAAAGTTTTCAATGTCTATAAATATAACCCAAGGTTATGTGATATGAAATTAGTGGTCATTTGGAATAAGTACAAGGATACGAGGATGCTCCCATAAGAGTTTTGTTATGAATTTTCAATGCGGGTGAACATCATTATTGATGAAATGTTTGGATTATGAGAAACCCATGTTAATCACATAATCATACAAAATATTCTAAAATTATTACAACCTAGTTTCAATTTAATGATCATAATTCTTGAATATATATGCATATAGTGGGGACTCTTAATAATCTTTTCATCTCTCTCTTAATAAACAATATGATAATAATTAACCATGATTCCTTGAAAAATGTAAATCTCATTAGGTGTAGTTAGAGGAAATAAAAAAATATTCATTAGAAGATTATATTATGGATTTAAAGATTGATAAATTCATTTATTTCCATTACATAAAATTAAAACGGGGAAAATAAAAATTTAGAGGAATGGTGTTTCTTACATTTTTTAAGTGTTGGACAGATGGTAATACCACTACAAGAAGTAAAAAGTAGTTAAAACATAAAAAAATGACAATTAACCCATAATGAAATCATATAATGATATGAAATTGAAGGGGTTTTTACAATACGACCATTAAAAGAAGGAATAATGTTTATTTTAATAATATTGAAATGGAATAATTTGAGTACTATAATGACCGGACAAAGGAAGTTCATGTAGATGTTATAGGAAACCCAGAATTAGTGGAATCAAAAATGATTAAAGTGACAAGGTTAAAAGAAGATAATATTTAAATGTTTAATAAGAAGCTACATTTGGTTAAATTATTTTTTGGTGGGTGAGATAAATAATGTGAATGAGGTGTTATACAATTACAAACTGTATATGAATCAATAATAATAATAATAATAATAGAAACAGAAATTGAAAAACAAAAATCCATGAATACTAGAAACTATTTTAAGGAAGTTACCCACATGATCGAAAGTTAATAACAGGCTTGTGTTGTTTTTATAATGAACAATTAATTAAAATATTTTTTTTAAAAGGATTAAAGAGCTCAAATCCAAGGTCAAGAAGACACAATAAACAATTGATCATCGAGATAGACTTCTATCATGAATAAATTTATAATTAATTTTTTTTGTGGAATATTTTTCTTTTTTAATATATATAAAATATATTTATGAAACTAAATATGATAAGTAAAAAAATTTACTTGAAATTTAAATAAATTAGATAACATATAATAAATATATAAACAAATAGCAAAATAATCACTAGAAATTTTTTAGTGGGAAGGATTATAAGTTATATAATAATCAATTGGTATTTTTAGATTGAACATCATCCCTAAATCTCATTTTATACTTCATTTATAATCAATAATTTCATTACTATATAATGTGTATTGAGGTTGTTTCTCTTCATGATCATTGGTACACCTTTTAATGATCACATACTAAGATATTAATTTATCCTCCTAATATGTTGTGAAAAGTATAACCCATATAAATTTCTTTTTTTATCAGTCTAAGGTTGAAATTGTAAAATTTTCATAATAATTTTCAAATTAAAATCAAATACCAATACCAATTTGTAGGATTTTCATATTACTAGTCATTTTGAGCCCTAAATATTTATCACACTTTGAATGGGAAGAAATTTATCTATCATCATTTATAAATTCAGTATTTTACTAGAATTTCTCAAGTGATTATATAATACATATATCTTCTATAAATGTTTAATAATAATAAATAATATATATTTAATATTTATAAAAAGTATATACAAACTATAATTTATATATAATTCACAATAATATCATGTTTTGTAATATGATATTTTTATATTCTCTTATACATATCAAAGTCTATAGTACAACAATCATTAATATACTATATATGTTAATGATATTCATTTTGTATTAAAAATGTATAATTAATCAGTAATAGGTAATTAACATATTTATTTACCTAAACTAATGATCAATTTCAAATGTATGAACCCTACCCTAGTGAGTCACATCCCATTTCACTCAACTATCTCAATGAGAAACTAAGTTCTTTCTGAAAGTTTCACAAATCCAATTGGTGGAAAATATAATGACCCATATTTCACAAGACATTTATTTCAATCTACATCTATCTTTCAAGGAGTTCAATTAGATAATTTTACTATGGGATAGGGAAAGAGACTAGTAGAGGATAGGGAGTAGATAATGGAGCTTAATAAATGTCTTCCAAAAGAACTGGGCACTTGGTGGACATCTATTGGGTATAAAATTGAAAAAGGTGTTTTATATAGTTATTTTAGGGATACCATGTTCCCAGTGGACCTATACTCATTTACTGGTATAGTCTTTAAAAAAATACTTTTAAGTATGGGTATTTTGGTCATTTCATGGTCAACCTTTTTATGCAAAAACACAAGTCACATAATAATCAAACTTAATTCCTCTATTATCTATTTCCTTTAGTTCTCTTAGGATCCTTCTATTCCACATTAAAAACACATCATCAGTATTGGTTTGAATAATCTCTAAATTGACATGGGATCTCATATTTACCATGGTGTAGATTCACTTTCCAATAATCAAATTCTTCTATAATTATTTTTCAGGATAGTGAGATCAATTACTTATATTCATATTATAGATATTTATACATCCTCTAATTTATTTTTATTTTATTCCATATAGAAAAGGTGGGGGTTAACACTAGTCAAAGAAAAGTATTATAATTTTTTTCCCATATTGGATACTATCTACTATACTGGAAATGTCTTAAATTCAAATGATTCATTGTGGCATAATTTTATAAGAGTTATCAATAAGACATATCTGGATACCTAGATTTAGGTATTTGCTGTTACACATGATATTATGGGTGACTTCATCCCTTCATTTCATACTATCATAGTATTGTAATGGTATCAATGTGGCGTAGATTGACAGATAAATGAATATTTTTTTATAAAAAATAATATAATTGTTTTCCCTAAATCTAATTTTGAATTCATTTTCTCATATACATCTTAACTATAACAATACCTTGGTTTTATTACTTTCTTATATCCATGTATAATTGTATTGAAAAATCGGTGATAGGAGTAGTCCTATATGTTTATTATTACCATAAACATAGTTAAAAAACTATGACATCTACAATTAATTTATTATGGGATTATTGAGTTGTTATTTGAAATGAACACTATTAATGAATATTTGTTTTGTAACATCCCAAAAAATAATTAAACGAATTATAATTTAAATAATTAATGTCTCATAAGATGTCATTTAAGAAAAATGAAAATTTGATGTTATTATTGGTATTAGTTTTCAATAAATGACACTTTTTAGTGTAAATTAAATTTATTGTTAAATAATATTTTTATGAGTAATATATTAATATTTTTTTGCAAACAAAATGTTATTGCATGTATTTATAATTATTTTTACGTATAATGTTTTTTTGCTACATTGAATGATATTTATTATTAACATTATAAATATTTTATACCAATTAAGATAATTAGTATTTTGAATTTTTTAGAAGATAACATAGTTTCAAATTATTAACAAAATATATAATATGATATATATATATATATACATATATATAAATATATATATTGTTTTTTAAAATTTAATGATATAATAAATAAATTCACAACAGATAAATTATATTTATAGTAAATAATACTTTGATATAATGTAAGTAATAATAATAACATTTAAATGTTTTATAAATAATAATAAATAAACATTATTTGTTTAAATATAGTTTATTTAGAATGTTTTTAAAAAAAATTATACAATGATTTATAAACATAATCTATATATAATTTGATAACAAAAAAATGAGGAAACTTTTTCACGGGTACAAGTTCAGAATGATAATAAAAACAAATAAACAAAAAAATAATAATAATAATAATATTTATATAACATATTACTGTCTTAGGCGTGAAATATTATATTATTATAACATATTATTATTAATAAGAGGTGTGATAATTAATTAAACTTTGATAAAGGTAAAGTGTTAATTAAATATATAATAATAATAATAATAATTTAAAAAGGTGTTTGTGAGGGGAGACTCACGGGTTCAGTTAAAATAGAAGAAATAATAAAAAATAATAACCAATAATGATAAAAAATAAAACAAAAGAAAATCGGGTGAGAATAGTTTAGGATTAGGGTTTGAGTTGGAGAAAAATCGTACAAGGGGCGAGCTTCCTTGGAAGTTACAAGCAGCAGAGGTGTCGGGTCGAATGGTGGGGCTGCGAGGTGTGAACTACCTACTGCACACCCGAGAGAGGAAGATCGAGTCAAGGCCGAGATGAGCTGTGCGCTGCCATGGCCACACGTAGACTATGGTCCAAGGTAATGCGCATCATGTGCAGCAATCAAGGATGAAGGGGTTCACAGGTTTCGTCTAGAGATGGGGTGCACGAGGAGTCCAAGCCAAGGCCGAGCATCCGAGGATGGTTCCTCTTCAGGTGAGTTTGTGATCCGAATGCGGTTAGAGTTCATCTGGTCTAGATCTTAGGTAGGATTTTAGTCTTCGAATCTACATGTTAGGTTTTTATTTTTCATTTTTTTTCAAATTCTGTCGATGAATCTGTTTCAGACTATTTAGTTTGTTAAATTCCAATCTGTCAATTTCTTTTATCACGTCTACACCCACCTCTATTGTTGGAATTTTAGTTAATGATTTAGTTTGTTATTTTCATATGTCATTGTTTCCACTGTATGTCATTTTTTTTCTAAACATGTCTATTAAATATTATGTTAAATTCATATGGAATTGTTTTCTTTGGCTGGTTGTGTAATTGAGCTTGCACGAAAAGCTTGTTAAGCCACTGTTTACACAGTGGTGTTTTGGCTATAAAAATCCTGAAAATCCAGAACTGTGTAATTGTTTATTTTTAGTAGCCTACTAGTGTTAGTTCTGAGAATGGTGCTTCCTGCTACCGCCATCATTCTATTTCAACACTGCAAGTAAGGGATATATTATCAATTTTTTTTTCTATTTTCGATCTATAATTTTATAGCTTTGTGTAAGGGATAAATTATTTTCAACCTTATATTTATTTGAGATTATGTTTCTGTAAGGGTGATTTTATAGAACTTTTCTTTCTTTTATAATTGATATTCTTTTAATAAATTTCTAGAATTCTGTCTATTTTTGTATATATATTTCAAAATTATGTTCCAATCTGGTTTAAAAAAGGATTTTTATTACTTTATCTAATCCTTTGTAATTAAGAAATTATTTTTGATAAACACCTCTGTGAATTGAGAGAACCACATGTTAGGGGGTTTTTTTCTAAGTTTCATATTAAATTCACTCACTATTCTTGGTTTCCTTTTATTATGCATAATTTTAAGAGTGAAAATATTATTTCAAACTATGATTGTATTATTATTAAAATTATGTTATTTTAAATGGTTATACATGTATATATGTGTATATATATATTTTCATATGGATAAAATAACGATTATTATTTTGCAATTTTATTTCAATTTATCGTCCTGATTCTAAAAAAACACACATAAAATGTCAACGTGTTTTATCAAAATTATGGGCATCGCATTTTCATAGATACATGGCCATCCTATTATGTTCATCGTTGACACTAATCGTGTTATAATTAGCTCATAAATGTCATATAGGTAATGACCATTATTTGAATTAAGGATAATGTCGTACGCATTGGTTTCAAAAACTTTATATGGATATTATCTATAAATTTTATTTGCACTATATATATATACATGATGTATGGCTAATGTGTTATTATGTATAAATTTTTTTAAAAGGATGATACATATGAAAAATCTTGCAGAGGTTTGTCGATGTGTAAATCGACTACTTCAGAATAAGCAGATGAATTCTTATGAAAGTATATATATATATATATGTACGAATAAATATAAGCATTACTTATGTATAAAATGTTTTTTACATGTTTTAATATATGAAAACCTATTGGAAATGTATACATATTTAATGCAAGATTAATTTTTTTTCAAAAAACTCGACTCTCGTGTGTCATTGACAGGAAGGGCTTGGGCATGGACCCATCATGGCCTGTAATTAGTCGAGCAGTCTTAGAATTAGTTATTTGGTTTTCAGAACCAGGCCTAATGTTTTCTAAAAAACATTGGATTATATTTGAGCAATTTTAAAGGTAAGTATCATCTAAAAATTAAACTAGTATTTTGATACAGTTATTAATTTCAAACGATATTTAAAAAAAATGGTATTTCAAAATGTTTATACACCATTTTTCAAAGAATATTTGTCAAAGGATTTTAAACCCCTTACTAAGAATCTTTTGTTCTCTCCCCTAGTTTTAGAAATGTTTTTCATAGGTTTCCGTATATGGTCATCATTGTTTTAGTGCACAGAATTGAAGATGATCTTTCAGTTCATTTTAATTTTTTTCATTGTATCTCTGATGTTTTTTTCTAAGCATGTATCTATTTTCTAGAACCTAGATCAGAATAAGGTCCTCTTGTATGTCATGTATATGGCTTGGTCCTTAAATGTTTATTTTGTATAAAATAATGTAGTGATGATAATATCACATCATTATTGGATTCATATTTTTTGGAATATTATAATGTACTAAAAGATTACATTTGTGAACATTTAAGGTAGCCATATTAATGTCACAATAAATATAAAAATTATGTTAGTAAATGTTATGTACTGATTCTATATAAAGTGGATTAAAAAATTCCATGGTTTGAAAACCACATCATATAACCTTCTTATTATTGGGTTGTGCATTCTGTTATCCTTCGATATAGGGGAATGTTTAATCCTACTTAAACATAGGGTAAGAACTACAACCTATACTTATATTATGTGTGATCTATCCACTACATAGAATGAAATAATTTATTTTTTTTAGGATGGTAAATACATTACACTATGGTTAGGGATATGCATTGTACCCTCAACTGTGTAACATATTGGTTTGTAATATGGTGGACACAATGGTTTAACATAGAGATCAAATGATATTTTATTATAGATAGAATTTACGTGAAACCTTCATCAAGGAATATGTGTGGTTATACTTTACTATAAAATATTTAAAAAAACATCAATACTTTACCCTGGATCACACATATGATATGAAAATTAGAAAACCCGTCACAAAAAAACAAACATAAAATTTCCATAAATTATGATTCAAGTATCTATGTTGGATCTATAAGATATAAAATTGAACTAAAAGAATTATCTACCTCCATATATATGGTATACTATAATTATATGTTTTTCAAAGATAAATGAACTCGATATGACCCTTAAAATGAATTTAAATTTTTAGATATAGTCTATTACTGACTATCAATAGAAGGTTCTCTCATACACACCAAAATATTAAGTAATGTTTTCGATGAATATCAATTCCTCAGTGTATGATTGGGCAGCTGGCACATGGCGATAAATTTCTATTTTCTTTAGTAATTAATATTTTAATTCATGATGGTATCAATTCATTACATCTAAGTGATTATATTGATTTATTCTTCATGTTAGAGTTTATAGAACTATTTTGTGTTCTTAATAATTACTACTCCATCAGATTTCAATTTTTTGTAATTCAAAAACTAAAACATGTGGGAATATAGTGAACCATAATATGTTCATTATTTATCTTGTAGTGTAATATGATCTTTTCATATTTATATCTATGAAAAAGTGGAAGAAATCATTACTTATTATGCCAAGGATGATTTTGATTATCATTTATTTATATTCTTAGATATAACTCTTCAAGAGGATACCTTCCAATATGTGAATCTAAACTCAAGGATTATATCACAATACTAAGGTATGCACATATATTATAAGGTTTTAAAAATATTTTTTTTATTTATAATGATTGAATATTTTATTTTCCTTTTTATTTTCTTTTAGTAAAATAAAATATTTATCTCCCAAAATATAAGTTAATATAATGGATACAAATGTTACATAAAGTGGTAATATCATCATAATTTATTATAATTGATTATAAACATTTCATGGATTTAAAAAATCATGATTAAAAATTCTGACATTAAATTGGAAGTGAATTTATGAACCAATTATCTTCAATGACATGTTATCTCAAATGGGTGTAGGTGGACAACATGTTTTGTCTATATTCCATCATGATAGACTGTGATTGTCCAATGAGATAAAAGTTTAATCTTATATTAATTCCTCTATGAAATGTGTTCACAGATAGGTATTGGTGGGTTGTATATCTAGAAAATGAGATATCATCTGGATGCATGGTTAGTTCAATTGGAAATTACTACATGATACCCTCAAAAAGTAAAATAAAAATGGTATTTTATATTAGTGACATGATAAAAATGGGCTATAATTTTTTGAACTGATTTATGTGTTGACCAAAAAATTAATCGGATTATTTCATAAATCCACTATCCTAGTGAGCATGGCTTGAAATTTTCTAGGACCAAGAGTCAGTCCCATCAATATTTGTTTTATTTACATTAACAGTTTGAATATTTTCTAATCAATAAATTTTTTAGGTTTCATGGGTGAAGAAATTACTTATTCCCTAGATACTCGTTCTAGGTTTTATACTTTGCAATAGTTTATAGAATTTTATATTGTAGATTGTGGTAACATAAATTAATAAAAAATATGATTTGGATATTTAGGTGATAAATATATTACCAAAGGTAGATGGTGTTTAATTTTGAAAGAATTTTAGCCTTGATTTATGATATTTAATCTATTAAAAATTCAACCAAATGGTTTTTAATAAGTTTTAGTCAAGAATCTCAGACAAGAAGTTTGGAAGATTTCATTCCAATCATTGTTATAAATGATCTGACATGAATATGAAATCTATATTTAACAAAAGTAACCTTAATTTATAAAGAGGTATTATAAAAAGAAAATAATGTTATGAGAACCCTGAATGTATTCATTTCCATGAACATTTTTTTGGATAATGTAAATTATATTTTGACATATATGAATTTGGTGTGATGGAATTAAAATGGATTTGTAATCACTATCATTGAACATGTTAGAATGATGTGTCCATGGAAATAACATTAGAATAATATAATGAGGATAAATGTATACCACATTCTATTTATTATTTCTATTATAATATCATCAAAGGCACACTTGGTTAAATTTGAGAGGTATAAATATATTGTATATATATATCATTTGATATTTCCATACTAAAAGGGATTCTTTTATATAATATGTAATCATTATCATTAACATTTAAAGGATTTGGGTAATTAAAATACTCATTATATGATTTATCGTACATTTGAGGAAAGTAATCAAATATTGAAAAAACATTATTTCCCAAAGACAATGAAATGGAGTGGGAACAAATCCATGAAAAAATAATGGTAGTTGATTAGAGGTCGTGTATTTTCCTTATATTGGATATTTAGGAATGACTACCTAATTTTACTAATATGAATCAATCCACATAAATTTATTGACAACATGATATGGTAAGTTAGTGATAGGCTAGAAAAGAAAATCGAATGTGAATTTGTGTAGTTGTATTCCATGATGATATGGATAATGAGTGAAATGGAATGATGTTAAAACACATGACTGGAATTATGATAAATTATTTATTCTTCATTATCATTTATCCTAAAATTTAACCAACATAGATATTCCAGCAAAAAATGTTTTATTATTTCTAAAAATGATGCACTAACAAATAAATCCTAATTTCAATTGGTGATCCCTTACATTATGATGGTTTTAATGAGAGTTGGAATAAGGAGGGTATTTATGACTTGGCCTATGATAGGACATTTTTGATCCCATATATATATATATATATATATATATATATATATATTGTACTAAAAATAATCAATCTAAAATAATTTATTTGAATGGAATGTTTTATCATATAATAGTGTATATTTAATGAAACCAAACATTATATCATAGACCCATACACTAGTATGATACGATTAAGACTCAAAATGATAGTGTTCTTTGTGGGTGAAACTGATATATTACTCCCAAATATTAATATGTATATTATGATATAATAATCATTCAAAAAATAGTATTTTAAAATGAAAGGATCCTTTGAAATATAATATATAGTAGACTTGATGTAAATTTATGAACATCAAATGATTAAGGTTTCCCAACCTAATTGGAAGATCTTAAATATTTAGTGTATGACAGGGATGAGTAGGAAGATTTATTGAATGTGGTAAAACCTAGGATATGATATTTGATGGAAAATTTGTTTCATCACTAAATAATGTTTATAGAGTAAATGTGACATGAATTATAAGGATTTTAATCTAGGATAGTTTGAATGTGAAATTGAATTAAGATATTGTTGATAGTTGGGTAGAAGATTGAAAATTTTGACATCATTATGTATTATATAGTAACATGTATTATCCATGTGCTGTATTATAATGTTACTATCTATATCATCAATTATACTAGAAAATAAGACTCTTATTTTCCTGAACCAAACTCCCAGGTTCATGAACCTTGTCATCTAACCCCAAGGGTATCATGTAATACCTTTGTTTGTTTCCAATAACACCAAATTAAATTAAAAAATTTGATAAAATGTCAATATAATGATTATAACTATAGGACACCACATTCTATATCAATTTTGTTATCACCACTCATAGAAAACATCTGAAATATCCATGGTGGTCACCCATTGTATTAGACTCAATGCCTTAAACCCCAGCAATTTATCTACACATTAGGCTAGTCATTAGATATAACTTTCCCCACAATCTAAAAAATGTTCTTTTAATATGATTTTTTCTCACTCAAACAAGCCCTGAGGAACTCCCCAAGAGATTAACCATCATGAAAGTAAATTAGGCCAAACATTGATTATCTTTGGAGTTGTAATTGGGTAGCCTTCTAAAAAGAAAGGTGAAACTATTTGAAATTGATTGTGACATTTATTATTTTTTGAATAAATTGTATAGGGGAATTTAACACTCCATACCCAATTAAGTAAATAATATGTAATTATAGTACCCACGCCTCTAACATAGGAAGTTATTTTTTACATCATGATAGGTATTATATCTGATACCATTTTTCATGACTCAGCCACCATAGAATATGAACCATGACATATAATCTCATTTGTATCTAATAATACATTGGTCTCATTCAGAGTACAACAGATGGTATTACCAAATGGTTTCACATAACATGGTAATGATTTTCCCCATATGTAAACACATTTTTGTCCAGTTCTCTTTTTCCTAACTCACACACAAATTTAGAAACTTCCTAGCAGGTTACCCATCCCAAAAAATACTGATGGGAAATCCTCACATAACTACAGATTTCTAATATAGAACTCCTTAAAAAGAAAGGTTAACCTTTTGGATTTTTTATTCCCACATAGTATATTAATTTTCACTTTATATTGTATTTGTACTTATATTGATCAAGATATTATATAAAGATACTTACATACCTTAAATTCATGAAAACTAACCACTCTAAACAGTAAATAGTAATCTGAGGTAGACCACTCTTATATTTTTAGGGTCATGTGGGATGAACAATATACCATAACATTTATGGTAATGCAGTGAGGAAATTATTAATAAAATCTGGTGTTAATTAATACCGACCTCAGAATTTCATGTAAAATTCTCAGACAATGTTTTATAAGGAAACATTCATTGGATAAAGGTGTGATGAACTCAAAAAATTGATTATTAGGGAGTGATATCCATCAGGTTAGTCATTATGTATAATATAAGGACCTTACCATTTTCGCTTTTAATATTTAAACTTTATTTTTTCTATAATCAGTATACTTAAATATAATACCCAATATCTGTGAGGGACAAGTTATTTTTTGTTGTATTTGTTGTCAATGAATCTGTATGTTGAGAATCATAATGAAATGATATTTTACTGACATCATATTTTCAAAAGAATCAGTCAAATGTTTTTAAAAGAATTGTACTCATCATTGGTCCAGTATTGGATAATATCATAATGTGTAATTGATTTCCATCAGATTCACTAAGAATAAAATGTAAAAGAGGTGTTGGGTTTTATTGATAACTGGAGTCTCTATGACTATGATTAATCGAATGTGATGATGATTTTCTGATTCATATTTCATACAAATTAAATGTTTATTAATATAACATGTGATTCAATATTGATGAAATAAAGGGGGAGTGAAAGAGGGGATTATGATCGAAAAGAGATCATACCTAGATTTATCATATCTAGGAGGAAGAGAAGAAGGAATGGTGCTAATTTTTTCTAAATGATTGTATCTAAGTGGAAGAAGAGTAATATATGGCACTGATTTAAATAAGCATACAATCATCCATATGAAGAATAATAAAATTTTTATACCCTGGATGATCTTACTCACGCTCAAAAAGAAAATTATTTTATCTAGAAATGATAATACCTAGGCCCATCATACTCATAGAGATCATACTTTATATATCGTACACATACTGAGTTGAATGATTAATTAATTTACAAAAGGAAGAGACAGATGAACTTTTATTTTTTTATATGTATTCTTCCACTAAATCAAGAACCATCTTTTAAAATTGAATTATCTTTTTTCTCTTCATTTGGGTCAAGTGTTGATTTACTTTTTCTAACATTGAAGTGATGTCTCAGCTGGGTCAAAATAAGTGTAGGAGAATATTGTCTGTATTTCAATTTGGTCTAAAGAAAAGTGGGGAAGTTGATGGTTAGTATTTTATGTTGGTCAATAGATGTGCTATCAAGGGGGATCTTATCATTTAGACATAATTATTGCATCTCAAGTGGAGAAGTCCATTACTTTATTTATAGTCAACTGGTATAATAGACTGCCTTGAAAAAATTGGATTTAGAAAATTTGACTCATTAATTTAAATCGAACTGGAAATTGAAATTGAAGTTTAGAGAAGAATTGGTGAATATTTTAGAAATTTATAGATTAATTGGGAAATTTTAATGAAGTCAAAATGATTTCGATATTTTTGGGGAAATTTTGATTAAGGTAAATTTGGTTAAGTGGGAATTTTTTTTGGATTCCTGTCAAAGACATTCATTGGTCACCTATAAAAGGATAAGTACATTTTACCATCTAATAGTTTGTGTTATTCAATGCAGTAGAGAGAAAAACTTTGAGTTTTCAGTGACAGAAATATGATACCATATTGATCATTGTTGGAAGGGTTTTAAATGATTTAAGTTAAAGAGAAAATATTATATAAACATGTTGTATTCGGCTGATCATTATACATAGAATTTATTGTAATTCGGGAATTATTGTATTCAAATTGCCAATTTTATTGAGTTGATCATCATATCAGGATGATTAATCTACTTTAGGATTTTGGTATTGGGGTTCTCAGACTAAGGAATATTATTACTGAGTTTTTTGAGCTCAGGAATTAATATTCTACCAATTCATTTCTATTGTATTATGAAATAAAATTGAATTGGAAGTATTGTATCATTGAGAATTGTACTTGGAGGAATCAGACTAGAAAATTGTACCCAGGAAAATTTGACTGATTTTTACATTAAAAAGTCTATGATGTTCTTGCCTTCTTCTTTGATAGAAAGTGAAGAATTTTATTTCAATTGAATTCATATATTTAATTAAAAATACAAATCATCAATGTTCATTATTACACGAACGTGTAATTACCGTATTTTTGCTAACATGGTGCATACAAACATGGGGGTTGTTTAAAAAGTGCCACACGAGTGAATGGATATATCCTACCTATTGTATCCCACGTATTAATTTCTAGTGAATTTTCTGGTATAAAATCATTTCCAACCCATACCAAGGATGTAGCTATTATTATTTAATAGTAAACCTTGTACATCTTTGTGTTCATGTTGATGTGTGTTGGATTTTTTTCATTCAGGAATTGAAATATTTAACAGGAGGCAAAGGTTTTTTCAATTCAAAAGAAACTTAAAATAAAAATAGTTTCACTAATTCACCCCCTCACCTTATTAGTGATACATTCACACTGACTAAGAACATTCAATTTGTATTAGAGGTGAAGGTTTCCTTTGATTATTCTTTGAAATATTATTTGAAGAATAAGTTATGTTGGATAATCTAATTTGAATTAATAGTAAGTGGATTCCAATATCAAATTATAGGAATTATCATATCTGTAAAGGAATAATTATTCAATATCTTGTGTCACTTGGGTATGATGTTTCAAGATTTGTTACAGATGGGTTCCCACTTCATATTGAAAATGTTCCTCTCACAATGGTTGATAATTAAAATCTTGAGAATGACGGAAGATCCAAGAATTATTTACTCTCATCACATTTAAAAAATGCATTTCAAAGTGTAAAATATGTATCCAATTCCAAAAGACTATGAGATAAGCCGAAAACCATTAATGAAGGAAATACAAAAGTAAATAAGGAAAAGTTGAAAATATTGATAATGATGTATGAAGACCTCAAGATGGGTGATCTTGAATCTATTGATGGCTTCTTAAATATGGTAAATTACATTGTGAATGCTATTATATGACTTGGTGATAACTTATAAGATTCTACTTTTATTGAACAGATCATGAGAATCCTTCCTTAAAAATTTAGTGTGAATGTTTCTTCATTAGAATATAGAGTCCTCAACACATTATCTCTTGATTATTTTCATAATACCCCCATTAATTATTAAATTAGAAGGGATAATGAAATAAAAGGAAAAAAATGAAAGAGAAATGTCGTTCAAGGAAATCAATAAGGAAAATTCATATAAGATTCCTAAATAATAAGAATCTAAATATTACGATTTAGAAAATGAGGTATGTAAAAATTATGAAGAAATTTTATCCTTGTTTTTTAAAAATGTTAAAAGAGGTACAAGAAGGTAAAAAGGGAAACTTCCCATATTTTTTTTGGATGATGATCCATTGGGTATTTTTTTTCCAATTTTCCTCTTAGAGGTAATGAATAAGAGAGTGATGAAGAATAATGTGAAGAAAAATAATGAAGGCCATGAAGACCATTGAAGAAAAAGGGTGATAAAAGAAAAATCTATTCTAATAAGGGTGATAATAAGTTCTCCAAATCCAGTAGGTGATTATTTTGGTCTAATGATTATAATGGTGAAAATATTAAAAATCATGATGAAGAGAATATGTTAATTGAAGTAGTTAATGACAAAAGCTCTTTGTGCAATGAGAGAACTAGATTCAAAGACGAAGATAGTAATGTTGAATCTGAAAAAAAAATCAGGCATTTTGGTGAAAATATATTTTTTTAAATGAAGGATAAAGATTATGGAAGAAAAAGTTTGGATGAAGAAGAATCTCAACTCGAAATTCATTTGAAATAAGATTTGAAAGAATGTTTGAGAATGATCAAAAGACTTGAAAAGAAATCAAATACGTTTGAATATGAAGGTTCTTCAACAATTCAAGAAAACATTTCATAACATAATAACAAGATGTTGAAAGAGATTGATTACACGAAAAAATATTTTAAGAAACAAAGGAATCATTGTGATCATTTGGAGCTTATGGTGAAAGGAAAAGAAGAAGTGTTGGAACTTTTACAATAAAAACTTGCTAAAGAAAAATAGAAATGTACATGTATCAAAAAAATATATCACTGATGTTAGTGAAATTTCATAAAATTAAGAACCTATTAATGTTCAGAAAAAGTCACCTTCAATGGGTAAGAAAAAATATAGAAATTTTTATAAAAATAATATATATTGGAACGCCATGTATGTGGACAAAACCAAAAAATTTGAGAATTCAGATGTCTTATTGAATCTTGAATCTAGAAGGTTTTTGAATACTTCTGGTTCCGATAAATCTAAAAAGAAAAGGTAGATTCCAATTGAAAAAATGTTTGGTGTCTACGAAAAGATGGACCAGAAGGTTGCTGAGAAACACTATTACAATTCTGGTCAGTATGGAAGTTACAAAGGAAAATAATCTTTAATGGTAACTACTATTATTCTAGTGTATTTGAACATATGATGAATACATGTTGGTTTAACTATCAAAATGACTATTATTCCATAATATATTATAGTTATAGTTTGAGGGGGAGAAAATATTCTCAATGAAATGAATTTAAGAAGGTTGTTTTGATAAAACCTAAGAAGGTTGGAGTATATGTTGAAAATAGGTTCCAATCACAGGAAAATATTTGTGAAATGTTTTGGAAACCTGGAAAATTTTCAAAAGGATGTATTGTTTTATTACTAGAACAACCAGTGCTATTAAACAATTCTCAGATGATGTTTGTTTTGGATGTTAATAAAAATGGATCTGTTGAGTTCCAAATGAAATATTTCATGGATATCTGGGAAAAAGACATTTACATGTCTTGAAAATTAGAGGAATCAAAAAAATCATTGAATGAATAAAGGAAGAAATATCCATACTAAGAATTAAGTTATTTTGAAAAAAAAGGTATTAACATATTATGGATATGATAAAGATAAGTATGATATCAAAAATTGTTCAATGATATTTCCAGAACAAAATACCATCATGGGAAAAGGATAAAATCTAATTGTTACAAAGATGTGTCTGTTGATTAAGAAAAGTCAACATCCTCATTAGGATACATTAATTATAAGAATGAAGTTGTTAAAAAAGTGAAGAACGGTTAATTTAAGGATGAAATATTGTCTAATGGAAAATCCATGAAAATGTAAAATACAAGTCTAAGAGATAAACCTCAGTGTGATTATTGTTTCTAATGAAAAATCGAGGTTCCTCCTTATTCCATAAAATCATTGTATACTTGTACTAAATTATATGGAGTTTAAGATATTGAAATAAGGTATTTGTAATTGATGAGACTCTTAATTTTCTTTCAAAAGAAAAGTAATGAGGATATAAAGAATACGAGGTATTAAAAAGTTGTGTTTTCATACAGAAGAATTTTCTGATGTGTTATTTTAGATGGGTTCAGGTCACATTTATCTAAATAAAATTCTGTCAAGGTTTCCCCAAATCATAAGAATTTTGTAAGTAGCATCAAAGGGGTACTGCATGAATGTTTTGTTATGAACATCATTTATCACATTGATTATACACTCTTGTTATCAACACTAGGTTTACCCAAATAGACTTAGTATTTTTTAGTTAAAGGATCTTTGTTAAAAAACTCATGTAATACCCTTTTTGAAGAAAAGTTTCACGATTCGAAGATGAAAATTTATGACCTCTAGAAATAAAGTCGTTTGGGAAAATATTTTCTCGATGGAACCTTTAAATTTGATTTTCAATAAGGGAGATAGATAAGACAAAGGGGGAGATTTAAATGAAATACTGGATAATTAAAAGAATAGTCAGAATAAAAATTGACCAAATAAAAATAATACCATTTATTTTTTTCATGTTGTTGAAGTGGGAAATGTTATAAAATAAAATTGGGGACATTATTAAGGACAAATTTGTTTTGGTTTTATTTGTATTTAATCGATCATTATTTTGAGAATGATAATGGATAGAAACTATATTTACCTCATTTTTGAAAATAATATCACTCATATTCTCAATAGAATCATACTCAACAAGATTACAGTATCAGAGAAGATGATAATGAGGAATTTATTTTCAATGGATTCACTCTGAATACGATGTGAGAGAAGTGTTTGTTTGATTATGAATAGGTTTCTCTATGATTATGATTATTGAATGTGATGATCCTTTTCTTATTCGTATTTCATAAAAATCATAAGTTGATTAAGATAATTTATGATTCATTCTTGGTGGATGAATGGTGGATTTAAAGAGAGGTTGTTGATCAAAAAGGGATCATACCCTAATTTATCATATCCGGGTTGTAGTGAAAAAGGAGACGGTGGTGATTGTTTTTAAAAATGATCATATCTCGGTCTAAGAAGTGTAAGAAATGGTTCTTATTTACTATAGAATCTGATCATCCATATGAAGCATAATAAAATTTTCATACCCGAGACGATCATACTCAAGATCAAGAATAAAATGATCATATCAAAAAAGAATGATACCCAGGCCAACTATAGTCAGACAGATCAACTCTGCATATCGTACTCAGGCTGAGTTGAAAGGTTAATGATTTCGTGATGGAAGTGATTGATTAACTCTAATTTTTTTCAAAAGTCTTCATCAATTGATTGAAGAGACATATTTTTATAATAGAATCATCTTGTTTATCTTAAAGTGGGACAGGGTTTTATGTACTTTTTCTACCTTTTATGTGATGTATGAAAAATTTGAAGAGAAGAGGATAAGAAGATGGTTTGTATTTCAAGTTGTTCAAGATAAAATTGAAGAAGAAGAGGTTTTTTATTTGTAGTGGTTCGAGATATGTTCTTTCAATGGGGATCCTATCATTTAGAAGGAATTATTTAATCTCAAGTGTAAAATTCCATTTATTCATTTACATTCAATTGATAGAGGGAATTATTTTAAAGAAATAATCTTCAGAAAATATAACTCAATAATTGAATTTTATATGAAAATTTGAATGGATGTCTACAGAAGAAGAGTTGTTGATTTTAGATGTTTCGAGAAGAATCGAGAATAGTTGACAGAGTCTAAATGAATCTATGATTTTAGGGAAAATTAGGATTCAGGTGTATTTGATTATGCGTGATTTTTTTTGGAATTCCCACCAAATCCATTTGAGGGTCACCTTTAGAAGGAGATGAACTTTATAATTTCTAACTGTTGGTATAATTCACTGTAGTAGGGAGAGAATCTCTATGTTTATTGTGAGAGAAAGAAAATATAGTATTGATATTTTTTGTAAAATTTTTAATGGATTTAGGTGAATGAGAAGATACATGAGTGCAATTTTGTATTCGGCTGATCATCATACTCATAATTTATTGGACTCCATGAATTTTCTTTTGTAAAAAATCATGTGTATTCATCTAAACATATTATCGAGCTAGATTAATCGACTTCAGGATTTCTCTATTTGGCTTCTTGGATTGAGGAATAATCATACTGATTTTTTCAAGCATAGTAATTGAAGTGGTTCTGTTTCATTTCTATTGTATTCTACAAGAAAATCATACTGGAAGAATTATATCAGTGAGAATTGTACTTTAGGAAATCAGATTGAGAAAATCATACCCAGGAAAATAAAACTATGTTTTACATAAAAAAATTCCGGGAATTTTGTTCCTTATACTAGGTAAGAATTTGAATAAATGTATTTTAATTTAATACATCTATAGAATTTAAAAGAAGTACATTTAATAATAATTGTTACCCAAATGTTGTATTTCTCTATTTGTGTTAAGAGGGTGGAGATTCACTTGTATATTTTTAAAAAAGTGATACATGATTGAAAGGGTATATCCTACTTTTTGTAATCCATGTATTGATTTATAGTGGATGGTATGGTATTGGATCATTTACAAACTATAACAAGGACGTAGATATTCTTATTGAATAGTTTACCTTATAAATCTTTCTGTTCATGTGGATGTGTGTTGGATTTATTTTTAGCAGGGATTTCAAATATTTAATAGGAGGAAAATGATTTTTCTATTAAAAAGAAACATAAAAGAAAAATAGTAACATTAATTTACCCCCTCTCCCACTCAATGATACATTCACAAAAATTGGGAACTTTCAATATCCTTGAACAAATGAGTGGTGGTGACTATTATTATTCAATACATTAAATAATTGATTATGAAAATAATTTATATTATTTTGGGAAGATAACTAAATCTCTTATAATTATTATAGCTTATTCAATGAAATGTGTTACTATTCATATATAATCCTTTGATTGAAATATCATATCTAAAGTGAGGGTAATTGGTCCTCTATATGAATGATAGGTTCAATATGTACAATAGTGAATATTATTTCCCTAGTATTAGGTTTCATGTGGTAGTATTGGTTTTTCATAAATCATCAAAATGTTTTTCAAAATAGTAAATCTTATCCGTATCTATAATGACTCTTTCCATTTAGTGTCATCGAACAAGGAGGCACATTTAGTTTCCATAATTTAGTAAACTAGAAGTATTTTAATTCATTATAAAAAAATAGATAAAATGATCCTTTATAAATATAATTGATTTTTAAATGAATGGTTTAGATTTTTTATTTTTTGTATAATCTCAGAAGCTGGATTTCATCATTGCAGATAGACACTGAGTCTAATGGGTGGTAGTGGTAAGACATCAGAATCCCAGTGGCACTCCATCTGATTTATACATGATTATACTATTGTGATATCTCTCTCACTAGTAGTTTAATCGTAGCCCCCCAATATTTATGTGTATTGGATATTGGTGTTACCACAAAATATTTTCCATTTTTTTCAAAACCTACATGTATTTAATGGGAAAATAATGATAATTGTTAATATGGGAAATAGGTGATTCTGACCCATTATTTTTGGAAGTCTACTTGGGATTTCCTACTTGGCTTGGTCACATGATGTATGGATACTAACTTTAAATCCCACACATCCTTCCCTTTCTCTCCTTTCTGTCCAATTATATTATATTAATTTCATCATGGATATCTAGGATATAACTTATCTCTTCATCCTCTATCATATTCATATTTATTTTTATTAGGATTTCATTCAACTAGTTGTATATTTTTTAATTATTACACAAATTCATAGTGAAAAAATAGAGATAGTGAGAGTATTCAGTGTGAGACATGTAGAGGGGGATTAAGAATCTTAGATCATTTTCATCATTAACTGTTTGTCTTAATTTTTGTTTCTCAGTATATTAATTTTGTGATGATATATAAATGGGATACAATTGATGCTAAAATCAAGTAAAATAAATGGTGATTTTACTTTTTATAACATCAGGAGACTAAATTAAGAGGGTTTCCACTCATCATTAAGGGTATTTAGATTATAGATAAACAATTTGAGTTTTTAATTGATTTCACAAATTATGGTGTTTTATATTAAGGGGTATCATTAATTATTTTTCAGATATTTTATGTTTGAGATTGGAAATTATTTTCTTAGAGGATCTTGAAATGAGTTTTAAAAATATAAATTAATGCTTGATATGGCATGGGAATAATACATTATTTATTCTCTCAATAGATGGACTATATTATAGTTATTTATATTTATATTTTGATCATTTTAATGTTTCTTTTCATGGAATGAATATATAGAATGGTGGATTTTCCTTACAAACGGATTTTTTTCATACTTCGAAAATATGAATTAAAAATTTATTTTCATTAATGTTGATTTAAATCATGAATTTTTTAACCTAAAATATTGGTTTAAATAGATTTTTATTATAAAATTTATTTCCATGAAAATGTGTTAAAATAGGTCACCTCAAATAAATAAATTTAGAAATGTGAATGGATTTTTTCATTAAAGTGGAATTTTGAAGAAGGTTTATTTGAAATTAAATTTTATATGAATATGTGTTTTAAAATTATTATTATAAATAGGATTTTTATGAAATTTATTGGGTTTCTAAGAGTTTTTTCATAGGAAATACATATTAGGCCCTATCAGGGGTAGAAAAATATATGTTTTCTATTAATTTTTTTCGAATAATGTTTTGATTTTTTCCTTTAAGGAATGTTAATAGGGTATTTGGTTGTGATTTTTATGATTATTTTCTTCAATTTTTTCTCCAACCCTCACGGTTGTAAGATGTGTGTTTGATTAAATTTTTAGATATATATAAAATTATGCATTTAGTTATTTTTTAAATAATTTTTAAAGTGTGTTGAAAAATATCATGTTTTATAAGACCTCATAAGGGTTATTAACTCTTTTCAGAGCCTAGATTCATTTTAATGCATCTTTTTAATTATGGTTTCCTTGTATTTTTTCTATTTTTCTATGATATGTTACGATAAAATTAAAAAAACAAAAGATAATACCTCATTTGGGTGATGGTTTTGTTAAATTGTATCCCAGTATTTGCTTGTATTTTATTTAGAATAGGTCCATAGGAACATATATATATTTCTATAACGATTGTGTGACTTCAATACTGACCATTTGATGGATTAGTTATTCAATATTAACCATTTTGTATTTATGTCCAATTGAGATAATAACACATCCATCATATTTTATTATAGGAGGGTCTTGGGATTGACCTATGTGGTTGAATTAAGAGTTATTCCTTATGTTACAAGATTTATTTCTTTGAAAATATTCATAAGTAGTGATACTACTAATAGGATGACACTTGATATAGATTTAGTGATGGAAAATAAGGTTTTGGAAGTCTTGTTATTATTTTTGATAAGAGGATAGTATGCTACCTTATAAGTTATGTTGTACCTTTCTAGTATAAGATAGGGAGAATAAAAATTTAAAATACGAGTGAATGAGACTTAGGAGATATACCTCTTGAATTAATTTTGATATATCTGGGAGGTTATGAATAAGATATTCTCATGGTTATATTCATAGCTTGGGGAGAATGTTTAATTTTTATATGGTCATCTATAGTAACATTGATTTTCATATATTTTTTTTTGATTATAGTAAGTGAATTTACCTTGGGAAACTAGACGTTCTATATGATAGATTTGTATCTTGTAATGAATGGTAAATCTGTTGATAGAGGTGATAATATCAACCTATGATAAAAGATCTCTTATCTATCTTACATTATATGAATATAAAATCCATGGGATATATGTGTAGATATATGTTTTTTGTTTCTATATTCTGATTTTTTCCCTATGATAAATTAGTTGATTTTGGAGAGGGTTTAAGGTGCTCTATGGGTAGTCTTACAATTAAATTTTGACAGGAAGAGTGATATAACATATGGAATGGAATGATATTTTTTCTTGATATTTAATGATTTGGGGGGGAATTATTTTGTATTAACATTATGTAATTATGGGATTACTATTTTGATGTGATTATATATTTTGGTTCCCCTTTTATAGACTGTTTTTATTTTTTTCATTTAAAGTTTCATTTTATGGTTATGAAAACATTGATTTATTATGGATTTATTATTTATATCTTCATTATTTACCATGATATTTTGGGTATTGTTCATTATTATAAATGTGATAATTTATGGTTCATGTGAAAATATAATGGGGACTTCAATATGGATATAGTGAATCCACAATTAGATATACAACTAATGAGATGATAATAAATATGAGGATTTACTCAATGGGTTATGATAGTGTGTTAGCCAAAAATTATAGGTTGTTGAAATGTATCCTTAAATGGGTAGTGTCAGTATAATTTTTCAATTTTAATGTTCTATTTCACAATGATGGGAATTTTTTTGACTTTGTATGATCATTTATGGGATATATTTATGCAAAATGAGTTTTCTTTATTTCTTTCATGTACTCTCTCTTAAACTTTTCATGCATGGAAAATTGATCACTCAAATATATTTTATCATAATGATAAGGGGAATCCTATTTATTCTTTTTACCCACCTTCTAACTGATTATACAACATGTGTTTTAATTCATCATGTTGATATATTTATTTTATGTATTGGACGATGATATGGACTCATATATCCTTATTTATTTATAAATTTATATTCGGGAAGGTCTATTAAATAGATGGTTTTAATTTTTGATATATCCTTATCTAAATCATTTATGCTATTTTATGGAACAATCATCCCATTATTATTATTGATACAATCCAATATTTACTACGAGCAGGCATATGGTGGGCTATATCTAAGGTCATGTGTTCCTCTTAGTTTGGGTATTGTTTAGGTGATCTAGGTCTGTTTTTTACAAATTTGTATCATAGGGTATATAAGGACTCGGTCTTAATCATTACATATTATAGTTTTTTAACATGAATTCACATTAAAGGAAAATTTTAGTAATGTATTTCATAGAACAATGAATAAATCAAAAAAAAATTATACTCATACATTACATGTGGAAACTTACACTACGTATCCATTTTTTCCACAAAAGGAAACCCTTTTAAAATAAAACATTACATATTTTATAGACACATCTTCAATTCATTCATCATGATATATTTTTTCCATTACCAATAATAAGACTGATGAAAAACATTTTAAAACTCAAGATGATAAAAAAAGACCAATGAGGGATAAAAATAAAGAAAATCATTAGTCCAGTGAAAACACATTAAAAATTTCATTCACAACACACCTTTTTACCCTCATTAAAGGATAGTCATTCCAAAAATAATGTTATCTTTCTTATTAAAAGTCAAATTATTTCCATGAAAAATAATAAGGAAACATATACTATATAAACAGGAAAATATGGACATATTTATACTCAAACAAAATAACCATATGGTCGAACTCCATACGTGTCACTCTTACATATGGAATAGCCATAAAACGAAATTTCAAACCAAATGCACTAGAGGTTATAACGTAACCACCCTCTCTTAGTTTATTATGGAATCCCCCTTCTTTGGTTTACTATGTCACCTCCCGTCAAATGTCCATTCACTACTAACATGGTAATTCATGAAATTTTCAACATTTCACTCTTATAATTACATTTATGATCATAAGAAAACATATCACATTATTTAAATAACCAATCCATTTTCTAAAACAAATTTAAAACATATAAACATAATATTTTGGAATCAAAGTGTCCCATACCACTTTCAATCATTAAAAATAAATTAAAATGTTAAAAATTTTATTTACATATAAATATATCTCAATTTTTTTTTTGAAAAAATGGAAATAAATGGGAAATATTTGGATGATTCAATATTTAAAACAAGTAAACCAATGTTTTATTTAATGAGTCCCCGGCAGTGAGTCTGACTCATCATGTACCTTATTTATTTTCCCTAATATTAAAGATATATTAATTTAAAATTTATTTATAATTTCATTTTCATGTATATTATTTCCTTTTAATCACTTATTACTAAGATATAAGAATTACATAATTATTTTTGTTCATGTAGAATGTTTTCGTGATATTTGGTACATGAGTCCAAAATGACTTCAGTAACTCAAATACTATGAAAGTGGTCACTATTCTATCATCTCCATAATAATATTCATTACATAATAATCGTTTATATACATAAATTAAACATTCATATAAACACTTTTATTTATGGTTATGAAAAATGAACAACATTATAATCACGGATACAGTAGATCGTATGTACACATGAGTAACGTTTCCATCTTTTTAATGATCATTGTAGAAAGAATATAAATATTTTTTATATTTAAATACTTGTCATAAAATAATTAATAAAATATTTATCATTTTAATATACTTATATGTTTCATCCATGTGATGTTGTGGTGAAAAATGAATCACATTGATTTGTGGACATGATAGTTCGCACCTACTCATAAACATCACTATCATTTTCATGTTCATGGAAATGTAATTGATATATTATTCAATTATAATGATAAATATGAAATTAATATCATATATAAACATTCATTAAAAAATTAATAAAAATATTCAGATACGGTAATGGAAAATGAATTATATCAGTTCATGGGGGTGATAGTTCACACTTATTCATAAATGATTAAATCATTTCTTATTTGGTTGAAGTGTATATGGATTGATGTAATAATATTAAAATAATAATATCTCCAAATTTTGGGGATATAGGATATATTATATCATCTTGTATGAAGAATATTTTATAGAAGAATAAGAATTAATAAAATAGAAACACGTAATTAAAAATGATACCTCTTCTTTGGACGATCTCATATGATAAACACATTAATACCACTAAAGAGTATGTTCTTAAAAACCAATATATATAGATTTTATGGAGTGATTATATGAAGGTATTTTCGTATATATTTTTTGAAAAAAATGGTTCTTATCTTTATTTAAATTAAAAGAATGAGTGCCTTTTTAGAATAGAGGGGTGGGGCACTCTTGTAATTATTCAAAATATTAATTTAATGTAAATTTATTTTATATTAAAAATGGATAAAAGTGGTTTATTTATAATATATGATGGTTATGGGTTTAACAGTCTATATCAAATTAAATTTATGTGTTTTATATTATTTTTAATCCTTAACTATTTGTTTTAACCCTTACCAATTCTACACTAATATCCTGTAATTTAAATTTTTAGGGTTAATATAATTGCTATAAAATGAAAAATGAACAAACATGAGTCGCTAATGACATTTTAAGAATTACCCAATAATTTTTCCAAAATATTAATTTTTATAAAATCTATATCAGTTATTATAATATATATATATATATATATATTTAAAATATATTTAATGCCTCTTTTGATAGTACTCAATATTTTAATTTTAAAAAATATCATAACAAGTTGACATATTCTAAGAAACATTATTAAATCATCTGTAAATTGTCAAATTCCGTTATAAAATTCATGGATGACATAAATTATATCAAAATTATATTTATTTTAACATTTATAATATCATTTATTTGATTGATTAATTAATTAAGCAATTAATGCAACATCATTGTGCCACCATATAATTTAATTAGTTATTTCCAAAAAGTTATAATTGAACTTTAATGATCCTGATAAACATTTTATATTTCTGATGTGTTTTTGTAGACAAACTAATCTTTTATATAACCACTTATAAACAATATTTTACTTGTTAAGCACAATGTTGTGGAAAAATTTAATTTTCATTGAATAAAATACTATAAAAGTGTTAATGTCCTACAAGTGGAAATAAAATTGTCCTAATGAAAAATGGGTTAAAAATAACTCATCTAATTAAAATTTTAAAAAGTTTACTGTAATTTTATAATATTTATAACATTATCTTTACCATTATTTACCGAATTTACCCTTAACCATCGTAATAAAAAAATTCACTAAATTAAAATTCTTATTGTCCAAAAATAAAATGGAACTATTTACATAATTATTTTTTCTAATTCCAAAAATGGAACACATTTTTTCTAATTTAAAACAAATAAATTACCAAAATTATTTAAAAAAATCATGTTGAAAGAATGATAAAATGATTTTTCAAAGTAAAGACTTTCAAAAGATCATAACATATTTATATCCAATTTCAATGTGAAATTTATTCCAATGAACATAATTGGATAAAATAAAATAATATTTATCTAATTATAATTTAAATCTACGAGTTAACAAAATTTAACACTATAAATAATTTTGATGGAAAGGATGTTGGGAATTAAAAGATATAATTTTTTCATTTTTCATCAAAAAATTGAATCTTCTCAAAAAAAAATTAAAATGGTAAACCGAAGTATATTTTGATAATACAATTTCAAATAAGAAGTTTATTTTATCAAATATAACTTATAAAAATGTGTCAAAAACTAGATTTAAGACAAGTGCGCCGTAAAAATGTGGCCAAACATCCTTTTTTTAAAATACATATTTTAGTAGTAAAATTGGATTTGTTCCTATATCGTGTATATAAAATACATAAAATAAATGTTAAAAATTAAATAAAACATACAATATATATCTCACTAATATATTTTAACATATGTGATTTCAAAATTTATTTGTTTAAAATAAAATTGTTCCTATTTAAATAGTTCTCATAAAAATGTTTCCTTTTATTTTAAAGAGGCATTTACATTAAATTATATTTAATTTGTAATACAATTATATATAATTTTCAATACCATATTCTCATAACTCATTCATCACATTTCATTATGAACATTCTAATGACTAGTTTAATGGTAACATCTAAATAAAAATATTTTCGTGTTCATTGATGCTCGATGTGTCATATCTTGTATGATATCGAACATTGTGATTCCTTTAAAAAAATTGAGATGTTACATTCAACCCCATTTAATAAATTGTTTCTACGTAGTTTAAACTCATGATAGAAAACATGGGGTTTGAATTTTCAATATATCTTTATTCAAATCCCATATTGGAATTAGGGCCATTTAAATATCCACTTTAACATAAAGACCGGGAAGTACGAATGTCACTCAAGATAGAATATAGTATTGTTCCATGTAGGAAAACATGGTCATTGATGAAAAAACTAAATATTATGTTTTTATGCTGAGTGATAGAGATCATGGTCGTGATAAAGATGAAAATCATGAAACCATGAATCTATTAAGGGTTAATATGTCACTAATTTTGTAGTAAGAAATGTAAATTGAATACCTTTGTGTTTCAAAATAATTTTCATAGAGTTTAGGAATTATTTTATTATATATACTAAGAACATAATGAAATAAATTTCATTGACAATTATATTTTCATCTATTAATCAAATTCCACCGCAACCCCACAATTTTCCCCAAACAGTTTGTATTTATGGAAAATGTGTCATACATTAAGTAATAGAAGTAACTTATATAGAATATCTTAATCCACAAAAGATAAATTGTTTACTTCCCATGTCCTAATACATTAACAAAAACCAAAATGGTTAGGATAAGATAAGATAATTCCCAAGAAATAATAATTTTTTATATGATTAAAAACTACAATAATATCAATAATTCAATTGTAATACATGATTTTTGAAGTACACTATTCAAAAAATAATTATCCATAAAATTTTTCAAAAATATTATAACAAATATTGGAACCTAATAAATAATAAAGAATATATCTCATTTTCATTGAAGATAAAATATAAAATTAATCTTGAAATAACTTGAATCACTCTTAATATATCATACAAAAATTAATTTCCCTAAATAAAATAATCACAAAGTATGATTTATATTTCCACAACTGACCTAAATAACCATAAAATTATGTTTTCATCTAAAAGATAATTTAAACATTATTTCTCCAACAAATTCCATTAGTATTCTATTTATCTCAATCTAATAGGGTTCCCAAAATAGTGCTTTTTATTCAAAATAATATTAATCACTTAATCGCCAATTAATTTTCCAATCACAATGTTATCCATTTGATAAAACATATGTTACAAAAATAAATGAAGTATTCATCCATCAAATCTTGTAACTAAATGTAAAAATTCAGAATCACTAGGAATTAATGTAGGTTAGTGGAAGGTGATTCACTCTTATATCCCTCTATGTTGTGGGATCGATTCCCACATCCATGTTGGATGTGATGGTTTATGACCCATCATGCGTGTTATTCTTATTCTAAAACAATATAATTCCTATATAATTCTTAAAATATCATAAAATAATGAAAATATCCATAACATGTTTTGACCTCAAATATTATCACAAAAATGTTATTTTTAATCCCAAATACTTATAACCCATAATTACCTCAAAAATAAAATTTTCCAAAAATACCACTAGTCGCATCAAAATTCCATAACAAAAAAGACTCAAATGGTTTCCTAAGACATTAAATCAATTATCAATAGGAAAATTATAAACTCCTGATTGCATCCATAAGACATTAGAATACATGATGAGTTAATAAATTTTCTAAATAATAATTTTATCTCAACTATAAGAATCATACTTAAACATATCATATTCTAGTGTTTTTTGAACTAGAATTTAATTTCAATGATCTTTCCAGTTTTATGTTTTATAGAAATTGGAAAAATCATAGAATGTATACCCATACATTACACATGGAAACTTATACTATGTATCCATTTTTCTAACCAATGAAAACCCTTTTCAAATAAAACATGAATTCCCTTCGTGACACGTCTTCAATTGATTCATCATCGTATCATCTTTTCCATTACCTATCTTAAAACCTCTGAAAAAATATCCAAAATGCTATAAGAATAAACATATTATTAAGGGGAATAATGAAATAAAACCATTAGTTCGATAAAAACCCAAGAATAAATTCTATGAAAAAAACATTTTTAACCTAAATAAAGAATTAACATTTAAAAAATATCATTATCTTACCATTTGAAAATAAAATTATTTCCCTAAAAAACAATAAGAAAATATATAATATATAAGTAGGTAACATGGTAAATAATTATAATAAAATATAATAATCATATGGTCGACTTCGATACATTTCACTCTTACAAATGGAAAAGACATACGACCGATATCTAAACCATATGCATTAGATGTTATAATGTAACCACTCAATCTAGGGTTATCACAGAACCATCCATCTTTTGTTTATCACGTAACCACCTATCAAATTTCAAAGTACCGTTAACATATAAAATCATGATATTTTCAACATTTAAACCTTATAATTTCATTTTCACTAATAATAAAACATTTCAAAATAATTAAAAAAACAATAAATTTCCACAAACCATTTTAAAACAATTAAAAATAGATTTTTCAATCATTGTGTTTATACAAATTTGAAAATATTCAAAGAAATTAACATTTTAAAAAATTCATGTCCTTATAAATAAATCCATAAAATGATTTTGTAAACATTGATATGAATTAGAAATATTTATAAGTATATCTCTTTAAAGCCTTTTAAACGATGCTTTAGTTAAAGAGTCACTTACCGTGAGTCTAACTCATCATGTATCTTATTTATTTTCATGAAAAATAAAATTAAGTTAATTTAAAATTTCTTGATAACCTTATTTTAATGTATTTTATTTTTTAATAAAACTTATTACCATGTTATAATAATTTCACAATTTTTTTAGTTCAAGATGAGTGTTTTGAAGATATTCATTACATGTGTCCAAAATGACTTCAGTTAGTCGAATATGGTCGAAGAGGTCATTATTACCGAATCTTGATAATTATTTTCAATAAATGAAAATAAATTTTATACATAAATTATACTTTATGTCAAACCATTTATTTATGGTTATGAAAAATGAACAACTTTATATACATAGTGAATTTAGGTCGTACATACACATGAGTAATGTTTCTATTTTTCAATGATCATTACATAAATAAAGTAATTATTTTTTATCTTTTATGAGTGATAAAAATATAATTACTATCATATTAATAAATTGAATATACTTATATTTATCTTCCATGTGATTTGATAATGAAAAATCAATCACAACGCATTGTGGTGGTGTTAATTCATGTATACGCATGAAAGACATTATAATTTTTATTTTCATGGAAAGTATGAGAATAACATATTTATTTTTTTATTATAATATAAAAGATTTCAATAATATAATATATAAATATAATTCAATCATTATAACCTGCCATGATAAATGGTAATCTGAAACAAATTATATCGGTTTGTGGAGGTGATAGTCACATGTACGCACAAATGATTAATTATTTTCCCATTTGATGTAAGTGGATATAGATTGAGTTGATTATTTTAAGATAATAACATCACATTATATTGATGATATTGGAGTTATTATATCATCTTTGATGAAGAATATTTTAAGTAGGATGACAAGAAATAAAATTTAGTCACCTAACTAAAAACTATACCTCTTCTTCGAACGATCTCCTTTGACTAACACCTTAACACAGAAAATGATTCTTTTTTCTAAAAAATTCCACTAAAATGTGGGGAGGGATTCTAGGAATTTATTTTTGTACATATTAGACTAAAAAATGGTTTTGAAGCATATTGAAATGAGACGAATGGGTGCCCCTTGGTAAGCGAAGCGATGGGCATTATTGTAATTGTCCAAAATATTAATTTAATATAAAATAATTTTCTTTTATAAATGGGTCACAAGAAAATTAATTCAAATATATTATTATTTTGGTTGTAATATTATTCATACAATGGAACTTAGATATGTTTTTACTAATTTTTAATCCTTACCTTTTTGTTTCAACTCTTATTAATTCTTACCTTGATATCATGTAATCTACACTTTTTAAGATAATATAAGTACTATAAAATGAAAAATGACCAAACATGAGTCATTTATTACATTTTTATAATTTACAAAATTAATTTTCTGAAATTTTGATTTTATGAAATTTTATGTCTTTTAATAATATATTTTTTTTATAAAATAATTGATCTATATTTTCACACTATTCGTTATTTGACTTTTTTAAAAATTACCTAACTAATTTATATCTTCGAAAAAACTCTCATAACTAACCCATAACATGAAAAAATTAAACAATAAAATACATGGTTGACAACACTTATATCAAATTATTTTTTCTATATTATTCATAACATCCATTTTTTAATTTTACAATAGTTAATCAACAACTTTATCATCCATATTTCACTACTAAATATAATAATTTATTTAAAGAAAATTATATATAAATTAACATTACATAGGTTAAAAAATTATATATCAAAATTAGTTTTATATTCAAACATATATCTTATATATCACCATATATAAAATATTTTACATGTTAAAAACAAGGCTGTAGAAAAATGGACTTTTCATTGAATAAAATACAATAAATGGGTTAAATTCACCCAAGTGGCTCCATGTGGATATAAAATCATCCCAAGGAATATTTTCATCGGAAATAAGTCATAAAATGCAATCAGGAAATTTTTTAGTTATAATTTTATAAAATTTATAATATTATTTAGACCTTTAACTACTCGAATTACCCTTACCCTAGTAATAATCAATTTTTGTAAATTTAATATTCATATTGTAAAATAATAGAATAGAACTATTTGGTAATTTTAACTTTATGATTCTAAATATTTTACCAATTTATTCTAAATAAATGAAATAAATATTTAATAAATATTTTTTAAATTAATCTCGATGATCGAACAAGAAAAGGAGTTTTTAAAGTTAAAACATTCAAAAGATCACAATGTATTTATGTCCATTTTAATCAACATAATTTTATTTACAAAAAAAATTTATCTATTTATATATTAAAATTATTGAAAATTCTAATTTGGCATTGTCAATAAATTTTATTACAAATTAGTTATCAATTAAAATGCATTATTATATCACTATTAATCCAAAAATGATTCTTATCAGAAAAATAAAAACAAATTAAAAAAAACAAATTTCTATAATACTATTTAAAATGAAAAATTTAATTTTTTAAATAAAAATTACAAAAAATTCAAAATTATTATTTAAAAAAAGTTCTCCATCGAGATGTGAAAAACTAAATTTTTCTCTTTTGAAAAATACACATTTTATTTATAAAATCGGAAATTTTCTTATATCATATATAGAAAATGCATAAGATTAATGTGAAAATATAAATTAAATACTATATATATATATATTTCATTAATATAATGCAATAAGAGTGATTTATTAATTTATTGGTATAAAATACTCATGAGAATATTTAAATAGTTTCTTAGAAAAACATTTCCATTTATTTTGAAAGGGTCTTACATTCATTTATAATTAACTTATCGAAGAACTATATATAATTTGTAAACCATATTTTCATAATTTAGTCAATATTTTTCCTCCCCACCATTCTAATGGATAGTTTAATATTAAAAATAATATAATAATATTTATTTGTTCATTTAAGCTAGAATTGTTTTATCACGTATGCTATCGAACATAGTGATTAATTTTAAAAATGTAGGATGTTACAGGGTAATCTTGGGAAATAAATATTATTTTATCAGTTGTAATGAGATGAAATGACTTTGTTGGTAGACTTAGAGCATGACTTTTTTTCATGGATTTAGTTAATCCCATATTATCCGGTTATGTCTATTTTTGGATTAGATGCTCAAGGTTGAGTATAGTGTTGGACGAATTATCCAATTATAAAATATAGTAGACTAGAGATATGGTATTGGTCTCTTATGGTATCTAGTGACATTTGTCATGTGTCATGACATTGTAATGCATTGTGTATTAAACATGCAACAATGTGTGGTGTTTTTTATAATATTTCCTTGTTTGGATACATTATTAATTATATTAACTTATAATATATTTTATATTTTCAAAAAGAGATTATAATGGGTGATTTAATTAAAATAGATACCAAGTGACTGACTGATATTTTTATTGGTCATTAATAGTGTTTGTTTAACCATCATATGGTAATGGTTTTTTTAATTTCCACAGTTAGAGAAAAATACTATTTTCAACAGATAACATGTATGATGCCTTGAGGTTTGGGAAAAATTTATTTGGAAATTTATTTCAATAATTAGTGGATCATTAACCCAGTGATTTCAAAATGGTTTTGGATTTTTTTTTATTTTTTATTTGAATTTTTCTATAAATTATATTTGAAATTAGATTTTGAAATTAATGCAGTATTGGTGGAAAATTCCATATTGGATAGAGAGTTTAGGGTTTTAATTTTTTTTAAAACCCATGGACAACAAATGGATTTCATCAAATCTCATTTGATTATCGAATATGATAAATGATTTGGCATAATTTTCAATATAACCGACTGTTAACTATGTGAAATTTTTTTTCGTTGTTTATAATCTATGTACTTGGGCTTTTTTGAACTTCATGTTGGTTTTTGTGACATGGTTAATTACATAGAACCATTTGGGTTTGGATTTAATGGATGTTATTCAATTAAGGTGTGGGTATTTGAATATATAACACTATGGTTTCCAAGGTAACAATTGATCAGATTTGTTTTTAGAAGGCAATTCCTCTATTGGGGTAACCATTTGATTTAATGAAACCATATTAGTTACTTTTTATAGTGGGTATAATAAAAATACCACAGTTGATTAATTATTAGTTATTTTTCATTTGGAATTAATGGATGTCTTTTTACACCATCTATGTATCTTATTAATTTTTAAGAGTGTGGTTTATAGGGGTTATTTTTGTTATTTGAGTTCTTTTATAAATATATAGGATTAAAATAATTCTAGTTAGATAATGTAGATCATGTAAAGGGTAAAAGAAGTTTCATTAATTAGGTAAAAAGTCTTCTGATGGATAGTATGTTTCTGTATTACTATCTCACATCAGAGGAAATATTATCATATAGATATAGAATGTCTAAATTATCATTGAATTGAAATGTAGTTTTGGTTAAGAATTATTGTCGATGGTCGGATGTGGATTCTTGAGAAAAATAGACATTATATTATGTAGATTTTAATGAACCACTACTTAATACATTAGTGATCTAATAGGTAGTTTGGTAATCCATAATTTTTGAAATCCAATGAATTTAATATTTTTACTCACAAAACAGTATGATGAACTTTTAGGTGTCTTTTAAATGTTTAAACAAATTTTTCAGAGTTCATATTAGGGTTGAAAATACTAGGTTGATTTATTTTTCAATATAAAATGATAATCGAGTCTATTTGGTGGTTGTTGGTAGCTAAAAACATAAATAGAACTCCATGGGTGTTCTAATGTAGTGAAAAGGGTTGAAAATTTCATCCCTTAATTTTTTTTGTGAACACATTAGAGTTTCAGGGGTAGATGGTGGTGTTTCACTACATTGACTTAAACTAAATATATGGTTTCACTCCACTTATGTTTTTTTGGAAACCTATATAATTTTTAGTTAGGTAAAAATAATATCCTATCCACCCTTAATTTTGGATCCTTATAGAGATGATTCCCCATTGATTGATTTATGTGGAGAGTGTATGCTAACACCCCCTCCCTATCTACCTCAACTTAATGACCAAAAATTAAATTTTAACTAATATTTTCGAATTATCACCATAACCAAAGATTAATGAGATATAAAATTATAGAGGAAGAGATAATCTGTGAGAATTATAGTCATGAAATCTAGGGGATGATATCCAAGAGAAAGGGAAATATTAAATTCAAGGGAGTAATCATAATTATTTGATAGAAAATCTACCGCAGTGATCCCATCACACAATGTATGTATGATCAAAACCATTAAGATGATATTTTTTATACCTAAATGAGGGAAATTATTGACTAATTAACATGAAATAATCTTCAAAATACCATAAAATAAATATTGGTTTAAATTTTATCAAATATTTCAGGATTCCTCTTCATTTGAAAATTTGTAGACCACTATGTAGTGCCCTAGTATGTCATTTCCCAAATATTCAATCATGTGCTCACATCTCTTAAAATTATTCCTATTATTCTTTGGTCTTCTCTTGTATTTTTTGGATGAATTATTGATTTTTTTAATCATTCTAGTCATGTTCATAGTTGGTACACAATTAGGGGAATTTGATAGGTTCTTCCTAGGAAACTGAGCTAATTTAATTAGAGTCCATTGAAGGGTTCAAGGATATGTGAATGGTTATTAAAAAACATTCACCCTTCACATATAACAATGAAAAATTGTTTATTTTTATGTTTTATTATCATTAGACAGTTTTTCAAACCACGCATACACACCATGTGTCTTTTTTGGCCAGAAAGGAGTGCAAAGTATGTGCATGGTTAACAAAAGTGTGTATCCAAACCATGTGATGTGATTTTTTTCATCTAAATTTATTATTTAAAAAAAGTAACTTAATTTTATGGTCTCATTTATCTTTTGGTGGAATATAATCATGACCTAGTGGACTTTTACTAGATATTTTATAGATTTCTTGCCTCTTCTAAGGGATATTAATGAATATTTTTGTGTTGTATCTTGTATTTCATAGGTATGTGCCTATTATTTTATGTTCTTTATTTATCATCTGGATCCAATATTCTCTCCTCAAATATAATCTTAGATTCGGGTTATTGATGATAGATCTATGGTTTTCATCATGATCTAATTTGGTTTTATATAAACTTGTTGTGGAATTGGAATTTTTTGTTTTGAATCTTTGTTGATTTTTTTATATTGATCACAAATCATCATATTATATAATTTATCTCTCTATTTATGTTTTATGAATATAGTATTATGGATTATTTTTTTAGAACAATTGATTTAGGATCCCTCCTTTATTTCTATAACCATTTTCTCTTATTGGTTTTTTGTAAACATTGATGTTGTATTACAAGTGTTCAGTGGTAGTATGATTCATGGTTTGGATTTATTATACAAAAAATAATCATTTTATTTCTATTTTAATTAAGATTTTAAAAATTTTATAAATCATGGTTTATTTATTCTCATGGTAATTTATTTTTAATTTTTTTAGAGGCATGATAAATATTTTATTGTTTTTTTGGCATTGGTAATGATTTTCAAAAAGGACTACTCCCTTTTCATTATTTGTTGAATTGGTTTCAAGGAATATTTTTTGTAGATTGAAATATTAAATTCTATTTTTTTATTTATAATATGGGAAACTTGAATGTGATAGATAATGAGGTATGGATCCATCCTCAAGGATAAACTCTTTCCACATATGATTATTTTTCTTAGGTAATGTTTTCACCGAGATTCCTACATTTTGTCAAGGAGCCACTATGGGAATTTACATCTTACCCTATATATCTATTCTTCAAGGTTATTTTGAAAAAGAGATGACCGAGTAATCATGATACAGTTATGATGAATCTCATTGGACTAGAATTTTTTTTATTTCATGGTATTATTTCTCTACTGATTATCTTTTATTTTTTAATATGTATGAAAATTATTTGAAAACATGTTCATTTTTGTTGTTTACAATGTATGAAAAATAAGTGATTTATGCGTGATTTGTATAAAATTGTGTAGAAAATTATCTCATGAAATTATTTTATTTACATGAGTATAATTTGTTTATTTTATATTGTTTTCTTCTAAAACCCATAGTGGGATCTTATTAAGTGATTTTTCTCAAACCATACATACACATTTTGGAGTATGTAGATCTTTTCATAACTGATGTCGATAAGGTAAAGGATCCTCTCAATGGAACTGATTTTTTCCATAGAAGTTTATAGAAGTTATTTGGTGATATCACGTGAAAATATGTTGAGACTTTTAGTTTTTTAGTATATTTTTTTGTATAAGGTACATTGACATTTTTTCCTTGATGATAGAATAATTTTTTGGGGTTTATTGGAATACCAATATTATTATATATATTTATACAAACATGTTATAGGTCTATTGTGTAAAATTGTTCCCAATGTTATTTATAATGTGAATTCACTGGTCCCTTTCCATTATTGATTGGTAATTCTATTCAGGATATGTATGTATATGTACATGTTGCATATAGTTGGGTAATATGAGTTGGATTGTGAAAAATTAGTATCAAATGGTGGTTTTTCTGTTTACATTGTCTGTATTCATTTTAGGATGTTTTTTAATATATAATATAAGAAATTAGGGATTAAGGGGAATATTTTGAGATTTTTTATTTCTATCTCTCATCATGATGAGCCTTATATTACCACAAATTATTGAGAAGTTTGCCTTTTAGAATTTTAAGTTTCTTTTTTACAGTCTTTAGTTTACTATTATCTTGATAATTACAATTGAATTATAGTATTTAAACCATTAATTAATTTGTGTAGGGTGTTTTAAATGAACCATAAAAGGTAAACCCTCCAGTCAATTTGAATATAAGTAAAACAATGGTGAAGTTGGTCTGATCTATGGATAAGGAGTGGCATGTACCCCTATTTAAGAAAGGGAGGAGGAACCTCGAAGGGGTGAAGATAGATATAGAGATATATATTTTATTCCATATAATCCACCATCATTACAATTTATTAATGACCCCCGATAGGTGGTGTAATGGTTGGGAAAGGTAAGGAGGATATTTTAATTCTTACAGACTCCCGACTCTATTAAAATAAAATGCATTTGTCATGTGTGTAGATGTTGGTGGTAATAAGTTTATTGGCAAAAAATCATGAGGTATTGTTGTGGAATTACTTAAAATAAATTTTCACCAAGAAATTTTATCAATAATACATTATTATGGTGAATTATATTGTGCTTCGAATAAATAAGTAAGGGAATCTGTCAGTTATTGATTATACTAATCAATTCACTAATATCTTTGTTTTGTCATATCTTATTGTGTCCAAAGAGAATATAAAACAACTAGTGATTTAGATAGGTCATATATTTGATATTAAGTAACATGCATTTATCTAGTTGACTACCAATTCTAAAGTTGTCGATTGAGGCATGATCACAGAGCATCACCTAGTCAGTATGATCAGATTGAATGTATTTTTTATCTTCGGTAGTGGACCCAATAACTTTTTCAAGGGATAGAGAATAGAAATGAATTTTTTGGGATAAATGGTGGTGGTTCATCTCATAAGTTTCTTTTTTCACCATCATCATTTCATAGTGTCTTCATATGATTCAAGTGTTTCCATAAGGGACACAAAAAAGTGATTTTTCCCATACCTATAATGGTCTGGAAGTAATGTGGTCACCATAGTCACTTGTAGATTTATTTTTTGGGATATGCCTTTTATTTGAGGTATAATATCCTTTCTGACAACAAGAATATATATAATGTAATTGGATGATTCATGGACTATAGGGGTCCATCCACTGGCCTCTAGAAATAATAAGTTATATGTAGTGGAAGATTCCCCTAAGGAATTTGATTCATATGCTATTACTATGAGAGGTATCATTTTTGTTTCTTATACTTTAGTGGCTACTATATTTGACACAAGTTCCTCTAAGAGATTTTTATCAACTCATAAAATTGATATCTTAAAACATATAAATGAACTCATTTTGTTCATTATATATTTAGTGATTCCTCTAGGTTTGAAGAGGGATGCGGATTTTTGATGTCCCTCATGATATTTCATTATGTAAAACATAGACATTGTTTGTGATTTTTTACTTCCCTAAATGGAAATATTCCATGTATTTAACATAATGGATTGGTTGACATCTCAAAATTATTGTATTGGTTATTAACATCGATGGTGGTCTTAATCTCTTATGACGGTATCTCCCGTTTGTTGTATGGAAAATGTGGTCCAAGGTCTAGTAAGGTGGGGTTATATATTCCAAATCACAGTATTGTGTTTTCTATACAAGAACTATTTTAGAAAAATAATAAATTATTTATGGCCTTTCCTCAGTAGTCAATGTATTTTTGAATGTTTTTTGAATAATATCACTAGATTTTTCTAGAGTGGTTGGTGGATTTCTTAATTGAAATACAACAAGAAAATCCACTGATATTGATGTCATCTTATAACATGTTTCATGTTAAATTGAATGACATGAAAATATAGTTTGATTTTTTGAGGGACAATAGATTACTAAACCCCATGTCTGTAACTATGGGAATCCCACATGCAATTTATAATGAAAAATGATAGAACTATATTCTTATGGATCAATAATTGAAAGATAAATCATGTAATAGTCAAGAAAAATAATCATATACATTGCATTGATTATTTTTTTACTAGTTAAAGGGGGAAATTGGTTATCATATTTTTATCTTCTTGTATATATATCACCAAAAACGAATTCAATAGTCATATATTTAGAAGACCTCCTTTAGAGGAAGGTATATAAATTTGGATTACCTTGTGAAATCATTTTTACTAACTACTTTTGAATCTATATTTATGGGACTAATGAGATAAAAATTCCATGAGTATCTTAAAACATGTCTCATAGTGTTTTTGGATGACATCACTATATACTATAATACTAAATAAGATCATATGTTTCATTTGAGTCATGTTTTGGGAATCCTAACGAATCTAAATAATCTTGATAAATTATCAAAGTGATAATTCAGGATTTCAGAAAATATGTTATTCATATATGTAATTTAAAACATGGTATCTCAGTTGATCATGACAAGGTTATAAATGTAATGTCATGGAATAACAGAAAAGTTTCATTATGATTATCAACTTCAAATTCTACTAGTTTTTATCAGTGGTTCATAAAGTATTTATCAAAAAGTGTGTAACTTTTTACTACTCTTTCCTTGAAGGTAGTGACATTTTTGGAGGACTAGAAGTGCCTGGATTCTATTGATTAACTTAATTGTTCTTTTTCCTCAACCCCAATTCTATATTTACTTTAGGCAATTCCGGTCTATTAATATTACTGGTGTACTTCATTTTTAGGATTGGGTTAAATCCTTAAGGAGGGAGATTATGTAGGGGATTATGTCTCATATCATCATCACACTTAGGAATGGATTTATCCCACTCATGATTTGGAACATTCTTTTATTCTGAATTACATGAAAATTTGGTATCACTATATTTTTGGGGAAACTTTTAACTTGAATTTTGATCATAAATGTATCGGTTACATATTATTTAAAAAATATTGGAACCTTCAGCAGTGGTGTTTGTTTGAAAACATATATTTTTTGGATTTTGATATTATATATACAACAATAATTGTTAAATTATATGTTGAAAATGTTATCATCATGTTAAAAATTATGTTTTAAATGTGGAAAAGGTGGAATAAAACATGATTGTACTTTTTCACTAGAGTTTATGTGGGTGTCGGGTAAGAGGGGTCTAGAAATGTTATATTGATTATTCAAATGAAATCATGACTCCTTGGTATAATTAATCATTAAAAATAACAAGATGGTGAGTTATGGAATATAAAATATTCCCTATAATGTGGGAATCCATACATGAATATTCCCTTCCCTCAAAGGGTGTTATTTTTTAGGGGTCATTTTATTGTCCATTCTTCATCCCCTTTTTGATTGCACCTATAAGAAGGATGCAATGTCAATAGATTTTATTATTAACATACCTCAAACTCGCTAATGTAATAATGCTATAATTGTATTGTTTGATTGGTTAACCAAATCATCTCATTTCTTACTGATGTTTGTCATCACTAAACTGTATAAACTATTAAGGTTGTTTGTTCATGAAATATTGAGGTTTTATGGAATTAATATGGAAATTATATCAAAAAGAGACCCTAATTTTTTCTCATGGTTCTGTATTGTCTTCCAAGTGGAAATTGGAACTCAAGTCTGATTGAGTACAACATATAATCCTCATATGGATGGGAAAGTAATTAGGGAAAAATAGATTGTGGAAAATATATTTCAAGACTTTGTATTTAGCATTTTAGGTTCTTAGAAAATATATTTTGATATGTAAGTTTTTCTTATAATAATAGTTTTAAATTTTTCATCAGAGTGAAAAATTTTAACTCTTTTTAAATACAACCTTATTTCTTTCATTTTATAAGGGCCCAGCCTTAAACCATTACATAATATTGATATAATTCAACATTTTTACTTTAACTCACATCGATTATTTCTTTGGATTAGAGTTTTAGATAATTACGACATTATTAATACGTATCATCACATAATCACCCAAGAGGATACTATCAAAATATTATCCATTTTTGTTTACCAAAGGAAACCATTTTATAACTAAAACAAGTTTTATTTTATTGATAAAAACATTCTTGAATTATTCATTTCTATTACTCCTCTATATACCCAATGATTTTTTTAAACACTTGGGATGGGCATAAAAAGATGAGTAAGAGATACACAATCAAGTAAACTATTATTTTTGAGAAAACATGAAGTCTATGAATACATTTTAATAAAGTAATACTTTTCACCTTTATGAAGTAGTTTATGTTGTTCACTAAAAATAAGCTTGTTGATAACCCCTTTGTAAGAAAAATATTACCATAAAACACTTCGAAATAATATATAACATATAAAAGGTAACATAGGACATAATCATACACAAATGGAATAACCATACGGTTGATGTGCAAACATATCATTCTTACAAATGTAATATCCATACGAAAGACTTCCATACCTAATCCATTTTAGGTTATAACATAACCAACCCTCCTTAATTAATCATAGAACTACTTGTATTTGGTTTATCACAGAGCCACCCAACTTTGGTTTATCACGTAACCACCCTTCTTTGGTTTATCACTTAACCTCCTATAAAATGTTTAAGTACCATTATATAGTCAGAAAACAGAAATGATTACAATTTTCAAATTTTCACTCAAAATTTTTGATTTTAAATCACATGAAATAATTTTAAGATACATTAAAAACCATTTTCTATAACAAAATTCCCAAAAATGGAATAATATATTACTTTTCCTTTAAAAAGATAATGCTTATAGAGGAAGCCAAATATCAAATAACGGTTTCAGCGGGGGAGAAGCCATTATCAACGCATATGTTAATAACATTTCTTTTCTTTGTTTAGTAAAATAATTTGTTGAAATATATTTCCTTTTAAATAAATGTCAAAGGGGATTATTATACACCATATAATATAAGGTGGTGCATATTATCAAAATATGCCTCAATGAAAGGAGAATGTGACGAACTCCCATACCTTGAGTCTGACTCGTCACATAAAATTGTTATGTTACTAAATAATAATCTTATGTAAATTTTTACTTTATTGAGAACCTTTATCATGTTTATTATTATTTTTATATCACTTATTACCATGTTATATAAATTATATAATTATTTAAGTTTATATCAAACGTTTTGTCGATATTCAGTACTTGAGTCGAAAATGAACATTTTTTAATGTAAATTGTCCATCTGGTAAAAAGTAAAAAATCTCTATAATTTTATTCATTATTTTAATATCATACATATCCATAATATATGTATTTAAAATATTTTTAATATTTGGTGATAATAAATTAAATGTACCATTCATGGAGACTATAGGTCATGCGTATATAAGAACCCTACTTCCATTTCTTTGTCATATTAAAATAATAATAATAAAATGGTGTGTATATAATAATACCAGTGTTATAGTAATGTAATTTATTTCTCATATGTGAAATAAGAACATCCATAATATGTTCTATGTATAGAGGTAATGAGTCATATCGCCTTGAGGGGGTGGGAGTCCACACTTTCTCTAATTAAATTATCATATTTATACAACATGAAAAGCATAAAGGTATGTTCTCAATAAAAATTACAGTATCATAGAGACAAAAAAAATATAATTTATGACATATGTAAAATTGTTTCCATTATAATGGAGACCATGATAGGTGGTAGGGGAAAATTGAACAATCATCATTTTGTGAGGAGGTAGTTCATTGTACATAGAAAAAATGTGTGTTACCCATTAAAAGGAGTTCTATGTAAGTATAGATCTAGAAAATATAATAGAATAATCCTAGTATATTTAATATACTTTTTTTGTTATGGAATAATAGAATAAGATAAGTTTAGGTAGTGGATAATGGAAATGAAACTAAAAACCACAAGAGAATTTGTTACATCTTAATCGGGTAACTTATTTAGGTTTATACCAAAAGGCTTCCTTGGTAGGATTTTTCCTCTAAGTGAGGCTTCTAGAATGAGAGGAGGGTTTATTGGAGGATTTTATAGGGCTTGGATGAACCAAATGGTTCTTAAAGTGTGAGTATTAGTGAAGATATTGTACCTTTTTAATGAAGATGAAATGGGCACCCTTAGAAACTCTTAAATTATTAAAATAATATATATTTATTTTTTAATTTAAATTCCCTCAACATCAGATATATCGAGGATAAGATGATTATAGGTTGAAATCCTCTCATATAATAATTTTTAGACATGTATTTATTTTATTTTAAACTTTATCTTTTCGGTTTACCCTTAATTATTCTCTTTTAATTTTAATTGTGATCATAAAATTTTAATTATTAAGAGGATATTAATTATATTTATATGTGGTCAATTTCCCATAATTGAGAAATTAATTAACTTTTAGATCTTACCATTGTCACTTTATGATTTTAAAATATATTTATTGTTCTTATATAATTTAATAAATTACTGTTTTTATAAAACATCAATTTTGTTAAGTTTGAAAATTTTTATTTTAAAAAATTTAAATAAAATCCAAACAAAGAGATAGAATCGAACAAAAGCATTGAATAGTATTATAAAATTTCATATTCACCTTGAAAAAACGTTTATGACATAAATTATTTCAAATAATATTTATTTGATTTTTACAAAATATTTTATATTATTCCTTCATTAAAATAAAAATCAATACATAACCATTGTGTAATAATTAAATTTAATTATTTCAAGTCTAAAAATTATAAATAAAATGAAATGATGTAGGATATACTTTTAGATTTATAATGAATATTTATAGTTGAAGTGATCAATTATATAAACTCATATTAAAATTTTTTTATTACGAATATTTATTTTTATAAAATATTTTCCTTTACTTTAAATTAAATATCTAAGTGTCATAATCATATCCAATTTTCTTAAAAAGGAAAAATTTCCATTCTAAGGGTTGTCTAGGGTGTTTATATATCATAAAATGGAATTTTAATAGGTGTTATGGTTTTAATATGATTTTAATATTATTTTTAACCTTATTAACCTTATTCACCCTTTAATCGTGGAAAATAAAAATAATTACTAAGGTTACTGTTCATCACGAGTAAAAATAAAAGGGGAATATTTAAATAATTTGGACCTTTTGATTTAAAATATGGAATTAATTTTTCCAAATTCAAAAGAAATAATTTTCAGTGATTAATTTAAAGTTAATTCCCATTTTCAAAATAATAAAATGGTTTTTTTATAAGTAAAAACCATCAAAATATTATCTAGTGTTTAAATAAAATTTCAATGTGAAATTACCTCTAATGAACAAAATTATATTAAATAACAAAATATAAATATAAATATACATTAAAACCAATTCAAATAATAACCTATCAATTAAAATGAATTAGATGAAATGACATTTTTGAATAAACAATGTAGTATATTTCCTTATTCATTAAAATATGAATTTTATTCGAAAAATGCTCGAATTTTAACCAAAGTGAGTATTGATTTCCCAATTCCAAAGAATAAATTTATTATTTCAAATATAACATATTAAAGAGGAAAAAAATATAATTAAACTTGGTTCTTTATCAAAAGGTGGTAAAATGTTGTTTAAAAATACTCGAGTGTTTTATGCTAAAAATTGGTTTTATTCTAATATTAAGTCTCCAAAATTTATTAAAAAATGGAAATCATTCAAAAACATGTGTAATAATAATTTAGTTAGTTATGTTCATTCCCACTAATACAACTACTAGGTATTAACCACCATTTAAAAATAATAATATTATTATTGTATTATTTTCGGTATAACTCAGTGTTGTGGGAAACGTAAGATTTCAGATAAACCCATTGTCGCATGTTCACTATGTTATTGGACAATGAAACCTCTTTAATTCGGTATTAATATATTATTCATAAATATTAATAGCTATAAAAATGTATTATTATATAAATACTTTGGATGTTACATCATTCCCTCCTTTTGGAAATTGTGTCCCTTAAATTTTCATTACTTATAAAATAAGTGGGTGTGTTTCCTTCACATAGCATTTTCAGATTCCCAGATTTCCTTTTAAACCAATTTCTTTTTCAACAAAACCCTTACCATGTGAATCACCTTATTCAGCAACACATGCTCTCTGTGGGCACGAATCTTTACAGGATGTTTCTCATAAGAATGATTATATTCCAACTAAACTACCACTGCACTTAAAACATTAGATAGATCCAGCATATACATTCTTAAAATTGAATCCTGAAACAAATTGTGTACCTAGGATAAACAGAGAGGTAAATCCATTCAGTAGGCAACTGACACAGCATTCTCTAAGATTGAATAGTGTCCAATGAACCTCATACTTAGATTCCCTTTATTACCAAAACATGTCACCCTTTTCAATGGCGAATCTTTTAGAAAGACATCATCACCTACCTTGAATAAAAGATCCCTCCTATGGTTATCTATTTAACTTTTTTCCTACTCTGAGCTATCCTCAAATGATTCTGAATCAACAAAACCTTTTTTGTCATCTCTTCTACTAATTCTAGTCCCACAAACTTCATTTCACCTAAATCGTCCCAAAAATCTAGAGATCGACCCTGATTTCCATATAATGATTGAAATGGTATTATCAATATACTGTAATGAAAACTGTTATTATAATAAATCTCATCTAAGGATATATGTTGATCCCATATTCCCTAGTAATCCATTAAACAATTACGTCGTATGTCCTCCAAGGTCTGAATTTTTTGTTCTGACCTCCCATCTGATTGTGTATGAAAAGTTGTACTGAAATTTAATTTCGTTCCTAATGAATTCTAAAGGACTTTAAAAAAGTTAGAAGTGAATTTGGGATCAAGATCATGTACAATAGAGAGGGAACTCCATGAAAACTAACTATATATTTAATATAAAATCCTGAAAGATTATTTATAGATAAATTATCTCGAATAGGATGAAAATGAGCATATTTAGTCAATCAATCAATAATAACCCAGATTGTGTTGTTAACTCAATAATTATTTGTTAATAACACTACGAAATCCTTGGATAAATTTTCCCATTTCCACACAAGCACTAGAAAAGGATACAACATCCCTTTCAGCAACATCCCCTCTGCTTTAAAATTTTGAAAAATCAATCTTATTTGTGTAAATTAAGCATTATCTCTTTGCATTCCATCCCACCAAAAATACTCCCAAAGATCTCTTTACATCCAAGTACTACTAGTATGAACTAAAAACAGAGAACACTGAGATACATATTACAACTCTTTCTTCCACTATGAATCACAAAGAACACATAATCTCTTCACAAGCATCAAAACATAGTCTTTGCCAATGGTAAATTTAGGTAACATTCCCTTCTGAACCGATTCTATTTTTTTTTGCAACTCACTATCTTTATTCTATTCTTTATTAATTATATCTAATAGAGATTATTACATATCCACATAAAACAATATAGAGTAATTATATACACAAACCAGTTCCAATCCAAAATTCATCAAATCTATAAACAAAGTATCTCATTCCAAACATATCATGGTTAATGTTGCATTAAATTTTCTACTCATCGTATTATATACATTATTTCCCTTTCTTAGATGGTAAAGAATCATGAAATCATTATCCATGATTAATTTTATCCATATCCTATATCTCAGGATCAATTATTTTTGATTTCATATATTATTTAACCCTTTTCTATCAGTATATATTTCACACTTTACACCATACAAATTATGCCTCCAAATTTTTAATAAAAAATAGAATATAATTATAAATCATGTCTATAGTAATTTCACTCATGAGGTTTCAACTGATGTGAAGAATTAAAAATTACCTGATGATTCTGCATTAGGACACATCCCTTTCCTTTCAACGAAGCATCACTGTAGATAAAATATTCACCATTCTTGGATGGTAGGGCCAAAACTAGAGCATTTATAAATCTTATTTACAGTTCATGAAGAAAATCAACACATTATTATGTTCAGATAAATTTAACTCAATTATGTGTCATGTTAGTTAGTGGGATACATAACCGAGGAATTTATTCAATAGAACATCAGATAATAACCTGCTATTCTATGAAAACTACGAATATATAAGATATTAGTAGTTCTTGTCCACTCTTCAACAAATTTTATTTTAGAATGGTTAATAGTTATTCCATCATTAGAAATAATATGTAAATGGAATAAATTTTTTTACAACCAAAATTCACTCATACTAAACATTCTATATAGTTTATTTTCTTTTAGGTTTTTCAAAATAATCTTTATATAACATTTATGGTCCTCCCAGATTTTTGAATATACCGAAGTATCATCTATAAAAACAATTACAAACTGATCCAAAAACTAATGAAATACTCCATTCATGAGATTCATAAATACAGAAGGTTCATTAGATATCTTAATGTTCAAACCTACAAACTCAATATGATAATATATTATTTGAAACTCTATCTTTGGAATGTCATCCTCCTTCACCTTCATCTAATGGTACCCATGCCTCAAATCAATAATCAAAAAATATAGATCTCTATTGATCTGATCAATCAAATAATCGATATGAAGTAAATGATGTTTTTTCTTACAATTGACATTATTCAATGCTCTGTAATCAAAACATAGTCTCATAGAACCATTTTTTTCCCAAATAAAACTGGGGCTCCCCCAAGTGAAGTGCTTGGTTGAATGAAACATTTATCAAGAAATTATTAAAAATATTTTTTCAATTCCACCAGTTCAACATGATCTATTTGATAGGAGGTTTAGAAATAGTATTATAATTTGTAAGTAAATCAATAGTAAATTCAACCTCTTGATTAGGAACAATACTAGGAAAATCATCCCAGAAAACATCTGTAAATTCTTTCACTATTGGAATGTCACTAATCAAAACTATTTCTTTATTTTCTATTTCATGAGCTATATAAATTTCACTAATTTAAATAATCAATATTTCAAATTATTGGTATGTTCTCAAAGGTATAAATTTATCTAATAAAACATTTATGGCTTTACAATCTGTTTTATCATGATAATCTTAAAGATAATCTATACCAAAAATGATATCAAATTCAACTATGGGAAATTATACAAGATTTACAGGAATGAAGTTTTCACTAATCACACTATGAATATTTATATTAGTCACGGTCTCTTTAATACTTCAACCTAGAATCTTTTCTTAAGGTTTTGTGTCAAATTAAAGAGGTGATATTTTAAATTTATTAGAAATGCTCTCGGAAATGAAATAATTTAAAGATACAGTGTCAAATATAGTCTTTTAATATTTTAAAACAACTTATAACAAACCCATAACTAATTAAATTGATGGTACCATAGAAACTGTAGTAGTATAAAATTATTTTTATATGCCCTTATTCATTCGATCTTACTGGTTTCCACCCTGGGTAATCAACTATGGATACACATTTGAATAATTTCATATCTCATTGCAACTAAAAAAATTTACTATTTGTTTTTCTTTGCCTTCCTAATCATCTTCCTTATAGTTATGAACAATATTAACTTCCACACCTCATTAGAAGAACTTCCTGGACATTGAGTGACATTCTCCAAAATTCTCTTTACCACACTTCTCAGAAGATAAAAATTTAGTTTTATTACCTGTAGTCTTCTTTGATGAATTAATTCCCATTGCCTTCCAACTAGATCACTTATTATTTTTCTCTCATAGAACACATTATCCTCAAATAACTCTATTTATACATTCTCAGCACATAAAACATGTTTCTTCAAGATTTTGAACTCATGAAAAGCTAACTTCCTTCTATATTTTGACTTTAATACTGAGTAAAACTGATTTATCTTACTATCAAAATCCTGGATAAAATTTGATATGTACCTTGATAAACATGTGAAATTTTCTTTATATAAATCCAAATAATCTTCCTTATTTTCTAAATTATAAGAATATATTTTACATCCTAAGTCAAACAAACTTAGGAAAATATTTCTGAAGAAAGATATTCTTAAATTAATCCCATTCTATGGCATCAATCTCATTAATTCCACAAATATTTTTAATCATTGGCCACCATAGACAGTCTACAACATAAAAATCATAAACATCAAGACTATCCTTTTTATTATCTAAACCCCTATTACATAAAAAAATATTTTCCAATTCTTTAAACCATTATTTAAATTGAACAGGGTCTGATGATCCTCTAAATGATGTGGTACATTTCCTTATGAAATTCTCCACTATCAATATATTCCTATGCGGTTAGTCTGGTTGAACTCGTGCATGGACACCACCACCATCTATCACCTGAGTCAATTGATCCATCACTAAAAAACTATTCTGTTCTAATTCATATTATCTTATGTTTTTTTCTTGAAAATTTATTTCCCTATATATGACATCCCATCACAGATACCCTGTTTTCTCTATTGAAACCCATTCTGAAAAAACATATATTTGATGAAAAAAATGGTAATATTAAAATTATATATCATTTCTATTTGACCATAATGTGAAAATATTTTATGGATATTCTATTACCAATATTCTAACATTTAATTTTATCTAAACCGACCTCTGATACAAACTATAAGGACCCAACCTTAAAACATTACATAATCATGAGATAAGTCAATAATTTGTCTTTAATTCACATTGAGGATCTTTTAAAGTCTATATTTTTAGATAATAAGTCCCTTATTAATAGATATCATCCCATAATCATAAAAAAAGATACTATCAAAACAATATCCATTTTCCCACCAAAAGAACCCCTTTTAAAAATAAAACACGATTTATTTTCATGATAAAACCATTTTGACTTCTTCCTTTCTCTTACTCATCCTTATACCTTATGAAAACATTAAAAAAACATCAGATGAGCATAAAAAACTCATTAATTGATAAAAAAATAAGGAAAACATTTAGAATTGAAAAAACAAGAAAACCATGAATACAATTTAATAATGTAATACTTTTCACCTTTAAGAATTAATAAATATTCACCCATGAATATAAACTCATTCCTTACCCTTTTATAACCAAAATATTAACATAAAACCCATAGAAAGAACACATAGAATATAAATGGTATATTGGGACATAATCATACGTAAATGGAAAAACCATACGGTCTACTTCCGCACATATCATTCTTACAAATTGAATATCCAAATGACTTACTTCTATACCCAATGCATTTGTGGTCATAATGTAACCACACATCCTTGGTCTATCATGGAACTACCTATCTTTGGTTTACACAACAACAAAAATCTTTCATTTATCATGTAACAACTAGAATTTTGATTATCTGGTAACCACCTGTCAAATGTCCAAGTACCATTATATAATTCTAAAATACAAATGATTGAAATTATCAAAATTTTACTCATAAAATTTCATTTTAAATCCCAAGAAATCATATCACGGTATGTTCAAAATAATTCAATAACAAAACACCCAAAAATGAAATAAGTGATTTCTTTTCCATTTGAACAAACCTTATAGCTTATAGAGGAATCCAAATATCAAATAACTATTTCAGTGAGAAAGAAGTCTTTGTCACTAAAAAAGTTAAGAACATTTGTTTTTTTTCTTTTAGTAATATTATTTGTAGATAAATGATTCCCTTTGAATAAAAATTCAAAGGGTTTTATTATACACCATATAAAAGAAAGTGTTTTATATTATCAAAATTCGAATCAATAAAAGGGTATTGAGATAAAGTCTCTTACCTTGAGTCAGACTCATCACGTAAAATTGTTATATTTAGAAATAATAAAATTAGGTAAATTTATAATTGTTTGTAAAAAAATTTCAATTTTATTATTCATTTTATATAACATATAATCATGTTATAAAAAATTCGTAATTATTTAAAATCATATCAGACAATTTGTAATTATTTCGCACTTGAGTCAAAAATGAACTTTTTTCCATGTAAATTGTCCATGTGGTAAAAATTACCTCATCTCCATAATATTATTCATGATATAAATATAATTTATATATAGTATATTTATATTTATAATATCTATAATATTAATATATAAGAAATAAAATGCACCGTTATTGGAGATGGTAGGTCATACATACGTGTTGACGCTACATCCATTTCTTTGTCATATTAAATGAATAATAATAAAATTGTAAGTATATTACAATAACAGTGTCATATTAATATAATATATGTATCATTGGTTTAATAAAACCATCCTTCATACGTTCCATGTATAGAGGGACCGAGTCATAGTGATTTGAGGGGGTAATAGTCGACACTTTCTCAGACAAAATTATCGTATTTACACAACATGGAAAGCATAAAGATATGTCATAAATAAAAATTAAATAATCATATAGAAATAATAAATTTAATATATATCATATATAAAATTGTTTCCATTATAATTTCCACCAAGAATGGTGGTAAGGAAAATTTGAACAGTCATCTTTTTACGTGATAGTAGTTAGTGTATTCGTTACCCTTTAAATGGAAGTATATGTAAGTGTAGATAAAAAAATTGAATAACAATATCCTAGTATATTTAGGATACTATCTTCTTATTTAATCACAAAATAATTAAAGTTTACAAAGTGGATAATTGGAATGAAACTAAAAATCACGAGAGAAGAGGTTACCGATTAGTCGTGTAACTTCTTTTGATTTATTCCAAATGGATTCCTTGGGAAGATTTTTCCATAATTGAAGAATATATGATAAGTGAAGGGTTTCTAGAAATATTATTGGCTAGTTAGTTACCAAACTAAAGGGTTTTTTAATTGTGAGTATTAGAGAAGAGAAGGTACCTTTTTATTGTAGAGGAATGGGGCACCCTTGAAAGCATTAAAATTATTAAAATAATATAAATTATTTTTTAATTAAATTTGATCCAACTTCATATATGATGATTAAAATATTATTATTGGTCGAAATAATATCCTCCAATAATTTTTGTACATGTATTTATTTTATTTTTAACCTTATCTTTTCGGTTTACCCTAATTTATTCTCTTTTAATTTAAAACGTGGTAATAACATTATAATTATTAAAAGGCTAATAATTTTACTTATATGGGGTAAATTTTACATAATTGGAAATTTAATGAACGTTTAGAACTTATCATAGACACTTTGTGATTTTAAATTATTTAATAAATTATTATTTTTATATAACGTTAATTATAGAATGTTTTACACTAATAATTTTATTGAATTTAACTAAATTGTAAATAGGGATATAACTTTGAAACAAAGCATTGAATAGTCTTATAACATGTCATATTCATATAAAAAATAATTTATGGCATAAATTATTTCATATAATATTTATTTTAATATTTATAATATCATATATTTGATCCCTTCATTAAAAAAGAAATCAATGCATCATCTTTTTTTGATAGTTAAATTTAGTTATTTAAAGTATAAAAATTATAAAAAAATATCATGATGTAGTAAATATTTTATTTTATTTATAAGGAATATTTATCATTTATGATATCATTTATATACAAAAATATTAATATTGTTTTATTAATAATATTTTTGATGATAATATATTTTTCATCAATTTAAATTAAAAGATATAAGTTTCATAATCACACCCAAGTGGTTTCAAAATGCCATATTTTCATTAATAATGTTATATTGGTTTGAAAAATATCATCCATTGGGATTCAGATATGTTTTAAGGTATTTTTATATTATTATAACATTATTTTGTCTCTTATTTACCAAATTTACCCATTAACCGGGTTAAATAAAAATAATTACTAATGTTACTATTCACCTTGTAAAAAAATAAAATGAACCTATTTTCATAATTTTGACTTTATGATTCCAGATATGGAATCCATCATTCAACATTAAAAACACCACATTTTAAGTTAATATTTTAATATTAATTCTAATTATCAAAACAATAAAAAAAAATTTTAAAATAAGAACCATCAAAAGATTGACATGTGTTTATATCAAATTTATATGTGAAATTACCTCCAATGAAAAATAATTGGTTTAAAAGATAAAAAATAATCTAAATATACTTTAAAACCAATGGAAATGATAATCTATCAATACAAATACATTATATGAAAAAGATGTTTTGTATTAAAAATGCAGTATTTTTCATTGTTCATTAAAAATATGAGTTTTATCAGAAAAATACCAAAATTTTCACCAATGTAAACTTTGATGTCCCAATTACAAAAAAAAAAGATTATTTTTTCATATAGAATATATAAAAGTGAAAAATATGGATTTAAAAATCGTTATCCTTCAAAAGGAAGTAAAACGAACTTTTAAAAATATTACGGTATTTTATGCTTAAAATTGGATTCATTATATTTTTAAGCCTCTAAAAAGTATTGGATAAATGTAAATACATTTAAAAAATGTTTAATAATATTTTAGTTTGTCCTATTAATTCCCTCTAATACAATGGATCATCATGAACTATCAATTAAAATAATTATATTATTATTGTATTATTCTTTGTCATAACTGAGTATTGTGTGCAATGTATGATTCTGTAGAAATGAATTGTTGTGTACTCAGTACACAATTGAAAAAAAGTATCTAGTTTAACAAAAAATTAGTATATTATTCATAAATATTAATATATATGGTAATTTATTATTCTATAATTACATGAGATGATATAATTTTTGTTGGTTTGAGGTTGGAGAAGATTCCTTAATTGGATCAAGTTCAATTTTGGAAAAACCAAGGAAGTTCCTGTTTGTTTATCAGTATTTAGACATGAATAAGATCCAAAAATATTATTATGAAGATTTAAATAATCAAAATTTGGGGTTTTTTATTGGTGACTAGGTTTTCATGAATGTAACTCTCCATTTGGGTCACTAATGGATTGAAAAGATGGAATGGTCACTCCAATGTATATGTGTGTATTTTAGATCATTTAATGTCATGGAAAGATATTGTATATCATATATTTAACACCTCTTTTATTTTATTCCATAATGTTTTCCATGTGTATCTACTAAAAAATTATCAACTCGACTAATCCAATGTCCTGAATTGGGAAGACCTCAATAAAGAAGTTGGCATTTATGTGGTCGAGATACCTCCTGGAGTTGATGATTCTAAAGTAAATATTCTACATGGGAAGTCAATAATTTTTTTGATTTAATATGTTATCAAGATTCTATTTCTCAATAGACATGTGAGAGAAATTCCTTGATGAGAGAGTCGTGGCCTAAGCTCTTTGGTGTCAAACAATATTTGACTTATATTTTTAATTGATGAATGAAATATGGTAGTTATAATTTACACATATTGGTGTTTCTTTTAGGTAATCCTTTCACTTTATTTCATAATATTTTTATTGATTATTATATTAAGTTTTTGGGTGAATTTTGGATATTTTAGAGTTATTTTTCAATGCATGTTTGTAACATTATTAATGAAAAACGTACTTGTTAGAACAAGAAACTATGCACCTTGATTTAGTGTCCCATTGGACAATGCACAATTAGGAACATAGTTAGTCCAAACTATGAAACCTTCAATTTTAACCATGAGAACTATGATACTGGGATGTTTGATGGAATTACCAAGGGTTTTCATTCTTTGTAGACAAACTATGTATCTCTTCTAGAATCCTATAAAGTAGATCATTTTTTGCATAATTGTGGAGCTAAAATATGAAACAAGATTTTAATTAATCTGAGTTTGTCTTTTCATAAAAAGAAATCATATGTTAGGACTCATATCATTTCTAGTGGAATATAATCTCATATTATGAGAGTATACTTGCATATTTTTTAGATTCCTTACCTATTGGTGGTCGATTTAGATGTATCCTTGGGTGTTGGATCTATTCATTCAAAGTCATGTTCCATTTTTTATATTTTGAATTGATATTCGAGATAAAAAAAATATTCAAAAAAATGAATCATAGATCTGGATATTGACGCTAGATATAAGGTTTTTATCAACATATAATTATATTTATTATTCATATATCCTGAAATTATGCATTTTTTTAATATTCATTGATATTTGTGAGTTATTTTCGAATAATGTTTTTAATTAATTTTACTCTAATGCATTTTTTCTGATATTATTAATTTGGGATTCATATTTTTATTATTCTTGATTTATGATCCATTATTGATTCCATAGATACATGGATTTTCAAACATTATTTTTTGACCAATGGAGTTATATACCATGTGTTTCTAGGTATAAGTTTTCATCATTCAACATTATCTCCCAAACAATTATTGGGTTATATCTAATTGAATTGTGTTTCTAAAAGGGTTGCAGAAATGGTTTATTTATAATCATGTTTATGGGTTTTAATTTCATGAGAACTATTTTATAAATTGTGTCGGATTGGGTTACCTTTATGAAGTATTATTTCTCCAATTATGTTATTTCTAGAAATGGTTTTAAAAAATATTTTTTTGTGGTTTCAAATATAAAATGACATTTTTTATTAAAATATTGTAGACCTGAACATAATAAATGAGGAGGAAGATATAAATCCTCAGGTATGATCTCATTCTACCAAGACATACTCTAATAGGGTAATGTGGGTAGTAGATTTCCTATGTTGTGGCAAGTAAGAGCATATTCTTACCTTATAAACCTATTTTTCTAGGGTAATGTACTCAACATGCTCCCTACTAGTCATTATATTTTTCATATGATCATCATTAACTTGGAAATGTTTATATCAAGGGCATGTTTCTCTAATTATATTCATTTAAATGATTTTTTAGAATGTTTATTGAAATTAATTGAAAAAATTATTATTATTATTTTCTGAAAACTTTGAAAAATAAGAGATTTATCAATGAATTGTATCAATTTCTGTAAAATTTTATCTCAAAAATTAATTCTAATAATTTTAACATAATTTGTTTCTTTTTTAATGTCGTCTATGAAACACCTAATAATATCCTAGTTGGATATTTTTCTAACACCCTTCTTACACCTTACAGTGCATACAGATATTGTTATATTTGATGTAGGTAAGGAAATAGTGCCACATAGTGTTAGTGTGTCTCTTCATTTGCGGTGTGTGTAAGTTAGGTGGTGGAAACCTGTCACATGGATTTGGAAACAGTAATTTTAGTGTGCTTTAATTGTATTGTGTATCTAAGAACTTGTTTTTCATGAGGATTGAACCATTCTAATGTTGTATTTTTTATTGAATAATGATATTTTTCTATATCATTTTATCACATTGTTAAAGGTTCCATGTGGAATGCTCTTGGATGGTTGTTGGTAGCCTGAGGGTATTGATAATTATCATTGGGTCAGGGTAGGACTGATTTGGGTTATAAAAGGATGAGTAATATAGGTTGGTTTGTTCCACGACTCCTCCCCCAGGGCCTGTGCCGTAACTACCCCAAGCCTGCTTTCCAAAGGCTAGGGGATGGAAACTAGCTCCAAAGGCATTATCCTAGAGGTGGGAGGCATTTTCCGAGTACCTCTACACATGCACTCTCACAACCCTAGCCGATAAAGCTGAAATGTGAAACATTTTATGCAACCACTAAGAAAACCACAACAAGAGTACAACATAATGTAAAATAAAAAGGTGGAAAACCTTGCCAATACACAAGCCCACCAAAATAAAGATAAAATAGAAGTAAACCCCAAGGTCTCTGAAACTCATCCACCTAGAATCATACCTGATGGTAGGTAAATGGTAGCTATCTGAAGACGTAGGATTATGCCTCTTGTATCTACTCTCACTGAACTCCACTCGTCTTATTCCTTCATACACTCCATCAAAGCATCGGTCATCTGCACAAGACATGTAATGTTCTGGAAAATCATGTGTCGGGGTGACTAATAATATACTCAGTAGGGGACCCCAAAACCACAAAGGTAAAAAATAAGAGAAAACCATAGGAAAATGCACAGTCGGCTCTACCTAGGTATATTCCCATACATATATAATGGTAATCCAGATATACTCATATCATCCACTAAGAAACATAGGTTCCCAAACTAATAAATAAAATCAATATTTTCATCAAATATTCGAAAGGTAACACATAACACACGATAATAAGTTACCTAAACATAGCCATCATTGATGGAGCCATCTAAGAGATACACTCCATTGGGTATAATTTTACCATTCTGGATAGTAAGTCCGAGAGAACAAGCCCCATTGAGAAAATTCAACTAGGTTATGTACTAGTGACCATCACTAGAGGTCAAGTCATCACCGTCTTGTGGCCAATTATTGAATAAAGAAACCCAAGTGAAGAGTCTTGCTCCTATATAATACACACAGTTGAGAGATCACTGCTCCATACTAACCTGTGATACCTCAGTCTCTCTTATAGGGAGTGTCCCACACCTCAGTCTGTTGAGGGATCTCTTTCTCCTACTTAAGTATCGATCTCTTCAAGTGAAGGGGCCCACTCCTCATAGATTTCTCCTACAGTCGAGGGAGCTCCAACTCTTATGGAGTACTATTCCCCATCGATACTAGGAGATGGGGGAGTACTACTCAGTATGTGAGGTAATCTCTCCCTGGTTCCAACGAGGGTGTACAACTCATGGTGGACTCTCACCCTATTATGATCGGAGAGTAATAATTTGTATATCAGGACCTTCTCCCTAAATTATAGAGGATTAATATATATAGACTAGAGGACCCACACCCTAGTACTAGGGAATACAGAATCTGTCAGTTTATTCACTATGGGGGATCCATACCCTAGTACGTTAGGGTAATACTAACCCCAAACTAGAGGAACCAGTCCTAGGTACGACATGGGAGTACCGACTCTTCTGTAATAATGTGTAAGGAGGACCTCCAGCATGGAATAGAAGAGGAGTAACAACTCTAAAGTTAGGTAACCCACTCCTTTGTCACATATGGGATTATCTATTCTTCCTTCATGAACATCATCTAGTACCAACACCCTAGTCCTTCAGTGGAGTAACACCCCTGGAGTAAGCTAACCGAAGGAAAAGAACCCACACCCATGATGTGGGGAGACCCATATCTACCTAAGAAGAGGTATAATGAGTACCTGAATCATAATTTATTAGGATATTGACCTTCCTAGAATATCATCAAGATAACTACACCGACATTGCTCAAAGTCTACTAGTATTTGGAGGGACTACTCTTCCAATCAAAAGGATATCCTCCAAATTCCACAGAAACAAACCTATAGTATTTCAAAAGGAATTTCTCGTTACAAGGGTAAATTGTGACAAACAAATCTTCAAACGGATGCTCCTTTTGAATTTTATGTTCATTTTATCGAAACAAGGGCTCGGAGGGGTCTGGGTTCGGTCCAACCCAACCGAACATACCCGATCGGACTCAGGTTCGACCCTACCCATTGGGCCTGGTCTTCTTTGATGGGTGTGGCCCACCAACACCAGCCCGACCCACTCAAATGTGGGTCGGTTCCTCTTGTCCAGATGTGGCAATGATGCATCTGTTTCCAGGTCATGCAATGCTAGGGGTTTCAACTCCCCAGTCAAACGGTACCCTGACATGGATCATTTAACCCACATGACCCGTAGCTTGTTGTAAGTCCATATCATTTCATGGCCAGAGCCTCGACTTTTCCACATGGGTAGCATTGTAGTGAGGCATCCACTGCCAACACCACTGCAGCACACTAGAAACTGCGTCGACATATTCATCTGCATAATATAATTCTAACTATAATGGTTCATTCAGTGATCTAGAGGGTGTTCCAGAGACCCCATGACACATTCTTCATCACTTAGGTTTCAAATATTCGTTGAGTTCCCTCCTCCAAGAAGTGTTTCATCAGTAGCATCTCCCAAACCACCTCGATCCATTTGTCATCATGATCATCACACCTCTATCATGGCATATCCAATACATATATAAGATTCCAAATTGTTGTTCCATGAATGTTTACACAATAACTGACCATTATTGAATGTGTGAAGAATGCGAAGAACACTGTGTAAAAGTAGATAAGAAATCCATATCAACAAAAGTGAGTAATGAACATTCACCATCCTTCGTCCATGTGTTGATCCACTCCCATTAGAAGGATTTATCAGATAAAATCAAACATAATGAAATCATGAATGGATTATTTTTCCAAAGATAAAACAGATAGAAATCTCGCACAAAAGAACAAATGATCTGTGGGTAAACCTATTCGTGGTCTGATCCAAATCCTTCATTTAAAACCAAGAATGAGGAAAGAACAAAATTAATTAATTAACCCTACCTAGAGAAGCTTTGATGAGAGAAAAGATTATTGTTTGTGGTGATCCATCCGTAGGGATTCATGATCCTTTTGAAGCCATTGGTGTTCGCATTCATCGGGCCCATATCTATTCTCTAAGGTCCCTTCAATGCTTTTCCGATTTTCCAGAATTTGTTATTGGAGATAATTCTTTAATCATTCATCAAAACAATTATAGATATAAATATGATTCTCCAACCTCTTCATCCCATTAATAGAGAAATTTATCACATAATTTCTATTACACTTATTCGCCATATTGTAATGCTATTTAATTTATGGAATGAAATAGTCATCTCATCGCTACATTGCAGCGAAACTTTTTTTTTGAATAAAATGATATTTTTCATTTTATTTTTTCATTCATAAAATGTTCAAATATTAACTTTTTACCTCAAAGTGCGCTAGTCAAGGTCATTTACATTTTTAGATAATGTCATTGTTTTACACACTATGGTACCATTGTATTTTCAATCTTGGAACCTATTTAAAAGTTTCCAAAACTGTACATGAGTACCATTTTAATTCACATAAATAAATGTCAAAAACTATATGTCACCCTCAACCAGCATCGATCATGTTTAAGCTCTTACCTATAGAAACACGCCCTCACGAGCTCAATGATACTATCATATTTTTAATCTGAGTTAGCATTTAGGATTTATAGGGATTTGAAAATAAATTAATTGTTACATAATTATTTTATTTACAACCAAAAAGTCATTTCCACTATTGACCCACACCAGAAAATGTTAGGCACATTCTATAAAAATATTTATGCTCTATGTTCAACTTTTCTATATGATTTTTGATTTTGGAACTAGTTTGAATGTTATAAAAACCCACTCAAATGATTATTTAATGAACTTCAAGAAAAGTTCAAAAATAATTTTTGGTCCCTTTAGGCCTTCAAATTATGTGCCATCTTAGATCCTGGTCTCAAAGTAAGAAAACATAATTTCAATAAAAAAATCATGGAATTTTGTGGTATTACAGTACTCCCCCCATTTAAGGATTTATGTCCTTATAAGAAAAATACTACACTCTAGAGAAGAAAACTAAGTTCACTAAGGGTCCATGCGCTTCTTAAAAGAAGAAAACTCGAGGAAACACCGAGATCGACCACTCTTATGTCCAGCTTATGCTAGACTAACTTTGTGCAATAATGTGAACTTGTTCCTTTAGATGCGACAAGTGGGAAAGAACCAATAACTATGATCCATCTACAATCATCGGGTCTAGAACCTCACCACAAGCGTTATGAGTTTAGGGTTGAAGATAAACATGCAGGGGTATTTACAATTGAAACGGGTCTTCCCAAGAGTGAACGTCGGGTATTACTATGACCTCTATTTACAAACATCTATGGCCATATCATTTACTGAAACAAAAAAAATACAAAGTGACAAGAAACATATCAGCTGAGTATTGATGGTATGTAACTATCTCATACTATGAAAAACATCATGGAGGGTAAATTTACCACCATATAACTATCCCAAACAAGAATCATTGTGAGGGTCTACATCGTGCCACCAAATCTTCCATTTTACCATAAAGGAAACCCATTTTTCTCTATCAAGGACTCATCGTATCCTGTGCTTAATAATGTCAATTCAGGTATGAATTGTAGTAGTCCATACCTATAATGAGATCTTTATTCCTCGACTCCATGACTAAGATATCCCAACCACAACACTCCCCTCTATGAATCATGTCAAACTATTAGCGCCAGTGTTTGATCTACGAGTCTCCTCTAGAATATTTCTCTAAGCATGAGGGTAATTCCATGGTCTAACCAAGATCTCAATGTATCAAACAGATCTCACGAAAAAAGGAGAACGACTAGCACATTTTTCCATTACAACGACATCTAAAAAAAGAAACAAATAATACTTCGAATCTATCCTAGAGATTATTGGTAATAAACCATGACTCCATGAAGTTATCCTCTCCCAATCCCTCCACCTCGCGGAGCCTATCGTGGACCACATGGGGTGGTGGTGTCAAAGATGAAAATTGTATGCCACCTCATGCTACTCTTCTTTATCGTTTTCTATATCCTATATCTTACGGGACTCTAGGCTCCAACCATTGTCTCTACCAAGGTTGATCATCATCTCGCTCCCTCTCAGTGGAACAGTGGGTCATAAAATCCCATACATGATGTCCCCAATCATTAAAAGGGTGACACCTCCTCTCATGTTGATGATTTTCTCATTGGCATTGTTCTTGCGCCACAAACCCACATGTCTATGTTCGGGCATGGGTATGAATCCTACACCGTGATCCCATCGCATGTCGTCTACTAGCTCTGGAAGATGCCTATACTTGGTGACCTCTAATATATGTCACATCTATCTTTTCCTATGATATGAATATTTAAACCACTCAAGCCCACTACATCACCCTAGTGTATGAAGGAATGCTAAGGGGTATCACCAACGCCCTGATCTCCCAGCCTAGTCCTTACTCGATGGTCTAGGCCTGGAAGTAAGGGTCGCTCACCATATTTTTAGAGTAGAAAGAATGATCCATAGATCATGACTAGAAATATTCTACTACCGAGTTACCATGTTTTAGGTGTAGTAGCTGTTGCATATGGATAGAGTATAATGTCACCAGAAAGAACTCCTCTCTAAAGAGGTTCTCAAAGTCTATTCAGATGAGGGTCGCCTCGTTGTGCATCTAGATTTTTCAAATCCGCCATCTCCCTGCAGATCCCTAAAGAAGGCTCGCAACCATGATCCCCATTTGTTCGAGAGGCATCCTTACTAGGAAGAAGACTCATGAAACTGCCTCAATCCAATCCCCAGCAACCTGAGGGTATGTCTCATCCCTGAACCTAAGAGGTCTTTACCACTAGAACTCGTGTAGTGTACTCAGCTTATGCACATACTCTATTTGGTATTGTTGGTAGAAACTACAGATCGACGGGTGGTGGTACCACTTGTGCACCACCTGGTAGGGCTATCCTCATTACTGGTCCCTATACAAATTCCTCATCGCTCGGCAGACCATCATCATAGGCTAGTCCTGGAAAACTAACTTGGAATTTGCATGGTGGAATCTTGAAATGGATTCAGATGAAAAACAGTTAAAAAATTATATATGGAGAGATGACTCAGTAAGGAAATCAAAAGAACAAACTATTCCTATATGATGCATGTACCATTCATTTCCTTGTGACCAATTTTCTAATGTACTGATTCTAAAAACTAGGTTATCAATGTCCCAGTGAATGGATACATCCGTTGCTGCACCAACACTAGAACCTATGGCCTGAGAGTCGATCTCAGAACATATTAACACCATCGAGATTCCGCCTAACACAAATATAAAAAAATATTGGTCCAATGGTGAAAACCAACCTCCATTGATACCAATTTTTTCTGACCTGTCCCCCAGGGCCCATGTCGCGACTACCCAACACCTACCTCGTAAAGGCTTGTGGTTGGCAAATAGGGATAAAATAATTTTCCCGAAAGTGGGAGGTATTTTTTGAGTACCTGTACACACGCACACTGACAAACCCATTCCAAAAAACTAAAAAGTGAAAAAATATAAGAAACAACTAAGTAATACACAACTAGAGTACAATAGAAAGTAGAGTACAAGGTGAAAAACCGGTCCTCACTAGTGCAGAAAACGTTTTTTACATCCGTTATTTTTCATTTTTCATGTTGGTTTTTAGCAGACGTTAATACCGACGACGTTATAAATATTGTTTTCTTACATCGGTTATTTAAAAATAGACTTAAAAAACATAATATTGCGGTGTTTATCACATAGGTTATTAATTAACTGACGTGCTAACAGTAGGGGGGAGGGTATATCACGTCGATTATTATCTAACCGACGTGATAAAATAGTGTGGGGGTGTTTATCACCTCGGTTATATAATAACTGACATGATAAACCATTTCCCCAGCCTTTATCATGTCGGTTATTACATAACCGACCTGATAAACTAGGGGGAGTTATCAGGTTGGTTATTATAAAACCAACGTGATAAAATAGTGTGGGGGATATTTATCACGTCGGTTATTTAATAACCAACGTGATAAAAGGCTTGAGAAATGGTTTATCATGTCGGTTATTTATAATCGACAAGATAAACCAGTCAGGGGGGTTTTATCACATCAGTTATTAAATAACCGACGTGATAAACCATTCCACAGTTGTTTATCACATCAAGTATTCAAATAACCAACTTGATAAACCCATCCCCATTCCTTTATCACGTTGGTTATAAAATAACCGACGTGGAAGACCAATTTTTTTTAAATGGAATTCAGTCCTCTGAACTCCCCAGAAACAACCAGAAACCAAATAAAGAATTCATACCACAAAAAAAGAAGTATACCAAAATAGAATCCAAAGCGAAATTAGGCATTTATAGTGATAACATTTAAAACATACCTGATTGGACAGCCCCCCACCACCCCTTGAACAACCCCCACCCCACTAGGCATCCACCACGACACCCCTAGACTACATCCCGACCCCCAGGACATCCCCAAACACCCCGGGACAACCCCCCACCCTCATGTATACCCCCCACACCATGTAAAACACTCTTACACCCCTGGAAAACCCTCCCCCCACAGCCCACTGGATAGTCCCCCCCCCCCCACACACACACCTCTGGACTGCCCCTGACCCCCTAGACATCCCCAAACACACCTGGACAACCCCCCACCCTCATGTATACCCCCACCCCCTGAAAATCACTCCCACACCCCTAGACTACCCTCACACGCCCCTGAAACTGACCAAAAAGTTACCAAAAACAAACCGGAACCCCCTCACCCCCTGGACTGCCCCCACCACACCCCTAGATAGCCCCCCCCCCCACCCCTGGACATAACCACCCCTGGACATCACCCACCATTATGTATACCCCCCCACCCCCTGGACATCACTCCCACACCAATGGAAAGCCCTCCCACACCCCAGAAATAGAACAAAAAGTTTCAAAAACCAGACCAGAACCCCCTCAACCCACTAGACAGCCCCCACCCCACCACACCCCTAGACACCCCACCACACCCCAGGACCCCCCCCCACCCCTTGGATAACCCCCAACACCCCTGGACAACCACCCCCACCCCCCCGGACAGCCCCTCCTCTGGACTTCCCCACCACCCCCTGGATAGCCCTCCACACCCCTAGACACCCCCCACACACCCCTGGACTTCCCCCCCCTCCTGTACCACCCCACCACCCCCTGGACAGCCCCCCTCACACTACTGGACAGCCCCCACCACACACCTGGACACCCCCCCCCACACCCCTGGACTGCCCCCGACCCCCTGGGTAGCCCCTACACCCTTGGACATCCCCACCACCCCCTGGACAGTCCCCACACCCCTGGACAACTCCCCACCCTCCTGTATACCCCCACCCCCTAGACAAGACTCCCACACCCCTAGACAGCCCTCCCACACCCCTAAAACTGACCAAAACGTTACCAAAAACAGACCAGACCCCCTCACCCCACTGGACTACCCTACCACACACCTAGACACCCCCACCCCCTGGACAACCCCCCTCCCCCCCCACCCACCTGGAAACCCCCACCCCTGGACTTCCCCCCCCCCTCCCACCCCCTGGGTAGCCCCCCACACCCCTGGATGACCCCCACCCTCCTAGACACCCCCCCCCCCCCACACCCCTGGACTCCCCCCACCCCCGGGACTGCCACCCACCCTCCTGGACACCCGCACCCCACCGGACTGTCCCCTATCCCTCAGGACTGCCACCCACCCTCCTTGACACCCACTGGACACCCCCACCCTCCTGGACACCCCCTAGGGGGGCACGCCACTGGAAGGTACTCATCACTCCCACATGAAAATCTTGAGCTCTCAAAATGTTTCACATGTGGGAGTGATGAATAACTTCTAGTGGAGTTCAGCCCCCCGAGGGATGGCGGCGCCTCCTCTCCCACCCCCTGGACTGCCCCCCCCCCCCCCATCCCCATGGACACCCTGGACCCCCCCCCCCCCACTAGACATCCCTCCCACACCCTTGGAAACCACCCTCACCCCACAAGACATCCCCACACCCCTGTACACCCCCTGTACAGCCTCCCACTCCCCTGGACAACCCTTCCCCCCTCCTGGAAACTCTCCCACCCCCCTGGACTACCCCCCCCACCCCACTAAAAATCCCTCCCACACCCCTGGACACCCCACCCCACTGAACACCCCCCACACCCTTGGAACCCCTCCCCCCCAGACCAGAATCCCTAGCAATAAAACCATCATAAGTAGACCAAAACAAGAGGTAGAGAAAAATTAAACATTCACATATATAACATTCAAAACTTACACTGTCAACATCAGAAAAAACTAAACCCAACCTAATGACTACCAAATACACAATTACAACGACAATATTCAAAATTAATTATTCCACTATAAACAACTAAAATTCAATCAAACCTGTAAAATAATTTGACCAAAACACTTAAAAGTGTTTGATGTCTTGATCAGTATGGGGTTGAGGGTCATCAAATAGATACAATTGAAATGGATATTATTTAATGTCTATAATTAATAAATCAAATTGAAATATTATGGAAAAGTTTAAAAGGAAATCTTACCAAGTAAAAGTTCACAACTGTCCCAGTTGTTATTATTTCATACATAAATCATAACATAAAATATCTGCATTTGATGATGCCTTGTTTTTCATGAAAATTATGTTTTAATGATTGTAAATTCAATATATTATTTTTATGTAATAAATCAAAAAGTCCAAATTATAGATGGATATTTAACTTCTCATTTACATATTTTATATTTGCAGTCCTTTTCTTTGTGTTTTTTCAAAAGTAGACCCATGCCCTGTTTGAAAATAATATGAATGGGGTAAATTTAAAATTCATTATAATATATAAAACTATTGAGAAATTGAAACTTACTTTTCCAATATATTCATAAAACAATCCCATACATCATCATTGACAGAGCATATCCAATAAAATGTTTTCCCCTTGGGAAAAAAACCCCTAACATCCAACATTCACTGATAAAAGAAAATTTAAGGTTAGTGATTTTTTATGTTAAAAGATAATGAACTCTTTGAGAGAGATGTGTTTCATACCTCTCACAAAAAGTAATTATCCAACATTGTGTGACTATATTCTGCTCAAGTCTTTCAGCAATATAAAGCATTCTTTCTTCCTCATCCAATGCACATGCTTTAGGGGAAATCAATTGTGGGTCCATGAATCCATATACATATATCATCTAATTCCTCTCACAAATGTTATAAAGATAACTAACACAAAAAAGACATAAGTATACATTTTTAATAAATATAATGTAGGGAAAAGTTGTTAAGACTTACATGGAAAAACATTTCACCACATTGATGACCAACTTATCTCAAGTAACAAGCTCCATGATATTATTTTTCATAATCCCCACATTTATTGCATGTCCACAAACATGTGCTTCCATTGGAAACTCATAATTACCCGTTAAAAAATATTAATATCATAACAATCTATCAAGAATACTAGAATCTGTATCTGATGCCATAACCATTTTTCTTTTTTTTGTCTATATAGTATTTATTTACCTTTAAAGTATTCCTGTAGAAATATATAGAAAAATATATTAGTTTTCAAATGATAAAACAACTTTAATAAATAAAATAAAATAAAAGATATAACATTCATACCTCTATGGTAATTAGTCGAAGAAGTCTGGACAACCAAATTAAAAAATGTTCGATACTATGTCCAACTGTCATCACCTCATCTATAGGTAATGGTACTCGAGTTGATCTATCTATAATATCATGTACAATGACCCTATGATTCTCTACCTCTAATTTTTTATGATGAATTGAATCTACTATACAATATACCAACCCATATGAAACTATATGATGTTGAGGATCATAAACCTATAACTCGCAATAAGGATGAAGTTACGGCGGAGGAGTAGGATAAAAATGGGGTCTGCAGGCTGAGGTGGGGAGTGGGAGCTACTAGAAAAGGTGGAGGATAAATAATTGGGTCTGCAAGGGGAGGTGGAGTAGTGGGAGCTGTAGTCTGAATTTTTTTTTTCATGTCTGCAAACATAGACTGTACCAACGCTCTAATCTTTTCCTCCATTTTCGCATTAATATTATGATCTTCAGCCTCCAAGGATTCTAATTTTTTTTATAAACACCCTCAACGTTAGAAGTTTAAGAACATGGCAATACTTTTCTTACCGATACAAATTCCGAATATCCTCTTACCCGACTAGGATGTTCGGGCTTTACCAATGCTACAGATAAAATATCTTGCCTCCTAGTAGCTGTAAATTCCCCCTGTGAGCTCTGCTCCTCAAGAGAGTCCTATATTAATTAATTGAAAATTTCTGTAATTATTGAAATTATATGATGAAAATAGTTAACTTAAATTAATAAAATAGATATCTTACAATCCCTTCAGCTACAATTATTGATTCTTCTAAAAGATATTGCACTTTTTTCCCATCTGAGATCTCTTCCATTTTCATGTCTATATGGAGGGGATGAAGGGGCCACCTCCCCAGAGCTTGAAGTCTCAGCTCTTAGTTTTTGTAATTTTTCCGCCATCATTTGTTCTTCTAAAAATGCATTCCCTTTATGAGATAAACTATGAGGGTATAAATTTTTAGATTGGATCACCTGATGAGATTTCCTTCTTTTTTGTAAATTAATAATAAGAAAACATTAACAAAAAATTAATAAGATTATTTATATAAGAAATATTATAAATGTTTACATTGCCCTTACAAAAAATGACTCTTTTTTTCTACTTTCAAAAAACTATCTCCATGTGTCTTCATCTATAAAAGGATATATACGACATGGATTATCCTAACTCTTATGACCAAAAATAAAATCAGAATAGAGGGTTGATTTGAAATCACTCCATCTCCTAGCAGACATCGATATGAATTTATTCTTGACTCCTCCACTGTCAGGAATATCAAATGTCATCTGATGAAGAAGAGGTTAAACATATTATATATACTAGAAACATTTAAAGAATAGTCAAACAATAGCAAAAGATCGTACCAAAATAATCTCCCACAACTGAGAGATTATCGCTTTATACAGACTTCTCCAGTCATCATACAAAATAATTATTTTTCACTTAGCTTGAGTTAATATAAAACTCGTTAAATATTTTGCATTTGGACCTCTATGAATATCATCATCATCAAACTCAACGAGTATCCACTGATCCTACGTACAGGCAAGTGCTAATTTAGGTAAGAATGTGCACCCACGTATACCAATTCTTGAACTCTTTGACGTAATAGGAGCACATGAGGAAGATTGGAGAACATCAAGAGGAGCATGTGAATGTTCCTCCCCAGAGGTATGACCAATTTTCTTATCTCCAGAATTAGGTGGTTGATCAATTGAATGATCTGTCAATATCCTTCAAATCAAAAAAACAAACATTAGTTTAAAAATATAAAAATTCAAATATTTTAATACTACTGTAATCAGAAAATAGAAAATTGTACTTGGTTATGTAATAGTAGACATTGTTAATATGGTAAGCATGTTAAACAATGGTAATGATGGTCAAGATAGTAAAAATGGTAAACATGGTAATCCTGGTAAACCTAGTAAACATGGTAATGTAATTGTCACTGAACAAAAATAAAAGATATATAATTCATGTAATGGTAAATATGATAATGTAAACCAAAAAACATCAAACAAACAAAAAATTAGACTTATTTTTTTAATACATGATTTAATAAAGAAAAAACTTATAATATCTAACATTTTATGAAAAAAAAATATAACCAAGAAATAAACATATGTTACCTATAATTTAAGGAATGTATAAATGGATTGTTTTCCCAAATTCCTTCGTCGTGCTCGTTCCTTATAGAACAAACCATGTCTTCAACATGCTCATCATTATTTTTTATTAATCATTCCATGGAAGTAGGGATCTCACATAAATCAGCATCTTCATCAAGTTCATCCTCACCAACATATTGTTTTTTACCTTGTAAAACTACAGCCCACTACATATCTGATTGATCTACTACATAGAAAATTTGTTTTTCATGTGTTTCCATTATAAAAGAATCAGCTGTGTCTTCCAATCTATTCAGATTAACTACTATCATTCCAAATTCATCTTGTCTGACACTGTTGCTACTGATAAACCATTTACAGTTAAAAACAAGAACTTTAATTTTAAAGTAATCGACCACCCATATGTCTTCAATCACTCCATAATATGCACCTGATGTAGAAATTGGGGTTTTTTCCTTAGCACTCGAAAAATGCACTGCTTCTGCAAACACCAATACACCACTATTCTGAACTGCACTTCTATTATCCTGAGCTTTCATATGAAATTTATAGACATTAATATCATAACCGGACCATGTTATCACATTTAAACATGGACCAACCACTATCCATTTTAATGTCTCTAATACATCTAATCTACCAAGCAAGGACTTTCTAAACCATGAAAAAAATATTTTTTGTGATAATTCAAAATCCACATTTCTTTCTTCTTTGGATGACATTGTTTCAACTCATTAATATTCAATATGTTATACGGTTGCGCATCAGCTATGTTATTCATGATGTATGATTCTAACTTCTTCATCTATTCAGCTGACAATGATTTGACTTTCAATCCACGAATCCCCTTTCCCTCATTATTAACTCGTTCATGGCGATATGGAGGCAAACCTATGTACCACGCTGCAGCCAAGTAGCTCATACAAAACTCAGCAACCTCCCCAGAAACATAATTTTCAATAATTCAGGCTTCAGGATGATATATTTTCTTAACATACCCCTTCAATATTTTCATGTAACTTTCAAAATGATACATCCAACGAAGATATACATGTTTACAAAGAATTATTTCTTAAACCAGATGAATCATTAAATGCACCATTATATCAAAAAAGTATGTAGAAAATACATTTCCAATTGAAAAAGTATAAAAATTGCATCCATTTCCAAAATTTCCAAAGCATTCACATCAATCGCCTTATTACAAATTGAATTTAAAAAACAACACAACTTCATTATAGAATTTCTAACACGGATGTAAAATATTCCATGCAATGAAACTGGTATAATTTGTTGCATCATAATGTCTCAATCATGTGATTTCATACCTATCAACTTTAATTCCTTCAAGGAGACAAAAAAATTTACATTTGAAGAATGACCTTGAGGCGCATTGATATCATGAAGACCCTGAAAAGAGCTAATTTTCTCCCTGTTCGATAATGTATGACAAGACAGGGGAAGAAATGTTTGCCTTCCTATAGGAGTGGGATAGAACTCTAAACTTCTTCCAATTGATAGTAACTCTAATCTTGCATTCAACCCATATTTTGTGTTTCCTTTAATATCTAAAAATGTTCCAATAAAACAATCGTAGATATTTTTCTCCAAGTGCATGATATAAATATTATGTTTATCTTCATGTTTTCTCCAATATTGTAGCTCAAAAAATATTGAACTTTTCTTCCAAATATGTCTATCATTACCAGATTTCTGTGTCTTTCCCAATGTCACATCATGGGTTTTCACCCTCTCAAAATACAGATTAGAGGATAATGTTTTTGGAGAAATATCAAATTCATGTGAGACATTGAATGCCTTTTTAGTCTTCTATAATGGTGATCCATAGGAAAAAACTTTTGATGACCCATGTACACTATTTTCCTCTCATGATGCAATTAACAATATGACTTCTGTTGTTCGAAAATTGGACATGCTTTAGGCCCTTTAACACTGTATCCAGAAAAATTTCCAATTGCTGGGAAGTCATTTATAGTGAACAAAAGCACTGCATGGAGTTGAAAATATTTCATTTTATAATAATCATACATACTAATACCATCATCCCATAACAGTTTCAAATCATCAATCAACAGAGAAAAGTAAACATCAATATCATTGTCAGGTTGCTTCGGGCCAGATATCATTATACTCAACATGACATATTTGCACTTCATACAAACATCAGGAGAGAGGTTTTAAATTACCAATAAAACAAGCCATAACCTATGTCTGCTACTGAGGGTTCGGTATGGATCCATTCCATTTGTGCACTACCCTTGTCTGAGATTTCTAATTTCATTTCCAAATGTAGAATATAGCTCATCAATTTTCTTCCATTTTGGACAATCAGCTGGATGATGTATTTTTCCATCACATAACCGCTCATCTGAATGCCATCTTAACCTTTTTTAATAATGTGAATTAGAAAATAAATGTTTGAAATGATGAATTATAAGAAGATACCAAAATACCTTTGAAGGGATCTTTGTAATCTCTACACCGGCCTGTTATTTTTCTTTCACCTTATACCATGATTTCCCAAATTTAGGACACTCTGATAGAAATTCATATTCGTTCCTATATATAATACATTCATTCGGACAGACATTTATTTTATTGTATCCCAATCCCATCGGGCATAATATTTTCTTTCCCTTATAATGTGAATACAGAAGATCATTATCATTTGGAAGAATGTATTTCATCAATTGTAGCATCTCTGTAAAACTTTTGTCACTCTATCCATGTTTCAGCTTCAAGTTAATCAATCTTAACACCGCCGACAAAACTGTAAAATCTGTACAACCAGGCATCATCACCATAAAGAAGCGCAACTATCGGTTTTATCTCAATTTGTTCTGCTGCAATATCGCGAATCATTTATTCAATTCCATTGGAGATACCATCTTGCGAATCATTATCATCAGTGACATTCCATCCAGTTTTACCATGCCAAATTCAAGGGTTGTAACTCAGATTAAATCCATGACAAATCAAATGATCTTTTATCTCTCTACTTTTCATCTTCTTCGTATTCAAACATTTCAGGCATGGATAGAGAAAAATGTCACTACCTGGAACATTTCGTTTAGAAAATTCCAAAAAGGCATCAACGCCTTCCACATATTCATTGCTCATTCTATGCGCCGCATTCCAATTTAGACTCATTAATACCTATAACAAATATCAGAATTATACATCTTTTTAAGATAATACAAATATATGTTTATATGAAACAAATCATAATTTGAATGTAAACCAATTTTTAAATATAAAACAAATCTATGCATATTTTTAAAAATATGCTTGAATATGATTTTAAAAAGAAAATATAGTTAGATATAACAGTTTTAACTTCCATTGAATCAAAGAAAACCATGGGTCCTCCAATGGTTGATAGAAAATTAGAGAAAATGCAGTAAACTTGAGAATCAAATCAAATATAAAATAAAAACTCAAATGGAGAAAATAACAATGTAAAGACAATCAGCACGGCACAATGGTGTCAGGATAACTATGCATATTTGAAAACCACGACATGGTCTCCCCCATAACCCATAATGTTCACATAGTCGAGGACTAGTCAAAATTTATATAACCAAATAGAATCATATTGCAACACTAATATCCATGAAACAATACAATCATCATGTCAAAGTCTCACAAACCATGATGAAATAGTCAATACTGACTGAAACTTATCCCCCACCCCCTTGGACACCCCTTGGACACCACCACCCCCTTGGATAGCCCCCCACCCCCTGGGCACCACCCCCTTGGACACCCCCTGGACACCACCACACCCTTGGAAATCCCCCCCCCCTCCTGGACACCCCACCCCTCCTGGACAACACCACCCACCTCCTACCCAATTGGACAACCCCTTGGACACCACCCAACCCTCTGGACCCCCCCCCCCCCACACACACACACACCCCTAGACTACCCCCCCCCCCAACCCTCTAGACAGCCCCCCCCCCCCCCCCCCGAACCCTCTGAACCCCACCCCCACCCCCTTGGACACCCCCTGGACAACAACACCCCCTTGGACAGCCCCCCACCCCTCTGGACTGCCCCCACCCCTTGGACACCCCCCACCCATCTAAACAGAACCCCAAACCCTCTAGACATCACCCCCACCCCTCCTGAACACCAACCCCACCCCCTACCCCCTTGGAGACCCCCTGGACAACCCCCAACCCTCTGGATATCACCCCATCCCTCTGGATAGCCGCCACCCCTTGGACGCCCCCACCCCTCTAGATAGCACCCCCACCCCTCCTGGACACCACCACTCACCCCATACCCCCTTGGACACCCCCTTAGACACCCACAACCCTCTGGACAACCCCCCACCCCCCGGACAACCCCCCAAACCCTTTGGACAGGCCCCACCCCCTTGGACAGCCCCCCCCCCCCACCTCTATGGACACCCTAGACACCCCCAACCCTCTGGACAGCCCCCAAACCCTCTAAACAACACTTCCACCCCCTTGGACACCCCCCTAGACCCCACCACCCCCCTTGGACAGACCCCACCCCTCTGGACATCCCCCACCCCTTGGACAGCCCCCACCACTGTAGACAGCACCCCCACCCCTCCTAGAAACCACCCCACACCCCCACCCCTCCTAGACACCACCCCACACCCCCACCCCCTATACACCCCCAACCCTCTGGATACCCCCCCCCCAGACAACTCCCAAAACCCTCTTTGCAGGCCCCCACCCCTTGGACAGCTCCCACCCACCCACCCCCTTGGATAGCCCCCATCCCCTTTGACACACCCACCCCCTTGGACCCCCCCCCCCCCACACACACACACACAAACCCCTGGACTACCCCCCCCCCCACCCCCACCTCCAAGGATACCCTGGACTGCCCCCAACTCTCTGGGCAACCCCTAACCCCCTGGACAGCCACCAACCCTCCTGACAGCCCCCCAGAACCATGGGATTTCAACCACAAGCTACTAGTTTTGGCATATCTAGGGATTTTAGCCTCAAGCTACTAGTTTTGGTATCATGCCATTATTCAAAATGAGATCCATGAACTGTATCTCCTACTAGTTTAAAATTCTCTATTGTGCAATGAATCAAGTTTGAATATCATATTAAGACTTACAATAGTCCACGAAAATAAGTGACGTAAATCGATTATGGAACTACAAATAGTGATACCAAAAATAGAAACAACCACGGATCCAAGACAAACATTGCATAATGAAAAACCATATATACTTATAAAATAAATCACACTGGTAAATGGAATGGGTGTATCACAATGATTTACATATAAATTGTAGTAATATAGGTGAATGATATCATTAGTTGTCAATGAAAACAAAAATTAACATCAATGTCGGGCATCCGTGAAACAAAAACAAACGAAATAGAAGTTGGTGAGGCTTACGCAAATATTGCAAGTTGATCTAATAGATCTGGTTATAATAAATATAATGATGATGGAAAAATGAGGTAAGAGGGTTCGAAATCGAAGAATCTTACCTAGTTTAAACAAAAAAAATAAAAAAATGTAAATATAGACTATCTGAAAAAAAACGAATGAAATAAAGTCGTGGGAGGATTACCTGAGTGTTGTGAGTGGAGATGATAGATCCGAGGAGATTAAAGATGATAAAAAATGATGGAAAAATGAGTTTAACGAAACGAGATCGAAGAGTTGATTAGGTTTTTCTGCGCGAGAGAGACAAGTCATTGGTTTGTTGATCAAAAAATCATAAATGAAAATCCACGAGGCGTGTTAGATTTTTAATTGTTTTATAACGTCGGTTATTTAATAACAGAAGTTATAAACTATTTTTATTACATTTATAATGTCGGTTATTATAATAACCGACATTATAAATATATCAGATAATACTGTTTTTACGTCGGTTATAAAATAACCGACGTAAAAAACGCCGCGTGTTGTTTTTTTATGTCGTTTATTTTATAACCGACGTAAAAACATCATGGTGTTTGTTTTTTTAGGTCGGTTATAATATAACCGATGAGAAAAATTCAGCGGTTTGGGTTTTTTACGTTGGTTATTTGATAACCGACGTCAAAAAGGCCTCATATTCTACCTTTTTTATGTTGGTTATTTTATAACCGACGTAAAAAATTCATAGATACCTCATTTTTACGTCGTTTATTAGATAACTAACATTAAAAAAACATGCAGGACTTTTGACATCCATTATTAAAATAGCCGACGTAAGAAAGTTACAATCTGTATTTTTTACGCCGACTATAAAATAACTAACGAAAAAAACCACTTATAACAGATTTTCACGTCGGTTATATATAACCGACGTCAAAAATGGTGATGTTATAAACGTTTTCTGCACTAATGCTTGTATATAGAACCACCAATAGAAATATAGAAGACATGTAAAACCCAAGGGTTCTGAAACTCGTCCATGGAGAACCCTACCTGATGGTAGGTTGAGGGGAGATTCTTGAGGTTATAGTTGTACGACTCATCTGTCTTCTCTCACTGAACACCACTTGGTCCAGGTTGTCCCTGGACTCCGTCAATGAGTTAGCAGTCTGTAAAAGACATGACACTTGTGGGAAAATACCGTGTAGGGTGAGTAAAACAATACATAGTAAGGGAAACCAAAACCCAAATGGAATAACAAAAGAGAAAATCCATAATTAAAGGCACAGTTAGATTTACCCAGGTATATACCCCTATATATACCAAGGTCATCCAAATATATTCATCGTAGCTAATAAGAAACATATAGTCCCAACCTTATAAACCGCATTAGGATTCTCACCAAATAATTGAAAGGTAACACAGAAACTATGAGAATACACTCCATAAGATTATCCATCCTTGATGGCACCATCCAAGAGATACACTCCGTCATGAAACTTTACAATTCTTAATGTCCCATCAAATAGAAATTTCTCCATCAAGATCATTCTACAAGGTCTAGCTCCAGTTCAGGACACTAGAGGTCATGTCTTCGCCGTCATGTTCCCAATACGAAATTATGAAAACCCAAGTTAAGAGGTACACTACATTCCACTACACTCAATTGAGGGAGTACTACTCTAGACTAACTTGTGATACCTCAGTCGCTCCTGTAGAGAGTTTCATGCACCTCAGTCTATCGAGGGAGCACCTGCTACTACTTAGGTATCGATATCATCATGTAAAGGGGCTCACTCCTTGTAGATACGCCCTAGTTTCCAAGGATATCAAACTCTAAGGAAGAACCTACACCCTGTCACTAGTCAGAGATGGGGGAGTACTACTCTGTATGTGAGGACCCACACCCTAGTTTGAACAGGGGTGTAATACTCATGAAGGACATGCACCCTGTTACGACAGGGGAGTACTACTTCATATTTCAAGGACCCACACCCTAACTTGTAGGACAATACTACTCAGTTACTAGAGTACCCACACCCTGGTACAAGGGGAGCACTGAAAAAGACTATTTATTTATTATGGGGGACCCACACCCTAGTAAGTTAGGGGAGTACTAACCCCAGGCTAGAGGACCTCCTCCCTAGTATGATAGGAGAGTATCTTTACTGCCAAAATAATGTGTAAAGAGGTCCCGCAACCTGGAATGATAGAGGTTATTGACTCCAATGATAGGGAACCCGCTCCATGTTCCCACAGGGGAGTATCTAATCTTCCTTCACAAATAGCTCTGAGAACCCGCACCCTAGTCCTTTATGGGAGTAACACCCCCAAAGGAAACTACCCAAATGAAATGAACAAATACACAGGACATAGGGAGTCCCATCTCTACATAAGTAGAAGGATAAGTTGTACCCCCACATTCAGTCATCAAGGGAGTAACCATCCTTGAATATCGTCAAAAGAATTACCCCGGCTCTACTCAATGTATTCTTGTATCGGGAGGGTCTACTCTTCAAATCAATAGGTCATCCACGAAATTACACAAATACAATCATATAGTATCTCAAAAGGAAATCCTCTTCAAAAGGGTCTTAATGATGCATACAGATCCTTAAATGGATGCTCCTTTTAATTGTTACATGTGTTTTATCAAAATAGGGTCTCGTTGGATCCGGGTCCATTCCGAACCGGTTAGACTGACCCAACCAGACCCAGGTCTGACCAGGCCCGAGTCCCACCCAGAATATTGGGAATGGTCCAAAATGGCTATTCCCAAGACACTTGGATGAGCATAGACTACCAAAACACATCTCAAACTACTCAAACACGTGTCGGTTCCTCTATCATGGATGAGGTAGTGTCGCCTCCATTTCCATGTCACGTAGTGCTAGTTGGCATCAACTCTCTGTTCAATTAGTTCGCTCATTCGAACTGGTTAACATAAACGACCTAAAGACTTTTGTGGGTGTAGGTCAGACCATGGGAAAATCTGTGGCTCCTCCATGCCAGCAGCAGCGTAATGCGGCTGCCGCCGCCACCACCATTGCGGTGCACCTCCCCACCGTCTGGCACATGGTCGCTGATGAGTTCCACTGTCTACATGATGGAAAATTCCTCCATAGACCACTAGACATGATCTGGTGGTCTATTCGTCAATCAAGAGGGTGTTCTAGAATCCTCGGTCCTCATTCTTCATCGCTTGGGGTTCAAATCTTCGTTATGATCCCTTCTACCAGAAAGCATTCGAACAGTGGTATCTCATGCACTGCCTTGATCAGTACATCATTATCATCATCACACATATGTCATGCCATATCCATACCAGATCTCAGATGTCAGATCATTGCACCAAGAATAGTTATGCAAAGATTTAATATTTGTTATCTATTGAAGAATGTAAACAACACTATGTAAAAGAGGAGAAGAAATCCACATCAACCAAAGTGAGGATAGAACCATCATCGTCATTCATCATGATGTTGATCATGTACCATTAGATAGATTAAAAATAGAAAATATAACATAAATAAATCATTAATGAATTAATTTCCCAAATATAAAATTGATATAAATCCCTCCATGAAGAATAAAAGATATACAAGTTAATCTATTTGTGGGTTGATTCATGTCCATCATTTAAAACAAATAGCGAGTAATGAACAGAATTAAATTGCAACACCTACCTGGAGAAGCTTCGATTGGAGGGGGTGGTCCTTTCTGGTGGTGATCCATACAAGGAGATTCCCATCCATTCAAAGATGTTGGAATTTTTTGGTCCTGGATCCATTCTTCAAGGTGTCATCCCTACTTTTCTGATTTGATGGAATTCATAATTGGATAGAATTATCTAATCATTTTTTAGAAGAATTACAGATCTAAATATTTTTCTCCAACCCCGTCATATCATTAAATGAGCAATCGGTCACCACATTTTTGTTACGCATAGTCTTCACATCATTGAAGTATTACATTTAGACATTGAAACAGTTGGATCATCTCTACATTGCAGCAAAAAAAAATTTATGAATAAAATAAACATTTTAGGTTTATTTAATTTTTTTCTTAAAATGTTTTATAATTAAATTTTTCCATAAACTCACTCCAGTCAAGGTTAGGTCTATTCTTAAGTAATTTTTCCATTCCAGATGCAATATTTCCCTTAGGTTTTCAATCTGGGAACCTACTTATAATATTCTAAAACAACACATAGGCTCCATTTTAATTAATATAAAAAGAGATCAAAAACTATCTTTCACCCTCGACCAAATTTGATTAAGGTTTAGTTTCTCCTAAGGGAAACATGCCCTCAATAGCTCAACGGTACTCTTGGATTTCCAATACAAGTTACTATTTAGGAGTTATAATGAGTTGAAAATAAACTAATTGTTACATAATTATTTTATCTAGGGTCAATAACTAACTTCCATTATTGGCATGTTCCAACCAACATTAGGCCTTTTCAAGGTGAATCCCAACACTCAGATTTCAACAGTGCCATCTGATTTTTGATCTAGGTACTGGTTTCAAATTAAGTAAAACACACACTCGTGATTATTTAACAAACATAAAAAAGATCAAAAATACATTCCTACCACTCCGGTCCTCAGAATTACATGTCATCTCAGAGCCTGGTCTTGAAATAATCCCATTTAACATCAAAACAATCGTAGAATACCATTGTATTATAGTTTTCCATATGGTTTTGACCCACAATGAACATATCTCTATATAATATGAATTGATGGAATGAATACACTCTCCACCACCATTATGATTGATCCATCTCCCTGGCATGATGCCATTAGATCATTCACCTTTTTGTATTGATCATATATCCAAATTAAAATGGGGCCACTAGTATCAATGTCTACCATATCCCCTATTTCTATAATTTATACTATCAACCTCGTGATTACCATTATTGTCATATAGAATGGTTAAGATGTTTATCCCATTGAAAAGATTAGTTTTGTATCTTATCATAGAGTTCATTTTTATTTTATTATCTTAGGAACCTATAAAATATATTCATATTTATAGTGGTTTTGTATTTCCCACATTATCTAAAAATTAGACACATAATTTATACTGAGCCCATACAAAGTTGGAATAATAATTATCTTTAGTGAACCATGTATTGAGAAATAACATGAATGAGATGTGGTTTATGTTGGGACCAAGTTGAATGAAGATGACAGTTTGAAGAATTAGCTTTTGCAGAGTGTTGTATTTTGTTGTCAAAGGCGATAAATCAATTCACTTTGTAGAAGGATCATAAATCAGACAATGCTTTGCTGGTATGTATTTCACACAAATCATGAGTTAGGAGAACTTATGATGCAAGCCTTATGAAGGAAAGGGGGAGAAATGATGATCCAAGTCATATAATGTTTAGATTGGAAGGAATGATGCTGCTGGAAGATAGGAAAGATTCAGTTCTCATTGCAACTCTGACGATGCTTAAGCTGATCTATCAAAGGATAAATATCACGATAGTGGGATTTGTGATAAGATCAGATGAATGGTTATGTGAAGCAGTAAAGAGATAAAATGGCAAAGCAATAGACAATCTGGGGATGGCAGAAAAGCACAGTTTAAGGTGGCGCCGTTTTCCAGTGTTTTCCAAATTTTATGGCCTGAAAATCGGGAGATGAAGAAATGTGATTGGTAATGGATGTTGCGCATAAGATTGAAGATGGTTTATACGTGCAAAAGAGTTATTCAAGGTCAGAACGTTGAAAAATGACAAAGGAATGGAGTGCGCGGAAATTTAGGCATGTTTCGCGCAAAAATAAAGTGGTGCGCCCAATATCTGCGGGATGCTTGAAATAGTAGCGGGTTGCGCGAAAAATCTGCGGGATGCGCGAAATATTGGCATGGTGCGCGAAATTGAGGAATGAAGTTTTCGCGCAAATGATGGTTAGAGATCAGAAGATCAAAAATTGGAAAAGGCATAAAATGCGAGAAATATTGGAGCAGTGCGCGAAATCTGATGTTGCAGGAAAGATTGGGTTTGCGCGCAATGTGGAACGTGGTGCAGAATTTTGCGCGCAATTGGTGCTTCATGCTTAGAACGATGAAAGATGGCAAAGGCATGAGGTGCACGGAATATTGAAGCATGGCGCGAAATATGAAGTTGCATAAAAGAGTTTTTATGCACATGGAGGAGGTTTTACGTGCGGATTAGTGTTTTTCGCGCGGGTTCAAAAATGCCTATAAATATGAGGCTAACCCTTGTTAGTTGTTAATGGTCGACACTTAGAAGAAATCTCGAGCTCTGGTGCGCGTAAATTATACGCTAAGTGAGTTGCGCGAAAAGGAAGAAGTTTGCATGAAAAGAGGATAGCTGCGCGAAAACTTGAGAAGTTTCGCGTAAAGAGAAAAAGTTGCGCGCAAAAGGAAAGTTGCGCGAAAACGTTTTTCGCGCCAAAAGGGGGTTTTACGCTCAAGTCATATGAATTGCGTGCAAGTCACCCTAAAGGCTGCGCGAAATATTTGGGGTCTTCGCACGTATTCAGTTTTGCGTAAGAGGGTTCTTACCGGCTTCTGGGTAAGAAAGTGAAGATTTGTACTTCAGAGAATACATCTGTTCAATTGTAAAGAAGCACTGAAACATTGTGTTACCCTATTTGTGCTAAGAGGGAGCACATGCACTATTAGATTGTTTTTAAAGTGCTGCACGAGTGTAAGGGTATATCCTACTCGTTGTATTCCACATCAAAGGATTGTTTTCTAGTGGATTGTGTGGTACTGGATTGTTTCTGTACCATACCAAGGACGTAGCTACTCTTGTTGAGTAGTGAACCTTGTAAATCTTGTGTTCCTGTGGTTGTGTGTGTTCAGCAGGGAAGAAACTCTTTAACAGGAGGCGAAGGTTGTTTCAAAAAAGGGGAAACATAAAAAGAAAAAGATATCACTGATTCACCCCCTCCCCCTCTCAGTGATACTTAGATCCTGATTGGGAACATCAGTTTAGAGAGATATTCAATTAATCCATAAGAAAAAACCATATGATCCTATCCTAATAACCATATATGAAAATATTATCATATGAATCATTTTATAAGTTTTATGAAACATTGGACTCATAAATCAATATGGACACCCTCATGTTGAATTTCATTATCTATGGGTAATGCTTTGTGGCATAGATTCCAGACCAATAAACTAATATAGTAAAATTTATCTTATTTCTATTTCTCCCAATTTTATCCATATATGTTGGGAGTGTTTCCTCACACCAATTTAGGTATATATTCTTCCTTCTTACTCCCTTTTATATTTCTCATGTCCCATTTTTATCTTTCGATTAATAATTTAGGAAGCATTCTACAAAACCATGGTTGACTTATATTTATATAAATGGGATTTATACTATGAAACGTAGAGGTGTATTAGAAATCTCATATTTTCACCATTATTCATCAGGTATCTTGAGGTTTTATTTCTTATGGTTTAATTAGTATTTTAGTTAATTTTGAAAATCATTTTGATCAATTCAATTAAGATATTTGGGGTTTTTATTATCATAAAAATGGGAGTCCATTGTGATGGATTTCTAACTCAAATTCTCATGATTTTGAGATGATTCTGCCTCTTGGTGACAATCTTATTGATTATTTCAATTAGGAATTTTATTATAATGTGGTTTTTTAATTTTTATGAGATGGTTTAAGATTTAGATAGGTGGTTTTAAGATCAACAGACATCAATATATGTTAAGGTAAATTAATTTGATATATGATTTGATAGGTTTTATTTTCATTAGTAAGTCTCAACAACTATTTGTATTATATTGTTTTAAATGTTATTTATATTATTATTGTTGACATATTTCTTTTCATGGAATTATTATATGGAATATTTAATGTTTTCTTAAAAAGGTGGTTTTTATTCAGTTTAAAATATGTTTTTAAACTCGGTTTGGATAAATTGGATTTCCTAAGATAATGTTTTACTAATAAATATTATTTTAAATGGGTTTGTTTAAACAAATTAAATTCCTTTACATTATGTCACAAAAAATTTACTTCTTATAAATCAATTTTGAAATTTGAATGGTTATTTCTTAAAAATTTTAATTTATAAGAAGACGAATTTGATATGAAATTTAATTTTAAGTGTTGTCTTTAAAATTATAGATTTTATATTGAATTTCAAAATAGGGGGATTTTAATGATTTTATTCACTATAAATGTTTTACAGATCCTAATGTAGGTATAATCTACATATTATGCAAATTAAAATATTTTTATAATGATTCTTATATTTTATATCCACAGGAATATAAAATGGGTATTTATGTAAAATTTCCACTGGAAATTTCAGTTCTTCTATAATAGTACTCTTCTATTTTAAATTTTCTTTGGGATTACCATTTTAATTTATTATAAAATAAATTTGGGAATATTTATTAATAAATGAAAAATATGTTTCATAAAGTGAAAAATTCTTCCAATTTAAAATAGTAATGTCTATATTGTATTTTTCCCGAATTTCATTTTTGTGTGTATATCTTTATTTTGTGTTTCATTATATGTTATTTTCTTCTAAATGATGATATATAAATAAATAATAACCCTAGGATAAACCCTCCCTAGAAATATAAATTAGTTTTATATTATTAAGATGTTTGTTAGTATTTATTTTGCAATAATCAAATAGAATAATTGGATATTTTTAATGGGTACGATCCATTGATATAGACCATGAGACTGTTATTTATTTACAATTAACCACTGGGAACTTCCTAATACATATTATAATAATATATAATCGTTGTTTTATTATAGGATGGCCTCTTGTTTGACCTAATTAGTTAACATGGGAGCAAGAATTTACCTTCCTCAATTGATGGATTACACCAGATTTAGGAGTAGTGATCATAGTGGTAGGATGATCATTATTATGGATCAGTCATAATTATTTTTGAATGTTTTAGTATGAGAATTATTATATAATCATATAGACACTAAGTGGTTAGACTCACACCAGACGAATTTAGATTCTGTTTTAATAAATTTCATAGGATCAATCTTGGATGAATTCAGCTTTTAATTTTTTGATTGAGGATAAATTTTTATTTTTTGATATATGTATATATAGATTGTTAATTATGTTTCCTATTATATTGTATGCATTTTAAATGGTTGAAAATACATGGTTCATACTATATTTTGCTCTGGGATGAATTTTTGACTCTATAGATGGAGGAATAAATACTTACCTAAGATAGGGTCCCTATTATCTATGTTTCTTCATCATGGTAAGATAATGGCCATGGAATATGTTTTAATGATGATATTGATATATGATTCATGGGATCATCTTTTGGCTATAAATCTATTCGATCATATAATTGTATAATTCTCATGGGATAACTAAATAGATATTGTATGGAGCCAAATGTTCCATATGCGTAGTCTAAAATGTATCTCCAAAGATGAATGGTGAGAGGATATAGGGAAGTTTATTAGATCTCGGATTGGTATTTCAAGCAGAAAAGTGCTATTTTTGGAATTTTTTTATCTTGAGAATACGTAAATAATTTTTTTGAAGCTCTGATCTATTGCTGACCGTAACACACACGTGATTCTATGAAATATTATCTTTAAATATTGTTTATTTTTCCACAGATTTCTTTGCACACACTCATTAGTTTATAAAAAAATGATAGTACCTTATTATAAAATTACTATAATATCCTATATATTAGGTTATTAGTAATAATTATAACTAACTTATGAAAATACATTGTGAATTCATTGGCTATCAATTATTTATGAAAATATAAATCAATTACATATTTGAATTTTTGAGTGAATTAATTTTGGTAATGAAATTAATGTGATATATATGTGTTATATACTTAATAAAGTATTTTATATTTTCATCCAATGGAAATTTTAGTCATAGAATATGAATAAGACCGTATTTGATGTATAAAAACCCATTATTTAAAAAAGTTCAATTTTAAACCATTGAATGGTGAACCCATTTAAAATTAAGTCATTTTTGACATTAATAATATTTATACGAAAACATAAACATATTATTTTGAAGATGTATATAAAAATTTACTTTGGATGAATTTATGATATTTTTATGATAACTTTCATGTATTTATGAATTGTTTAAATGCAAAAAATTTTAATTGAAAATAAAATTTTTCATTGAAATTATTTATAGGATTAAATTATATTATTGAATGTTTTTAAAGTATAAATGTTATATATTTTTTACCATTTATTAAAAATTCAGTTATTTAATTAATTTTAAATTAAATTCAGATGTAAAAAAAATTCAACCTTTGGCAATATTATTTCTTTTAAAACCAATTTTCTCATTTGAAAAATATTATTAATTAAAAATATATACTAAAACTTCTATGTATTTTATTATAAAAAATACATTCTATATATTTAATAATTTGGTCTAAATTATTTTAATATGATACTTTTATTTTTGGGAATTATTAATAGTAACTTTGTAATTTATTTATTACCATAATTAAAGGTAAATCAGGTAATTATAGATAAGAAAATATTATAAAATTACCTCAACCCCTTTAAAAATATAACTAGATGACTAAATTAGACCCTTAATAGATACTATTTGAAGTGGAATAACTTAATGGGCACTTAACTATGAATATGACATGAATATAATAAAAACTAATGAATGTGAAAACATGTCATAATTTCATTTTATATAAGTATATTAATTTTTATATATGGATTTATAGGAGCTAATATCAACTATATATTCTATATAGAAATATAACATAATTATATACATCATTTAATAATATTTATAATTATTAGATATTAAATTTTTATCATTAATGATGGCATAATAGTGATGTAGAAATTATTTTATTAATAGAAATATCAAAAAAATGATTTTAAAAATATTAAAAGCAATAATGTATAAACTAATTAATGTGATCCAAAAATTTTAAAGTTTACTATGACATGTTTGGAGTTTATTAAATAGTTTTTTTTGAATTTTTCTTTGTTTTCTATTTTATTTGAAGTTAAATAAATTAATTATTTCAAAATTGACACAATTGATATTTTAAAGATATAACATATTATTAAATTATGTAAAAATAATAATAAATAATTAAAAATTAAAAATTTATGAATATATTGTCTAACATGTGACTAAATATCCATTTATGGTCAATTAATACCATATGAGTAAATATTTTTGACCATTAAATATTTAGAATTTTATTACCACAATTAAATATAGATAGAATAACTAAGTGTCAATTAAAAATATATGGTTTAAATGGTTAAAATAACATGTCCAAAATTTATTGGTTCATGATATTACAACCCTTTTTCAACTCATCTTTAAATTTTTGGGTAGGTTTTGATTTTATTATGAATTATTATTTATGGAGTTTCCAAAAGATCTTCACACCTCAATTATAAAAGGGAACATCCTCCCTCACCTATTCACTTAATTTTTATCCTTCAAGCTCAGAAATATCCTACCCTTTTCCTTGTAAACTTCCACGTTTTTATTTTAGAGGTTCTGATAGTCATCAAAGACAAACTCTAGTTCTCTGAGAAGATATTTAGAGGAAGCATGTCGAGGAAGAGTTAATCTCTTCTATCAATTATTTCATACTTCTTTCTTCTTATACTTCCTTGAAATTTTTTGTTTCACTATAAAGTAATAAAATAATTATAAATAAAATAATTATATATTATTATAAATATGAAACTACAAAATTTCACCTTCAATCCATCATATGAAAAACGAAAGCACTGCACGTGCGTACGTATGACTTACCCTCTCCACACCGTGGGGTAATATGTTTTTCACCACCACCTTACATGGATGTGTATAATTATGGAAAAAAATAACTATAAGTGATTATAATAAAATTTTACTAATTATTAAATATTTTACACCATCCACTTCAATACCATTCAACAATTCTGGGAATGATATCAATGCTTGTCAGTTGGTACGATCTACCATCTCCACGATGTGATACGATTCATTATACTTGATCTTCATTAAACCATGATTATATAAATAAATAGAATGAATAAATATGATATATATAATACAAATATAATTATTTAAATTAATTTACTATAACCATAATTGTATATCATGAACTAATCTAACAAATCATTCATAAGAACATAAAATAGATAATATCTGAATAATGAGTGACAATGAAATTTTAATAAAAAACGGATGGTAATATAATAATATATGATATCATAAAAATGATTATGATTCTATAATATGTAAATATCATTATTTAAATCTTTATATATGACTTTCAGATACATATGAAAGATATCAGACCTAAGGTATGGGATAATTTTTCAAATCTCATTTTTATCTGAGATTGTTTATTCATAAGTATTTACTATGGTATATTTATCATCCAAATTCATTTTTCCTAAATATATATTTAATCATATTCATGTTATGATTCTATAATTGTTTAAATTAAATTTTATTCATTGGTGATATTTTACTAAATCATTGAATGGAATCTTTTCTCGTTTTCCATACAAGGTAATTTTGAATACTCCAAAAAAGTATGAGAATAAGGTTTTTTTAACTTGTACAGCAAGAAAATATTTTTAAAATTTTATAATGACTTATTTCCTTGAATATTAACCTATAATATTACATTTTTATTTTCACATAATATGATTTCTTTAAAAAAATTGTAATTTTGAAGAAATTAAATGTTTTTGAAGAAGAAATGATATTTCCCGCAAGAATTAATTTCAAGTGTTTTTTTCAAAAATATTTTCCATCTATGATGATGTTATTTAAATAGGGTTATATTTATATACCTTTTATTACAATTACTTTTTTATGATCGATTTTTATTTAGAAAATACATTTTTTTATATCAATTATGATAGAATGATGTTTAAGAAACCCATATTATTTCATGGGTTCTACTATAGTGAATGTTTTTATGTTTTGGTTGCAAAGATTATAATTTTTTCATTATGAGATTTTTGGGACCAATATCTTTCTCAATTGCATTGGGTAATGATTTAGTATACATGAGATAGACATGAATGGAAAGGAATGTAAATTTATTTCAGTAATACCGGGCCAGGACAAAAAGTGAACTCGGTTCAGTAATGGACATTGTCCACTATGATGGTCTTGGAAATGAAACATGAATAATATAATATTATCTTCTATACTTATATGTGTATTACATGAAACTTCATGTGTTATGTTATGAATATTGGGATTACATTTCACTTTTAGGATTTATCCCAAGACATGATATTCGAATATTTTATATGAAAGATAATATTTTTAAATGTTATGTTATTTTGATTATGATATGATTGATATTAACCTTGATTAACATTACATTTAATTTGAGATCTCCCATTCATATTTTTCTTCTCCCTAGGTCATGAAGAAGGTTATTAAGTATGATATTTCAAAAAAGAGTCTAGTTTTGATGAAGTATGTGGGAGAAAATGTTGATGTTTTATAAACTAGTTGTTTTTGTTTCCCAGATTCTAAAGACACTATACCTATAAGGTCCTTACTTTGTTTTTGTTATGTTATTCAATAAATATTCTTAAATGTTGAAGTAATATATTCAAGTAACATATTGGACATTATAGTTGGTATCAGAGCAATGATATAGTTATTCATTGGAAACTAGGAATAGATAAACTTTGTAATAAACATAAAGATATTTTTATGTATAGGTTAGAATCCCATCCAAGTGTTTTACTTATATTCATAAATAACTTAGTATAAAACCTGAAGTATCCTAAATTGAAATTTTATTCTTGAATTATGTGTTTTTTCTACTATGATTAGTGTTTCTCTCACTACACTTCTTGGTATTAGTCAAAGGCTATAATCCATAAGAACCATATTAATAAATAATTAGATGGGAAATGAAATGATTTTCTCCCTTAACAACCATATATTATGGGATTTGGAATGAAAAATATTTTATCCATGATCACAAAACTTTTTCAAGATATAAATCATGACATACATTCAAACTAACAATGGAGGGAGAAACATTCTGTTGAATCCTTCATGAGGTAGAATCCACCTTTATTCAGTTGGTTTATTGATCTATTATTGGCTGAACAATGGATCACTACCACTGAAAAATTATTTTCAGTTCTACAATTTTTAGATCATGATAAATTAATCTTATTAGTCTATTGTTTGGAAAGATAATATGATTAATGGTGTAATATTATCAAGAAAACAAGGAAAAGAGATGAAATTGAGTCCATGGAATGGGATGAGTTCATGAAAATATATTTCAATATGTAATTTCCTCTTATTCTTAGAACAAAGTTGGAGAAGGAGTTACTTGAACTTAAGAAAAAGGATGATGAATGCATCGGTACCTACAAGTAAAATTTTACAAGACATGCAAGTTACACTTCTAGAATTATTATCCAACCTGAGATTAAAATTAATTGATCATTTAGTGGCTTAAAATCAACTATCTGATGGGAATTATCTATAAGGGACTTCAAAAGATATGAGAAATTTTTTTAATTTTCTCCCAATGATGATATGGAGATTGGAGTAACCCATCAGTCATATAGGTTTGATAAGAAGAGAAAAATAGAATTCAAGGGTAAATTTAAAGACCATGCTGAAAAAAAGATGATTTTTCCCTTATGCTAAATGTATGGAACGAAACATAGAGGGACTTTTCATAAAGGTACTAGTAAATGTTTTATGTTTGAAAAATAAGGTCATCGGGTAGCTGAATTCTGATGTGATGAGAAAAAGATGTCTAGTGATGCAAAAAAAGAGAAGTATACACATAATACACCTTCTACACATAAATTCTAATAGAAAAAGGAAATGGGGAAGAATTCCAATCAGTTCCCTAATACAAGTTTTATTAATGATGATAAACATCCACAAACACTTAAGGCCAAAAATAAAGGAATGTCACATGAAATCACTATAGGAGATGTGGAGTACGATAATGAAGCTATGAAATGTAAACATACTAACCACTCTAATTTAAATTTTTTTTATTATGGATCGACCCACTCATTTATTTTTAAATACATTTATAAGGGTATCATCATATTACCTCAATAATTAGATGTTGAGTTAGTTATGAAAACTCTTAATGGGACAATGGTCACATCAAAAGTTTATAATTATTCTCTGGTTGATGTTTGTGGGAATATGCTTCCTGAAATTCTTGTGATATTTCCTATAGTGGAATTTGATGTGATTTTAGGAATGGATTGTGTTTATATATATGGAGATCATATCAATTTTCCATGGAAGGAAAGTCAAAATTTATATTCATGATCAATCTATGATCATCTATTAATAGAATGATGAATATAACCTTCTAGTATACATTTCTTCTATATTATGAGTCTGTATTCCTATAAATAAATGTTAATTCTGTCAAATGGTTTGGGAGAAACTCGTGATTAAAACAGAGAGTTTGATGATGTCGTTCCAGATGAATTTCCATGTCTTCCCCCAAATCAGGAAGTTGAGTATTCAGTAGAACTCATACCAGGTGCTATGTCTATTTCGAGGACACCTTATAGAATATCCCCAAATGAGATTTAGGAATTGAATAAGAAACTCCAATACAATCTATATATGGGATTCATACTCCCTAGTGTGTCACCTTGGGGAGAACCTGTTATGTATGTTAAGAATATATATGGATCAATGAGACTCAACATTGATTATAGAGAACATAACAAGATCAATATGAAGAACAAATATCATATTCTCCACATTGATTAATTATTTGACTAAATACATGGTTCTCAATACATTTCCAGTATTGATCGTCCTTCAGGATATCATCAATTAAGGTTAAAAAGGAGGATATACCAAATATGGCATTCCTTATAAGTAATTGATACTATGAATTTATAGTGATACCTTTTGGTCTTACTAAATTCCCCACTATCATCAAGGATCTAATGAATAGAGTCTTTAAATACTATCTGGATCCATTTTTGGTAGTCTTTATAGAGGATATTCTTATCTATTAAAAGAGAAGGGAAGAACATGAAGATCACTTGAGAATTATACTGATGACCTTGATAAATGAGATGCTTTCTTCAAAAATTACCAACTGTGGATTTTGGCTTTAGAAAATTTTATTTTTGGGACATATAATCTCAAGAGAGGGGATATCAATAGATCCATCAAAAAATATAGGTTATTGAAATATGGTTGAGACCAACAATGGTAACTAAGTTCTGATGTTTTCTGGGGTTGGAAGGATATTATCGACGTTTTGTGAAATATTTTTAACTACTATATAATCCATTAAACATGTTGAATTGGAAATGATTTATGTTTGTTTAGGAAGAATAATGAGAAGATAATTTCAATGAAATAAAAATAAGGCTTTCCAGTGCACATGTTCTCACACTTTCTTGTAGCGAAGAAAGGTTTGTGATCAATAGTGATGCATCCATTTAGGGGCAGAAATGTGCTCTCATGATAAATGATATAGTGATAGCTTATGCCTCCCAGAAGTTGAAAATTCATGAGAAAAATAACCCAACTCATGATTTAGAGTTAATTACGGTAATCATTAAATTAAAGATATGAAGGAATTATATTTATGGTGAAAGGTGTGATATTTATGATGATCATATAAGTTTAAAGTATTTTTTCACAAAAAAAACTGAATATGTTCCAAAGAAAATTTTGGTATTCTATTAAATATTATAACATCTTAATAGATTACCACCATGGGAAAGAAAAAAAGGTGAAAGATTCATTCTGTTGACAAGACCATTATAGAATATCCATGATGAGGACAAAAAAAGATCCAATATTTTTGGATTTGAAAATGATGGATATTGAAATTTTAATGGAAGGTGGAAATCATATCTTTCTCAAATGAATGTTTAACTATAAATACAAGTGACGATTAAGGAATCAAAGAAGAATGATGTTGATCTACAAAATAAGGTGTTAAATGTTCCTTAATTCAACCATGATTGTGATGAAATAATTATGTTTAGGAAATTAGTTTGTATTCCTTTCATACCAAAATTAGAGAATGAGCTATTAGATGAGGCTCATAGTTCATCATTATCAATTAACCATGGATGCACAATGATTTACAGGGACCTGAATGAGTGCTTATGGTGGGATGGGATGAAATGGGATGTCACTGAATATGTATCTGGATATTTGGTTGGTCAACAAGTTGATGATGAGACTGAAAATGTTATGTTGAGTTTACAACCATTACCCATACCAGAATGAAAATGGGAAAAAATCACTATGGAATTTTTCATTTCACTTCCCATAAAATCTAAATGAAATAATGCTATCTGGGTTATAGATGATCTCCTTATAAATTCATCACACTTCATTGCTATTATAGAGGATCTCTCTCTTGATCAATTTTCTTGGATATATGTAAAAGAAGTCATATGATTTCATGGAGTACCACTTTCCATTATATCCGATTGGGATATAAGGTTTACCTCAATGTTTTGGTGAAGTCTTCAGCATGATTTGTATACATAGGTATATTTTAGTACTAATTATAATCCTTATATAGACGGTCAGTCTGAGTGGTCAATTCAAACTCTCGAAGACTTTTTGGGAGCTTACTCTATGGATTTCAAAGGTTTTTGGGATCAACATCTACCGTTGGTGAATTTGTCATACAATCATATCTTCTAATCATGTTTTAATATTGCTCCCTATGATGCCATCTTTGAGAAAATGTGAAGAACTCCAACTTACATGGATGAAGATGGGAAAAGAACTCGGATAGGACCTAATCTTGTGGATGAACTAATAGAAAATGTCCGATCAATTCAACAACACATAACACAAGATCAGAGTCGAAAAAAAATGTTATACTGAAAACTAAATAACAGAACTAGAGTTTGAAGTGGGTGATATGGTTTTTTTAAGAATATATAACAAGAGGAGGGTAACAAGATTTGGAATGAGGGGAAAGTTGATCCCTAGGTATATCGGTCATTTTGATATTATGGATCATGTTGGGAAGGTAACTTTCCTGTTGGTGCTTCCACTGAATCAATCTCAAGTTCATGATGCATTATATGTATCTCTCCATAGATTGTACATACTCGATCCTTCAAAAGTACTAAGCATAGAAGTCGTACAGCTGATGCATGATCTTTCTTATGAAGGACAGTCGAAAAAGATTCTAGATCACAGTGTTATAGTTAATCAAACCAAGACCAATCGATTGGTTAATATTTTATGGGGGAACTACCAATTCAAATAAGCTACATGAAAAATTAAGGATTTGTTGAGAGAGAAATATCCTCATATATTTTTTCCTAAGTGATGAATTTCATGGGAGAAATTCAGTTTTACAAGGAGTAGAATGCAACACTGGATGTCTTTATGAAATATTTTCTTAAAATAATTTTTATTCATCAGTAGATTTCTATGCACCCAATCATGAGTTTAAAAAAACTGATATATGCCCTTATTATAAAATTACTGTTATATCCTAGCCATTAGGATAGAGGGAATAATTATAAATAATTTATGAAAATATATATTGAATTCGTTGGATATCAATTATTTATGAAAAATATAAATCAATTAGATATAAATATTTTTGAGTTAATTATTTTTGTAATGAAATTAATGTGATATATTTTTGTTATATACTTTATAAAATATTTTTTTATATTCATCCAATTTATATTTTAGTTATAGGGTATGAATAAAACCCAATTCGATATATAAAAACATAATTTTTTAAAAGTTTAATTTTACATATTTTATTGTAGAACCCTTTTAAAATTATGATTTTGTCACATTAGTAATTTTTATATGAAAGCATAAAAATTTCATTTTTAAGCTGAGTATAAAAATTTACTTTGGATGAATTTATGATACTTTTCTGATAACTTTCAGGTTTTTATGAATATTAAAAATACACTAAATTTTAATTAAAAATAACTTTTTTTCATTGAAAAAATTTTTATGGTTAAATTATATTATTGGAAGGTTTCAAAGTATAAATATAAAATATTTTTTACCATTTATTATAATGTATATTATTGGAATAAATTCTATATTAAATTCAGATGTGAAAACATTTCAATATTTTGAAATATTTTACATTTTGAAACATGTTTTCTCATTTTAACAATGAGATTAATATTAAATTAATTTCTACGACTTTTGTGGTTTTAATTTTGAAAAATGCATTCTATATTTGGAATCAGTAGTTCAAAATTATATTAATAGGCTACATTTATTTTTTGGAATTATGAATTCTAACATTTTTAGTTTTTTTTAACCATGAATAAAGGTAAATTGGGAAATTAAGGGTAAAAAAATATTATAAAATTACCCCAACACATGTAAAAATACAATGGGATGACTAATTTCGGCCCTTATCATCTATTGTTCAAAATGAAATAACATAAAAACCACATGAATGTGAATATGACATGATTATAATAAAAAAAATTGATGGATAACTAAATTCAAACTTTATCATCATCTTTTCGAATTGGAATAACTTAATGGCCACTAAAATATTAATATGATATGAATATAATAAAAACTAATGAATGTCACATAATTTCACAATCTCATTTTAAATAATTATTCTAATTTTAATATATGTAATTCTATTATATAATATCAATTATAGATAGTATCTATAAATAAAAACGCATTACCTACTTCATAGAAATTTATTTATAATTTCTATAGATCATATAATTACAATGAAGGATGACACAATAGTGATGTAAAAATTCTTTTAATTATAGGAATATAAAAAATTGATTAAAAAATATTAAAATATATATCATATAAACAAATTAATGTGAGAAACAAATTTTCTAGGTGATTATGACATGTCATGAGTGTATTAAATATTTTTTTTCAAATTTATCTTTTGTTTGGATTTTAATTAAATTCAAATAAATGGATTGTGTCAAAATTGAAGTTGTTGGTATTTTATTAAAAAAAACTTTTATTAAATAATTTAGAATTCCTAAAAAATATATAAATATTATAAATTAATGATTGAAAGGTCTAAAATTTCATCAAATGTCCATTTATGTTCAATTAACACGATATAAGTAAATATTTATAACCATTAAATATTTATAATGTTATTACAAAAATTAAAATAAAATAGAATAACTAAGTGTCAATTAAAAAGATATGGTTTACATTGACCAAGTAACATGTCCAAAAGTTACTGGTTGATCAGATTAAAAACCTATATCACCATATCTTATAAATTGGGATATTTGGGGGAGTTTTGGTTAGTGTTTGATTTTATTATAAATTATTATTTATGGAGTTTCTAAACGTGACCCCATCTCAATTATAAAAGTGAACCTCCTATCTCATCTCTTCACTTCATTTTTTCCTTCAAGACCTGTCATCCCTAGAAAAATTTACTTCTAAACTTATTTATTTTCATTCTAGAGTTTTTGGTCATCTTCAAAGTTTACTGTAGTTCTCTAAGAAGAGATTTAGAGGAAGCATGTCGAGGAAGCGTAAATCACTTCAACCAATTCGTTCAAACATCTTTATTATTATAATTATTATTAATTAGTTGTTTCTTTATAAATTAATAGAATTAGTGTCACTAATATAATAATATGTTATTATAAATATAAAAAAACCATATTTCACCTTCTATTAGTCCTATGAAAAATTAAATAACCGTGCTTGTAAACGTACGACTTACTCTCTCCACATCCTGGTGTAATATATTTTTCACCACCACCTTACATGGATGGGTATAATGATGTAAATAATAACTATATATGATTATTATAACATGTTAATAATTCTAATATATTATACACCTTCCATTCCAATACTATTCAACAATTTTGGGAATGATATTATCGCTCGTGCGTACGTACGACATACCGTCTCCATGATGCGATGTGATTGATTCTACATGATATTCCATAACTGAATATTATATATATGAATTTAATGAGTAAATATGATATATATTGTACTAATATCATTCTATAATTGATTTTTCAATAACCTAATAATTAGAACATGAACATACTGACAAATATTGCATAAGAACATAAAGCAGTTAATATCTGAATAACGAGTGACAATGAAATGTTACTAACTGAAGGATAATAATATAAAAATATATTATATAATAAAAATATTATGATTATTTAATAATTAGATAACAGTATTTAAATCATTATATATGAGGTTCAGATACATATGATGGATATTAGACCATATGTACGGGATAACTTTGCCAGTCACATTTTTATCCAAGTCTGTTTATTCGGAAGTATTTACTGGGGTATATTTATCAAACACATACATGATTCCTAAATGTGTATTTAAAAATATTATTTATATCCTTATATAATTTTAGGAATAAATTTTTACCCATTGGTAAATTTTTACTAAATGGTTGAATGAAATCATTTTTTATTTTCAGTATAAGGTACTTTTTGACTATTTTTGGAAAAAGTACAAGAATAATGTTTTTTAACTTGTACGACATGAAATAATTTTTATTCATTCATAATTACTTATTTAATTATTATTCCCCTAAACTATTACAATGTTATTTTCACGTGATATGATTTATTCAAAAATTTTGTGGCATTTTGTAGAAGAAATTATTTTTTGAAAAAGAAAGAATATTTTCCACAATAATTATTTTTATGGGTTTTCTCAAAATTATTTTATATATAATACAATACTCATTAAATAGGGTTATATTTATATCCATGTTATTACTATGATTTTATTGTGTTTATGGTGTAATGTTAATTAGAAAATTGATTAGTTTTATATCAATTATGAAGGAATAATGTTTAAGAAACCCATTTTATTTCATGGGTTATGATATAGTGAATGTTTTAATGTTTTTATGTAAAACATAAGAATGGTATCATTATAATATGAGTGGGATAAATATCTCCCTCCAATTAGTTAGATAAATATTTATATCTCATGAGACAAACATGACCGGAATGGCATGTAAATCCAGTTCAGTAATATAGGGCTGGAACGTGGAGTGAACATGGTTCTGTAATGGACATTTTCCACTATGATGGTCTTGTAAATGAGACTTGAATAATATTAAATTATTTTCTATTAATAGGTGTGTATTAAACTAATTTTAATATCTTATATTATGACTATATGGATTACATTTCACTTTTACGATTTATCCCATGTCATGATATTATAATCGTTTATATGTTGGATAATATTTTCAAATGTTATGTTCTTATTATTATGAAATGATTGATATTTCCATTGTTTACACATATGTAGAATTTTCTCCCACCCTTTCATATGTTTCCTTTCCCCAGGTCATGAAGAAGGGTATTAAGTAAGATATGCCAAAAACAAGTATATTTTGTAAGGAATAAATGAGACACAATGTTGTTGTTTTAGGAAATATTTGTTTTTGTTTCCCAGTTTCTAATGACACTAAACCTATATGGCCCTGGATTAGTTTCTGTTATGTTTTGTAATAAATATTCTTAAAATTTTAAGATATATCTTCATGTAATTTTTGGTCTATTATATTGACATAACTTTTTAGTTTGTGATATTTTTTGACATTTGGTTTCATGGATTGACCTCTTTTTATTACCCATAATATTATTTTATTTTCTTTGATAACACTATTATTTTTCTTGGATTTTTTGGGTTTTGGTGATTACATTCAATGAAATGATTAGTGGGTCAGTTGATAATCTACTGATAAAAACATTATAAATATAGTGGGAACTCATTAGGATATTTGTATGATTATATAAGGGTTACTATAACGAAAGCCTCATTGGATCATGAGGGAATAAGATATATCAATTATATTAAGGAGGGAACTATTCTATACTAGGATATATTGATATGAGAATCTTTGTTGCATGTGTATTTTATACATTATGAAACTTGGGTATATTGTTATATTATAATTAATAGGATATGTTTATAAGTAAGATATTTTCACTTATCCTCTATATTTTACCACCATAATATTTTTATGCACATCCTCATAATCACTTGATCTCTATGAATCATGTTGAATGTTGGAATCTTACATGGCAATTAAACTTTTCTATATTGGATTACATGACACTTGTTTTGATGTACATGTGATTATTTCATATTTCTTTTTCTAGAAAAGTACCTTTTAATGTTGGGATGCATTTTTTAGATGAGTATTGTATCAAAATATAATGATTCAACATTATCAAGATTTGTGAGTTGGGATGGAGTGAATTGTATTTAAATTTTTATTTTGACTTCATTTGTATTAGTCAGTGTACCACCTAATATATAATTTTTTAATAATACCTAATATATAATTTTTTTTAGTATTTATCTATTATATTTTAATTAATTATTTACACTATTTTATTTAATGTATTAGATAGTGGAAACCCTCTTGGATCCATGTTTATTTTTTTAGTTATCAGGAATTTTAATTATATTGATGTGTTATAGTAAATTTTAGAATAAATCCTATCCTAAAAATTATATTCATTTTGATTAAATAGTATCATTGTAACTATTCTAGTCCCTTAATAAAATTCAGAATCATATGGCATGTGGGGAGAAATGACCATGTTCTGGTATCCCCCCCCCTATAATGGTTACAATTCAGTTGATCAAGGATGAAGAATTTGATTACTAACCACATTCAGTATGATATTAAATAAATCCTCTTTAAATTCTTCTATTTATTTATTCAAAAATTTATATTAGTAACATGAATTATTAGATTAAATATCATAATTTTCATATATATTTTTAAAATAAATTGTATAAATGTCAATAATATTATTTAGGAATATATTTTGACGTATTTCAAATCTAGTGATGATGTGAGATATCAAAAATTTTATCATGGACTTCTTTCATATTTTGGATAACAATAAAACATCATCACATTAGGAAAATAGTTCTTTGGAGGTGATGATAAAAAATAACGACCTAATTGTTTTTGGTGGGTAGGGGACCATGTTATATATCCCTTATTTGGAAAATGGTCAAGATTTTATTATACCACTCAACAACTATAGGGTTGATATTTTAAATTTTCTTAAAAAAGACATAATTCAAAATTCATTTGGAGTTATATAATGTCATGCATTATTGAAGGCCAAAAGTACACATGCCTTCTTATTTGGTGAGAGACATTGGTTTTTTTTATAATGAGGAATTTTAATAGTAATGACTTATTTAATAATATTTTGGGGCCATTATAATTTAGTGTAACTAATAAGTAACCTATAAAGTCATCAATTATAAAATATTTTCTACATATTTTAGTCATCACAAAAGAAACACATTGCTTATTATTTAGGACTATTCCAATTATTAGCTCCCCCTGATGCATGACTACATTTTATAGATAATTAATTACCAGTTACATTAAATTTGTTTAATCATTAGTCAGTGGAGTTAAGTACCCATTTTATATAAGCGTTCTAAAATATTCATATAAATGATAATTACATAATCATGGAATATATTACGAATGGTAAAATCATCTTGATGTTGATTAACATATGTCATGGAAATGTTGTATGATCTGTATACTTGAGAATTCCAAAAACATTGATTATAAGATAGTACTCTTTCTATGGGAAATTGAGCCATGAGTTTTTGTATGTGATCATAAAAGGGCATCACTTATTCTTTCCTAATGTCATACTATTCATTGAACTATCTTATCATTAATTTGTAGTTTCATTTCAAATTTATTTGACCATCTTATAGGTGTCGACTTAGTTCAAAACCTATGATACGGGTTTGATATTATACCTCATTGTCATGCACCCTTAAAATAAAATTCAATAGTATGTCCAGATAATAATTACTAGAGAAATAAATACAACATCCAAAACATAATGTATTATGTTGTGAGCCCTCTATTCTCATTACAGTTATAATTTAATAATAAATATTAATGTAAACCTCTAATATTTAGGAATCTTTATTAATAGAGAATATATCATTGCTAAGGATCATTATATCTAAAGGTGATTCTTTTAGGGAAAGATACACAAAAAAACTCTAGTAATAAATGACCTTGGGTCCCCTTAAAAAATACAAATTGAATTTAAAAATGATGATAAAAACATCTAATTTTCTAAACCATTAAATCAAAATGAAATGAATATGAATTTATATCAAAGGATCAATTCAGGTGATTATGTGATCTTTATGGTGATGAAAATAATTATGTTTCTTGTTCACTATAAATATCAATGATATGAAATGTTTTTGAACTGTTGTATATCTACTATAATCCATAACATTTGTTTGGATGATGTAAAAAAGGTTGTTTTCTTTTCCTACATTATTACTGTAGTAAATACGTGATCCATGGGATCATTATGAAATATCTACATAAAAATTTCTTGCACTACTTCTATAGGAGAAATTAAAATAGGAGGATACAAAAAATATTTTTAGAGATTATGAATCACACATTGGAATTCTCCATCCGATTGATAAGTTTCACTATTATTAATTAACTTCATGAAGGGTAAATATTTCCCACTATGTTTTAAAATAAAACATATAATGTTTAAAAATTGTCTCTAAAATCCTCTCCATTCATGAATATTTCAAGGAGGGGAAATTTTAAGTATTATTTTTGTTTATCTGGAACAAATACTACCCCAAAATTGAAACCAATGAATTATAATAAATTTTCTTGATGTCCCAATGACATTTATTTTCTATTAACTCATTCTCTTTTTTTGGAATTATAGTTTTGATAAACCTATTATAAATTAAAATTATGAAATAGGTACCTCCATGACATTATAAACAGATCTTCAACATATAATATTACCATTATTTCAAGAAGAGGTTTGTGGATATGGTTAATTTCTATCTAATAATTAACTTAACCATTATTTCAACCAATGGAAATCAACCAATATTGGTATAAGTTTTTAGGTACCATAATTTTAGTGGTTTCAATACCTTCAGGGACCATTTAAAATTAATTGTATGGATAACATCAATTAATGAATAAGAGATCTTTAATGAAATATATGACATCAATATATAGTTATGAAATTATAATATTGAAATTTTCCTTTAGATAATGATGGTTTATGTTTATTAACATAATGAACAATCTGATTTTTCCATTATTTCTTAGAATGAATAATACCAATAAATAATTTGGGGTACTTAACCTCTTGGATGATATATATTTTCATCAATAAATAAACATTAACAACTATATTGGAAATATAATATAGGCATTTACATATTGTTAATTATTCATAACCATGATGGTCAAATCATATAAACATGTGATTAAAAACTACTTCTTGATCTAATCCTTGAATTTATATGTAGTTCAATGTGAAGATGTACTAGTGTTTCTCAGGGATGGTTAATGTTTCCTATGATGTTTGTGTCACCTAAGAGGGGGTGAACCAGTGTTAAAATTTTAATGAATTAAAATTTTCCAATTTAAATTACCCTCAGTATTTGAAAGTATATTTTTTAACCCATATATAGATATTATTTTAATAACCATTAACAAATTAACCACACTTGCATGATGGAAAATAAAATGGGAATGTCCCAAATAATTTTTATATGGTTCTCCCCCAATGCAGGTGGCTACTACTTTTTTTGTTTGAGTATAGTTTGATATATAAATATCTACATTATTATATTATTTTATATAATGGGATATTTCCCAAAAATATTTTAATTTTTTCTAATATGTTATTTATAATGGATCCTTCTATTTTAAAGTATCCAAACTTTCTCTTTATATTGGTTCCCAAATGTGTACTATGGGTCCTCCAAAATATAGATGGTCAGTTCAACAATCATCTAACGATATTACTACATAAAAATAATTAGATCATATTACTCATGAAAAGAATTTTACATCTCATAGTTTTTCAAAAATAGTTTCATCCTTATAGACATTATTATTTTACCCTATATCACTATGATATTCAATCATAGTATCTCATAAACTCTTAAGATTCTCTATATAGATTATGAATAGTATTATTATGCTGCTCGGTCTCCCTCTAAAAAATTAAATTCTTATCCTATATCATATTTTATAATATATATATGTCTATTAAAGGGTTTCTTATTCTTATTTTATGGAAGAATGTTATCATATGATTATTATTTGACCATGTTTTATCTTCTCATTATAATTCCTCAATGAAAATGTTCTTCTCTTCATAAATTTGATCTGCATCTCCCATCAATAATATTAGTTTTAATTTCATCACAATTTATGACATATAATGAAATCCACATGAATATTGTATCGAGTTCTCTCAATTACTTCATCTGTCTTACTACTTTTGTCTCCTTTATATCATATACAACATGAACATATTATCTATATTTGAATTGGAAAATCCCAATTAAATTTGGGGGGCATAATATTGTAAAATAATTCTTATTTATATCTCATTTTAACAATTATGTAATACTCATTCTCTATATTCCCTATTATAACAAAAATTATCATGATTATTCTACTCTAAAAAATATATTAGCACTTAATATCTCCCTTATTACATGCTCAAAAATCACCACATCATGGAAGATCACATCATTTTGTGACTGTATTCAAATATGAAATTGATGAAACCATATGACATCAAATATTGTGTGGTATTCATCAACTTATCATTTCATAGACACTATGACATGGCCTTACCATTCATTTTATGGTTAAATATTATATTCCATAACTATATTTTTCTAGTTCCAAATCCTCTCCCTTCATTACATTGTAAATTTATTTCCATGGTGTGAATATCATTATTTTTGAATTAATAAAAATTTATTTGAGTATTTCTATGTTTTTTTATTGAGAAAAATATTTATTATCATCTAATTTAACTTCTAGATTTATATTTTATATAATCATCATCCATTGAAACATGGATAACTTTATATTATTTAAAAAGATAATATTTATTATGATTAAAATTATTCTTACGTACCTCAGTATGTATTTTTTTTATTTAATGTTCAGATGGTCTAAAAGTGACTCCAATATATACACTCCCTGTAATAATTTGTTGCACTATATTCTTGATGACTCTTATGTATGTATCATAGTGACTCATACATAATAACTGAAATTCAAAATTATATTTTATATCTCATGATTTAGGTTCAAGTATTATATAAAGGACTCATATGCTTACATCTCTTGACCTTTATCTATACTCATTCGCCTGTTAGTAATTTTATTATGTAACTTACATGTTTATATAATTAATTCAAAACTAAATCAGCACATCTCAATAAATCACTAATCATTCCTAAAAAATTCAAAATAACCTTAATTATCTTTAAATAATGATATTATTTCTCAAATCAAATCAACTTCATTCTGAAATCTAGGCAACCTAAAAATACTCTTCATTGAGTATTTTAATAATTCTCTACTATATCAAAAAACTTCATCATCATTTCAATATTTTTCAATTAATAACATAAGTGTTATTATTAATTTAATACAATAGTAATTATATAAATTAATAAATGGATGGATTCTAAATATTTTATACATCCATGTAATTCACCTTTAAATATAAATTAATTTTCAATCGCAACATGTTATGCTAACTAATACAGACTTTTTAGATCTGTATAAAGAAGTTATTCCTTTGAATAATTGTAGTATCTTTTGTTCCTTTGTAGTCCTTTTCCATTATCATAAAACATAAATTATTTGAATTTGAATTTCATTCTTTGAGAATTAAAATTGAAATATTATTCACTATCTTAATTTCCACTAACTCATCATAGTAGAAACATATTTACCTCTAACAATCAATATTTTTGTCGTATGTTATTCATCTTCATTGGGATCTACATCATCACCAAACATTACTATAAATTGACTTGTAATCTAATTGATATATTGAAAAAAATTATATCCAACGATTTTATCTTTCTTCATTACCATTCAATAGGTATCATGAATCTCCCCTTTGTATTTGTTTTCAATTCCCACTTAAATTTTAGTGTCGATCTTATTTTCCCCCTTCTGGGTAAAAATTGAAAAGCTTATAGTGTAAGGTAATATCTCTCTCATATAGATGTTTATTACATGATTTGAAATATAAAATTCTCCCATTTACTAAATGTATATCTGGACTATCTTGAGAGAAGTATGGAATCACATTTCTATTTTTCATATTCCATAAATTAACTTACTCTTATCCTATGCAGGAAACTCTCGATATAGAAAACATGATTGATCTACTTAGACATCAATGTTTTCCATAAAATGTATAATATGTGATACATATATCGATTAAATATTTTGTGGGTCGATTCAAGAAATTTCAGATATGAACATGTACACTAATACATAATAAAAACCTTAAAAACATTCAAGTGAATGAATTGTTTTCATATTTGAAGTTATATCATTACTGGAAAAATGGTTTATTGCGATGAGTCATTTGTGATGGGGTCCCATCGCAGTTGTCCTATTGCAGAAAAAGGCATCGCAACTTTTATTTTTTGTGACAGACCGTCATAAAAACTTATTATTTCCAACGGGAAGTAGACCCAACTCAATTAACCCTCGAGATATGAAAAAAACCCTTCTGTGACAGACCATCTCAAATGGTTCAATATTAAACAAATAAAATAATCAACAAAATAATATTTCTAATAATATAATATTAATATAAATAAAATTATAATATTAAAATTAAAAGAATAAAAATATTTATAAAACAATAAGTATAATATAATATTAATATAAAAATAAAAATATTAATATTTGTAAAATAATATTATTTATAAGATAATTAATTAATATAATAACCTTAATATTAGTATTAATGAAATAATAATATTAGTAATATATTAAAAACCCGAGTATTGATAAAAATATAAATATATATTAGTTAATAAAATAATGAATATGTTAAAAATTTAAATAAATAATTAATACTATAATTTTCAATACAATATAAAACACACACTATTTAAAATATTAAATAGTTAATATTACAAAAAAATACATTCAAATTTTTCATCATAAAATAAATATACATCACTGGTCTGGGGGGATCATCTAGGGGAGTTAGAGGAAATGGTGGAGAGAACTCCATCCAAAAACTGGGAGTCAGACCTTGCATATACTACATCTGCTCCCGCTCCTGCTCCTAATATCATCGATGTGTCTCATCATACATCTGATACTGATGTTGCTGCTGTATGAACTCTTCCCACTATTGCTGCTACCACTGACACGTCTCCTCCTTCTACCTTTACATAGTCTCTATAAGCTCACTTTGATCTCACAGCTGCTCCTGAAACATTGCATGAGATGATTATGACTCTATGTGATCTCCTCTCAAGCTGGATTTTGACATCGCAGAGATGCCATAAAACCCCAAGGGGTCACCCGAGAGTCAATCCCAACAACTCAGCCTTTCTCGAAGCCATACTAGGTTCCTTGCTTCCATAATAACTCATCAAATCATGGGGTAATAGTCTAACCTTCCATCGCGGACTGACACTCAACATCTGTTTGAGACATCACGACCCCATATGACTCCGTCAATTATAATTTAACATTAAAATAGTTTAAATATTAATTGTAGATAAATTTAAAACTCCAAAAAAACATATACTGGACACAAACTGATGCTTGTGAAAACATCCAATCTCCCTAGTGGCTGGATTATTATACATCTTCCTAAAAACATTGTGCTCCATAATATCGGGCTGTAAAACTACTAATATGAATATAAAATAAACCGTTTACATTAATGTTATATAAAATATTTTAAAAAATTTATTTATCATATTCTCTCTATGTGTACTAAGATTAAAACTACCAGATCGATGTTTGATCTCATGTGTCCCTCTATTTTCCTACCTGCTGATGATCTACTCTAAAACCACCTACACAAATAGTGTGTACATAATCCATCCAAAAATATAGATTAATTATAATCAGGTAAGTGGACACAAAATGTATCATCAAACTCATGCTCTACTACTTTATCCATTTCATTTCATTTCAATTTGTGAAAAACCTGAGCGTAACGCAAATACATATATCTTTTTTATACCTTCGAAAAATCATCAGGCATGCTCCCCTCAATAGGATACCATAATCCCTAAAAATAATTTAGTATATTAAGTTATTAATTAAATTAATTTTATAATAAATATTATTTATTTACATTCCAACCAATGCTCAGACATGCACTATTGAACATCAATGGGAATATGATCCCATGAAACCCATTCATAAAGAAAAATAATAGCACCATATAGTGCTCCCCTATCAAACAGTTATATGCATAAATATGTGAAAAACAGAATAATTAATCAAAAAATTAGAATATAAATTAATTGATTAAAAGTAACAATAATTCCTAGGTAAATATACCTCTACATGTGTAGATCGAACCCAAGATGTAGACATTTCTCGAGTATTGGGTTTGGAATTATCAGTCGGGCAAGAACATGACCGTCAAAGTGCCCCCAAAATTGCCAACAGTCTAAGGGTTGGCGGATTCAACCTCTTTCTCATCTAAAGATAGATCAGCCTCCATTTACATATAATATAGGCCATCATCCTTCTAATACATTAAATTATTGTTGTTAGAAAACTATTGAAAATAAATATTTTATATAGATATATATTATATATGATTATAAATAGAATTTTACTATATCTATGTCACTCTTCATCCTCATCTTCATAACTGTTGATGTAAATTTCTTTATCTTTCTCCTTACTGTCATCAATTTCCTTATGAGTTTCAGTTTCATCATCTCTTGTCATTTCAAATTTAGTTGTAACATCAATAACATCATCATCACCATTGGCTCTTAACTATGGGGTTTCATCAATGATATTCGTGTCTCTTTTTTAAAAAGATAGATTCAGAGAAGTCTCTTTAAAAATTTCAATTCATTTCACTTTTGATAAACCAAATTCAATTTGACTAAACTGATTCTCTCAAGATTTAATTTTTATTATGCTCCACCATTCACCCAACTCCCTTGAAATATCACAATAATTTTCATAATAAATTTGATGTTCTTGATGAACCAATAAAAATTGTAGATTTAGTATAAGAAGAATATCATAATTAATACCACTAATTTTGTTGATCGAATGAAAACACAATCCTCTATTAGTATCGAACCACTGACACTTAAATACTGATATGTAATTTTTTCCAAGATAACACAGTTCAATGATTTTTTCCAACTTTCTGTATAATTCAACATCAATTTCTCTATGATGTGATCGTCTCAAGAAAACACCAATTTTTATTTATTTATTCCCCATAGGAACATGTATGATATAAGAAACCATTCACCACATATTTATTATAATATTTAACTATTTTTGATGGTGGGTTACTCAATACAGATAATTGATTATCAATTTTATCGGCATTTTGAGATACCTAAAATGTTGTAAAAAATTATCATGGTATTAAATTCAATTTTTTTGTTCAATGAAAAATAATTTATGTTACTAGTTTTTGAAACCGGTAGGATTTTTTGGGCGTCGTTCTTCTAGAGTAGTTGCTGTAATTTGAGGAAAATGTTTCATAATAAGTTTATTATATAACCTATAAATAAAATATGATTAATGTATTGTTATAAAAATTATAGAATAAGCGATAAGAGCACTTAAAGTAAAAATGGTGCAATTTTTTCATTATTGAGAACAATATATATATGATCTCTGTGATGTTCATCATCAGGAATACATCATTCATGACTCCACCAAATCCTTGTTCAGGCTAATGGAAAACTTATAATTGATTTCTCATGTCATCATCAAAATTTCCCTCGTTACGGCTCATGCGGTTGTGGTTTGGAGGATATTCAGATTGAATGTAATGAGAGTAGAAAAAAATAACCCCTCTTGAAAATATGCTTCTACAATTGAGCATTCAACTGATTCTCTGTTACATACTTTTTTTCAATTTCTGTATGCATCTCTCAAATGGTTACACACATCAGAACTGTACTAATTAAAACTAGTTATTATTAATTTCAGGTATTTTTTAAGAAATATTCTTATTTATCTGAAGCATAATTTTTAAGGGATTGGCGACAACTCTTTTTCCCGAAGACTCATCCCTCGAAAAATTATGCGACTAAAGGTAATATGAAAAATCTTCACCAACGTACAAATATCTATTTTCATATACATGACTATGGAGAGTTGGGGGCTCAATGCACATCTCTCCATGTTCTCGCACATATGAAAATTCATATCCATACATCAGATTAGAGTATTCATGTTGATTTCAGTCGCAAAAAGTTTTATGTGGATGAGACGTCAGGCAAAAAACCCTCTTTTGTCCGAAAGATCACCGCCTTGCAACTTTCTCTCAATGAAATCACTATGAAATATCATCTCCGATGTATTCCTTAACAGATTTTTCATATTGATTTCAGTAGAATAATGTTTCAAGGATCTGAGGTGTCGATCAAAAGGAATGTTGCCAATCCACTAGAAATTGTGCCAGTTTATCAATGTATTCAAATTTATAATAATTTATTATGATTAATATGATTAATTACTAATTCATTCAAATCAATCCTTATTATTCCTAATTACTCCAAATTATTCATAATTATTTTTAATTATTCTTATTTATTCCTAATTATTTTTAATTATTCTTAATTATTGTTAATTATTCCTAATTATTTCTAATTATTATCATTTCTGCTAATTAATCCTAATTATTTCTAAATAATCCTAATTATTTATAATTAATTCGAATTATTTCTAATTAATTCAAAATATTTTTTATTAACCCAAATTACTATTAATTAATTCAAACTATTTCTAATTATTGTTTATTATTGCTAATTATTTCTTATTAATGCTAATTATTGCTATTTATTTTCAATTATTTCTAATTATTCCTAATTTTTGCTAGTTATTGCTAATTATTCATAATCATTTCTATTTATTGCTAATTATTCTTAATTATTGCTAATTATTTCTATTTATTACAAAATATTTCTAATTACTATTATTTCTTACTAATTATTTATATTTATTACTATTTATTACAAATTATTACTAATTATTACTAATTATTACTAATTATTACTATTTATTAGTATTTATTACTATTTATTAGGATTAATTACTATTTATAATCATTTATTACTATTTATTACTAATAATTATTTAATTATTAGTAGTTAGTACTAATTAGTACTAATTAATAAAAATTAATACTAATTATTACTAGTTATTACTTGTTGCTACATGTTATTACCAGTTATTACTAGTTATTACTAGTTATTACTAGTTTTTGATAGACATTTCTAGTTATTTTTAGTTATTGCTACTTATTGCTACTTATTGCGACTTATTGCTACATATTGCTACATATAGCTATATATTTCTAATTAGTGCTAATTAGTGCTAATAATTTTCAATAATTCTTAATTTCTCTTAATTATTTCTAATTATTCTTAATTATTGCTAATTATTTTAGTTATTTCTAAATATTCAAAATTATTGCTAACTATTTCTATTTATTCCTATTTATTTATAATTATTCATAATTATTCCTATTTATTCATATTAATTCCTAATTAGGACTAATTATTTCTAATTATTGTTAATTATTACTAATTATTGCTAATTAGTACTTACTATTACAATTTATTACAATTTATTACTATTTTTTACAAATATTTACTAATTATTTCTAATTATTATTATTAATTACTAATTATTACTAATTATTACTAATTATTACTAATTATTACTATTTATTGATATTTTTTGCTATTTATTACTATTTATTTCAATTTATTAAAATTTATTACATTTTATTATAGTTTTTTACAATTTATTACAATTTATTACTAATTATTAATTTTTTTTGCAAATTTCTACTAATTTATCCTAATTAATATGAATTAATCCAAATTATTAAAAATTATTAATATTTATTACTATTTATTAATTATTATTACTATTTATTACAGTTTATTACTATTTATTACAATTTATTATAGTTTGTTACAATTTAATACTAATTATTTCAATTTATTTCTAATTATTATAAAATTTATCTAATTGTTACAAATTATTTCTAATTATTACAAATTATTTCTAATTATTTCTATTTTTTATCATTTTTATAATTAATTCAATTTATTGCTGATTAATACAACTTATAACAAATTAATACAATTTATTGCTAGTTATTAAAAATTATTAAAAATTATTAAAAATTATTATTAATTTTTATAATTTATTTCCAATTAACACATACATATAACTATTCAGGAAAATAAATACTGAAAAACAAATATCTAAATCAAATTTAATTAATTTACATCTAATTACCAAAAAATATAAATATTTTAAAATAAAATACATTCACTAAACAATAAAAAATAGATAAATACCTTCATACTTTTCATGACCCGTCCTCGGGGCCCGTGTCGTGACTACCCCACACCCGCCTTCCATAGGCTAGGGGCTGACGACTAGCACCAATGGCGTAAAACCCGTAAAAAGGGAAGGCATTGCCTTTAGAAAAGTAAACAACACAACAGAGTATACAATAGAAGTAAGCACTAAGTAATACTAAATACAAAAGTAAGTCATAAAAGTAAAGGGGCCGGAAATACAAGCTCAACAGTATGTACAGTACAACTGAACAACTAGTACAACTGTAGTAAAGTAAAACAGCTACCATTGAGTCATCCTACGGAAATCCCACCTGAAGGGTATGTACAGATGGCCTCCTTAACACCTCAAGTCCGACCGTCCGCTTCGTGTACGTCTCACCAAGTGGTCCACCTCCGGGTACTGTCCATCTCCACAAGTCTCTACCTCGATCAGTGTTGTCCGTCATCTACATCCAACACAATGTAGTGCGGGCCTAGCCTGTGCAAAGGTGAGCATACGATACTCAGTAGGGACCCCAAGATCCCCAAAGGTCTACCAGCTTCCACGAAAGATAAACCACAAAATAAGGATACACTAATGAAGTACCAACTAACTCTACATACGTATATGACCATACATATACCTAAGTTATCAATCACAGTTCAACTCCATCTCTCGAGCCCAATCACAACCGAGTCCACATAGGATAGTAAGTCAATCACATCGATGATAATTATTGAAAGTCAAGACTTAGCTCACACATGTATACATCTTTCATATTGCAATATAGATAATCAGATGTAGTCACTCTTTTATCTAAGTTGTCGGACCCACATAGGATAATAGACCAGCTACTGTGTCAGACCCACTCAGGATACTAGAACAGAAGTCAAAACTATCGGACCCACGTAGGATACAAGAATAGTAGTCATCGCTGTCAAACCCACTGAGGATTCCAGTACAGTAGTCATCACTACCGAACCCATGGAGGATTCTAGTATTGTAGTCGTCACTATGAACCCATGAAGGATTCCAGTACAATATACGTCACTGCCGAACCCAAGGATGATTCCAGTACAGTAGTCGTCGCTGTCGAACCCACAGAGGATTCTAGTACAATAGTTGTCGCAATTGCAGCCAGCTCTAGGGTTTCTGCACACAGCACACCTGATTCTGGGAGGGTCCACTCCTCGAGTCAACGTTCGATACATCAAATATCATGAAGTCCTGAGTTGATGTATCCCGATGTTTTGTCTCGTCAAAATAAACCAAACGTGACAGACAACACGTCAATCGAAGGCTCGGTCTGAGAGTTATTCGATTTTCCATTCAATGGTCCCGGTTGGAATTACACTCATACCAAACCCATCCGTTTTCCAAATTCTTCCAAAACCCACTTAGAGTATTGCAAAAGGACTGCCTCATCTCAAGGGTCCCAGTTTCGCAGATGGCGCGTCGATCAGATGCTTGGTCGTGAAGTTATTCACTTTTAAGTGAAACGAGGCCGGCCCGTCAAGCCCGGTGGCTGGCGGGTTGGCCCATCTAGGCTTGGAAGGTCCTACTCATCTAAGGGGTCGACCTGACCGGATAATGCGCGGCTCAGCCCGGTGGGGCACGGACCGGCCCGTGGAAGGCGGGCCAGCCCAACTAGCGTGGCCCGGCCCGCGGCTCGGCCGGTTGGCCGCACAGGTGCGGGGGGCGCCCCCCCCCCCCCCGACTTGCCGAACTGGTGGTGCCACCCTCCTGTACGGCCGGCCAAAGCCGACCGGTATTCCTGGAACGAGCGGCCCACATACCGGGCCATTGTCCTCCCGTGTGGCACCTGCGGGTGTCGCGGCCTCCTCCAACCCGGCCAGCTGACAAGCCAGCCCGTTCGTCTTCCAAAGCGGCCTATTGAGAGCGGGCCACAGTCCTCCACAGCACGGCACCATTGGGCGTCATAGTTCCTCTACCCCGGTAGGATATGGCCGGCCGGTTCTTCTTTGGCCGAGCGGCCTGTGGTTGCGGGCTGCGGTTCATCCGCACGCATCTGGCGTGCGGCCACCACTATCTCCGGTCGCTGTCGCTTCCGGTTTTCGTCGCCTCTCCCGACACCACTTCCATCTCCAATATAAACTTGGATCAACAGAGGATCGTGAGGCTTTGATTTTTTCGGGCCCACGCCCTCTGCGTTAGGTGATATCAAGATGCCAAGACGAACACTTGAATTCAACAATGACAAGAGTGTAATTTTATTAAACTAAAATTATTTAAACCCCCTACCTCAATCAAGGTTTGTTCATCGTAGAGGCAGAAAACGGTGTCGCTCCGCCAACATCGAAGGAACAAACATCGTCGTTCGTGACATTCCCCATGATGGAGTCTCCTCCCTTGACGTAGAGGAAGAAATAGGTTGAAGAAGTTGCTTCACGTCCTTCGAGTCATAGAGCATTATTCGCGTTCTTCGTGGAAGAACTCTCCCTTACTAAATCTCCCCAAATCTCTTAACACAATAAGTGCCAAAAACAAAATAATAGCCTAAGCTATTATTTCAGTCACCCATGATTTTCAAATTTTAAACACTTAAATTAATGAATTAATTGTGATTTAAATTAATTAATTAGAGGTGTTTTTCATAATAATGTCAACAAGTGGAAGGTGGAGAGTTTAACATTAAGAGAGGGGAGTTGTCAGAATTAATGAAGGGGAGTTATGAGGTGTTTAATGAAAGTTAAAGGGTTAGGGGCTCGTGTGGTCCCCACCACACATCATCCTCTCATGGGAGGTTATGTGGGGGTGGGCCCCACCTATAACTTCCCCTTATAACAAATAACCAACTCTTAAAACATTAAATTTTGTACAAAAATTTTATTTAACTTAATATAAATCCCCAAAAATTAACCTCTCCTCTCGAGCAAACACAACTACGGTAAAGGTCCCCTTAAGTGAATAATGGTGTTTCGAGTTCATTGGTGGCTTCAAATTTCAATTCTGAGAACCGGTTCAATAGATAGAAAAAATTTCATGTATGTTTACTGAACGTACGCAAACAAACATCATAAATTGATTCTAGTCACACCGAGCCTTGGAATCAGGTGCCTTCAAAAACCGAGGACTCGTAAAATTCCAAAGTATTTATGAAAAAACATTTCCATGAAATTTCCGGGTCTTTAAATTACTCCCACCTCAGGAATTTACGACCCCGTAAAACTACGACAGATACTAGGGAAACAAATGGGGTTACTGAACATGAATTTGAGCCTCTCGCTCCCACGTGCTCTCCTAGAGGTTCCTATGCTTCCAACGAATGCGCAATAGAGGAATCAACCATCCATGTAGGACCTGATCCTATCAATACTCGATCTCCACTGGGACCTCTGTGAATGTCACCTCATCATAGATGTCCAGCTCCTCATGGTCGACGATGTGGGACGGGTCATACACGTATCTCGTCGGATGAGATACGTGGAAGATGTCATGCTCCCGATGCAACTGAAGTGGAAGGTCTAGGTTATAAGACACCTCGCCTACTCTTCTAAGGACCTAGAAAGGTCTGATGAAATGTAGAGATAACTTTCCACCCTGACCAAATCTCCATAGACCTCAATGAGGTGAGACCCGTTGGAAATCGTGGTTTCTATCCTCGAACTCCAGTGGTCTCCGTCTCCTATCAGCATAGGACTTTTGTCTGCTCTATGCAGTTATCATCCACTCCTGGATGATCTGCACCTTCTCCGTCATAGCCTGAACCATCTCTGGTCCTACAAGTGTGGACTCCCCAGATAAATTCCACCACAGAGGTGACCTACATGGTTGTTCGTACATTTCCTCGTAAGGGTCCATCCCAATGGTGGAGTGGTAGTTATTGTTGTATGCAAACTCCACAAAGGGTTGGTGATCCTCCCAGCTGCGACCATAGTCGAGGAAACATGCACGGAGCATGTCCTCGAGAGTCTAAATGGTCCTCTCAGTCTATCCATCCATCTACAGATGGAAGGTGGTGCTCAAATGAAGCAGCGTCCCAAAAGCCTCCTGTAACCCCTTCCATAGCCGGGAAGTGAAACAGGAATCTCGATCGGAGATGATATTCGATGGCTCCCCATGAATCTGTACGATCTACCAAATGTAGAGGTGTCCCAAGCTCTCTACAGAGCCCTGCTCTCTGATCGGTAGGAAGTGGGCCGACATGGTGAGTCGGTCTACAATCACCTAAATAGAGTCATTCCCTCTAGATGTACATGGAAGCCCCATCACAAAATCCATGGATATCCCATCCCACTTCCACTACGGGACCTCTAAGGGATGCACCAAGCCTACTGGTACCTGGTGCATCATCTTCACTTGCTGAAAAGTGAGGAATTGTGAAATGAACTCTACTACTGCCTTCTTCATGCCCGACCACCAATGCTATCGTCTGAGGTCTTCATACATCTTCTCCACTCCTGGATGTACCGATAGAGGGGAAGTGAGGAACTCCCTTAGTACCTCCTCCTATAGTGCAACTGGTACCATGGTACGTCCCCTGAAAAAAATGACGTGCTCCCCTCCTTCAGAGAATCCATCGGGCGCCTGCCTTGTGGATATCTGAGCATGTCGCATCTCACAGTCATCGTCCCCACGCTGCGCCTCTCTGACTCGCTGATGTAGTGGAGGAGTGACTGCGAGGGACTGAAAAAAGGCTACCACATCGCTATCCACAAAGGATATCTACAATGTGACCAGCTGCTCTGTCATCTCTCCTAGCAGGTGAATGACTGATCTCCTTCTAAGAGAATATGCTACAATGTTTTCCTTCTCAACAGTATAGACTATCTCGAAGTCATAGTCCGGGAGGAACTCGAGTTAATTTCATTATCTCAGGTCCAGGTCCTTCTACAAGAGACACACCTAAGACTTTTGGGATTAGAGTAAACCATAAACCGTTCTCTCAATGAACTATGGGTGTGACTAGCCATTTGTAAAGACCTCAAATACACCCTTTTTCGCTTACGTCATACAACAGCTGCTATGATTTGTCCTTTGCCGAAAAGAGAAATCCAGTATCATACCCTAGATGAACCACGTTCTTTGCCTAATACAATCAATCCTGATATCAACGATACTATTTCATGCCATGGACGACATCGTAGGGCCTTGACACTACTACCAAGATATCCAACCATTACTCTAACCTCCAAGGGTCGAGTCACACTATCGGCACCAATGTGTGGTCACGGGGTCTCCTCTAGTAGGAAAATCGAATATGAGGGTCAAGTCAATGGTTTAAACAATAACCTCTCAGTATCAACAATACTAAAAGGGCAGGGAAGCAAAAAACACAAGGAAAAGTGTCTTTTAATACTGCAGCTCAAAGTACAATGACACAAAGCATCTACAAAAAACGACAACAACAAAGCTAGTCCCGCTCCTATCAACTTTCTGCTCGATTATCTCCTCTGGCACATCCTCCCACTCCCGGAAGACCTCCACGATCGAACCTCTGCCTCTACCTGGAAGGTTCCTCCATTTCCTTCTAGTCATCTTCTAAACGGGACGGGCAGTCTCGAGCCATGTGACCCTGCCAGACGCATACATAGCACTGCCTGCTCCTCGTATAGCTGGATCTATTTCATGTGCCCCACACAACTAAACCCGTATCTTGAGGTCTCCCACCTGTTGGCCTAGTCCTCTTGGACCTCTGCGACATCTGTCTACTACCGACTATAGAAGACTCTGCTACGTGTCGCCCTGTGGTGGGTCTCGCCACTGGTGACTGATCAGTGAGAAAAATATCCACTTGAAGGGCTCTTTCTAGTACCCCCTCCTACGTCGGGATATTGAGGGAGATCATCAAAGCCCTGATCTCATGCCTGAGTCCCTGCTCGAAGGTCTGGGCCCTGAATAACGGGACTCATACCATTTCTGTGGAGTAACGTGAGAGGTCAGTGAACCTCGCTGAGTACTGAGCTATTATCATGCCGCCCTACTCTAGATTATGTAACTCCTGAATCCGCACTGCAGGAAGGGTTGATGGTACAAACTCTGCCCGAAACAAGCTCTCAAAATCTGTCCAGAGTAGTGATGCCTCGTCATGAACCTGGATCATCAGGCTCCACTATCTACCTACTGCTACGTGTAGTAGACTCGCAACAAGAATCACCATTAGGTCGACTGGTGTCCCTACCAATCTAAAAACTATGATGACATCGTCCAACCAATTCTCAACTGCCTGGGGGTCTATCTCTCCGCAGAACCTAGGCAGACTCTATCGCTGGAACTCCTGCAACGCACTCAGACAGCATTCACTCTCTACTGTTGGGGCTGGGGGTATCGGTGGGCCAGTGGGTAGTGGTACCAATGGTGCCTCCGCTGTGATGGGGCCCTAAATCGAGGCCTCATCACTTGGTGGGCTACCATCTCATACGTAACTCGGAACCCCAGCTGGATACCTTGGTGTGGCCATCCTAAAAAGAAACAGGTGTGCCGCGGTCATAACAATATACCTGGTGAGCTGACACAAAGTAATCACAAAGAAAAATTTTCAAAGGAAACACACACACAATCAGTGTTTTCATGCATTAAGTCAGAAATCAGAGGTCAGGGTCATATTGTATGGATACGTCGGTCACTACACCAACACTAGACTTCCTGGACTGAAAACCACACTCAATACTCTTAACACTATTGATTCATAGTAATATAGATCAGAGTCCTACGTTCTACGGTAGAACCGAATCCTCTGATACCAATTTTTCATGACCCATCCTCAGGGACCGTGCCGTGACTACCCCAAGCCCGCCTTCCATAGGCCAGGGGATGGCAACTAGAACCAAATACGTAAATCCCATTAAAAGGAAAGGCATTTCCATTATAAAAGTAAACAACACAACAAAGTATGAAACAGAATTAAGAACTAAGTAATACTCAATAAAAAAGTATGTGCTGAAAGGAATAGGGCCATAAATACAAGCCCAACTGTAAGTACAGTACAATTGAAAAAATAGTACAACTGCAGTAATGTAAAATAGAAACCACTGAGTCATCCTCTGGAAAGCTCAACTGAAGGGTGGGTACAGATGGCCTCCTCAGCACCTCAGGTCCAACCGTCCATTCCGTGTATGTCTCGCCAAGTGGTCCACCTCTGGGTACCATCCAGCTTCAAAAGTCTCCACCTCGATCAGTGTTGTCCGTCGTCTACATCCAACAAAACGTAGTTTGGGAATATCCCGTGTAGGGGTGAGTATATGATACTCAGTAGGGACCATGATACCCCCAAAGGTCTCCCAGAATCCACGAAGGATAAACCACTAAAGAAAAAAACAATCATGAAGTACCAACCAACTCTACTTAGGAATATGCCCATACATATACCTAAGTTATCAATCATAGTTTGGCTCCATCTCTCGAGCCCAATCACAACCCAGTCCACACAGGATAGTAAGTCAATCACATCTATGATAATGATTGAAAGTCAAGATTTAGATCACATAGGTATACATCTTTTGTATTGTGATATAGATGATCAGATGTAGTCACTGATTCATCTAAGATATTGGACCCACGTAGGATACTAGACCAACTATGTTGTCAGACCAATGTAGGATACTAGACCAACTACTCTGTCAGACCCACTCAGGATACAAGAACATAAGTCAAAACTGTCAGACCCACATAGGATACAAGAACAGTAGTCATCGCTGTTGATCCCAGAGATGATTCCAGTACAGTAGTCGTCCCTGCCAATCCTACAGAGGATTCTATTATAATATTCATTACTGCCAAAACCACGAAGGATTCTAGTACAGTTGTCATCGCAGCCGAACACACAGAGAATTCAAGTACAGTAGTCATCACTGCCACAGCCAACTCTAGGGTTTCCAAACAAAACACGATCGATTCCTGGAGGGTCCGCTCCCCGATTCAAAGGTCGATAAATCAATTATCATGAATTACTGGGTTGATGTATCCTGAAGTTCCATTTTTTCAAATGAATCTCAACGTGACAGATGGTGCGTCAATTAGACGCCCAGTCTGAGAGTTATTGGCTTTTCCGTTCTAGGGGCCCGGTTGGAATTACGCTCATTCCAATCCCGACCATTATCCAAATTCGTCCAAAACTCACTTAGAGTTTCGTAAAAGCACCGTCTCATCACAAGGGTCCCAGTGCCACAGACGTCACGTCGATCATATGCACAATCGTGAAGTTATTCCCATTTAAGAGAAATGGGCCCAGCCCGTCAAGCCTGGTGGTCTGGCGGGTCGGCCCGTCCTAGCTCGCTGGGTCCGACTTGGCTAAGGGGTTGGCCCAACCCGATAATGCGTGGCCCGGCCTGGTGGGACACGACCCAGAACGTGGCAGGCATCCCGGCCCACGTAAGGGCGCAGCCCGGCCTGCGCAAGGGCGCAACCCGATAATGCGCGACCCGGCCCCACGGGGCATGACCCAGACCGATGGGGCACGTCCCGACCCAGATGGGTGCGGCCCAGCCCGGCTGGTGCGGCCCGGTACGCTAAGAGCCGCGGCTCGGCCAGTTGGCTGGTCCGGTGCGCGGCCCCCCGACTTCTCGAACTGGGGGTGCCAAGAGGCGCCGCCCTCCAATCCGGCCTTCCAAAGATGGCTGGTCTTCCCGGCGCGAGCAGCCTGCATAGCCGGCCATTGTCCTCCCGCGCAGCACATGCGGGTACCGTGGTATCCTCCAACCCATCCAGCTGATGAGATGACCGGTTCGTCTGGTAAAGCCGCCCGTAGAGCCCGTTCCGCGGTCCTCCATAGCGTGACGCCATGGGGCGCAGCAGTTCTTCTAGCCTGGCCGACTACGGCCGGCCGGTTCTTCTTCAGCTGAGAGGCCCGTAGTTGCGGGCCGCGGTTCATCCACATGCGGCCGGCGCACGACCTCCATTTTCTCTGATCTCCAACGCCTCTCCCGACACCGCTTCTGTCTCCAATATAAACGTGGATCAACAGAGGGTCGTCAGTCCGTGTTTGTTCTTCACGTGCCCTCTGCATGAGGCGATATCAAGATGCCAAGACGATCACGTGAATTCAACAAAGACAAGAGTATAATTTTATTAAACTAAAATTATACAAACCCCCTACCTCAATCAAGGTTTGTTCATTGTAGATGAGGAAAATGGTGTCGCTCCGTCAACGTCGGAGGAAGAGCCATCGTCGTTGGTGACATTCCCCGCGGCGGTGTCTCCTCCCCTGACCCGGACGAAGAAGAAGGTTGGAGAAGTTTCTTCACATCCTTCGAGTCATAGAGCATTTTTCATGATCTTCATAGAAGAACTCCCCCTTAGTAAATATACGCAAATCTCCCAAGACAACAAGTGCCAAAAACAAAATAATATTCTAAGATATTCTTTTATTCTCCCACGATTTTCAAAATTCAAACACTTAAATTAATTAATTAATTGTGGAGTTCAAATAATTAATTAGAGGTGTTTTCATAATAATGTCAACAACTGGAAGGTGGAGATTTTAACATTAAGAGAGGGGAGTATTCAAAATTAATGAAGGGGAGTTATGAGGAGTTTAAGGAAAATTTAACAGTTAGGGTCGCGTATGGGCCCCACCACACATCATCTTCTGATGGGAGGTTATGTGGGTGTGGGCCTCACCTATAACTTCCCATTGTAGGAAATAACCAACTTTTAAACAATAAAATTGTGTAGAATAATTTTATTTAAATTAATATAAATCCCCAAAAATTAACCTCTCCTCCTGAGAAAACGCAACTACAGTACCAGTCCCCTTAAGTGAATACCGGTTCTACGAGTTCATTGGTGCCCTCATATTTCAATTCTGAGAACATGTTCAAAATATAGAAAAACCCGCATGTACGTTTATTGAACATACCCAAAAAAAATTCGGAAATTGATTCTGGGCACACTGGGCCTCAGAATCAGGTGCCGTCAAAAACCGCAGACTCGTAAAATTCCAAAGTATTTACGAAAAAAACGTTACTTGAAATTTACAGGTCTTTATAAAAATAAAACATTCGGATTATTTAAGTCACAAATAATGCACTAATTTAAAAGTTTAAACTATGAAAAAATGTAGAACAAAAGTTTTCAGTAGAGATAGAGAGTGAAGTTGAGTAAAGAGTGAAATGAGGGGAAAATAGATGGGGGTATATATAGATTAGACTACTTGTGATGGGGGTATTTGTGACAGGTCATCCGTCGTAAATAGTGGTATTGTCAACAAGGCACATCAAAAATGACTCGGCCCACATTAATTGTAGTGGTCCGTTAAAAACTTATTTGAGTTTAGCCCTATCAAAAATAGTACCTACCAACAAAGTATTTACGATGGCACAAGTATCCCTCTGCAAATACTAAAAACCACCACTGGTTATTTGCGACGGGAATAGGAACCTGTGGGTAATACCCATACCTACGGTTTGGCACATATCTCTCTCTAAAACCTTTGTAATGGGTAGCAAGTGCCCCTTCGCAAATAACCCCTTTCTACGGGTTATTTTCGGCAGACCCTTAACCCATCACACATAGCCATTTTCCCGTAATGTATTCTAGTTCAAAAAACACCCCCAGTAAATATATTTCATAATATCACATTAAGTAAATTAATTTTCTTAGCACATCTCATCTTTTGAATTTCTTAAGAGCTGCCAATAATTTATATTGAAATTGAATAATGACTTCTAGAATCTTACACTTCTAGTCAAGTTATATGTACTATATAAACCATATCATTCATCACCAGGGTTGTTCCTATTCAAAAATGTAACTTCACAACATTATTTTTGATACCACTTTGAATCCTTACACATATAAAATAAATAAAACACATGACGATGGCTAGATTTCCCACAATTGAGTTACCAAAATTTCTAACTAGTTCTCCCATTTATGAATCAACTTCATTTACCTAAACAATGTAGAAAAAAAAGAATCTATGGGGGATAAGGTGAACTACGACATTTATTTAAAATGAGTGAAGCATGGTTGATAATTATTTCTCAATTCATCTATAGACTTAAGACAATTTTTTAAGAAAATTCCTTCATTGATTTTTGATATTTAGAACTCTATGGTTAAAATGTAATTCTTCCACTTTTCAATATAGTTTACAAAGGGAATTGAGTTTTGACACAATATAGAAAATAAAATTTACTTTTATATTCTTTCAATAAATTCTTGTCCATTTCCAATTATTTTTTCCATATGGTCAATCATTCCTCTCAGCCATTCTTATCAATCTTCTAGTTTGAAAACTCTATTTTCATAGAGGCATTTTGGACACATTGGGAAATGGTTCTTTTGTTTCATTTCTAAAAAATTCCTTGAATCTTTTTATCCATGTAATTAATTTTTTATAAGTGTGGTTGTTTTTTATATCATCCATAAATTTCTTATCCTTCCTTCCATACAAATTTCTTATGTAACTTCCCGATGTCCAATACTTGGATTTCTTCAACCAAACTAATCATTCATTCATGGATTGATTCTTTATGTAGATCCATAATTCTTCCTTTATCCTTGATTTCTATTAAATCCAAATACTGTTCTTGAATGCGAACCTTTTTTTCTACATTAGAAACATATCGTCGTTCCTATAGCATCCACTTTAATATTACTCTTAGGTGATCTATGCTTAACACAATGCTTTTATATACACATTTAGCAGGGATCATCATCTATATCATTGTTTTATTTCTTGAGTTTATAGCATGAATTTTTCATCAAATTATGAATTATTCATGGGAGATTTATTCTAGAAATCATTATTATAATGGTCACTTATTAAATAAATTTCATGAAATATATCAATACATTTATATCATTTTTCTTGTGAATATATTTCTCATTTATTATGAATAATGATTTTAATTAGTGGGATTTTTTTATTTTCATATCCACACCCACTTTTTTCAAGAATTCATTGATTTTCGTAAATTTCCAAAATAATAAAATATTAATTGATGTTATTTCCAAATCATCCACATAATAATAATTTATAAAAAAAATTATTTTTACTTTTAGATGTTGTCTATTTAGATATGCCTGTGTTTTATTTTTTGGATCAAAAGAGTCTTCTTTTGAGTTTTTATTGATAAGACACTTCTCTTTCTCTTTATCATATCCACTATTTTTATTGTGGCAGACTTCATATAATATTTCTCCACCCATGAATGTCATAAAATTTATTTTTAGCCTAAACTATTCTATAATCCAACATTATGAACAAATTATTTCTCTAAGTAAAGAGTTACCTGTTTTATTGATCTTATAAAAGATAGATCATTAAATGTTATAGTTCTCTTAATTACACAATATAAAAGACATTTATGATAAATTCAAGGATTATAATTGTTTATAGAAACATCCTTTATTTGGTTTGTTTGGGAAGAATCAACTTGAACACATTTATAATTTTCTAATTTGACATCAATCTCAAGATATTTCATGTAACGACCCAAACTTTTATCAATGAAAATTTCTCTTGACCTAATTAAATTCCTTATTATGTTAAATGGATATATAAAATATAATCTTATTTGGTTTTATGATTATGGATTTTAAAATACCGTTATGAATTGTGACTGTAGCTAATATATCTATGGAATAGTGATCACATGATTAGTATAAATTTAGGGTTTAAAAAAATCCAATTTAATTAGAAAAAGGAAGTGATGGACTCATCTAGTAAAATTTCTCTGTATAGGGCCCATTTTCTAGAGCTCGCAAAGGAGGTGGATTTACTGGGCTCCTCTCTTGACCAAACCCAAGCCGAGCTTCAAAATGTTAAGCTCGAACAAAACAGCCTACATGTGATTTGGAAGTTGATTGATATTACCACCCAAACGATGTTATCTGAGCCACCCCAAGAGTCTTCCACCATTACACACCATACCCTTCAGTCTTAGGTGGGTTTTATAAGAGGTTATGTAAAAAGACCCTAGCACTATGATTATTTACATTATTTTGAATAGAGAATATAAATTCATTTTATTATTATTACTTTATGAATAGTTTTTAATGAAAATATAATATTGTTCGTTAGTATTCAATTAAAAAATATATTTTGAGGAATTAATGGATTTTTGAATTAAATAATATTTTAATAAAATGTTATTACTAAATTAATTTTTATTAAATATAAATGATCTTATAATATTTATGAATACAACTGTGATTTTTATTAAGGTTTGAATGTTGTTTTTGTCAACACCCATGTATTTTTTATATATGTCAATTTTTATTTTCGAATGAAAAATTCTAATATTTAGAATAAAATTAATATAAAATGAATATTATTTTTTATATTTGGATGTTGAAATTATCCGATGATGAATTTTTCATAATTTTCTGAGACAGTAGAATGTTGGAATAAAAAATAAATACGATTTAAATATATAATGTGTTTTATGACATAATAATAACCCAATAGTGATGTTATAAAATACAATAAATGATATTTCCAGCCAATATATGTTTTATCATTCAAATAATTTTATTATCAGTTTGTTTGATTAATTTTATGGTTCCTTTGTGGACCCTACAAGACATATAAATTATTTTATCATTTTTAAATCATTTTACTTGAGAGTGTGAATCACCTCCGCATAAGAAAGACAAATATTTTAAGAATTTCATCCACATGACTTATAAAGTAATGTTTTCCACTACACATTGGGAAAAAATGGCTTGGTTTGTGGTTCGGATTAGTTTAATGTGTGGTGTCCAAAACCTAAATAATAATGAATTCCTTATCGTTTCCTATATTTACCAACCCATGATACCACTTCCTCTTCACTAAAAGCCTTTGGAACCTAACCAACCTCTACACTCCTCTATATAGTATTTTCTTAAGCCACCCTAAGCTTCCAAGATTTCTCTATCAAACCCCTTCCATGCCTTTGTAATCATACTTCGAATTAAGGGATTTCTTCTGTTCTCATTTTTGTCTAAATTTCATTATGTTGTTATACCCGTTTATTTTAAATTAAAAATTTTGGGGTATGTTTTTTCACATACCCCACACTTACATCCTTATGTTTTAATGATTATATACTCCTTTAATTGTTTTTAATGCCTCCCATGTAATACTTTTACCGTGCCAGAATTCTGTAATAATTTTTCTATTCTCATTTAAATTCAAGTAATTATTTTGTATTATGAATCTAGATTCGATTAAATATTTTGGTACATGTATCTATATTACCCCATACTGTCTATTTAATTTAAATATGATGATATAACCCTTTCTCTGTCATCAAATATTTTTATAATTTCTTATGTCTTGTTGTTATGCTGCTGAAATTGCACCCAGAGATTCCAAGCCAAAGACATTGTGTAGTGATTACCATGCCCATTTCTCTATCAAGGGTATTCACCATTATTAACATTTACTTATTGATTATAGATTATCATGTATGAATTAAACATTCCTTTATCATTGAATAAATGATGATGTTTAATGACTCCATGTTGTATGATCTAAGTGGCACACTTATGCGTGAAATGAAATGATTAAGAAGGGTGGGACATGATAGTACTTCAATGAATTGGATAAAGATTAGTATCATGATAACTCATGTTCAATGAGGGTTTAATCATGATAATTCATGTGAAATGAGGGTTTACTCATGATCAATGTGAAAATGATCCTTGGATCAGGCTAATATCCTATTAAATATTGTTACAACATTTCTATGTTATGATAAACATGCTATATCAGGCCATTATGGTCATATTTATCTCATGCTCTGTTGATATGATTGTTTCCTAACATGTACTATATTTCTCTTGTTATGGATTTCTTACTCCCTTACAACTCTTTATAGCTTATGATTTTCTTATGCATGTCCTCAGGTTATCCCATCCAATGCTAAGTGTGTGTTTTATGTTTTAATTTGTTATGTAATGTTCCTAATCCCCCAAAACAATAGACTCCACTATCATTTATGTTTTATCAAGTGACGCTTTTATGTAATAAAATATCTTTATTTTTTAAATAAAGAAAATGTTTGATATAGTTTGTATCAAAGGAAGGTTTAGTTATTTTTGGGATTAGGATTAGAAAAACCTAGTGAAAGCCTTGTGGATAAGACAAATTATAATAAAAACAACCCTAAATATTGGTGAGTATTGATTAAGTGGTTTATCAATAAAATGCATCCTTATCTGGATACATGTAGGTAGAGGCGGATCTGGCACAGATGTATATAGGGGTAAAACCCAAAAACACAACTTTGAGCTAGACTCGAATGGAAACTAGTCCATGACAGCTGGCATTACTGCACTCTTTGTTAGGAAACTCCTAGAGGATATGATTTTATAAATTCATATAATTATTTCAAACCATTTTCATGGGAGTAAAAAAATTCCCCTAAGAATATATTTTCAGAATTAGATCGTTGATAACATAGATTGGAGCCTATAATTTATATGTTAAGAAAATAAATTTAATTTATAAGTCATCCATTTTTTTCTTTAGATTACCCTTTATGTGCTACCCCTAAAATTCCTTTTATTCCATCCAATGGTTGTTAATAGGAGGACGTGGGCTAACAACTAATGTGGAGATCAATGTGATGATTGTTTTAATGAGATACCCAATCTGATGGATCTAGAATAACAAACATTTTCATGATACACTCTTAGTTAACTCAAGTTTTTGAATAGAAACATGGGTCAAGAGGAACATTCATCCCCCACTATCAAAGAAAAAATCACAATCAAGATCTTCATAAGACAAAGGCCTCCTACTTTTAATGGATCATCTTTTCCCTCAATCGTAGAATAATGGATCACCTCCATGAAGAGGTTATTGTCCATACTTAAATGTTTTGAACAAGAGGAGGTATTTATGGATGATTATCCTAAGTAGGGTGAAAAATATCACTGTTGGACATTGATAAAAAATACGAAGTTTGAGGGGGAGATCAAGGCATTGGAATGGAATGATTTGTGAAAAATGTTTTTAATAAATATTTTCCTCTCACCCTCTGAATTAAGATGGAAAGGTACTTCCTTGACCATAATAAAAAAGATGATGAATCCATCAGATCTTATGTGGAAACCTTCACAAGGACTGCATGATATGACTCCATATTTTTCGTTACACCCGAATGTATGGTTGACTGCTTTTTGGGGGGATAAAACCTATCCTAGGGAAAGCCCTATATATCCATGACCTCAAGATCTATGAGAAAATTCTCCGAAGTTCCCTCAAAGATGAAATGGAGATGGGGGAATATTAAAGGTACCACGGGGATAAGATGCTTAAGGTGGAAATCAATTTTGGTGGTCCGATGGATAAATCCAATGGTGTTAGAAAAATCTAGCACCCACTTGACAAAGGTGAAGGAAGAGGCATCCTAGAAATTTCCGGAAGGGGATGAAGAAATTCATTAGGTGTGGAAGAGAAGGGATCATGGTCATTAACTATTGACTAGAAAAACCCACAGCTATGATTGAGGATTGGAACACTCTTTTTAACCCTCAAAGCATTTCTATTTTCATCAACTTTAAAGAAATAGTGCACTTTGAAAACTTGTTCCCTAATTCAAGGTTTTTGGAGGAAACCAACAACCTCCAAGGTAGAAAGAGAATTTTTTTTCTGTCACTACCACCGAAGTGAAACCCAAAAAATGAAGTGGTGATTGGTAAAATAGTTATTCATTCATGAATAGAGAACTTACTTTTTTATTCTAGTTCTACACATTATTCTATATCCTGAATGTTTTGTATAATTATCCCAACACCACCATAGATCATGGAAGTAAAGATGTCGATGAGGAAAGGTAAATGGGGAAATCATTGGATCCCATGAATATAAATCCTCCCCTGTCATAATTTGTGGATTGAACTTCCCATCAAACCTCTTCATACTCCCTATGGTGGCATTTGATGCAATTCATGTTATGGATTATCTTTCCTTATATATATCCAATAAAAAAATTTTGGAGTAGGAAATCACTCTCTATATGGCGAATCAATCCCTGATTATGTACAAGTGCAAGGAGGAGGATGAATTTTCTCTAGAAACATTATCATAAATGTGGATATTACTACCATTTGGGCATGCATATCTGGCTCAGATGATTGAGTTCATTGAAGCAACCATCCTTGAGGACATGCCTATTGTGATGGAATTCGCTGAAGTGTTTCCAGAAGAATTTCATGGTCTCCATCCTAGAAGAGATGATTAATTATCAATTGATCTTATACCTAGGGAATTTCTAATATCCATGAATTCATATAGAATGGTTTTTTTGGAGCTTGAGGAGATAAAGAAACAACTATAAGAGAATCTGGATAAATGGTTTATACTCCCATATGCCTCATCATGGGGAGAACCAGTCTTCTTCATCAAGAATAAGGATGGGTCAATGCACCTTTTCATTGATTATCGTGATCCCAACAAAATCACAATAATGAAAAAGTACCATCTACCCTGAATTCATGACTTGTTTGATTAGATACGGGGATCACAATACATATCCAAGGTAGATTTGTGGTAAGGATATTACAAAGTTAGGGTGAATAATGAGGATATCCCCAAGATTTCTTTTCGTACAAGATACGTGCACTATGAATTCAAAGTAATTCCCTTCAGACTCACAAATCCTCCAGTAATATTCATGGACATGATTAATATAGTCTTTTTATATTACCTTAAAAAACTTGTGGTAGTCTTTATAGATGATATTAAAATATACTCCAAAACCAATGGGGAGCATGAGAAGTATATAAGAACTATACTAGAGACCTTGAAAATGGAGAATCTCTATGAAAAGTACAACAAATGTGAGTTCTAGTAGACGAAGGTCTCATTATTAGGTCATATCAGCACAAGAAAAGTGATATCTATAGATCCCTTAAAGACAAATACAATTGAGGGACTTTCTAGGCAAACATTGGTAATGGATATCCCCAAAATCCTTGGGTTAGCTAGATATTATCACTGATTTGTGAGAAATTTCTCATGATTGTAAAATCCTCTAATCAAGCTAACTTAGATAGGAGTGAATTTTTCATGGAGTGTTGAATGTGGATATAGATTCAAAGAGGTGAAAAATAGGCTTATCACTACGCCTGTGCTCACACCACCGACAAGTGGAGAACTATTTGTGGTATTTAGTGATCCTTTTAAGAAGGAAATAGTATATGTGTTGATGAAAAATGAACATTTCATTTCCTATGCTTCAAGGAAATAGAAATTTCATGAGAAAAAATGTCCAACACTTGATCGGGAGTTGGCTGCAGTAATCTTATCTTTGAAAATTTTGCGACATTACCTCTTTGTGGAGTAGTGTAAAATATACATGTATCACAAAATCCTTAATTATATATTCACGTAGAACGAGTTGAATATTCACCATGAAGATGTTTAGAGCTGATTAACGACTATGAATTCCCAATCTATTACCACCCTAGGAAAGCGAACAAGGTAGCATATGCTCTAAGTATAAAGGAACCAATAATTTTATCATTGATGGGAATTAAAAAGGATCCAATCTTTTTAGAATTGATGAAGATAGACATGTGAATCATAAAGAAGGTAACATCATCAATCCTTTCACAAATGATTTCACATCTGTATCTTTTGGAAAGGATATAGTATACTTAAAAGGATGATGTGGGAATTCAGAAGAAAGTGGAAACTATAAAAAAATGAATTCCTTAGTGTTCAATGTTAATGAAGAAGGACTTGTGAGATTTGGGACAATACTATGTGTTCTATCAAATCCGGAGTTAAAGAATGATTATTTGGATGATGCACATAGTTCAAATTTATCTATTCACCTAGAAAACCCAATGATTTTTTGATATCTCTGAGAGAATTATTGTTAGGATAACATAAGGAAGTATATCTCTATGTATACATCAAAGTGACTCGTATGTCATAAAGTGATGGTTGAGAGGCATAAGTCTAAGGGAATGATGCAACCATTACCCATATTGGCATGGAAATGGTAGAACATCACCATGGACTTCATCACTGGACTTCCAATTACATCAAAAGGAAACAATGCTATCTGGGTTGTTGTGGATTGTCTTATAAAGACTACACACATCATTTTAATTCAAGAGGATTTACCATTAGATCGACTAGTATAGATATTTATCATAGAAGTGGTAAGGATACTTTGAGTACCACTATCTATTGTCTTTGATTGAGATCCAAGATTCTCATCTATGTTCTAGAAAATTATTCCACATGATCTGAATACTAAACAAAAATTCAGTATGTCTTATCATCCTCAAATTGGAGGCAAATCTAAGAGGATTATCCAAATACTTGAGGACTTATTGAGAGCATGCTCGATGGACTTCCAAGGAGGATGGGATCAACATCTTCATATGGTTGAGTTCTCTTACAATAACAGTTACCACTCAGGCATCCAAATGGCTCTTTAAGAATCCCTTTATTGGAAGAGGAGGAGAACACTAACTTGTTGGGAAGTAGTTGGGGAGATAAAAATTCGAGGTCTTGAAAATTGTCGAAGAAATGGTGGAGAAGGTTAAGACCATACAAAAACACATTAATGCTGCTGAGAGTAGATAAAAGAGCTATGTTGATAATCATAAATGAGACTAATATTTTGATGTTTGAGACATGGTATTCCAATTCATATAACTGTGTAATATGGTTATGAGATTTGGGAAGAAGGGAAAGCATATTCCAAGGTATATCATCCCTGTTGAGATCCTTTATCACATTGGAACTGTGGCCTATTTACTAACACTCCCATCGAAGCTATCTCAAGTACATAATGTATTCCATGTATCACTCAGGAGAAACTACATACCTGACCCATCACATGTACTCAATCTATAGGTTGTACTAATAAAGAACGACCTTTCCTCTGAAGAGAAGTCAGTGAAGATATTTGCTCATAGGGAAACATTTCTACAAAAAAATACAATGCCCCTAGTAAAGGTGTTGTGGGAAAACCAAAATTCTGATGAAGAAAAGTGGGAACTAGAGGAATTGATAAAGTGTAGTAAACCACATCTGTTTTAATGTGGGAAAAGGAATTTTCGAGGGCAAAATTTCTTAAGGGGGGAAGATTTTAACGACCCAAACTTTTATAAATTAAAATTCCTCTTGATCTATTTAACTGTATTATCTTGTAAAATGGTAATATAACATATTCCCTTATTTGGTTTCATGATTTTGGATTTTAAAATTTTGTTAATAATTCTGAAAATTATGAATATATCTGTTGAATGATGATCAGATGATTAATATAAATATAGGGCTTCAACAAATCCAATTTACTCACAAAAAGGAAGCAATGACCTCATCTAGATGAATTGAACTGTACGATACCCATTTGTCATAGATCAGAAAGGATTTTTCATCATTGGGCTTTTCTCCTGACCAATCTGAAGCCGAGCATCAAAACATTAATCTCAAATGGAACTACATTATGGGAGAAGTGGAAGTTTTCAAAGACTACCACCTGAGCGATGTATTCTGAGCCACCCTAAGAGTATTTCACCATACCATACCTTACCCTTTAGTCTTATATGGGTATTATAATGGGATATGTAACATGAACTTAGAACTATGATGTAATTTTTTTTTATTTATAATATAAATTAATTTTATTATTGTTACTTTGTGAATTGTTTTTAAAGCACAAATAGTATTTTTTTGTTAATATTTAAATAAGAAATCTATTTTGATAAATTAATGGATTTTAAAAAATAATAATATATTATTAAAATATTGTTATTAAATTAATTTTTATTAAATATAAATTATCATATAATTTTTATGAATACAATTGTGATTTTTATTAAGGTTTGAAAGATGTTCTTGTCAAAACCCATGAATTTTCGATAAATGTCGGTTTTTATTTTAAAAGTAAAAAATTCACATATTTAGAAAATTATTTAGATAAAATTAATATTATTTTTGGAATCAGAATTTTGAAATTATCCAATGGTGAGTTTCTCATAATTTTCAAAGAGAGTCGAATTTTTGGGTAAAAATTAAATATCATTTCAATATATAATGTGGTTTATGACATCATAATTACCCAATAGTGATGTAATAAATTAAAATAAATGACATGTTCAGACAATATATGTTTTATATTTAAAATAATTGGATTTTAGATTTGTTTTACTAATTTTATGGTTCCTTATTTGACCGTCCAGGAAATAAAAAACGTTTTATTTTTTAAAAATGTTTTCCTTGAGAGTGTGACTCACCTCCACATATAAAAGTCAAATATTTTATGAAGTTATCCAATGAAATTATAAAATAATATTTTACACTATCCTTTGGAAAAGAAAATTGTTAAAAACCATGGCTTGGTTTTTGGTTCTGATTAGTTTAATATGTGGTGTCCAAAACCTAAATAATAAAGAATTACCTCTCTTTTTCTATACAAACCCAACCAAGATCCCCCATACTCTTCACTAAAAACATTTTGAGCTAGAACATCCTAGGATATTTCGCTCTCTAGTATCCTCCAAAGTTTCCCCATTCTCTCAAGAATCCTCCCTCAAGCCCCTCCCAATCCTTTGAGATCACACATCCAAGTAATGGATTTCTTCATTTTTCATTTTTGTCTATTTTCATTTCGTTGTTATAACCTTTTTTTCAATTACAAATGTTGGGGAATTATTTATCAACACCCACATAGTTCCCTACTTATGTTTTAATTCTGATAGACACATTTATCTCTCTTTAATTCCTCCTATGTACACCTGTTACCATGCTGAAATTCTATAAGGAATTTCTCTCTTCTCCTTTACATTCAAATAATTATTTTGTATTCCGAATCTAAATTCCATTATATTTGAAGGGACATGTATCTATATGACTCCATTTCTGTAAATTTAATGTAAATATTCTTAGATACCCCTTTCTATGTCATCTACCATTTTTATGAATTCTTATGTCACGTCGTTATGCTGCTGAAATTACACCGCGAGTTTCCACGCCAAAGTCATTGCTTAGTTAATACCTTTACATTTCATCTATTATGGGTATTCAACATTATTAAAATTTATTTATTTATTATAGAGTTTCATGAATTAATTTAAAAATTCTTTATCTTGTAATAAATGAAGATGTGTAATGACTCCATGTTGAATGATCTATATGGCACACTTATGCATAAAATGAAATAATTAAGAAGGGCGCACCCTAATGGTGCTCCCATGCATTTTGTAAATATTAGTATCATGATACATCAAGTGAAATGATATTTTACTCATTGAATTTAAATTTAAATGAGGGTTTACTGATGCTACATGTGTAATGAGTCTTAGCTTATTCTAATCTCATGTTAAATGTTGTTTCCACATTTCCTTGTTATGATAATCATTATATATCATGCCTTTATGTTCATGTTATTATTATTATCCATTGATATGTCTACTGACTAACATGTACTGTATTCTTCATGTTATGACTTATTTAATCTCTTATAGGGCTTTATAGCTCTCCTTTTTCCTACGCATGTCCCCAAGTTATCCCATGCAATGCTATGTATGAACGAATGTGTGTGGTCTTGTAAAAGAAGATTTAAATAAAGATGTGTTTTTCATGTTTTATGTTTTTATGTAATGTTATTAAGAACCAAATACAATAGACCTATCGATATTCTATGTTGTATCAAGTGAAGGTTTTATGTGATAAAATATGTTTATGTGTGAAATAAAGAGCATGGTTTCTATATTTCATATTGATGATATTTTTCTCATCCTCTACTACATTCCTTATAACATCAATTTTTTCACCATTTTCTAAATATTATTTCCTATATTTTTTATAATTTCATACTATTAATTATAAATGTCCTTTATTATTTTGGTTTTGGATTCCAATTTTTTATTCTTGACACTAGTAGTATCATTATAATTTTTTTTAAACATGGATATTATCGTCACAAGAATTACTAGTGTAATATTTCTCATAAAATAATAACTAAAAAATTCATTATCCATGGTGTGATTTACTTTTTATAAAATACAATTTCCCTTTATTTATTATCATGGATGAGATTATTACACAAAAATAAATTTTCAGCAATGTATTTATCAATCACATTAGCCACTAAATAATTTTATATAATTTAATATTATAATCCCTTGATGTACATAAATATATATACAATAACCTCAATAGGGATAATATTAAAATATTTACTACCTTCAAAAGTTAAAATCATCAAGTGATTCACTATACACACACTCATCATAACGTGAACTTGATTCATCACCATTGAAGAATGATTCTATATATGAACAAAAACATTGTTTATCTTTAATTAGTGGTGTCCAACCATTACAAATTAATATATATCATATATACATATCCTCCCATATCTTACCTTCCATCGGGGTTTTGAATAAAACCTCTATGATGGTGTTGATAATTATTGAAAGAATCTCCCATATTAGAAGAACATTCATATCCTTTTCAATTTTGTACTTCATATATAACTGCTACAAAACTATGAAATAAAAATTAAATATAATCAGTGAGAATATAATGTTTATATTATACAATTTAATGCTCCTTGTGATTTTTATAGTCACCTGGTAAGGTGGGTAGTCCAGTGTGACTTTTTTTTTCAAAAATCATTTCTTACACTTTCAAATTTCCTATTAGTATTCAAATAAAAATTTTTGGTTAACATTTATATAGATATATTTATGAAAATCCTGATAACATTCACACTATATAAATTAATAAAATGATGATATTACAACACATGGTGTTTTTATAATGTCCACACCAATTGTGGGAAAATACTCCTTTGTATAGTATGGTTGAGTATAACATATTGAAAATTAATATATTATATAAGTGAATACAATGGAATGTCTTATAAAATACTTTATTACATCCCGATAGGTTCTTTATACCAGATCCCATAGGATTAGAGTCTTATAGAAGGGTTTTTATACTCCATCATACTAGTGTGAAATGTTTCATCACAATATCTAATAAAAAAATCACTAATATACTCTAGATGTAATTTTATAACAATAATTATATCTTCCTACTCATGAATATTTATTCAACTTCTAGTATATATTTTTTATATTATTTGCTTTCAGATTTTCCTTATTCTTCAACTATCACACTATGATCTTCAATCATAGTAGTTCCTTAATTTTTTATTCTTGAAATAGATTATATTTAGAAGTATCATGTCATTCTGTCTCTTTATAAAATCTTATCATCATTTCCATGATCATCTTTTATGATATAGATAATTCATTGGGCTTATTATTATTATTCTGATATGAAATAGGGATATCATAGTACAAGTCTTCTAGCCTATATAATCTTTATTATACTGCTTCGTCCATAATGCATGGGTTCTTATCCACTTAATATCATTATTTTATCTCTTAATTACTCTCAATATTTTTTATTCACATTTTCTCCAATAAGAATAATTATCTATGAATATATGATTATGTTCTATCAATTCCTTCCATTTTTTCTTCTATATCATTGGTATCTCATATTAAGTGAAATTGTTTTTTATATTTGAATATTTATATCTCCCTAGATTTTTTAGCATGATCATATCCCATAATACACATTTAAATATCATTTAAACTAATCTATATAATTTAATATTTAAAATCTAAATGGTAACCAAAATTATCATGCCTATTATTCACCAAAAAAACATTCATCGTTTAATCTCACAATATATGCATGAAAAAATATAGTTAGGGAATGTAATTTCACAAAATATTGTGACATTCATTAGATAAACATGAATAGGCTACAAAAACACCTATTATGGTGTGGAATTAATCTACTTCATATTTAACGTACACCAAAACAAGGCATTCTCATTCATAGCGTAAATGCATATCATATTTTAGAACCATCATCACTTGGATTCACATCCTCAACCATCATCAAAGGGCAATATTATTATCCATGGAACATAAAATAAATTTTTTAGAAAATGTCATAATACCTTTAAATAATACCAATTATTTATTAATTGAATAATTTTTTTGTCATTAGCTAATATAACTTCTGGATATGTATTTGAGAAAATTCATATCTTCATTAATCTAGATAACTTCTAGTTCTATGATACTTGACTCATACATGTGATTGTAATGAATATTATGTATCTCATAGACTCTGATAAATTTACTAATTTCAAATTCAATCCTCTTAGAATTGACTCATAAATATTGAATCTGTTTTCCAATTTTAGCCAATACTTCAAGATAACTCATACGTATGCATAAGAGTAATTCATATACACTGAGTGACCATTAAAATTCTTTTATTATTCTTTATAGTTATATTCATATATGATTCATCTTATTATTAGTAATACTTTATATGACTTTTATACATACTCGTTCATTTTTCAGTTAAATGATTTTAAAACATTCATAGCTTTTTAAATTGTCTCAGAACAAATTTAACTCTTCCTAAGGCCTCTCTAATAATTACAAAAAAGACATAATATATTAATGGAATTTTAAAACTATATGAATATTCAAATTTCTCTTAATAATAATTTATATGTCCTTGTATCATATAAATACTTCTCTTTGAGCATTCAGTAAATATCCACATCCCCAATCAACTCCATCTTCAAGTAAAACTTCATCAATTCATTATCTAAGTGATATTTTTCATTTAATATACCTAAAATAAATCTAAATAATTCATGGTTGTATTTTTCCTATTTCTTACAACATTTCACTTCACATTAGAAGGTTTATTCATCATCCATTGAAGAAAACTTATCCATGTCAATCATCCTTTGAAACTTTATAAAATACAATGATTATATCATCAACTAAAAATTATATTTTGTCATTTACAATACAAATTTTAATTAATTTATTTAAATATTGTTGTCCTAAATTAATTTCCATTATATTTCAAATTATTAACATCATCTCTATCTCCATTGAAATTTATATATAATGGTCAAAATTCAATTTCCTTTTCCCATCCATATATGATCAAAATCTAATTCATCTTCATTAAGATATTTATCATCACAAAAAATTACCATATATTTATTTTAAATATAATTGGTATATTGAAAAAAAAATACAACTGATAAATTCAGAATTCAACATCACCCCTCAATTGGGTTCTTCAAAGGTGTCATATTTTATATATTATTTCATCTTCATTGATGCATTGATTATACTTTAATTAATTTTTTCATTGAATCCCACCATTAATATCTATATAACAACGATTATATTGGAAAAACATTTACAAATTGAATTTAATGAATTTTTAAGATCTCGTTTATCATCAATATTAGGAATTGAAGATGAATTAACCTCTTAAGCCCTAGATGATAGAACAAAGGTGTTTTCATCTCTGTTGGAACAATATTATTCCAATTTGAAAGCAATTTTTCTAGTCTTTCAACACTATATGAATGGAAATAGGAATTAATATCCCTTTATCCATATTAAAATGTTATATGTTTTTACCATAAATGTATCATGGAAATATTTCAATGTGTAACGGTAACAATATAATATATTATTAATTAAGTATACATAGTTCAAAATATTCATTTACCTCTCCATATAAATAAAAAATGTTATTTTAGGATATTCTAATTTGGCTAGGAGGATCATGTAGTTTTTAAAATATTTTCTTTGTTTCTTCAATATGATGAATGGGTTGTAAAAAAAATTATTTCACATCATTAAAAAGGATAATAAGAACATATTCATACACATTAGGGTTTTGAACTATTCCATATTTTTTTATTTTGGTTTCTTACATTCAAGTATTTGGTGACCATTGTCATTGTATTATGATTCATAAGACTCATATATAGAACTATCTCCCTGAATTAATTTAATATTCCCATCTACAAACTATTCTAAGCATCTATGTTGTAATTCCCTATCCCGGTTAACCATGTTTATGTTAGTGTACCACATGGACTCATGTGTATCCTTATATATACAAGAGGAATACAAATATTGTGATGTGATAAAAATATACATTCTAGATTCTAGTCACTTGATTTCACATACTTATCAAAAATATAATCATCATGAGTAGTGATAAGTAATAAATGGTTTCTTGTAATTATAATAATAAAGTAATTATATAACATAAAATGTAATATAAAATGGACCCATGTCATACATCATTAAAAAGGTAATCCCCAAAGTTGGCCGTTCAAAACTTATGATATACAAAAATAATAAAATAATACTATGGACATAAAAAATCACATAGTGAATCTCATTATAGCCTGTTTCCATACCCAAATCCACTGACTCAAGTTCCCAATATAAGGGTCCTTACATATAAATAGAAACTAGAGAAATTCCTACACATAAAATACATTACCTTTTTAGTCTTTGAGTATTAAAACATAATAGTATACATCTAATGAATATATATATATATATGATAACATTCACAGGTAGGAAATAGATAACAATATGAAAATATACACACCCATTAATTCATTATTCACTGAATATGACACCATAATCTATAAATATACGTGACATGGTCCATGCTTAATGAAGGGATTCATGTTATTCAAAATGATCATTATAGTAATAGATAATGTATTATAGGGAAATAATAACAACACCTAACCTCTCACACCAGCTAAATTATCCCATCATGTTGGGTAATATCCCTTTGTTATGTCTCGTGACCCATAATCGCACAATATATTATTTGAGGAGTGAGTCACAATATCCGATCTCCCACAAATTCTTAACTATCACAAGTTATGGGCATGATCCCATGGTTATGTCTTGTATTCACTGGTCACCTAGGTATGGCTCTTAGGTGGACATCATAATAGCCAATATCCAATATTAGATAAATTAACACCCAACTTCGAGAAAATTTCTCATGGATATCCTTTATCACATAACAATATACACCTATATAATTTGTTACAAAAACTAACACCCCATTACTCGAGTCACACCATTCTCACCAGACATGTTGTTCACATGAATAGACCAGAAGTGGGGCCATTAGCCACTCCTTTTCCTCCTATAATCCAAAAAAAATATTATTATCTCTTCCTAAACTACAAGTGTTTCTCATATAGAGTTTATTATATCATATAATTACTTGTTAATACACTACACTTATTATGCCATAAAGAATCCAAGAAAACCCAACTTTAGCCTAGCTAATCCGGGACAAAATCACAACAAAAAACTCCATAATATAAAAAATAGGACATTCTCACCTTTTAACATTCATACCAATATCCCATAGGATCAAATCTATATATTTAAACCAAAATAGAAACTTAGATATCATACTAGTAAACATAGATAGATAGCACACTAATCTTCATGCACAATAGGTCATGTAATCCCATGAAAATACCAAAACATCATATGGGAATCCTACAAAAAACCATATATATCCCACACTCCAAGATGCACTATTATAAATACCTCAAATATAATAAAATACAATTTATAACCTAAATCTAGAAAATTTGGGATTTATCATTATTGTGGAAGAAACAATTAGAGAAACTAGTATACAGGTTTTTGATAGGGATAAACATAAGAAACATGAACCATTGAAACTAAAGAAACATCATTTTTCCATGAAATTTATTATGAGTCACTTAAAGAAGCTAAGAGAACGAAACAATTGGGGTTCTGGATGACTTTGTGTTAAGAGAGGGAATTGGGTGGAGGTTAAAATGAGACTAAGTGTAAATGTATATAAATCCCCACTAATTTGACCCATAATCTATAAGATACCTAGTAAATGTTTATTGGATACTTAATTTGATTAACTATACCCCTATTCACCACCATCAGGTGAAAAGTTGGGCTTCAGGCCTTATTACACCACTACATGGTTCACCAAGTACTAATTATCATGCCCCTAGAACCTTCTGACTTTCTGTGGTATATTTCAGATGTAGTCTCCTTGTTATCCTTCTCTAAACTACCTATAAACCCAAAAACCATCCAAACATATCAGTAATAGAAAAAATTTAAATAAAATAAATCCAAAAATAACATAGAATAAATCGTCACATTTGAAGGATTATTATAATCTCTCTTAGGGGATTTATATCCTCCAAATTAGTCCTTATATATCATTATTTAATAATTATATCCACTATTATCTATATATAAAACCCATTATTTGGTCTCTAACCTGATCTTTTTTTGAAACTATAATAGTTTCACAAGTGGGAATTTATTCCCTTGTATCAACTTCTCTATCTAGTCTCGGATGTGCTCCATAAATTCCACAAAATGATTATTCTCCACTAAATTTACATCATCAATGTAAGTAATTTTTTCTATGTTCAACTATACATTTAAATATTATTAATTTTATCCATGTAATTTACACCCTAAATCCTTTTTGGGAGATCTAAAAAATAAGGAATATTCTCTACCTTCTCTTTAAAATAAAATTAAATGAAAAATCATAGTTTGATGTTTTCCAAATTGGCTAGATATAGATTCCCCAAATGAGGCACTAATCATCAAAATAATATATCCAAAAATAGAAAAACATATATTTCTTTTCCTCTGGTAATCATTTTATAATTTCCTATATTGAGTAGTAATAAATTTCATAATACTAAAATTTATTAGATTAGTGGTCTCGTAAACCATGCTCAACCTGATAATCACTGACTCTCATTCCTATATCCAAAACAAATGTGAGCAGTATGGACAACTATATGATTCTTTAAATGGAGACATCATATCAATGATTGAAACTATATATATATATATATATATATAATTTATTATTAGACCTGATGATCATCTTATTCACATCTAAAATAAAACACAAATTCCTTAAGAATGTCCTAAATGATAGGAATCTTCCTCTCCATTAACCCTTATATATACTAGTGGAACACTATAGTAATCTTTAGTTAAATCCCCATGATCCCCTTTTAGTTCTTCCAGAATATATATGTAATATCTTAAACCAAATTTGATTTAACTATCATAAGTACAAATAGATATATACTATCTGTCACAAATATAAAATTCATATCTCAAAATTTGATTAGGTCTCCAAAATAGGAAATAAATGTGTATCATTTTTCAATAGATCAACCACATCCCAAAACACATCATCAGTACTCATGGCCCTCGATAGAGTCATGATAAAGTATTTGGCCACAACATACCACTTCTACATAGGCCCCAGAAGTGTTTGAATAAATATTATTGATCATTATTTCTCTAATTGACTCCTTTGACTAGTCATACAATGACAAATAAACCATTAATTATCTTTCCACATACCTAGTAACTAGAATTTCTTCCTAATATGATCATATATCTTGGTCAACCTATGGTATGTGTCCCATCGAGAGTTTTGGGATTCTCTTATCAACACCTTTATCTTCTAAGTGGGTAACACCACCCTTCATTATACATACAACACACTGTTCACATCATCATACCTATTAAGAACTAGGTCATATCCCATGTAGCATTCTTTTATCAAGAAACAGTACAAATCAAATTCTTGCCTATACTTAAATATCTCTACTAGTACTAATGAAGTGACGAGAAGGGGAAAACTCTTAGTTCTTTACCCCTATATCATATCAATATGTCATTCTAATAAATTCTAATGTACCTATATTCCCTATTATAAATTCAAACCATAATCTCTCATGTCTTCTAGCTGTGATAATCTACTAAAAAATTTATCATTTATAGAACATAAGATTTCTCAATGTTAAAGGTCTCTAGGTACACCACCAAGTACTTTTGAAACTATTTCACATCTCACATGAATTAAATATACATAAATATCTTATAATCATTATTGATGATAATAATATGAAAACTGATATATTAATTACAACACATTACTTAATGGACCATTATAGCTACCTCTAGACCAGGAATAAGGTACTTCCACACATGGGGTCATAACTAATGAGAATCATATGTGACTACACAATCATCAAGAATTACTACATCTTACATAATAGCCTTAAAGCATCTAAATATATGGTACAAACCCTTTATGGGTCCCATATAATTACAATAAAATACGATATTGATCTAGATTTCAATTCCTAAAAGTTTGTTTCATATTGATTGGTCTATTTTAATGTTACCCCCTTCTTGGTGAAACATATTATAATAAATTTCAAAAAAAATCTAGAATGAACCCCATATAATACACATAAAAAAGGAAAAAAATTATATTCTAAATTAAATTCTTAGTCTTATCCCATGATTTAATTATCAACAAGTTCTATAGATCAATAAAAATTCCTTCCACTAATACAAAATTCTCAAGAATTTAGACTTCCTAAATCAATAAGTGATACTTCAGCAGATTCACATATAGTTAAATCACTCAAAACATACAAAAAACTACCTCCAAGTTATTGGACTGAAACTATTTTATTTAAAATTATATTATAATTTCATTCATGAACACTCTGATGATGAAGTTCGTGAAGGGAAAAAAATGTAGTTCAGAGAAATGAGGAACATTATCAATGTATTCATAATTCCATAGAGAATAATTAAAAATTTACATAACATATGCCTGTTATGAAAATTATCAATGATATATCCTCCACCCTAACCCTAACTAATGATTTCCCAACTATAGCTAAATCTATAAGATTCATTGTGCTCCCCTCAACTAATCAAAAAATAACCTCCCCATGCAATTGTAAACCTATTTTTCATTATATCTTGGATATGTTTTTAGTGATATATGTATGAAATTAAGCTTTCATTTCAATTCATGGAAATAAAAAAATGAAGCAACCAAAAGAAAGGTATTAGAATATATAAAACACATTAACACTATATCATTGAGCTACACCATCAACTCACTCAACCTGGTCGGTTTCATATGATATTAAGGTATTTATATTGATATAACATTAATCATAAGATCAATCATGAACTCAATCACTCTTCTTAGAGTAAAATATGATATGTCCTTAGGAAATAAATCCTAAGGGTGGTTTCTATATGAGTTAAATTAGATAGAACCTTTACCTAATAAACATAAATGACTATATCAGCTACCTATATTGTAATGGACCACAATTGGCTGAGGTAAAGTGAAACTAAAACTACCACCACATATATTCCTCCTATAAAGGAAAACTTATTTCCAATAAGGGATAATAATGAAATCCACCTCTGGTAGAGGTCAATGTGAGTATAGAAGTTCATCGTCCAATCCATCCCACAATGACATCAAAGCACATAATATCAATGATGATGAAATAATAAAGGTTTTTATAGCCCTCAACCACTACAACACACCCCATGTATATTTGGATGTGCTATAAATTTTTCCCCAAATACATATCAGGAGACAATATATCATTTCAGAAATCCTATTCTATTTACATATCAGATATGACACAAGAAGATATAAATTAATGATATACTCATTTATTAAATAGGGAAACAAATAAAATTGAATAAATTAAATCTATACATCACAGGGGGGAAATTACCCTCTACCCAATCAACAAGAACCTAATCCAATAGAAAATCTATTCTTAACATTGGTCCGTATACATGATTTTGTGATCCTTGATCGGCTTGAGGAACTGGCCCCGAAAGATTAAGTGGCATTTGTTTCTATAAACAAAATCGAAAAACTCAACTCCCTTCCCTTTCAAATAAACCACTACCATTATTCTAATGTTCCCTATATTTTTATCAAGAAGATTGTGTTTACACTAGAACACTTCCTACACCATACAAAAACACTATTAAACCAAAATGTTGGAGATATGCTTTCTAGATATAAGAAATACAATCCCATGGATTTTCAGTACATAAACTATGATAATGGATAATCAAACAAAAAATGAATACTTAGATAATCAATCCACAAATAAGTTTTCCTTAAAGTATTTCTATGAATGGTCATCATGCCACTAAGACAAAACTAAATCACTACACCATATCCCAGAACCTACCTCAATCATGAATGATCTCAACTTCACCCACTGATTATTGGGAGCTCAAACATATCTAAGATATTCAGTAATATCTCAATCTAATCCCCAAAATTTTGAAGACCACCTATTCTTTGAAAATAAATAGGATTCGACATCGGGAAGTCCTAAGAAAATTTCTCTATGAAAACTCTTCTATGATGTAAACCTCCCCATTATAATGAAACAATTAAAAAATCCCATATTAAGGTTAAATTAAATCAATAAATTCAAAATCATCCTCAAGATAATGTATACCCATTCCCACCTTTACATTTAGAGGTATGACAAGAGTATCCTGAACCTTGGATACATCCTCATCCAAATCCCCAAGTGGCAACATGCGAAGACATGGAGGTGGTATTATTCAAAATTTCCAAGACATGAACATAGAAATGGATTTTCATATATAATCATAATATAATTTTATAATTAATAGTAACACACTCACAAAACAATACTTCAAGATAAATCCATAGAGATACCAAACAAATATGTATATATATATATATAACTATCCACTACATATCCAAGGCCTAATCCCATATCACTTATACCTCCATCACTAACAGTGCTACTCCATCACTCTATAAGCCTGAAGCCGGTGCATGAATTCACTAAATTGGAATTATTAATAAAATCAGATCCCAAAAAAACAATAAGTTTTCCATTTTGGAAAGAATATTACATACATGAGCCTTAGATTAAAATTTAAATCATAAAATTCAACAGATATATTCATTTGAGAACACCAATGTTTAGCTAGCTTAACCCTGCTTATTAGTCATTATTTGCATCTTATCCTTATGGAAACAAATAAAACATATGAAAGGGGTGATAAAAATACTCAATAAGTGTAAGATTATAGAAGATTCTATGAGTAAATATGTCATAAAAAATTTGGAAATGTAAATAATTGAAACACATAACATTTAAATAATTACATGATCTAAGAAACATAATAATGGATATTATAACTAATCAAATAATCACATAGAATAATAATAATGATGGAATATATATTATTGGACATATACACTATTAAGATCTATTCTCAAGGTAGTTACTGTAAATATCTATCCTCAATATTGTTTACGTTTGTGGGTAGAACCCTATCTAATTTGTATAAAGATATATCCTCTCGAAAATTTAAAACTACTTGGAAAAAAATACAAAGGGATTTTCATCAACTAATTTTGTCTCATGAGGACTAATGATGAATTTAAGGGCTCTAGAGGGCTACACCCATAACTTACTAAGTTAAATTATTTCCTTATATGAATGGGGTAAAACATAAACCACATATACATAAGAAAATGTAAATAACATTCCCTAATAACTAAACATAATCACAAACTATTTTGAGAAATATGGTGATTGATATCAAAATAAAACATTCATAGTTACACTTATCCTAAACCATTTAATAAAATATGGAATATTTTATCATAATAAATTCACCATAATTAAGAAAAAGATTCAAAATATGATATTTACATAGATATAATTAGTTTAATAAAATCCTTGAAATATTTTGAGAGAAATAGAATTTTAAATTTGAAATTATTGATTTAAAAAATCAGTGCTATTATAAATGATAAAAAATTATTCTAAAAGAACCTTATATAATTGTAATGAATGCTACAAAATGTTAAGGCTTCATGCTAGTGGAAAAGTCCTCTCATGTTGTCTATACTGAAAAACCTTGTTTTCATATCTTGTTAGAAATTCCACAAAGGAACTTGTTTATGATATGACAAAATATACATTTAAAGTAGTCATAAAAATATAGAAAGGGTTAAAATGTATTTAAAAATAATTTTATAACATTAAAAATATTTTAGAGAGTATTTATAGAAAACATGGAAAAGGGGGAAAATATTATAATTAAACCATTAAACATTCAAGGTGTCTCATACAACATTGAATATTTAAATCATAATCCCAATGAATGAATTAAATATAAAAAACATTTAATATCATTATATTTAATAAATTAATTACATTATAGGTCAATGTGTCCATATTATTACCTCATATAAGAGGGTGGGTGTATAATATCAAACTACTGCTGAAATAATGGTGATTGTGATTATATCTCTTACATTACCTTTAATTTTGTGTGAATGCTATTTAATATTTTATATAATGTATTAAAGAATGTTATTAGCTTATATATAATCCATTTTAGTATTTATTATATCCTATAGTTTCCACTTATATCATTTATTAACCTAATTGTTAGTAATATTTCAATATTACCCTTATTTTTGGGGTTGATTGCTTAATTTTTGCATGCATATTTTTTTATGTGTATCCATTTTATTATGAATAGGATATACTTATTTCATATTTATAATTATATTAAGTTCATAGATATTAAATTTACTCATAATCTACACTTTTATAATCATTCTTGAATTGTTAACATGGAAAATCAGTCAGATAACATCCTAGAGATAGTGGGCCATATGTATGCACAAGCAACGATATCTTTCCCCTAATATTGAAAAGTTTCTGTAACATGATGGTATATTAATTATAAAAAATATATATCATGTTATAATTACTATATATTTTCATTATTTATATAACTATACCCATCCATGTAAATATTTGATGAAAAAAATTACCCCATAATGGGGAGGCGGTAAGTCGTACGTACGCACATACGGTGTTTTTATTTCTTGTAAGATGGAAAAATAATGGAATATGGTTATAAAATTATCATAATAATATATCATCATGGATATGATACATGATTTACTAAATTTTTATGTAAACAACACATAAATTGGATATGAGTTGAAATGAACTTGAACAAGTTGATAAAAATGATTACCTCTTCTTCGGTGGACATCATTTAGATCTCTTCTTATGGGATCTATGTTTGGTATTTTTGAAAGAATATAATCTATCAAACATGGATTATGATTTTTTGGAGAGAAATGGGATGATTTTTTTCGAGTGATATGGATTAAATTTCTATGAGGAGGTGAGGGTGGAGGATCCCTTTTATAATTGAGGTCAGTGACAATTTTGAAAATCATAAAAATATAAAAATATAATAAGGCCCTTCTAGTTCCCAATACTTACAAAATTACTATAAATTTATTAAGGGAGTCATTTTAGACTTTATATCATCCCCTTTTTTAATATTTTGATTTTTAAATCATTTCATAATATATTAACTCAGTAAAATATCATTATTGTCAAATTTGATACTATAAATTCAATTTTATAACAAATACATCAATACAAAGTTGGAATTAGAATCTAATAGCTACACACATATTTTTATCTTATATATATATATAATTAGTTATACACATTAATTCATTAAAAATATATCAAAAATAAATTTATTAAAATCAAAAAATTTCTTTTTATTTTAATTAAAGAAATAAATATATTAGAATAGAAAAATAATTTAATGTAATAAAATAATTCCTAAAAATTTAGCAAAAAAATATAGAATGAAAAAATGTCATTAAGATCATATTTTAATTTTAGTTTCATTGATATCATTATATTTTCTTTATTTGAACATATAAAATATATTTAATAAAGAGGGTGACATTATGCAACTATCATTGATTTAAATAATATATAACTTTTTATCATTGATAAGGGTCCACTAAACAACTAAAATTAAAAATTTTAAGTAATAAGGACTTATAAACATAATACAATAATTTTTATACATGTTTAGTTAACATTCATACCCTTATATTTTTCTTTTAACACTTATTTAAACTCTTTTACTCTTATAGTGACGACATTGATTTTTACTCTTTAAAGTCTAATATATTTACTATATAATGATAAATTTATCCTAAATGGTTTCTATTTAAAATTTTAAAAATTAACCCAATAATTATTCTAATTTTTATATTTTAATGAATTGTTTGTAATTTAATAAAATATTATTTATTTTAAAATATCAGTAGTGTCAATTTTGACACTATTGGTTACTTGAATTTTTAAAAACAACATAACCATATGATAACTTAAAAAAACATTTAATACATGTATAATTTTTATTTGTAATCTATAGATTTTTTTATGATGTTAATTATGTTAAACTATCATTATTTAAATATTTTGAATAACATTTATTTGATATGAACACTATTTAAAAATTACTTCATCATCATTATGCATGTCTTTAATTTAATTATTTACTAAATAGTAAATAATAATAAAATATCATGATTGATACAAAAAATTTATCATTCCAATGAATATTTATAGTTTATGATATAATCTTAATACCATATAAAATATTAATACTTATTAGAATCATGAGTAAGACATTTTGGACTTTTGTTTGAATAAAATACTATAAAAGCCTTAAAGTCATACAAATGGTTCCAAGTGGCCATAAAATAATCCCAATGATGTTTTTAGTCGAAAATATCTCCTAAAATAAAATTAAGACAAGTTTTAGGGTAATCCTATAAATCTTGTAATTTTATTGTTATCTTAAAGTAACCGATTTACCCTTAACTGTGGTAAATAAAATATTACTGAAGATACTATTCGTAATATCCATAAAACTATATTGATCATATTAGTCTACAAATATCATAATTTTTACATCTATTTATATCCATTTTTTAAAATTCAATTCACATAAGTTGAAAAATTTTCTTTAATGCTAATCTGAAAGATTAGGCGACACAAAATGTTTTTAAGGTAAAAACATCCAAATGTCTGATAAGTTTTTATATCTAAATTTAAATTGAAATTGTTTCTAATGAAACAAATTAGTTTAAATAAAATAAAATAAGTCTATATATATTTTAAAAATAAGTCAAAAAATAATTTATATATATAAATAAAATTGAGAAAATGTAGTTTTGAACTATAATGCGACATTTTTCCAATTCCCCAAAAAAGAAAACTTATTTGAAATCTATAAAAAATTAAACCAAAGTAAATGTTTATATTTTTATTTTAAAAAATATGTTTAATTTTTTCTAAACATATTTTATAAATTTCCCAACAGTTGTATTTAAAATAGCTTCTCCATTAATTGGGGGAAAACTTCTTTTATAAAAATATATGTTTTTTGTGTAATATTGGTTTTGTTCTTATATTATTCCTATCAAATATCTATTTTATGAATAGAAAAATTTTAATTGGATATATAAAATATAAATTAAAATATTAATTCAATGTTTGTTGTATAATTTAATTAACAATGAAAAATGTGACAGAATAGTGTTTTGTTCAAACTTCTTGTTGTGGGCATTATAAGCTATAAAAAATATAATTTATTCTAAATTGAAAATAAATACGGTAAACTAATGGTGTGAAAAATTCTCCCATATATTAATAAATTTTGACATAAAAATTTTAAATTTAAATTCAAAATCAAAATTTGATACTTGTAAATTCCATTATGGGAATCCTACATCAGAAACGGGGTTAATAAAATAACCTCTTAATAAGAGGTAAGTGGAAATTTCTGGGTCACCAAAAGATTATCCATTCAAATAGGAGATCATTAGATGAAAGTGAAAACATGGAAATTGAAGATAAATATAACTATCAACTTCTAATTAAGAGTGATATAGATCATGGTCATTAGAAAGTTCAACATCACAAACAACAAATCTAGTGATTGATTAAATGACAATAGGCTTCATATTAAGAAAATAAAACTAATACAATTTTTTAAAATAATTTTCCAAAATTCAAGGGATTATATTACTATCTAGATAAATCACTCAATAAAACTTATTTTATATCATTCCATTTCATAGTGTCATCCTATGGTTGCTATTTAGTCTATTTTCACTTCATTTCAGACACCTATAAATGGATATTCAAGGTGAATAATTATTACAAAATCAATTTTTATGTATCATATGGTCATCCAATCATTATATCAAATTTTATATATTTATTGAATAAATTGTTAGAATAAATTATAAAATAAATCAAAATAGTACCTCAAACAATAATATCTAGTGATCAACATAATCAATTTGATAAGTAGTTAACCTTAAGAGTCATTCAAAATACCTCCATCCAAATTCATAGTCCAAAAATGTTTCAAAATTTCCTAATTCAATATTAACATTGGATCCCAAAAATAACATAATGTAGTTGTTATTATCAAATACAAAATATTTCAATACCTTGTTCACCATAAAAACCATAATGAAAACTTTGATCCATCAAAATCCTCAATAAATAATTACTAGAGTAAAATCCTTATATATCTCATGATTATTATAACCATATATCCATTGATGAAATAATTGTTTAATCCAAATTCATAAGAAAATTTATCATTCTACTTTATTATTAACCCACTAACTATTATTCTTCATCTAATTCCTTAATACCACATTCCTTTCATTTTTTGTATTATTTTCATCCTTAACAATATAGCCATTACTTGTGTATAATTCTACCATTTTAAAGATTTTCCAAAACCCAAATCAAAATGTGACAAACACATGTTATAGTGATATATTCCTGATAAATAATTTATATGATGTAAAAATAATTACATCTTCATCTCTATCTATGAGTTCTTAGGTTTAACCTAGGTTATTCAGGGTATTGAAAAATATATATGATGATTTCTTATACATGGAATTATCCATAATTTCTGTCACATTGAATTATTTTCTAATCCATGATTTCTTAAATCTAGTTTCCATGGATGAAGCTAATCATTCTACTATACAAACTGTAACACCTTAACCCTAGAATCATAGAGCCGATGAATTATTTTAATAAATTAGTTTGATTAAAAGGAATCAAATTTCAATGTACCAGTCAATTTAGTAGTTTGGAAAAAAATGTTACATAAAAGAACATTGATTTAAAATTTAAATAATAAAATACATTAATGAGAATATTATGAGAACACCATTGTTCTCCAAGATCAATCCTTCATATCAATCATAAAATATATCTTGGCATCCTAGAAAAAATAAAACATATAAAACGGGTGATCTCAAATGATAAGTAAAGGTAAGATTATTGTAGAATATATGAGTAAATTGAGAATAAAAAACATGGTAATGTAAATAGATAAAACACATACTATTTAAATACTCACATGATCTATGAAAATTAACTAAGGATATTCTAATTAATAAAATAATCAAATGTAATAATAATAATTATGTAATAAATAATTTTGGACAAAGTCACTAAGATTATCTATCCGAAATATAGTTTTTAAAAAGATCTATCATTAATTCTATTTAATTTTGTTGGTTAAAACGCGTATTATTTGTGTAAAGATATATCCTCCTGATATTTTAGAACTGCTTGGAAAAAAATGTGATGGGTTTGTGGCTAACTAATTTTGTCTCATGAGACTAGTCAATGCATTCAGGGGCTATATAAATCACATGCCATTACATACTAAGAATAACTAATTATTTATATTAATAGGGTGATAAAGAAACATATACATGTGAAATGTAAATAAAATTCCTCAATCAGTAATCATAATCACAAACCATTGTGAGTAACATAGTGAATTGTATTAAAATAGTTCATATACAGTTAATCATTTCATAAACCATTTAATAAAAATGTTTAAAATGTTATCATAATAGAACAACCTCAATTATGTATAATATTCAAAATATGATGTTGATATAAATGAAATTAGTTTAATAAAATCATTGAAATATTTTGTAATAAATAGCCTTTTATAATTGAAATTATTTTTTTCAAAAGATGTGAAATAATAAAAATAATCATTATATTTGAAAATATCTTTTTAATCATGTAAAATAATCTTTAAAATGTTAAGAGTTCATGATGGTGAAAAAATACACTCATATCATATTAGTTAAAAAAACATTCCTTCCTTATTTTTGTTATAAAAGCCTCAAAGGGACTTGTTTAGGATATGATAAAATGAAAACTTTAAAAAAATTAAAACAATAAAAATGGTTTAAATTTCATTAAAAATCATTTAAGAATATTAATAAATTTTTTGAGAACAATTTTAGAAAAATGGATATAAAGAAAAAAAATATATTGAAATCATTAAACATCATAAGAGTCCCATACAATTTTGAATATTTAAATCATAATAACAATGAAAAAATAACATTTAAAAAAGAATTAAATATCATTTTAGTTAATAAATTAATGGAATGATTAATCAAATGGGCTATCTATACACTTCATAAAAGTAATGTTGGTGTATTACATAAAACTATGCCTCAATTAATGTGGATTGAGATAACGTCCCTTACCTTACGTTTCCTTTTGTGAAAATGTTCTTTAATCTTTTGTATAGTGGCTTGAAGTGTGTAACTAATTTATCCAAGAACCATTTTTGTATTTATTATTCCATATATGATACCCTTATATCATTTGATCACCCATTTGTTAGTAATAATTCATTATTACACTTGTTTTGATTGTTAAATGCTTTATTTTCCTATCCTTCTTTTGTAAGTATTATTTCTTATGAATAAGATATATTTCATTCATATTAATAATTATATTAAAGTTATATATATTAAATTTAGTCTTTATCTACTATTTTATAATGGTTGTCATTTAAAATGAATCACATCACCTTCTGAAGATGGTAGTTCGTACTTACACACGAGTTACGATATCATTCCCTTAATGGTGTAAAGGGAGAGAAATAGAATAGTATATTAATTATATAGAATCAATATAATGTTATAATTACTATATATATTCATTATTTCAATAATTATAGCTATAAAAGTAAAGTGGTGATGAAAAAATTACACCACGACGTGGAGACGGTAAGCCATACATTCACATGTGTGGTGTTTTCATTTTTCACATGATGCATAAATAATGGAATATTGTTGTACTATAATAATAATAACATCTAATCATATATATGATATTTTATTTATTACTTTAGTATGAAAACATAACATAAATTGGTTCTATAATAAGAAATTATTTTTGACGAGTTAGTAAAGATGATTACCTCTTCTTTGATTGACTTCCTTCAAATATTTTCTTATGGGATCTAGGGTTGGTTTTTTTTAAAAGAAAACAAATCTCTAGAACATGGATGAACATATTGGGGATATAAATGATCAAATTTTTTTTGGGCTATATGGCTCACATTGGTGTAATAAAGTTAGGTAGGAGGTTCCCTTTTATAATTGAGGTGAGGGGTACTTTCAGAAATCCAAAAAATATAATATGGCCATTCTAGATCCAAAAAACTCAAAATTTTCTATAAATGAATAGGGGAGTAATTTTATAAAATATTTTATCCCCTTTTTAATTTTTATCTTTTTATTATATTTAAATAAGTAAATAATATATTAAGTCAATAAAATATCCTTATTATCAAATTTGATACTATTAATTTAATTTTAAATAAAATATGTCAAGAAAAAGCGGGAAATAAAATATTATTATTTCCCACAAAAATATTTTATTCAATTGATATATATAATTAATTACACATAATAAGTAATTGAAAATATATCAAAATTATTATTATTAAAATCAATTATTTGTTGTTAACTAAATAAACATTGATTAAACATTAAAAATAATTTAAAATAAAAAACTAATTTATAAAAATAGAAATTCAATTCAATAATGAAAATAATTTAATTAAAATAAAAATTTATATTTATTTTCGTTTATATCATGATTTTATCCCGATATCAACACATAAATGTTATTGAATAATGAGAGTGATATTTTTTTAACAATATTTGACTTAAATAAAATATAAGATATTAGAATGGAAAAGTTTCAATTAAAGCACTATAATTTGATATTAATGTTATAAGGGAAAAATAATACTCACCATTAATTTTTAGAAATGTTTAGATCACATTCATACCCTTATCTTTTTGCATTAACCCTTATTAACCATCTTTAACTCTTAATATGAAAACATGACTTTTTTACCCTTTAAAGGTTAAAATTGTTAATATAAAATGCCAAATTTGCCATAAATGATTCATGTTTGGAATTTGAAACATTATAGAATTAATTTTGATGAGTTTTATACTCTTATGAATTTTATATCATTTAAAAAAATATTATTTATTTTAAAAATATCATTACAGTCAATTTTAAAACTATTCATTACAGGGCATTTTAGAATTATCATAACTATGAGATAACCTTGAAAAAAATTAATACATTCCTAATATGTATATGTTATATATAAAATTATTGGATGATATTAATTCTGTAAAATTGTATTTATTTTAATATTTTTAAAAATGTTTATTAGATATGTCCACTATTTAAACAATTACCACATCATCATTGTGAAATCCCTTAATTTATTTATTTGGTCCCTAAAAATTAAAAATAAATTATCACAATGAAGAAAATAATTTGTAACTTTCTATTCAAAATTTATTGTCAGATATATCTTCTTAATTACCATATATAAAAATCATTATTCTTTTTAGAATCATGAGTAATACATATTGGTCATTCATTTGAATAAAATACTATAAACGCCTTAGATCTATCCAAATAGATCTAAGAGGCCATAAAACTGGTCCAAATATGATATCAGTATAAAATAAATCATATAATATACTGGGAAAAATTGTTATGGTAATTTTAAAATTCTAATAATATTATTTTTACCTCTACTTTTATGATTTACCCTTAACCGTGGTAAATAAAAACTTAATAATGTTTCTATTCATAATTTCCAAAATTTATGTTGATAATATTAGACAATAAATATCATACTTATTATGACCATGTATTTCATTTTTTTAGAAATCAATTCAAAAATGTGAAAAAATTATGTTTCATTCTAATCCATTAGACTGGACGGAAAAGCAGTTTCTTAAAGTAAAAATGTCCACAAGTTTTCTAGATTTTAAATCTAAATTTAATGTGTAATTGTTTCCATTCACCTAAATTGGTTTAAAGGATATAATTATTTTCCATTTATACTTTTAAAATAAATACATACATAATTTAACTATATAAAAAATTATTATAAAATGCAGGTTTGAACTAAAATGCCATATTTTTTACTACTAATCAAAAAATGAAATTTCTCAAAAAAATATAAAAAATTCAACGAAAGTAATTTTTTATATTATTATTTAAAAGAATCACTTTTTTCAAATTGAATATATAAAATTTTCAACAAATATATTTAAAATATGTTCTCTATTAAAAGGGGGTAAAACTATTTTTGTAAAAATATAGGTTTTTGTGTGTAATATTGGGTTTGTTCTTATTTTTTAATTTCAAATATATATTGGATCAATAAAAAACATATGGGATATATAACATATATATTCACGTTATAAATTCTATATTAGTGTTATAATTTAATTGACTATGAAAAAATTGACTAAATATCATTTTATTTATACTCGGTGTTGTGTGCATTGTAGGCTATCAACAAAATTTAATATATTCTAAAAGGAAAAAAATATGGTAAATTATTGTGGAGTTACAAAAAAACAGATATTGGTGACCAAGATGGATCTCATCCCAAACCATTAAAATTATTAGGTTATTTTTGATGGGGTATGATTCTCATAAAAAATAATAATATATCTTGTGCCATTTGTGATGGGAAACTAGCCCTACCAAAAATGATTTGGGCATGCCAGTTTGTCATTCCATGAGAAACTGTTATTTGAGAGAGAATATGGAATCCCATTGAAAAAGTTTTAAATTAAAAATCAATAAAATTACGTCGCAAAATAAGAGTATTTAGGATAGAAATCAACATTCCATCAGAAAAAATATGTTGAAAGAGTAAAAAATATGTATTTATGGAGGGAGGTATTTTAAATGTGAAAACAAATTCATCGTGAATGATTTCAGGATCACGACCATAATTATTTAGGGTGGGAACTATTTGCGAAGGGTTTCACTATTAATACAGTTATTTGTGATGAAAATTTTATCATAAATAGTCCATAATAAATAATATAACCTATATAAAACAACCAACATTCTCTAATCACAAGTTCTAAAATCAACTTATGGGTTCCCTCGAGTTTCTCTCTATATAAGTTGTGATTTTTAAAGATAATATCCAATGAGCTGACAGTAGGATTGGATTATAGTTTTCATTCCAGTATAACAATACATTTATGGTATTTATTTTATACTTTTAAAATTTTTAGTTTGTTTAATTTATTTTATATTAGTAATATTTATGAATAATTAGTATTATTTAGTCTCAATTACCTGTAATTTCAAGTAATGCATATTATTTATATATAATTAGCACCAATTGGTAATTATTTCCAAATATTATTAATAATTACAACTAATTAGTAATTAATTATTTTATAATTAATAATAATTTGTAAATAAGAAATAATAAAGAAATTAATTAGAAATAATTAATAATTAATAATAATAATAATAAATTATAATTAACTAAAATTATTAATAATTATCCCTAACTAGTAATAATTAAAAATAATTACCAATAATTTGTAACAATTTGTAGCAATTAATATTAATGGGTAACAATTTAAAATAATTAAAAATAATTATTAATAATTTAAAAATAAGTAAACATCGATAATAATTACAGATAAATTGTAATATATAATTTTTAAATATTATAATTAAATTGTAATAATTATAACTAATATTTAATTAGTAACGATTACAAATAATTAGTAATGATCTGTAATATTTCATAATAATTCATAATAATTAGTAATAATTAGTAATAATTTCCCATCATTCTCGACAATTAGTATTAATTTTCAATATTTAGTAATAGTTATTATTAATTAGTTATAACAATAAGTTAGTTATCAATGGTAATAATTTGTAATGATAGGTAAAAAATAGTATAAATTGGCATTGATTTTAAATAATTAGTAAAAATTAGTAATAATTATTAATAAGTAGTAATAATTACTAATCATTGGGAATAATTATTAATTATTAATAATAATTAGAAATGAATACCATTAATTAGTATTAATTATTAATAATTATAATTGATTTGAAATAATTATAAAGTAATACTAATAATTATTATTAATTACTAATAATTAGTAATAATTTGTAATATTTACCAATAATTAGTAATAATTACTGTATTTACCAATAATTACCACTAGTAATTAATAAGTCTTGATAATCAGGAATAATTGATTCAAAATATTAATAATTATTGTTAATTAGAAATAAATAATCACAACTATTAATAAATAATCGTAATTAGTAATAATTACTGATAATAACTAATAAAAAATTATAATTAGTAACAATTAATAATTAATACAACTAACTAGAAATAATTTATTATAATTACAAATTTGTAAAAATTATTAACAATAACTAATAAAAATTTGAAAAAATTATTTATAATTTGTAATAATTATTAAAAAATAGTGATAATGAAAAATACTAATCTATAAATTATAATTTTTAGTAATAATAAGAAATAATCAATAATAATATCTAATAATAATTAGTAATGGTTACTAATAAATACCAATAATTTATAGTAATTGGTAACAACTTGTAATAATCTGTAATAATTGGTAATAATTTAGAACAATTTGCAATATTTTGTATTAATTTATAATAATAACCAATAATTGGTAATAATTGGTAATAATTGTTAATAATTACCAATAATTGACAACAATTTCTAATAATTACAAATAATTTCCAATATATATCAATAATTGCAATTTATTACTAATAATTTCTAGTCATTAGTCATAATTAATCCTAATTCATAATAATTAATAATCATTAACTTAAATTAGTAATCATAATGAATAATTTGTAACATTTATTAACATTTTCCAATAATTAGTAATAATTAGAATTAATTAATTAAAATTCACAAAAATTAGTAAAAAATATTGAAAATTTTAGATAATTAGTAATATTTAGTAATAAATAGTTGTAATTTATAATAATTCAAAATAATTCATAAAATTTTATAACATTTAGTAAGACATAGTAAAAATTAAAAATATATTGTTATAAATACTAAAAATTCTTAATAATTATTAATAATTGCAAATACTTACTAATAATTACTGATAATTATTTATTTTTATCAATAACTCATTATAATTACAAACAATTAGTATTGACAACCAATAAAAATTAATAAATATCAATATGTATTTATGATACATAAGAATTATTAAAAATTAAAAATGATTTCCAATAATTAGTAATAATAACAACAAAATAGTAATAATTACCAATAAGTAGGATGTAAGAGAAATAGATGATTCCAAGAGAAGTTAAATTTTATGTTGAAGAAGATGTTTCTAATATAGAAAATCCCACTATTGAAAACTGTCATCTCTTGCATCTAGATCATCCAAATCCCAAGGATATTTTCTAACTTTTTGGTTTAAGAAGATACGATATACTGATTATTCATCACGCTGGATCATTTGAACCACAATAGAACATTGCTGAAATGGTAAAAGAATATAGGAATATCAATTTTTATAATTTTTATATTCACTCACCCATTATAGTCATCAAGAAAGAACACATATCACAAATATTTTCTAATAAGGTAGATGTTGAAGAACATATATACTGCTAAAAACACTCTATCATCATGAGGGTTATTATTCTAAAAGGAGGGAAAATTAGAGATATGAAAATGACTTTTGAATAATTTCTGAAATAAGGGGATTTGAGGATTCGAAGATAGTGAATATAAGTAGTGGATAAAACCACATTTTCTTCCCCACTGATGAATGAAAAAGGATAGCCTAAAGCCAAGGATCAGTTACACTATATCATAGTTTTAATATAATATAAGAGCTGAATAAGAACTTTGATCTAAGTATTTTTAGATACACTCTTACACAGTTGTGGATCTATATCAGCAAGATTATTTGGCTATACTAGAATCCAAAAATCCTTTGTGAAATTACCTCTTTATTGGAAATCCAATCGTACTGGACATCCCGAAATATTAACCATAGTTTGGGAACTACGAAAGGGGCATGGATGATGTGTTCATGGATAACACTATGGTTGAAGAGGTTGTACTCACAATAAGAGATGATTGCATCAATCTAGAAATTAGTATAAAGGAAATCCAAAATTTTGTATGATTTACAAAATTTTCAGCAAATTATCTGTTTAATGAAGTAGATAGAAGATATATAACTTTTACAATTTAAAAGGACATGATAAATCATTCTATAGAAAATGGGAAGGAAAGTATGAGTGAAAAATTACTAGCTATGATTTTTTCACATGACCCATCGTCCTCGGGTACCTTATGTAGGGAGACCACTTCAAATTGACCTTCAAATTTATATAATCCTTATATTGATTCATAAAGTCCCTCATCCTATTGTGATATTTAGATTATGTTATAGATAAGGATACAGATTCTTTAGTTGGGATTGAAGAAGTTGACTAAGTTGTTAGAAGTATTCAAAATCATCAATCTGACATATCATCTTTTTATGACTCCCTTCATGACACCCCACATGAATGTTCTCAACCAAATGAACATTCCTTGAGTATTGTAGAGGCCACCAAGATTGGAGAATACTTGAAAGAGAAGAATAAATTAGTTAGAGATGAATCAATGAAACTAGAAATGATTCTATTTGGGATGTATTAGAAATGTTGGATTGATCATCCACAATATGCTAAATAGAAGGATTATCCCAATAATATTTTGATTTTAGGTAAAGTCTCTTAAGATATAAGAGATGTTTTAATAACTTAGTTTACCACTTCCAAGGTTTATAAGATAAACGTTTCTGATTGTGAACTACTAAGAGTGAATTCCAGAAAAATTTTCAATCATGGGCCAACCCAAGCTGTGGCTCGAGCCACTAATACCCCAAACCTGCCTCCATAGGTGTGGGGTGGAGACAAATGATGAAGGAAAAACTATCTTAGGGTGTAATTTTTCTATCTACCTGTATGCAAAAACACATCCATCTCGATGTAGAATTGTGTATGGAAAAAAAATAAAAAATCTAATGGAATAATCACACATAAAAAACATCTAGCAATTAAAAATGAACAGATGTGAACACTAAAAAATTAAGGGGAAACATAAATTTCTAACATGAAATATTTTACAACCTGAAAAAACTAGAAATATAAATTGTTGAGAGCTCATATCTTCTAATCTCCAAGTTGCATCCACCATATATAGTTCGAAGTAATATGTATCCTTATAATCCTAGAAAGTAACCGTCTACCTGTCTTTTTCCAGCATAATATAGGACATAATGGATGTATGAGTATATATATACCCAATAAGATGCCCCAAAAGCTGAAGGTGGAGGAGTAAGATATTTAATGGAATAGAAATACTATATATGTACACATGATGCAATATTAATTGATAGAAAAAAGCACAACCCAAACCATGAGTGAATGTTACCTCATAAAAACACAACGGGATCAAAACGGTGAGTAGATGAAATACACATTGAGTATTAACCACCTATATCAGGAGATTTGAATCATCCATCCATGAGATTATAAATAAAGAAATCATGTGTCATACCCTGCACATCTTCTCCTCTAATGGAATGAGAGTAACCAAATCCATGGTTGTGGACCTTGAATAATACATATATATATATATATATATTATTAGTCAAAATAAGTCCAAATGTGAGAGTAATGGGATCTTCATAACAAATCTCATCTCAAGAAGAATATTATCTATCGGTTCCAAAAGTCCATAAATGATGGTGAGTATCTCACACATTTTTCTAGAAGTAATTATCCAAATCAAGCCATACAGCATCACTATGACACATTGTCAAGTGGCCACAATCTCTTGGTAGAGAACCCATTCCATTCCATTATAGTTTTGTTATATGCTAATATTAAATGGAGGATCCATTCCTTACATATCTGGATGGTACCACTCTAAAAGTCATTGTGTACACACTACCCAACCCTATAAAGGGGTACTACTCAAAATGTCATCAACGACACAATTCCCATCACTAATGTAGTGTACAACTGAAAAATTCATCAAGGATGCAACGCTCATCTCTATTAGAGGGTATAGATCAAAAATTCATCACAGACCCACTCCGTAGATCTAATAGAGGGTACAAGTCTGAAAGGTCATTGAGGACCCTCCATCCAGCTCTACATGAAGTTACCACTCAGGAATTCATCGAGGACCTACTACCCATCTCTATTGAAGGGTACCACTCAAAAAGTCATATAGAACACAATTCCTATGTCTATAGGAGGGCATAACTCAGAAATTCATCAAGGACCCACTTCTTGGCTCTACTAGAGGTCACAACTTGGAAAGGTCATCTGACCTACTTCTTGGCTCTACTAGAGGGCATAACATGGAAAGGTCATTAAAGAACCACATCCTAGGTCTACTAGAGTGTACGACTTAAAACATCTTTATAGTCCCACGTCCCAACTCTACTAGAGGGTACCATTTGAAAAGTCTTTGAAGACCCACTTCCCAAATATAATAGAAGGTTCCACTAAAACTTGTTGGTGACGACCCACTACCAGTATATACTGGTGCATACCACTCAGAAGGTCTCTTGTGATCCTGCTTGATCATTACCATCCTCAGGTGTACCCTAACCAATAATTGTGCTCATAACATTCTAGATTATATCTTGAAATCCACAAACAAGTGAAACATCGCATTCTATGTTAAAAAAACAATCAGGATATGCCACTCATGGTCCATAATCCATCTTCAAATAAATGATATATATAGCTTCAATGTTTCCATAAAATGAACCAAGGGGTGTACAAAGTATGAGGTTAAAACTTGATGTGTGGACCCACACCTCTGTGTAGTCGTTTCCTTGCCAACACATATAATTCAGTACATTTAGTAGTTCATGGAGTGTAAGGGTACTACATGTCATATTTCATCCAAAGGCCTGATGAATTCATGAGGCACATCATCATTGTGAAGGCTATAAACATAAATACAATGATACTTCTAAGAAAATGTTCCGAAGAGGAAAATTGTATCACACTATTGTGATTCTCATAGAAAAAAATATCCAAATAAGATATTCAAATGCCCTTATCAAACTATCGGTGAAAAAATAAATTAATTTCACTTCATCATATTTGAATTGCATTTCATGGTCCCAACCCACAAGTCTGTATTAAATACCTGATATTGGTCTTGAAATATCTACCTCAATTTCTGGATCATGATTCCGCCGAAGGTTCCTCAATCCAACCCATATGAAGATGATATATCAGATATCATATTCCATAATATTATTGATTGTAACACCCCCTATATTTCATTGTACATTATTTCTTTAATGTAATTCAATAACTTGTGTTACAATCAACAACGAGTTAGAGCATAACATGACTTACCAAACTAGTTATTCAAAATCAATTATGAATAGTATTATCATAATTTTGAATTTTATATATTCCATATAAATTTTAACATCCATATTATGTGTTTCTTAGACATAATACAAGAACAAATTCATTTTTTCTGATAAAAGAAGTATTTTTTAGAAAATGCAATTTTACCGATTATTAATGGGGAATCCTTTTAAAATACAATATTTTATACTTTTATATATTATATTTGACAAAATAAACATATTCTTTATAATAGGGACATAAAAAATTAGTTTCGATAAATTTTTGGTGTTTTTCTGTTAACTTTCATATTTTGAAGAATAGTGAAAAATACTGAATTTTAATTGAAAACAAAATTTTTAATCAAAATAATTTATTGTGTTAAATTATGGATCATAATGTCTTGGAATTATAATTAGATTACATTTTTATCACTTAACAAAATGTATGTCATTATAAGTAATTTTCATATTTAAATTTGAATATTTTGATAGTTTTTACTTTTTTAAAAACCAGCCTTTTGGTTTTGACAATGGGAATTAATTCTAAATTAATAAATTCAACTTCTATGTTTTTAATTTGGTTAAATAGATTTCATATTTGAATTTGGAATATCAAAATTAGATTAGGGTAAAAAAATTTATTTTTCTGAAAAGACTCAATTTTTTATGAATAGTGAGAAACACTGCGTTATTATTTAAAACTAACTTTTTATTTAATTAATAGTTTATTTTATTTACAATTTTTAGGTAAAAATAGATATATAATACATATTTAAGTTCAATTGAATTCATTTGAGTCATTTTATAATAAAATTAGATGTTATAAATTTTATTGAACTTTTTAACATTTTTACCCACCTTCTAGAAGTATTCGCAAATTTGTATAAATCGTAATTTTGCCGCTTTTCTGAGTTGAATTTATAAAATATGAGAGACATGGGGTACATTAGTAAGTTAAATTAGATTCAATAATATGTGAAAATATTTTTGTGAATAGTATATTTTGACGTTTATTTACCACAGTTAAAATTAAATAGTGTAATTGAGGGTAAAAATGATATTTTAATTACCCTAAAACATGTCCTAATTCAATTGGATTGGTGTAATTGGACAAAAAAACATTATGAATAAAAAATTATCCTCTTTAGTCCACATGGATTAGATTAGGACATTTATTATTATTTAATTTAAAGAAGAGTTTAAAGTGTTAAATTCAATATTTAATAACTAATCCATTTTTATATAGGGTTACACATAATATAAATTCGACTAAAAATATTTATTAGAAAGATAAAAATATTTCAAACATAATGGTATTTTATTTTCTATTTTTAGACATTATATTGTTTAATTTATTAATGACATAATGATGATGTGGTTATTAACTTATTAATGAAATACTAAAATAAATGATATTATAAATATCCAAATAAATGTAAATTGAGACTTTTTATTAATTAAACTAATATTATAGGTTAATATGACATGTTAGGGTTGATTAGATAATTTTTTCTCAAATTGATAAGGTTTTATGACTTTCATAATAACAAAATACCACATAGTGTCAAAATTGACATAATTTAATTTTAAAACAAATACTATATTATTGGATGATATAATGTTCATAAAAACATAAGGATTGGAAAAACTGAATAAATAACATTATATATGTCATTAATGAACCACTTTATGTTCTCTTTTACATTTAATGTGAGTTTACTAACAATATAGTTTACAAATACAAGAAGACACAGTAAAAGCTAAACTATTTAACTACAAATTAAATCAAAACGATAAGGTTAAAAAGGGTACCTAAACTTTTCTAATACCTATTGGTTCATATTATTTCTATCCATAACCACATAAGTCTTGAAATAAATTCATTTTGAGTCATTATAAATCCAATATGATTGTATAATAAATTAATATTTTAATATTTCCCTAAAGTAACCCTCACTCCTCTTATAAAATGGAACTCTCCCTTCTCTCAAAACCACACCTCCAAAGCCATTTGGCTCGGCTAACCCCTACCCAAATATCCTCCCAATATTTATAACATCTACCTAGAGTCCTTAAATTGATTATAAATCCAACCTATGTAACCCTTTTGATCAACTCAAGAGAAAACACCCGAATAAGAGGTAATAATTTCACCACCCTCTTTCAAGTTCTTTTCTTCTTCCACTTCCTCTTTCTTTGTTGTTTACATACCAAAATAATAAATCCAGTACCATCTACATAATATGATGTTATTATAAATATGGTACAACCATATTCGTTATTCTATCCATACTATTAATGACAACGTCACCATACGTGTGTACGTATGGCTTACCGTCTCCACGTCGTGGTGTTGTTTGTTATTCAAACACTTAATTATTTGTATGTGTATAATAATGAGTATAACTAATGTAAATAATAAATATAAATAGTTAATTATTTGTTATATGTGATATAACATCCAATTACATATGATTTTTCCATCAATATAATTATATTTTTGCTCGTGCGTACGTACGGGTTACCGTCTCGAAGACACGATGTGATTCATTCCCATGTTCACCATTCAAAAATGATTAAAAATATATATATTATTAATAATTATGTAATATATTACATAATAATTCTATAGGATATATATACATATGTATGTATGTATATATGTATGTATGTACATACAAATATCTTATTCACTTACTTTCTTTCAATACGATATGAAAATGGAATCAAAGTTTATGCATACGTATGGCCTATCTTGTCCATAAAAGGTGCCTTAATCTTCATATATCTATATATTATAACTATTTATATTCTAAATATATATGATATATAAATCACGTTTTATATTCTGTAAGTATTTAAATCATTATCTAAATGATACGATCAACAATAACAAGTTAAAACACACACGATAAAGAAAGCGATTATTAAACAAAATGTTAATTTAACATGGAAATCATTATTAAATGGGTAGTATAAAGTGATAAATGAATAATTTATGATATAATAAATATTAATCTGGTTATGGTATAATTTAATAACATAATATGGTCATTATACATGAGTTTAAACGTACCCTCGACCAAAGGAGAGTGCAAGGTAAGGGTGAATTCCACAATCTCTTTATTATCCAAGGTTGTTTTTACATAAGTATCTACCAAGGCATATTTATTATCCATGCCCATGTTTTATTTAAGAGTTTTCAATGGGATTATTTTTACGAGGATTTTTTACAAAAACATCACCTTAAATGTTTTAATGATTTATTCTTCTAAACCTTTCTCATCAATGTTCATGTTTTCATAATGGTTTTAAGGATTTATTGATATAGACATGAATGTTTTAAAATAATAATTCCTTTAAAATGTTTCAAAGTGGTATGTGACACTTGGATTCCAAACTATATTTTAAATGACTTCCTTAAAAAATTATGTGACTTTTAAATGATTTCATTAAATAGGGATATTTCTCCCAAAAAAGTTTACTGATCATTTTCATCTATGTCAACATCCTTTACGGGATTTTATTTTTGATCGAGGTTGATTTATTATGATACAAATCATCCATATTGTATTGAAGGCTCTGTAATATGTTTGATTCTGGATGTGTAATTTTTATACCATTCATGGTTTATGAATAAAGTATTGACATTTAATATGATAGTTTTAATACGAATGTTTATGTTATGTTTAAATATTTTCATATGAGGAATTCATTGGGCATACTAAGAGATAGGTGGAGCTTGTTATAGCTCCACGATGCATCGGTAGGTCTCATGAGACAAACTACTGTCTTGGAACAAGGCCTTGAAAAAATTGTTTTTTTAGTCTTGGCACAAGGCCTTGACTATATGGTAATGATGTCTGGTAGTATGCATTCCATCATTATGAAATTAAATATTGATTTTTCATGTGATTATTCCACTACTAGAATATCCATGTGAATAAGTAAATGGAATTATTTTATTTATATTTCCCATATTATACTGAAGTTTATGTTTAAAAGGTGTATGTTTTATTTTTATACAATTCCTTAAATGTTTATTCTTATTTATGAAAGTTTCTGCTATATTGTTATCCCTACGGAGCATCTAAGACCACCCTTTTCAATGTTTTATTTTTCCCAGTATGCGATGAGGTATATTATGACTGGCCTGCAAGGATAATCTAAGGGATATAAATGTGGTTAGTGGTGAAAATGTAGTAGTAGTTTTTTATTTTATAATGTACTGTAACGTTCGTGTATGTAATCTATTTTCCAAGTCTACTAACCTGATCGGTCCTTCGGGACTAGATTCCTTGTATCATGCCAATGTTATGTAATAATGCACCGAATCTGGGTATGTAGGGTTAGGGTGTTACAGTGGGTATCATAGGGAGGTTTAGTACATTCCTTGGAAAGTAGATTTAGAAAAACTTTAATTAGATAACATTACCCTAACATAGACCTTGAGGATTAGTATAGAATAACTTCTTAGAATTTTGGTAATGTAGATATTTTTTGTATTTTCCAAGAAATACATCCCTGTCTGGATACGAACAGTTAGAGGTGGCTGTGGCACAGATGTACGTAGGAGTGAAAACTCCAACAAGGAGTTTCGGGCATGACCTGGTGTATCTTGGTGCACGACAACGGGCCTTACTTCACTCTTGGTTACGACACTTTTGGTGGATATGCATAGGATAATTCACATTTTTATTAGAATTTGTTATGAAGGATTTAAGAGTAAATTCTTACTCGAAAAAACATTTTATGATTATAGATTATTTGAATAGTCTTTTCAATTTACGCTAGGTATTTTAAAAGTTTGGAATTATGAATTGTGATTCATAAACTATCCTAGCATATGCCATTTTATTGAAATGGTTCCTAGTAGAAGGAATGACAATTCCAGGAATATGCAGGATCGAAAGATTATGAAGGATCATATATTTCATGGTATTAAGACAACATTTAAAATGGAAATAATCTCCCATGTATTCTCACCATATAAAGAAATAGTATCATCTGTTAATTAGATATGTAAATAATTCTCTGAGTCCGATGGATTTGAAGGGAGTCAAGAGAAGAAAAGGTTGGAATAGATAAATATAGATAAAGGGAAGAGGGGAAAGAAGTATTTCTTCATATGTGATAACTGTGGAAATAATAACCTTCGAAAATTCTTAAAGGGAATGGGAGTTTTTTATAACTGTGGAGAAAAAGGACACCAAGTATGAGATTTCAAGGATAAGAAAAAAGATTCAAATGTATAATGCTTCATCAGCTAGGAGTTGGGACACTACGCGAATCAATTTTCAAATCATTAAAGTATACCCCAAATGATGCTATTGGATAATAATCAAGTTGTGATAGAACCGAAGATGATGAGGAATTATTAGAGTTATTATTTTGATATTAATGTATTGGGTCATTTGAGTATTGTATTAATGATGTACATGGTATAATAATTATAGAGTATATAAGGATTGTATTGCAGTACAATTTTATTAAGGACTTGAGATGTTATGGAACCAAGAAAAGTGACTCAATAGCAGGTTACATTTTTTATAATATATATTATTGAGGGAAATATAAACCATAATATAGTTCTGATACTGAGGTATTGTTTTTGGATGAATGTATGATTTATTTTCGATAAATTATATTGGATATTTTTTATTACCTTGAAACTAATTAATGATTTGTATATTCTATAGTTGTTGGAGTTTACAACATATTTGGATAGAAGGAGTATATACAGTATTCTATAATTAATAAGGGAGAATGAATGTAATTGATAAAATTTTATAGTAATATGGGATGTTATAGTGTTTTGTAATAATACATGATGATTGTAGTCACATGTTATTACAGGGAAAAAGGATCTTCATTGTGTTTACCTTTCTTATTAATTTTGGATTGTGAGTTTGGACAGAAGTATTTTGGATAAGTCTAAAGGTTGGAATCGATTAAGTTTGAAATTGGATAATATTTTTAAGGCTAAATAATTGCTTTAAATTATTTATGAATTATCATAAAAAAGAAAACCCATAGGTGGGGTGACAACATGTCGCATCAAGAAAGTCCGCGAGACATGAACCTGCAACCAAAGAGAGAAAAGGGAGCATTATTTACCACTGCCTACGTGATTTCCTGGTTTGTATGATGTTGTTTATTTAAATGGTCTGATAGATAAATTATATATTCATTTTTTTGGAACCCTATATGGTTTGGATAAATAGAATATTTTTGAATTCTATTATATTTTAGAGTGAAAGATGAGTGTGGTAGGAATTAGTTGAAGGGTGAAAATCTACTTATCAAGTATTTTTTCTTCTTATTCTTTGAATAAATTAATTATTAAACATTTGAGAAGGGATCCTAAAATAATTTTTTTTATCCAAATACCTTATGTTCTGTTGAAATGACGATATTTTAAATCATCATAGATTGATGGCTTTGAGGCCTTCAACATTACACTTGTTTTTAATTTAAGACCTCAATCACTCCATATAAATATTTATGTTTTCCTCCAATTATGTGACATTAATTTTCAACAATTTTCTACTAATTGAGAACATAATTTGGTGGTGAAGTTTTCATTTCCCTTTCCATTTTATGAAGACTAAATTTTATTAACACAATTTTCGATATGAGATTTCCACAATGGTATATTTCTATTTTTTACCATTTATTTTCTAAGAACAATTTCAAATTGTGAGAACACAATTTATTGAATGAGGGGAGAACTTAACCCCCCAATATTTCATAGTACATCATTTATTCAATGTAATTCAATAACTTGCGCTACATGTAACACCGAGTTTGAGCGCACCATGAATTACCAAACTAGTTGTTAAAAAGAGAATATGAATAGTATTATATGAATTTTGAATTTTATATATTCCATATTAACATTAACATCAATATTATGTGTTTATTAGACATAATATAAGAACAAATTAATTTTTTCCGATAAAAAAGTATTTTTCAAAAAATGCAATTTTACAGCCTTTTAATAAAGAACCCTTTTTAAATACAATATTTTACACATTTATATATTCAATTTGACAAAATAAACTTCTTCTTTATAATTCTTACATAAAAATTTAGTTTTGATAAATTTTTTGTGTTTTTCTGATAACTTTCATATTTTTATGAATAGTGAAAAATACTAAATTTTAATCTAAAAAAACATTTTTAATAAAAATAATTTATAGTGTTAAATTATGAATTTTAGTGGGTTTGGATGTATAATTATATTATATTTTTATCATTTAATAAAATTTAGGTCATTATAAGTAATTTTACATATAAATTTGACATAAGCACATGTCAATCTTTTAACAGCTTATTACTTTTTTTAAAACCCGCTTTTTGGTTTGGAAAATGCGAATTAATTTTAAATAAATAAATGAAACTTATATTTTTTTAATTTGGTAAAATTTAATTCATTTTTGAATTATTAATACCAAAATTATCTTAGGGTAAATATTTGGTATTTTTCTGAAAACATTCAATTTTTGATGAATAGTGAAAACAACTGTGTTATTAATTAAAATCAAATTTTTATTTAAATAATGATTTATTTTATTTCAATTTATTTTAAGTAAAAATAGATATATAATACATATATAAGTTCAATTTAATTCATTGGAGTTATTTTATAATAAAATTAGATGTATAAATTTTTATTGAACTCTTTATCGTATTTTACAGACTGTCTTGGTGCATTTGCAAATTTGCATAAAACTTAATCATACCACTTTTGTGAGTTTTATATCTACAATCCTAGAGACAAAGTTGATATTAATAATTAAAATATGGTTCAATAAGATTAAAATAATTTTTGTTGAATAGTAACTTTTGACTTTTATTTACCGCGGTTAAAAGTATATATCGTAATTAAGGGTAAAAATAATATTCTAATTACCCTAAAACATGTTATAATTCTATTGTATAAGTTTAATTCGACCAAAAAATACCTTAGTTAAAAAATATGATCCGCTTTGGTCCACTTAGATTATATTAGGACATTTATTATTATTTTATTTAAAGAAGAGTTTAAAGTGTTAAATTCAATGTTTAATAACTAAAGCAATTTTTATATAGGGTTAAATACAATATAAATTCTACTATAAATATTAATTAGAAATATAAAAATATTTCCCTCATAATTTAATTTTATTTATAATTTTTAGAGATTAATTAATTTAATATATATAAGACATAATGATGTTGCAGTAATTACCCTATTAATAAAATATTAAAATATTTGATATTATAAATATCCAAATAAATGAAAATTGAGACTTCTGATGAATTCCAATAAGTTTTTTTTCTTAATGTGACATGTTAGTGTTTATTATATAATTTTTTCTTCTAAGTGATAAGGTTGTTATAAATTTCAAAAAAAACTACCAAATAGTGTCAAAATTGACATAAATTAATTTTTAAAATAAATACTATATTTTTGGTTCATATAATATTCGTTGAAATATAAGGTTCTGAAAAAGGTCATAAATAATATTATATAGGTCATTAAAGAACAAATTTAGGTTCTCTTGGATTTTTAGAGTATGTTTATTAACCATATTGTTTTAGAATACAAGAAGACAAGGTAAAGTTAAACTATTTAACAAAGAGTTAAATCTAAAAGAGAAGTATAAAATGGTAACCTAAAATTTTCTAAAACCTATTGGTTGAGATTATTTCCACCCATAACCACCTAAGGCCTTGAATAAATTCATTTTGATCCATTATAACCAAATATTATTCTATAATAAATTAATATTTTATTCTTTTCCTAAAGTGACCCTCACCCCTTTTATAAAAGGGAAGTCCCCCTATTCTCAAAATCACAATTTCAAAGTGATTTTTCTCCAAAAACCCCTGCCCAAATATCCTCCAAACCTCCCTCACCTCAACCTAGATTTTATACTTTGATCATAAAGCCTACCTATGGATCCCTTTTGATCAACTCAAAAGGAAACACATGAAAAAGAAGAAATAATTTCACCACCCGCTTTTAAGTTCTTTTCTTCTTACACTTCATATTTATTTGTTGTTTAATTAAAAATAATAATAAATCCAGTACCTTATTCATAATTTTATATTATTATGAATATTTTTCAACCATATTAGTCATTCTTTCCATCCTATAAATGACAAAGTCACCATATTTGTGTCCATACTACTAACCATCTTCACGTCATGGTGTAGTTTGTTATTCAAACACATCATTTTTTGTATGGGTATAATTATGAGTATAACTAATGTAAATAATAAATATAACATGATAATTATTCATTATATATTATATACCATCCAATTACATACAATTTCACCATCAATGTAATGATATTGTCGCTCATGTGTACGTGTGAAATACTGTCTCCACGACGCTATAGGATTCATTCCTACATTCACCATTCAATGATGATTATAAAAATATTTATTATTAATAAGTATGTAATATATGACATTATAATGATACTGTATATATATATGTGTGTGTACATACATATATTTCATTCACTTACATGCATTCATTGTGATATGAAAACAGAAATAACATTAATGCTTACATACGACCCACCGTCTCCAAAAACGGTTCCTTGCACTTATTATATCTATCTATTATAAATATTTATATTCTAAATATATATGATATATAAATCAATGGTCATATTTTGGATGTATTTAAATCAATATCTGAAAGATACGATCAAGAATAATGAGTTAAAACACATACGATAAAGAAAGCGATTATTACCCAAAATGTTAATTTAACATGGATATCATTATTAAATGGGTAGTATAAAGTAATAAATGAATAATGTATAATATAATACATTTGAATATGGTTCTGTTATAATTTAATAACATACTATGGTTATTATACATGAGGTTAAACATACCATCGACCAAAGGAAAGTGCAAGGTAAGGGTTAATTCCACAATCTCTTTAATATTTGAGGTTATTTTTACGTAAGTATCTAGTGGGATATATTTATTATCCTTTTTAATGTTTCGTATAAGGGTTTTCAAAAAACAATTAAGGAAATATTTTACAAAAACATAATTTTAAATGTTTTAATGATTTATTCTTCTAAACCTTTCTCATTAATTTCAATGTTTTCAATATGGTTTTAAGGATTTATTTATATAAACATGAATGTTTTAAAATTTTAATTAATTTAAAAAGATTAAAATTGGTATCGGAATCCTTGATTAAATAATATCTTTTAAATGAATTCCTTTATCAATTATGCGACTTTTAAATGATTTCATGAAAAATGGATATTTCATTAAAAAACTATTAATGTTCATTTTCAATTATGTCAACATCTTTTAAGGGATATTATTCTTGATCGAGGTTGATTTATTATGACACAAATCATCGATATTGTATTGATGTTTTTTGTGATATGTTTGACTGTGGATGTGTTTTTTAACACCATTCATGGTTTATGTATAAAGTATTGATATTTTGCATTCTAGTTTTTATACGACTGTTTATGTTGTTTTTAAACCTTTTCATATGAGGAATTCATTTGACTTAGTAAGTGATAGGTGGATCCCCCAATAGATCCTCGATGGATCGGTTGGTCTCATGATACAAACTAGTATCTTGGAACAAGGCCTTGAAAAAAATATTATTTGTAGTCTTGGCACAAGGACATGACTATGTGGTTATGAAGTCTAGCATTATGCATTCCATCATTATGAAATTGACTATTGATATTACATATGATAATTCTACTAGTAGAATATCCATGTTTATAAGTAAATGGAATTATTTGATTAATATTTTTCATATTATACTGATCTTTATGTTTAAAATTCTTATGGTTTATTTTTATACATTACCTTAAATGTTTATTCTTATTTATTAATGTTTTTGCTATATAGTTATCCTTACTGAGCATCTAAGCTCACCACTTTCTATGTTTTATTTTTTCCAGGATGTGAAAAGTATATTATGAATGACCTGGAGGGATAGTATAAGGGATATAAATGTGGTCAATGGTTATAATGTTGTTGTTGTTTTTCATTTTATAATGTAATGTAAGGTTCATGTATGTAATCTATTTTCCAATACTGCTAAACTAACCAGCTCTTCAGGACCTGATTACTTGTATCATTCCAATTTTATGTAATAATTCACTATCTACGGTTAACTAGGGTCTATAAGTTACAGTAATAATATTATAATTGGGTATTTTGTTAACCTCTTCTATGAGTGTGAATTAAATATATATCATTGTTCTTAAAATGACAATCTCAAAGTCTAAATCATGTAGCAACTAACATATCATCAACCTGACACCATATAGGGAAGTTATATCTGATAGGTTGAAGAAAAAAATAAAATTAATATTAATATTGACATTTTTTAAAACATTTTTTTCAAATTGGATGGTCCATGAACTATGATTCTCCCCTCCCAATAAATTGTATGTTCCCCCCTTTAGGGTGCCTCGTCAATATTTTCCATTTCAAACTAAATAATGTAATTATTAATTTTTTAAATTAATGAAAACAATTAATATTATTATAACTCAAATTATTATTATTATTGTTAATAATAATATGTTTTATTTTCCCTTTCTCTAGACCTAATAAGGCTTCCACCACGTATTATTTATTTATAATTATATCCATTTAATTTTATTAACCAATCACATTTTTTTAAAAAAAATATTATTATTAAAAAAAATAACAATGTATGGAGTCCCGCCTTTTTATTAAATATATTGTCATTACATTTCCCTAACCGATGATCTTTAAAGTTTAGTGTCTTGGAAATAAGGTATATAATAAAAGAAATCATAAAACATTTTACTAATCCACATTTAAGGCATCATAATAAGTTCATCCTAAGAAAAATTACTTCATCTGGCAACTTGGGGACATATATAAAAGGAATGGGTGAGCAGAAGGTCACGAAAAGAAAAAAATTGAAACAATTTACATGTGAACTTGAGAGATATCAATAAGAACATGAGAAATATCATAAATGTTTGATAAAGAGGAATATCATAATAATAATAACATGATTCATAACATGGAAATGTGGGAAAAAATTATTTTAGACATTCACAAGTGTATCACCAAGTTCCATCCTTAGGGTGTCATAATAATTACCTAGGTTATTCACCAAGGTAACATAAAACATGTCATCTCTAGAGATTTATTTTATTACCCAATGCATTGGAACAATATTATGTAACCCCATTAATATGAAATTATTTTCATGTGACCCACATAGATCGTAATAAATTTTTTCATAAATAACCGATATAGAATAAAAGAAGTGGGTTTCATATCAAAATCATGATGTTTTAAAAAGTTCTTGAAAACATGATCATTATGTCATTTGTAAACCACAAAAAGGGAATGATGGTTTTAGTAATTTCAATTAAAAAATAAAATATATCAATTTTTATATCTTTATCAATAAAAATATATATTAAATAGGATTGGGTATTAACATAAAGAAAATAAACGAATTTCTTTAGAAAAAGTGATATTTTGTGGTGAGAATTTTACTGCAAAACAGCTATGCAACATGGTTTTAGAAAAACATAAATAAGGAGGTGAAAGGGTTAAACAATTAATAAAAGACTCATAATATATTATAGGGATATAATAAAATATAAATAAGAACATGTTATGCCATCTTGAAGGAAATACAATATAAAAGAGAACTTGAATGGAAAAGAGAAGTTGAGAAATCCCTTACCTTGAAGAGTTTCTTCTAAAACACTCTGAACGGGACCATGAGGGCTTGAGGATGCATTGGAACAATGAATTTGGAGGTATAAGTAAAAGTAATTAGAGTATTATGAATTTTTTATGAAGATAAACAATGGAATTATAGGGTATTTATAGTAAAAGAGAGAGTGTTTTTTATTAATTTCGAAGGAAACCTCATTAGTGGTATTTCCAAAACCATGGGCTATCCCATGATATTTCCAATGATATTGGCCACTTGGGACACGTAAAATAATATTTTTTTCCTTATTATCCGACCATAATTATTAAATCAGTATTAAATAACTAATAATGTCATTAAACATACCGAAAACTAAAAACTATATTTTTATTATTCACTAAAAACAATGTGTTTTATAAAAATATCATAAATTCACCTTAACCTAATATAGGGGTTTTGAATTCAAAAATGAAATTTGTTTTATGTTAATAAATCTTCATATATGATAAATTTATCTTTTAACAATAAAAATACTTTATTATTAAAAATAATAGCGGATATAAAATGCATAGTGACATGCATAGTTAAATTTTCGACACATGAAAAAATAAAATTATTTTCTAATTTGTTAATAAAAAGGATTTTTTTATAATAATATTTAATTATAATAAACATTTTCAATAAATACTTATTTCAATATATTAATAAAATTTCATTTTAACCTAAAAATCAATATATCAAATTCCGCTATAATTTTTATGGAATGTTATTCTTTAAACTGAAATTATTTAATAACAATTAAAAAAAAAATTGGATTAAATTTTAAGTAACTAGGGCCTTGAAACATAACCCCTTAATACACCTGCATAAGACCTAAGGGAATGGTGTGCGATGGTGATGGAGTCCTGGGGTGGCTCGGATAACATCACCCGAGTCGTAATCTCCACTAACTTGAACTTATATCATAGGTGATTCCATTCAATCTTAACGTGTTGAAGATCTGCTTGGTCTAGAATGTATCCCATTGACGGTACCTCATTCCCATGCTCTGAAAAATGGTTTTCATATGGCTTGAGTCAACTAGATGAGGCCATTCAAACATCTTTCAGCATAAATTATTCATTATCTTTTATATTTATAAACAATAATTACAACATTAAAAAATTATTATTATTTCCAATGGTCATATTAAAAACAGTTCATATAACAGTAAAAACCTGATTGTCACATCTCATTTATAAATGTATAATTTTATTTATTATGACATATTAACACATATGTTTTTAGGAAAAAAATATTATTCAAATGTTCTGTTCATTACATTCTTCCCCCATGAAGAAATTTTGTCCCTAATATTTCAACTCATACCCTCAGATGAGAAAAAGTGTGGGTACTTCTGCCTCATAGTCTCCTCTGATTCCCACATGTATTATTCATATTTTTAATTCCCCCACAACACATTTACAAGGTGGGTAGTCTTGTTGTGTAGAACTATGTCTCTACATTCCAAGATCCCCACCAGAAACTCCTCATAAAAGAGGTCATGTTCCAGTTGTACCACCTCTCGATTTAGTACATGTGATGGTTCAGGTATGTACTTTTTGAAGAGGGATACATTGAAAACATCGTCAAATTGAGCTATATTTTCAAGAAGCACAAGATGGTAGGCCACTACACCTATGTGATCATGGATTTCATAGGTGCCAATGTACCTAGGGCCCAGCTTCCCTTTCATTAAAAACCACATGAATCTCTTCCTTGGAAAAATTCAAAGGAAGTCTTTGTCCCCAACAAAAACCTCCAAGTCCCTTTGATGATTTTTGGCATAGATCAGCTGCAGACTCTGAGAAGCCTTAATTTTTTTTTGAATGGCATGAACCTTTTCTGTCATCTCGTCCACAAGATCTGGCCCAAAAATATTTCTTTCACCAACATCATCCCAAAAAGTAAAAGATATACATCACTTCCCATATAGATCTTCTTTGGGATCCATTTTAATACTCAAACAGATGTTGTTATTGTAAGATAACTCAACTAATGGGAGATATTTATCCCACCCACCATTAAATTACATTGAGCATGTTCTTATAATGTCCTAAATTGTATGAATATTCCATTTAGATTGGAAATTAGTTTTAGGATAATAGTCCATGCTAATATTCAATTTAGTGTTTAGATCATGTTAAATACTTCTCCATAATTTTCATGAGAACCCTGGATCATGATCAGAAATGATAAAAACTAGAACCCCATGCAACCTTACCACTGTCGTCACATAAATCCTAGAATGTTGATCATGATAGAAATATTCTTGAATAGAGATAAAATTGTGAGTCTTACTGAGATGGTCCACTATAACCCATATCACATTGTTTTCTTTGGAAGTTATTGGGAGACCAGAGAAAATTCCCATAGAAATATTTTCCCACATACATTCTAGTATAGGTAGTGGATGTAATACCCCTTTAGGATGTTGTCCCTCTACATTCACTTGCTGGCACACCTGGTTCCGTTTGTGGTAGTAGACAATCTCCCTTTTTATGTTATCCCACAAATAATGATCACATAGGTCTCAATACATTTTTTTGATTCCAAGATGTATAGAGAAAGTGAGATATGAGCTTCAACCATCAGCTCCTTTTTTTTCAAAAATAGAAGAAACACATAGCCTTGTACCAAATCTCAGTACACCGTATTGATCAATATTGAACTAAGAAAACATCACGTTTCTTACATCATTAATCTTCTTTTTTAATAAAGGATCTTATTTTTGTGCTTTCTTGATCCTCTCTTGTAATTATTGTTGATAAATCATTTAGGATGGGGTTGATGATGTACCTTCCCTTAAAATTCCCATATCCAATTTCACTAGGTCTTTGATCCAGGGATCTGTTTGAATACTCATCATGGAAATAGAAACATGGTCATTCCTACATAATGCATTAGTGAATTTGTTTTTTCATTCTGGGATGATATTGAATCGAACAACATAGTCTTCAAGAAGTTCGAACCTCCTCCTCGATGTCATGTTCAATTACTTTTGTTTGAAAATATACTTCAATAATTGATGGTCTGTGTATATATAATACTTGTCCCCGTAATGATAATGCCTCCATATCATCACAAAAAAATACTACATCCAGATCTAGATCATGTATTGGATAATTCTTTTCATGAGTCTTCAACTATCAGGATTCATAAGTAATAACCCTATCATTTTTCATGGGGATGCAACTAATCCCTTCCAGAGATGCATCGCTAAAAAGAACAAATATTTCTTCACTTCATGTAAGAGTTAATATAGGTTTAGTAACCAATCTATAATTCCAATCTTCAAAACATTCCTCCCACTCATTTTTATAGATGAACTTAAACCCGTTTTGAGTTAACTTGGTTAGTGGATTATAGAGTCATATTTTGGTCTCACAAACCTGCTATAATATCTCACTAATCCAAGGAAACTACAAATCTCAGTTATTTTTGTAGGACAAGGCCACTCCTCTAAAACCTTTGTCTTTCTAGGGTCAACTATTATACCTTCATTGGTTATAATGTTGCCCAAGAAAGAAACATATTGTAACCAAAATTAACATTTACTAAACTTCCCAAAAATCATATCCTTCCTTACAGTTTTCAAAATGACCATTAGATGATCCTAATGTTCCTTATGACTTTTGAAATATATCATAATATCCTCAATATAAACTACCACAAAGTTATCAAGGTAGTCCTTAGTGTCCCTATTCATCAAATCCAAAAAATTAGTTGGATCACTAGTCAAGTTGAAAGGAATAACATCATACTCATAATTCCCATATATTGATTAGAATGTTTTTTTAGAACATCTTCTCTCGTCATACTCAATTGATGATAACCCGGTCAAAGATCAAACATGGAGTAGGATTCAGCCCCATGAAGCTGGTCAAATAAGTCATCAATTCTTGGAAGATGGTATTATTTCATTACTATGATCCCGTTCAATTATCTATAATTAATTCTTATTCACATTGATCCATCCTTCTTCATCACAATGAAAATATGTGCTCTCCAAGGAGACACATTTAGTCAGATAAACCCATTCTATAAAGGATCTTGGAGTTTTTTAATTCATTCTTCTAACTCTACATTTTTTATCTTATACAGGGTTTTTGATATCGGATGATATCTCAGTATGATCTCAATAGAGAACTCTACCTTTCTTTCTAGGGGAGGATCGAGTAACTACACAAGAAATACATCAATTTATTCCTAGATATTGGGGATATTTTATATCCTTATACTCTCATTTTCTTCTACATCTTCGCCAATCAACTCCACAAACAAGGCTATAGTAGGTGCCTATAGACAAATCTCTGGTGATAAATATCCCCTTGAAATATAAATGTAGGTTTACCATTAAAGAATGATGAGATTTCTTTGCTTCTGTATTTCATATTAGCATTATGCATTGATAGCCAGTCCATCCCTAGTATAATGTCAAATTCAAACATGGTAATGACTACTATATTTTCAATAATATTGTGCTTGTGAAAAAAATCTAGAGTTTTTAAACAGTATTAATTATTTTATAATCCATCTAGGAGTCTTCACTAATAAATCTACTTTTAGATGTTTAGGGATAGAATCTATATTCATTGAAAACTTGGAGTAAATAAAGGAATGCGTAGAACAAGAATCAAACTATCTAATTTCCATATTTGAGAGAAAAATATAAGTACATTCCACCACATCATTTAGAGTTTCAAATTCAGTTGTCATGATTGAAAAAGCAAGAACATTCTACCTTGACCGTTTCTAAGGGTGATGGTGATTCCCCTCTATAACCATTGGATTTGTATAGTGATTTTCAATGTTCCCTAGTTGTCCACACATGATGTATTGGACATCATGTAGGGAATGAACAATATTCCCTTTGTTTTTAGTGTTTGGAAGTTTATTCTTCACATAAATATGATAATTCTAAGTGATATGGCCATCTCTTCCACACATGTTACACTTCCAGATCTCTAGAAGTAAGTTTCTTGAATGCATCATCCCATATTTGTTACATGTGGGAAGTTTAATTTTATCTCGTCATCTTCCCTAATAAAATATAATCCCCAATATTGGGTTCATTTATCTCATCCTTTTGTTAGATTTATGAGACCACTGCGTCTCACTTAAATATAGTTTGACCATCATATCACATCGTACGATTTCCCCATAGATAACATAGTCTCAGTTGGTTAACATCATTTGTAGATGAGGTCTTAGTCAACCAAGGAATCAATCAACCTTCCCATTAGGGTCTATGAAAATGTTATAGGTGTAACATGAACACCTTGTGATGTTATTTTAAATTATTCCCACATATTCATTCTCCTTATGCTTCATCTGGATAAATTCCATCTCCATTTTTTTCTCATAAAATTACAGAAATACTTATTAAAGATGATTCATCTAAACTATTACCAATAAAAATATTCAATGTCATATCATGGCCTCATGTTCTTAATTAGTTCCCACCACTGATCAACTTCTCTCTCTAAACGGTTAACAACTAGGGTGACTTTATCTTGTTCTAAACATTGGAGTATAGAAAAGTTATTTTTGAAAGAGCATATACACTATTCAAAAATAAACTTGTTGTTAGATACATTTAATATTTATCATTGTTGATGAATAAAGGACTCAGTAAAAAGTTGTTCACTTCTTGGAGAAACTAGTATCTCATCTTGATTCATGTTATTGCCCATAACATGAGTTAATTGATTCATATCTCTAATTAATGATTCAATTCTGGATTCCGTTAGAGGGCTGTCAGCACATGGTTAGTTGCAGTCACCATTTTCACAGTTTTTTCTATTTTACACCATTTTTTAAATTAATCTATCATTAGTGAGAAACTTATTTCATTTATGAATATTATGGAAAGTATTTTTATGTCTTAAAACATAATTCTTAAACATGTTAATCATTAAAAACAATTCAATGTTTCTATAAATCCTTCATAATGATTCATAAAAATCTTTAGATTAACCAAAAATATCCCCAATGAGTATCAAAATAGGAGTATATCAAGTCCCATTTTCATGAACCATTTCCCATTCATGTTTTACTGAAATTGATTTTTTGGGTTTTACACATAGATACATATGTGTCGGAGCCAAATCCACTTGTTCGTATCCAGACTTGAATTTATTTGTTCAGAAACCACTTACTTAATATTTAACCAAAATACATGGGTGTTTTCCTATATTTAAAATTTCATACAGGGTTCTTCCAAGAGTTTTCAAAATCAATTTTCCTTAAATAACTAAACTATACGTTGATACCAACTATGGAATCCCCCCTTTTATTACATATTATTTCAAAAATAGAGGATCATTAATATTTTGTGTCTTGAAAATAAGATACATAAAAAAACATAAAACAATCATATAATAATCTTGTAATGCTTCATCATAGGTTTTTATTATGTACAATTACATCATCAAATAACCTGTGGACATACATCAAAGGAAAGGGTGAGCAAGAGGCCAAGTAAGGAAAACATGTAAAATAGTTTACATGTGAACTTGCGAGATATAAATAAGAACATTAGGAATATTGTAAAGGTATGATAAAGAGGAATATAATAATAATAATAATAACATGAGTAAAAAAATTAAAATGTGACTACAAAATTTAATTTAGACATTCATAATCATATCACCAAGGTCCATCCCCAAGGTGTCATAAAAATTATCAAGTTTATTCACCAAGGTATTATAAAACTTGTCATATATAGAGATAAATTTTCTTACCCAATACATTAGAGAGATATCATGGAACCCCATTAATATGTATTTATTTTAATGTGATACACATAGATCATAATCAAACTTTTCATAAATAAACCAAGGAGAATAAAAAAACGGGTTTCATATCAAAATCAGGACATTTTACAAAGTGATTAAATATATGATCATTATGTCATTTATAACCCAAAGAAAAGGAAAGAGTGTTTTATGTATTTCAATTTAGGAAAAAAATATATAATTTTTTTGTCTTAACAAATTCCCCTGGAAATGAAATATTTTTTGTTATTCACATAAGGAAAATAAAATAATTTCTTTACAAAAAAGAGAGAGATTTTGAGTTGAAAATTTTGCAGTATAACGACTTTGAAACATGGTTTTAGAAAACAGTAATAAGAGAGGGGAAATGGGTAACCCATTAATAAAAGTATCATAATATATTTGAGGGTTATAATAGAATGAAATTAATAACATGTTATGCAAAACTTGAAATACATACGACATAATAGAGAACTTGAATGGAAAAGAAAAGATGAGAATTCCCTTACATGGAAGACTAACGTCTAAAACACTATGATCTAGGCCTTGAGGGAATGTGAACACCTTATGAGGGCTCCTTGGGAGGTAGAACAAGCAAAAAAATTTGGAGGATTAATTTTAATTGAAGAGAAACAAAGGAATTGGTGGGTATTTATAGTAAAAGAGATGATGTTTTTTATTATTTTCTAAGGACACCCCATTTGTGGAATTTTCAAAAGCATTGGCATGCACATGATATATTCCCATATAATTGGAAACCTAGGAAATCCCATGTCATATTTTATTTCTCAAGATTCCACCATAATTATTACATTATCATTACATCATTAATGATGTCATTAAACATAACGAAAACTCAAAATAGTATTTTTGCTATTCATCGAAAAACAATGATATTTTTTAAAATCTAATAAATACACTATAACATAATATCGACATTATAAATTATGAAATTATGTTTATTATATCTTAATAAATCGATAAATATGATAAATTTAACTTTTAATAAAAAAATACATTATTATTCAAAATAAAAGCGGTTAGAAAATGCATAGTGATATGCATAGTAAAATCATCAACACTAAAAAAATTATTGTATCACTTGTAAATAATAATGAGTGTTTTTATAACACTATTTTATTATAATAAAAATTATTAGTAAATATTTATTATAATATAGTAATAAAATTTCAAATTTTACCCAAAAAATTATTTTATCAAATTCCGTCACAATTTTCAAGAAAAAGTATTCTTAAAACTGAAATGATGAAATAAAAATTTTATTAAAACAATGGGATTACATTTTATGTAACTAGGGCCATGAAACATAACCCCTAAAACACCTAAATATAACCTATGGGTAATGTGTGTGATGGTGATGGACTCTTGGGGTGGCTCATATAATATCGCCCAAGTGGAAATCTGCACTAATTAGAACTTATCCCATAGGTGATGAAGTTCCCAGTCAGGATCCAAGTATCACTGAAAGGGGGAGGGGTGAATCAGTGATATCTTTTTCTTTTTATGTTTCCTTTGAATTGGAAAAACCTTCACCTCCTGTTAAAGATTTTATTTTCTGCTGAACACACACAACCACAAGAACACAAGATTTACAAGGTTCACTACTCAACAAGAGTAGCCACATCCTTGGTACGGTACAGAAATAATCCAGTACCACACAATCAACTAGAAAACAATCATTTTATGTGGAATACAACGAGTAGGATATACCCTTACACTCATGTATCACTTGGAAAACAATCCTCAAGCGCGTGTGCATATTTTTAGCACAAATAATGAATTACAGTATTTCAGTGCTTCTTTACAAATGAACAGATGTATTCTCTGAAGTACAGATCATCACATTCCTACCCAGAAGCTGGTAAGAACTTCCATACGAAGAACTGAATATGTGCGTAGACCCAAAATTTTCCACGTAGCCTTTATGTTATCTTGTGCACAATTACAATGCCTTGCACGTAATAATTTACTTTTGGCGCAAAAAACGTTTTCGCAAAACTCTCTCTTTTCGCACAGCCTTTTCTCTTTTTGCGCAACTTCTCTTTTTCATGCAACTTTTTATCTTTTCGCGCAACTGTCCTCTTTTCACAAAAACACCTTTCCTTTCGTGCAACTCTCTTAGAATATTATTTTACACGCACCAGAGCTTGGGATTACTTCTAAGTTCCAAGAATTAACAAATGAGAGGGGTTCACCCCATATTTATAGGCATTTTTGACCCCGCACGAAAAACACTAATCCATCTGTAAAACCTCTTTCATGCGCGTAAAAACACTTTCAAGAAACCTCATATTTCACGGAATGCTCCAATATTTCGTGCACCTCATTCCTTTTCCAATTTTCGAGCCTCTAATCATGAAACACCCTTTGCACGAAAAACTCCACTCCTCTATTTCGTGCAACCTGCAGATATTTCATGAAGCTTTTCATTTTGCACGCATCGTGCTGATATTTCACGCAGCTTTTCATTTTGCGTGCATCCCGCTGATTTTTCATGCAACCCGCTACTATTTCGCACACCACTTTATTTTTTCATGAAACATGCCTAATTTTAAGCGCACTCCATGCCTCTTCCAGTATTCGATGTTCTCACCTTATATCATGCCTTGCATGCCAAATTCTAAACCATCTTCAATCCCCCAATTTTTAGGCCCTAAAATTTGGCAGACACTGTAAAACGGTGCCACCTTAAACTGTGCTTTTGTGCCACCCCCAGATTGTCTATTGCTTTTTCATTTCTCTCTTCACGGCTTCCCATAAACATCATCCATCTTTCATCACAAACTCCACTATCGTGATATATATCCTTTGATAGATCATCTTTAGCATCGTCAGAGTGGCAATGGGAAGTACTGAAACATCCCATCATCCAGCAACTTCATTCCTTCCAATAAAAATTGTATATTATTGGAATCATCATTTCTCCCCATTTCCTTCATAAGGATTCATCACAAGTTCTCCAGACTTATGATAATTGAGAAATCCATATCAGCAAAGCATCGTCTGGTTTTTGGTCCTTTTACAAAGTGAATTGATTTCTCTTCTTTGACACCAAAATACAACACTCTGCAATGGCTAACTCTTCCAACTTCCTTCTCCATTCCACTTGGTCCCAATAGGTGATTTTATTAATGATTAACATGAAAAATCTTGGATTAGGTTTAGATCAGAGTGAATCCTAGTGATGTTACCTCTTTCCCATGCTCTTACAAATGGTCTTCGTACGGCTCGAGTCTACTAGATGAGGCCATTGACCTATCTTTATGCATTGTTTATCCATTTTAATTTTTATTTATAATAAATAATTATTATGTAAAAAAATTATTATTTTTTTCAATGTACATATTAAATGATGGACATATAAAGGTAGAAATCCAATGGTCACATTTCATTTATACATATATACATTTATTAATATGACATAGTAAAACTTACATTTTCTGGAAAAATCATACTATTCAAAAATTTGTGTCATTACAGAATACAAGTCATGTTTGACCACATACGACCACCTCATTAGATATCCAAGTCTAAAAACCATCATTTCCATGAAAAAAACATCTTCCATGATATTCCATGCATGAACACCATAAGGATTCAAACCATCTCACTACAGGTCATCACTATGCAAAAACTGAGAAAACAGGGATCACTGGTCCTATCCAGAACCATATCCAACCAGTAAAAAAACCCATAGTACCAATCCAGTCCATTAATAAATATCAATCCTTCTCATTTATCAGTCCATCCCAAGACTGTCAATCCATGTGTCATTTTTCATATCATAATAAATTTGGGGGGTTTTATTGCACTTGATCATGTACTAACAATGTGAAATCGTGAACCAATGATTTAATGATGAATAACATTACGAATGGTGAGGGAAACAGTAATTAAAGGGTGATAAACATAATTGGGCCTACATTAATGGTGATTTATTTATTATTGAAAAAATAAGGGTGAAAAAAATGGGTTAAATAAGAAATAAATTGAAAGAATAATTTATTTCTATATATGGGCTCATGTGAAGGTTAATTCACATGAATATTAAGGATTTTTTTTGATCATAGTAAATATTTTAATCAAAAGGCATGGAAACCACAGTTAATGATTCCTAATTTTATTGTGTACTGATTTTTGGTGATGAACACATCAACTAGTGATGAAGGTTATCCGCTGCATATATTGTCTATCGATTCACCTCAATCCAATCACTGGTTGTCATCTGGTCTCAATTCTAAAATGAAGATAGGGTGGAAGCTCTTCACAATTATACAAGTGTCATATGGCTATCACATTGATATTTTTAATAGAAGAATATTTATAATGTAAACTGGTTTAGGTCATTTAACTCAAAATAAATAATTTATTTATTTATTTTAATTAAATGCACCTGTGAACAACTGCATCTATCAGAAATCATGCAATAACTAGATTTAGGTTCCTATTATGGTAAAATTGGTGTTTTGAACTCAAAATTTGTCTTAGATTTTCCATTCGAGTCTTAGATTATTAGTTCTTCTTGATAGAGTTATTTAATCGATTAATTAATTTATCCAATCCACCCACCAACAGTTGAGCTATTTGAACATCACACCTTTCCCAACCAGAGGTTGTGACTAGGATAAAACCCATGATATATATTCTACTATAGCCTCTGATTTCCAATCATCCACTCTATTCATGAGATATATCACTTTTTTATGAAAACTGTCCATGGGAAATAAAAAATTATATTTAAATTTTTTAGAAAATTTACATCAGGGTTACCAAGCCTCGAAATCACACTTTGTATCAATACCATGATTCATAATTATTCCTTATAATATTTTAATTTCTTACATGAAAAACGAGTCCATACATTATTACCTTATTCAAATATTTTCTTCTACCGAAGAAAAAAACCAAGCAGAAATGTGGGGATTCTATGCTCGTATCTGCCTCTTCCATATATCTTCCCTAAATCCTAATGTATATCCAAAGGATAAAGGTGAAAATCTCTTATCACATACTCTCGTAATGCGACCTAAATCACCATACATCATGAGAAAAGGATGACGTGATTCCCTTATTCTGAAACATCCATCAGGTGATGCTCCAAGGGATATATGGTCACAATAGATATATCAATTAATATCAATAAATTGTGCCACTACGACTCGCCGAGGACACTACTAGGTGACAACCATTGATTGGAGGGATGAAGAACCATCATCACCCACAAGGGCTAACTACAAATTGGCCAACATCTTTTTCATGTCACTTGACAACAACAGATGGGAAAACATGCGGTGAGCATCCACTGTCATAACCACACCCTGGGTGGCCTTGAAGCTCATGATGCCTCAACTTTTATAGGGTCCACTTTCCCTCCCATTTTTGATAAAATATATCTCAAGAAATGGACCATTGAATCTATAATTTACTCCACCGGATCATTCATACAAATAACACTCTAGGATCATGTCTAAAACTATCCTTTTATATCTCACATTCTCTTACTCGGATGCTATGGACATGAGGGTGCCATCTTAGAAGACTAAAATGAAATGATAGAAGAATGGTTAAGTATTCGGTTCATAAGTATTTTAAAATCTGGTGTGATGTTCAATTCAACAAAGGGTAACCCCATGAACATAAATCAATCACATTGGCCCCATAAATACATACTTGGTATATACACCTCTAAAACCTAGAGCTGGTGATAACCCATCTTGAGGACAAACATCCAGAACCAGTTCACCGACATCCACTGAGTGAAGATTTCTTCAATTATCAGGGTTGATACTCCTCCCAGATAGCCACTTGGATTAAGTGATACCATTAGAAAACTAACCTAAATATCTTATCTACCTATTTGGAAAACAACATAGGGGTTCCCATGTGACCACATTATGACTTATAAATCCATCCCTCAGTATACCCTGAAATCACACTAATACCTCTGGCATCCACTAGGGTCATTTTATGTACTAGTTCAAACATCAAGGCATCACTGTTGAATGTTTATACAGAGGTCCATCTCATTATGGTGAGTTAAAACTGAAACTTCATTATACCCCACCATTGTTTAAGGGAGCTGAGAGCTCATTACATAAACTACTCCATTGGTAATTCTAGAAAAATGTTGTATTAGCTTGAACCTCATGCAAAGGATCTCATCCTACTCCATCAATAGATAAATCCTCCAAAAAAGGGAAAAATTTGTCCCCCAACCCATTAATACTACAATTCCAACTAGTTTTATTCATCTTGGAAAGGATGTTCTATGACTAGTATTTACCGAGGAAAACATCATTGGGTCTAACTACCACTATATAATATTTTCATGAAAGGATCTCTCTACCAGATCCTATAACATATGGATTGAGTAAAATGTTTCTCCAATAGAATCACTATGTCTCAATGAGGGTAGACCTTTGATGAAATTTGTATTTCAAATATTTAATGACAAATATAGCTAAAGAAGTGACGACACATATCATACCCCTTACCACACACATAGCCTCTTAGCAATCATCTCCTACCACTGAAAAGTATCAATTCTCTTTCCCACCTATTCACTTTGACCGGGGCCTTCTCTAACACATGATCACACTAGAAAGACCTGAAACACACATTCTAGAGAAACTTGTCCACCAGACCTCAATATTATGCTCTTTATGATGACACTGGCTCACCTGCATGATTTTAGATAGCTTCTAGAGAATGCTTCTTATTGTGGGATGTTTCTCTCTTTCATGCATGTATGAAGAAACATAGGATATAACCTATAATGTACCTTACGGTTGTCGTGTAACACCCTAGATAAATCTCACCATGTGGACCACCATCATAAGGGGTCTCATCCAAATGGGATATCCAAACCACAAGATCAGGAATGAATTTAAATACCTGAGAAGGGACCATTAATGAACATGAAAATTATAAGATCTATTTATCCAGATATTGTAATGTACACTCAACATGGGTGAATAATCTTTTGGTACCACCATAACCAACTATAGATCTATGATGGCCATTGTTTATGAGTGAACCCATTCGTCTAATTGAGATTCATACAAGCCAGAAATCTCAGATAACTGACTCTATCAAATCCTCCAGTGTCTGGGGATCTAGAATTGGAACTAAAGGGCACATTAAGACTATACACATCCTTAACCTACTTTTCTCGTATCAACGTATTATCTAAATGCATTGACACTTCTACCTTACCTCATAGAGTAATGATCTCAATGGATGGAACCTAAACTAAGGCCTCATCTCTAATTGGATCATCTTCATGATCTAGATGGGGATAATCTAAATTATGGTCATTATGTATTAAACTCATAGTGATTAAGTCATACTACAGTCGAATGATAATATTTATTTAGAATAACTAGGAGATGGATTAAAGAGGATAGCTAATTATTAAACCCTATATGATGCATGTACCATTGATCTCTACAACCAATGTATTAGTATGACATGTCAACACACTGGTATTCAAGGTCCATGTGATAGGATACACTAGTCTCCCATACCATCACTAGATTCCCTAGTCTGAGAGCAACACCTGAGACTCTTTTTAACTCTTTCCCTAATCCCAAAAAATCATCATAAAATTACTACTCCATAAATAATTCTATGAAATGATCTTCTATAATACTAATCTGTCACAACCCAACCCTAGTAAGGGCTCTAGCTATGACTACCCCATTACCACCTTTATAGGCTAGGGGATGGAGACCAAAGTTGAAGGTATAACTAACGTGGGGAGGCCTTTTCCTATATACATTTATTCACACACATAGTCATATCAATGTTGAAATGCAGTGGGAGAAAAAAATTATCAAAAAAAGATGAGGGAATAACCATGAATGAAAAAAAACATATGAAAGAGAAAACTAAAAGGTAAAGTGGAAAAAAGCTTATCCATAAATATGTTCCAAAATGAAAAATTAATAAAATTAAACTTCTCATAGATCCCAACTCTTAATCTCCAATATATGACAACAATATTCAGTCCGAAGTACCAAGTATCCCTAAGTTCATTTGAAGTCTCCTCTAGCCTATCCACATTCTATAAAAGTCGTGACATGTGTGGTATGTTACCATATAGGGATGAGTATATACAAACCCTTTTAGAGGTCCAATAATATAAAGGGAATCAGTAAGAGATACACTAGAATTGAACAATAGTATATAGTACCCAGGATGAAAGATACAGTGAAAGAGAATACCTCAACCAAAACCAAAAGTGAATGTAACGTCACTTAAACATAGTTTTCTACAATGGTGATTTAATGAACTTCATGTCAAGTCTCTTACACCAATATAAGGAGTGTAGGCTCGTCCTACCATGAGAACATAAACACAGAAAGAATGTTCCATATTCCGTGTGTCATTATCTCTAATGGAAATAGAGTAACCAAATACAAGGGTATGGATAAAGAAGAATATATATATATATATATATATTCTCAGGAAAAAGAAGCTAAAATGATAGAGTAAAAGGATCTACATCTCATAAATAATCCCATGAATAAGAGTCACCAATAGTTCCAAATGACTATCAATGATGACCAACATCTAACATGTCTACCCAGAAGTGATCATCCAAGTAAATCCATGACATGTAACTATACCTCCTTATAGAGGGGAAGTAATCTATAGGTAGTAGAACCATGACTTGGTAAAAATGATGGTTTCTCTTCGATAGTTGATGGAGGATCCATGCCCTAGCCAGTATGAGAGTCCCACTCGGGAATTCATTGAGGACCCACTGCCATATTCTAATGGTGGGTACAACTAGAAAAGTAATTGAAGACCCAATTACCAACTTTATTGGAGGGTATAACTCCAAAATTCATCGATGACCCACTTCCCATAACTATTGGATGGTTCCACTCAAAATTTCATCGGGGATCTATATACCAATTGTACTAGAGGGTACCACTTAGATAGGTATTTGAGGTCCCACTACCTACATGTACTAGAGGGTACCACTCAGAAAGTCATCAATGACCCAATGCCAAGTTCTAATGGATTTTAACACTCACGAATTCATTAACAACACACTTCCCAGATCTACTAGAGGGAACCACTTGAACATGTAACTGAGGACCCACTACCTAGTTTTACTAGAGTGTACCACTTGGAAGATCTCTGGTGATACTGTTTGATCACTACAGTCATAGATAATCAACTAGCCAGGATTTGTGCTTATTACATTCTATAATGTATCTATAAATCAACAAAAGAGGGCCACATCACTTTCTATGTGAAAAATCGCATAGGATAGACTACTCACAAGACAAAGAACATGTTCAAATGAAGGAGATACTAAGTTCTATTGTTTCCTAAAATGGAACCAAACGATACATGGTGTGTGAGGGGTCTACATGATGTGTGGACCCACACCTCTGCCTAGTTATTTCCTCTAGAAATCATAGTTTTCTAACAATAAATGACTTTATGGTGAGTAAGGGTTCTACTTGACATGTATCATTCAAAATCCTGGCAAACACATGGGGATCATCATCGGTCAGATGGGGGAAAATATAATTCTAATGATATTCCTCTACAAATTTCCCAGATAGAAAAAATATCACATGATTGTGATCCTCATGGAAAATCACCCTGGACAGGTTATTTATTGGCCTCAATCAGGATCCTAGTGAAAAAATAATTTCACTGCATCATGATCAATTAATAATTCATGAGAATGATCCATGAGTCCAAATTAAATACCTAATATTGGTTTCAAAAATATCTTCCACAATTTTAGGATCATTATGTCACTGACGGTTCGTCAATCCAACCCATCAGGAAGATGACATGTTAGATACCATATTCCTTATTATTATTATTTTTATTATCATTGGTCACTCTAGGGACCTATGCTATGATTCTAAATTTATTATCCCATATTAGTCTTAAAATTAACCTTTCAATGTGAGGGTTAAGATGCTACTAAAGTACCATCAATATCACATTGTGATTGGAAGTTATGGTTTATTTAAGGATTAAGACAAAAATAATAATATTTTTAATATTTTTTTGAACCTTGTAATAAATTTGGGAGGCCCATGCACTAGGTTCCCCCCATTCTGCAATACACAATATACACCACTCTCTATGCTAGCTCATCAATTTTATTTTATTCATTTCAAATTAAAACAAAAAATAATTATTAATTACTTCTGTTAATAATAAAATTAATAATATAAGAACAAAAATTATTATTATTATTCATAGTAATAATAATATGTTTTATTTACCCTTTCTCCATGACTAATAAGGCTTCCACCATTGATTACGTATTTAAAAAAATACATTTATTATTATTAACAAATCACATAGTTTTTTTAATAATGATGATGAAGATGATGATGATGATGATGATGATGATGATAAAAATAATAATAATACATTAAATGATTGACCATGTTTGACCACCTCATCAGAGATCCGACTCTGGTCACCATCACATTCATGCCAAGAGTCCTCTTACATGAGATATCATGAATAACCTCCATAGAAAGTCTATTTACCACACTGATCATCATCACCACATACCAATTGGGAAAACAGGGATCACTAATCGGATCAGGAACCACCTTTAGTCACTAACCCACACCTGAAATACCTATCCAAATCCATTCTTGAAATACCATCATACTCTTTTATCAATCCATTCACCATCCATTGATCAATATTTCGTTCATGCAACCTCAAAAAATTAGGGGGTCTAATAACATTCGAACCAACTCCAAAAATTTTGAATCGTGACCCTGTGGTCCCATGATAAATATAATGATAAATGTTGGGGGAAAATAAATAATAAAAAGGGGATAAAAATCATTATTATAGTGTTATTTGAAATTTATTTCATTGTGTGGAAACTAGGGTGAGAAATATTTAATAGATTAGAAATAAATTGAAAAAATAATTTATTTTGATACATGGGCTCATGAAATCAAGGAACCAAATTTGATCATACTAAATATTTTGATAAAATAACAATAAACCACAATTTAATATTACTACATCAATTATATATTGATCATTGGTGAAGAACGCATCTGAGAGGGATAAAGGTGATCCAATGTGTTTACTTTTTCTCGATTCTTCTCAATTTGATCATCAGTCGTTGTCCAGTATCAATCCAAGAATGATGAAGTTATGGAAGATCTTCTCAATGATACCGGGGTTATGCAACTAAACCTATAATTTTTAAATAGTATTTTACTTATAGATGAAAATGGTTTTGGTCATCTAATTCAAAATAAATAATTTTTTTATTTATTTTAGTTAAATGCACCCACCAGTAGCTTCCCTTACCAGACATCCCGTGTAGAATAACATTAGGTCATGCATAGGGTACAATATATATTTTGAACACAACAGTGGTCTTGGATTTGAAATAAGATTTTCTATTTGTGATTTAGTTAGTAAGGGGTTATTATATAAATTATTTATATTAATTAATTTATCCAATGTACCCACCAATGACTCCCCCATATCAACATACCACACCGACCAACTATATGTCGTAGATAGGAGAAAACTCGCACTAAAGATTCAATTATGGACTCATATTTACAATCATATACACTATTCAGAAGATACTCCTGTTTTTTAGGAAAACCACACACATGTAATATATAATATACATAATATTTTTATAAAATTATTTCCTTACTCACCAGTCCATGGAATCTCATGCTATCTTAGTATCTAGCTCCAAATATATTCCAATGAAAAATTAAAATGTATTACATAGAAATAAAAGTGTCTCTATATGTTCTCCCATTTGAATGGTAAATTCTAGGATGATGACTATGATGATACACAACCTGATGACTAGCATGATGTATGTGAGTCTCTCAAGAGAAAAGGATTCCCATGGGTGATCCTGAACCCCAAAGATAATAAGAAAAAAGGAAAATGGAGAAAGAAAAAACCCCATTTATGTGTTCCATAATGTGGAGGACCCCAAATATGTTGAAAATAAACCAGGAAATGAAAATATTATACTATAATTGTTATAGTCTGTGAAATTATCCTACAAAAAATTCACATAGACATTATCATGTGTCCTATAAACCCATTCTCCTAGAAATTTTATAACAAAAAATACGAATTGATAACTAAAAGTCCATTAAGTGGTCCTCCCTTGGATTCAATTTTGTTATGCATAACCTGCATGAATCTGACATGGACCATTTATGGATTCTTAAGAATAATAGTATCCAACTCCTCACATGCTACAAGAACACTAAGAGCATCCCGGTTTCTTTCTATACCCAATATAAAAATAATTCTATTTACTTTATGTGTGATTCCAACTTTTTTGTTAAGGGATTGAATATATGAAAAGAGGCATGTAAAACCTCTCATAAAATGATTAATAACTATTTTTTATAGTGGATATCAAATCCATCCTCAAACCTATAAAAAAACTAGATCCAATCTTTAAAATACTATTTCCTTACCAATACCTTTATTTATTTATTTTGGTAAACTTGTGGATGTATACATTAATGGAGATGATATTACATGGAGTATATATACACAAGATAGAAGATAATTAAGTATAATGGATAGGTACTTTTTCCCATTGATGAATGAAGTGATGTTTTTGGAGTCTCGGTCTTCACCATCCCTAAATATCAGTCAGATCAAAATCCAATCATAGTGGAACTTTCAACACAATACACAAGGTGTTTCCCTCTTCCATTTAAATTAATAAATGGATAGCTTGTTACTACTTATTATAGATAAGTTAATTTGGAGGCCCAGAAAATGGAATTTGTGGATTGAAACATCCAATTTAGTTCTATAATGTTAAAATATAACAAAATCCCCATGATGAAATACAGAGGGAAATATTTTTCTAATTTGGATATTGATATAAATGCTAATTTATACCAAATTTCATGCTTTCAAAATAGATATAAATTTTAGTGTGCCCCATATAAGTATTAAATACAATATCTATCCAAAATAGATGATCATTTAACCACTGAAGAGAGAATATATTACAATCAACATAACACGACATGGTTAATGAATGTGGATAATAAATCAAATATCCTCCATAAAATTCAAAAATATAAGAGGATAATAAGAGTGAATAATTCCATCAACAATGTAAGAACCCCAGTTTTGAGCCTGTAAGACTTTGAAATTATCTTGATGTTATTCCAGAGTAGGGCGTTCTGACGGCGTGCGATTCCAAGCCCCGGTGTGGCCAGAATTAATTTGGGCATGCGTTCACACTGGGCAAGATAGATAAATAGAATAATTCCAAGATGGTAGCTCGGACAGGTAATCCAAGGGCACCGTTGAGTCCAGAACGTGTCGTTTACCCTAGGAGCGGTATAATTTTCGCGGGCGCGGGCCAACTGTGAAAAACACCCCCATGAGCCTTTTTCGTAATTTAGTGGTCTCGGACGTCGAATTTTATAACTTTTTAACAGAGACTCGGATTACAATTTCAAGGCCTCCAATGCACTCAGGGCATGGGGTATACCCTATGGGAGTCATAATCCCGGCCCCAACGAATGTTTGGGTACGGGCCGACGAGTGGGTGATTAAGTGTGTTTTTCTATTTAAACACCTCACCCCCCTTCTTCACCCCTCCTTGGACGTTCTTCCCTAGAAAAAGGGATCTCAACAAAGATCCACCCTCTCTTCCACCACTCTGGCAAGGTGCGGAAGTTCTAGCATCCCAAACATGAAGCGTCGGGAAAAGCCCCTCGAGGTAGGCTCGTGTTTTATCTTTTTCATTCTCGCAATATTCTTCAATCTAGTTTAGTTGCATCTAATTGTTGTATGATAATTGGTAGAATCCCCTTGTTTCATAGGTCTTGAGTTTATCTTCACAATGATCCTTTCAGAAAAAAATTTTAAAGTCCTGGGGTTCCCGGGGTGGCCCCTGGAAGTTTTCCGACCAACTACCCTTTTTCCGGTGGAACAAGGGTGGTCCGGCGACATTTAGCGATAGCGCGGTGTGGGTTCCAGCGGTGGTGGTGAGCTCTGGGATGGTGGAACCAGGTGGCAGGATCTAGCTCCAGGCGGCAGCGCGACTCACAGGCGGTGGCGTGGTGGCTGGAACGGGTGGCCGGGGTCATCCGGGTAGACAGGGGTCGCGGCGCGACCCCTCGGTGGGGAACCGAATCCCGCTAAGAGAAGGTCTCTGTGTAGACCAAAGACCGGCCACCTGGGCTGGTTGGTTGAGGCATGGACCGCAAATCCACGGCCGGCCCGCGTGGCCGACCGTGGGCCAGCACTGCCAGGCGCGGGCCGGCCCAAACCGGGCGGACCGGGCGGACCGGTCGGGCCAGGCCGGTCCAGCCCCAGGGGCCTGTCCCCTCCGACTTCGGACACCCGTAACTTTCGCTACGGGTGTCTGTTTTATATTCCATCTCTGGAAGTGTAATCCTCGGCTCTAGGAGTAAGTTTTGAGATTTTTTAGGGGATTTTTAATTCCTAGGACGGGGGCTCGGTGGCGCGGCACGCTCGTTAAGTGCTTTGCCGAGATTCTTGTTTTGATTGGCGCAGACACATCCAATGTCCGATTTGAGCGTCATCAGTGGCGATGTGACCCTAGTGTCGAGGCGTATATTTCTATAATGGATTTGGGCATTGAAGTGGGATTTGCGATTTGGGTCCTATGGGCCGTCTTTGAGCTACGTGCAACGTTTTTTCACCTTTTTCACCAGACGTCCTTTCGGGCGTATGAGTAGTTGTTTCTGCGTGTTTTTCTGAGAGCATCGTGATGGCGTAGTTATCCTAACGAGTATCAAAGCCGGGGTGTGGTCCCCACATGGGCCAACTAGGGAGAATTGTACCATATTCAGCGATTGTCCATTTCGGGTGAATAAGTAGTTTATCTTGCGTGTTTTTTCGCGATAACTACAACGGTGCAACCCGTTTGGGCATGTGGAGCCTCCGTTAAGATCAGGTTAATGTGGGATGGAGATATCAGTTTTACGCACTCTGAAACAATGCACAGTGGCATTGTTAGTGACACTTGGTGACATCAGTAGCAGTTCAGATCTATTGGGATGATTCAGGGTCTACCCTCCAGCAGGGCTGGGAAGTGGGTCACCCGTCGTCTTGTTCTAGGCCAAGCCTCCAGTAGGGATGGGATGTGGGTCGCCTATCGACGTGTTCTAGGTTTACCCTCCAGTAGGGCTGGACAGTGGGTCACCCATCGCCTTATTCTGGGTTTACCCTCCAGCAGGGTTGGGCTGTGGGTCGCCTATCGACGTGTTCTGGGTTTACCCTCCAGTAGGGCTGGGTAGTGGGTCACCCGTCGATTTATTCTAGGTCTACCCTAAAGGAGGGATGGGAAGTGGGTCTCTTGATGATGTATTAGGGTTTACCCTCCAATAGGGTTGGGCAGTGGTTCACCCTTTGACTCTTCTAACTCAGCCCTTTTTATGAGGCTGTTCAGTGACTTTTTCGTCATGACTACCGGAGCGGGACTTTGAATGTGCGGATCAGTGGTGTGACAGTTTTAAGGTTACCTAAGTACCCACAAGGAAAAGGGGTACTTTCCCCACTAAGACACGTCCTTGATATGCGACTTAAAACCGTGCGGGGGAGTCAGTTCCACCCAAAGCAGATAGTATTGAAGTGCGGTGATTGAGCCCCTCTGACTTGGGCTTTCTAGGTGGACGAGGCGAGATGCTGGGCTATAAGGATGGATTTAGTTGGAACTGATGGTGACTTATCCTGGGCTGAGCTTGGATATAAAGATCCCCTCACACACTTTTTTGGGTTTCTTGTTGAGCATATATATATATATATAATTGGACCCTACTTTTGTTCCCACTCCCTGGGGTATGTGCCTACTTATTTCTATTGGGTTGAGCTGCACTCTCTTTACTAAACCTGTATACTGTTCTTGTCAGTCTACTTCTCATCTCTTTAGTGCCTCCTTTGTTTCTCCCTCGAGTTTTCAGGGCATCCTACTGAGTATCTTTATACTCACCCCTTCTTGGGCTTTTCCCTCACCTGGTGTGCCCTTACAGACGACGGACAGGTCGATCGTGACTACGGAGGAGCGTAGAGGTCAAAACAGTTGGATTAGCATACCGAAGTCATGCTATAGTATTCGGTGGGAGTCTATCCAGTTTCCTTCTTTTGTTTACCTATTGCTAGGTTGTGGCATCTTTGTTGTTATGTGCATGTTTTCCCTTTTACTTTTAAGTTTAATTGTCAGTAATTCAAGCACTTTACTAACTCTTTTTAGTTATTGATGCCTGACTGTGGTTGGGGTATAGCTGACTGTCTTTTGGTTTCCTTTTTACTCTGCACTACTGTGTCGTCTGGGTTTTGTGTGCGTGAGTACAGGTACTTCGGCGAAGGCCTCCCCAAGATTGTTACGCCTTCGGCGCTAGTCTCCAGCCTCTAGCCTGTGGAGGTGGGCTTGAGGTAATTGTGGCTTGGGACCGGTAGGGACGGGTCGTGACAAAGTGGTATCATAGGGAGGTTCATTCCGTGGGGAGTTTTCGGAAGTCCCTAAAAAGGAATTGGTTGGGATTTATGTAGATGATGTTGACGTGTCTCGAGAGCGGCTCTCTGGCTAGGGAGTCCAGTAATGGTATGGGCGGCCAACGAATCCATTCACGAGGACCCTGATAACCTGATTGTCGACTCGTCATGCTGAAACACTTGTTGTAGGGATTTTCAGAACATGCATCTCGTTGGATTAAGACTTTGACTATCTTGGTTTGAGTCAGCTCCCCTTTGTTATTACTATTATATATATATATATATATGTTCTCATCTGATCGTGGTATCCCATGATAATTTTCAAGATGCCTCCACAACAGTATCCATCCAGGTTACCCTCTTCAGCTCGTGACGACGACCTGGAGATTGACAAGGCGTCAGTTCAGGGACCCTCACATGATCCCCTTCCGCCTAGTGCTTCAGCAGTAGCCCCTGCACCTGAGAAACGACAGTTAGTACTGGAGGCTCAGGCTGAGGTTGCGCGCAGACTGAGCACACTTTGAGACATCCAGCATGAGAGGCCACTGAGGTTCTACGAGGACCTAGATCCCCAGGTGGCGGAGGACTGGATTGAGTCAGTGACACGACTCTTCAGGCTGGTACAGACCCCAGCAGACCATATGGTGGTGCTAACTACCAGTCTTTTCCTCGGGATAGCCGGGTGATGGTGGGATATGGTGACGAAGACCCATGATGAGTCATCCCTCACATGGGAAGGCTTCCAGCAGCTTTTTTCGGAGGATTACTCCCCCTCATGTTTGCACTCCGTTCGGATCCAGGAGCTTCTGGATATGAAGCAGTGAGGGATCTCCATGTCCCAGTACTCATCCTGGTTCACTGATCTAACATGATACTCACAAGACATGATCTGGGATAGCTACTTTTGGGCGCGGAAGTTCGAGCAGGGTCATTGCAGTGAGATCCGAGCTAGCATGGTACCCTTCAATACTACAAATACAAGCATTAAAAGTGTTAAAAATGGGCTTTAACAGCGCTAAAAATAGATGTAAAGCGCGGTGCTGATAAAGGAGATATCGTTTATCAGCGCTTCTTTAGCGCTGATAAAGGTGTAGTTTATCATCACAGTTTTAGCACTGATAAAAGCACGATTTATCAGCACTTAAAAAGTTCTGATAAATGTCCTCTCTGCTGCTACGAAAATATCTGCAGCAGTGCACCCAAACACCTGCAAAAAAAATTAGCATCTCAATAAGCTAATTAAAGAATGTCTACCCATACAAAATTAAATCATAAATCATAAGGTAATTAGACCAAGTATACCCATACAAAAAGTATACCCGTACACCATTAACACATAATTCATAAGTTAATTAAGTACATAAAGAATTCAATTCAGAATTTAGGGGGTTGGGGGCTGTTCAAGGGTTAGGGGTGGTTGTCCAAGGGGGTGTAAGGGGTGTCTGGGGGGCTTTCCAGGGGGTGGGCTAGTGTCCAAGGTGTCGGGGGGCTTTACAGGGGGTGGGGGTGTCCAAAAGGGTGGGGGTGTCCAGGGGGTGGGCTGGTGTCCAAGGTGTCGGGGGGGCTTTACAGGGGGTGGGGGTGTCTAGAGGTGTGGGGGTGTCCAGGCGGTGGATTGGTGTCCAAGGGGGTGGGGGCGGTCTAGGGGTGGATTGGTGTCCAGGGGGTTTCTAGGGGATGGACTGGTGACCAAGGTGTCGGGGGGATTTATAGGGGTGGGGGTGTCCAGAGGAGTGGGGTGTCTAGGGGTTGGATTGGTGTCTAGGGAGGATGGGGGAAGTCTAGGGGGTGGACTGCTGTCCGGGGGGCTTTCCAGGGGGTGGGTCGGTGTCCAAGGTGTCGGGGGGGGGGGGAATTATAGGGGGTGGGGGTGTCTAGAGGGGTGGGGGTGTCCAGGGGGTAGATTGGTGTCCAGAGGGGGTCCAAGGGGTGGTCAGTTGTTGTTTTCACTTAAAATCATGTCCATTTAAAACAAAAGAGAGACCCTTTGAGTGGTACAGGCCACACTGTGTCTCGGATTGAGGAGGAGTTGATTCTTACATGTCACCAAGGACCCGTGGATCTTTCTTATAAATGATCAAGTCATTACGAATGCTTCTGGTTGTATTTTCATTGGTTAGTTGTTGTTTTCAATTATAATTGTGTCCATTTTAAACAAAAGAGAGACCCTTTGAGTGATAGCAGTCACACAGTGCCCCAGATTGAGGCGGGGATGACTCGTACATGTCACAAAAGACCCTTTTATTATTCTCCTAAAGGATTAGCACAATCCGAATTCGTTTGGTTGGATTTCTGTAGGTCAGTTGTTGTTTTCACTTAAAATTGTGTCCATTTTAAACAAAATAGAGACCCTTTGAGTGGTACCTGCCACACGATGCCTCAGATTGAGGTGGGGTTGACTCTTACATGTCAGAAAGGACTATTGGATAGTTCTCTTAAAGGATCAATAGAATCCGAATGCATTTGGTCAGATTTCTGTAGGTCAGTTGTTTTTTTCTCTTAAAATTGTGTCCATTTTAAACAAAACAGAGACCCTTTGAGTGGTACTGGCCACACCGTGCCTCGGATTGAGGTAGGGATGATGCGTATATGTCACCAAAGACCCTTGGATCATTATTATAAATGATAAAGGCAATCCGAATGCATTTAGTTGAATTTCCATAGGTATGTTGTTGTTTTCACTTAAAATCGTGTCCATTATAAACAAAAGAGATACCCTTTGAGTGGTTCCTGCCAAAATGTGACTCGGATTGAAGACGGGTTGACTCATACACGTCCCCAAGGACTCTTGGATCGTTTTTATAAAATATCAATGCAATCCGAATGCATTTGTTCTGATTTTCGTAGGTCAGTTGTTGTTTTAAATTTAACTTGTGTCTATTTTAAAGAAATGAGAGACCCTTTGAGTGATAGCAGTCACACCATGCCTCGTATTGTGGCGGGGTTGACTCTTACATGTCAAAAATTACCCTTGTATCATTCTCCTAAATTATAAACAAAATCTAAATTCATTTGGTCAGGTTTTCGTAGGTCAGTTGTTGTTTTCACAAAAAATCGTGTCCATTTTAAACAAAAGAGAGACCCTTTGAGTGGTATCGGCCACACCGTGCCTTGGATTGAGGCGGGGATGACTCTTAAACATCACCAAGGACCCGTGGATCATTATACTAAAGTATCAACACAATCTGAATGCTTTTGGTCAGATTTCCCTAGGTCAGTTGTTGTTTTCACTTAGAATCGTGTCCATTTTAAACAAAATAGAGACCCTTTGAGTGGTACCGACCACACCGTCCCTTGGATTGAGGCTAGGTTGACTCATAAATTTCACCAAGGAACCATCTATTGTTTTTATAATGGATAAACATAATTATATTGTGTCTGGTCAAATATCTGTAGGTCAGTTGTTGTTTCCACTTAAAATCGTATCCATTTTAAACAAAAGAGAGACTCTTTGAGTGGTACCGGCCACACCATGCCTCAGACTGAGTTATGGTTGACTCATAAACGTCACAAAGGACCGGTTTATCATTCTTATAAAATATCAAGGCAATAATAATGCGTTTGGTCGGAATTTCATAGGTCAGTTTTTTTTTTCAGTTAAAGTTGTGTCCATTTTAAACAAAAGAAAGACACTTTGAGTGATATCGGTCACACCGTGCCTCAGATTGAGGTGGCGATGAACCATACACATCAAAAAGGACCCATGGATTGTTATCCTAATTTTTCAATACAATATGAATGATTTTTTTTGGATTTATGTAGGTCAGTTGTTGTTTTTACTTAAAATCGTGTCCATTTTAAACAAAAGAGAGACCCTTTGAGTGGTACCAGCCACACTGTACCTCGGATTGAGGAAGGGTTGAATTATACACATCCCCAAGGACCTTTGGATTGGTATTATAATAGATTAAGTCAATCCGAATACGTTTGGTCTGATTTTCATAGGTCAGTAGTTGTTTTCACTTAAAATAATGTCCATTTTAAACAAAAGAGAGACCCTTTGAGTGGTACCGGCCACGCCGTTCTTCAGATTGAGGCGAGGTTGACTCGTACATGTCACCAAGGTCCCATGGATCATTATTATAAAAGCTCAAGGCAATCTGAATGCGTTTGGTTGGATTTTCGTAGGTCAGTTGTTGTTTTCATTTAAAATTTTGTCCATTTTAAACAAAAGAGATACCCTTTGAGTGATAACAGTCACACCGTCCCTTGGATTGAGGTAGGGATGACTCTTACTTGTCACAAAGGACCCTTGTATCTCTCTCTTAAAGTATTAACACAATTCAAATGCGTTTGGTCAGATTTCTGTAGGTCAGTTTTTGTTTTCACTTAAAATCGTGTCCATTTTAAACAAAAGAGAGACCATTTGAGTGGTAACGGCCGCAACATGCCTCGAAATGAGGCTGGGTTGACTCGTACACATTACCAAGGACCCGTGGATCGTTCTTATAAAAGATCAAGGCAATCCAAATGCATTTGGTTATATTTTCATAGGTCATTTGTTGTTTTCAATTAAAATTGTGTCCATTTTAAACAAAAGAGAGACCCTTTGAGTGATAGCAGCCACACTGAGTCTTGGATTTAGGTGAGGATGACTCTTACACATCACCAAGTACCAGTGGGTCATTATCCTAAAGGATTAACATAATCTGAATTCATTTGGTTAGATTTGTGTAGATCAGTTGTTTTTTCACTTAAAATCATGTCCAGTTTAAACAAAATAGAGACCCTTTGAGTGGTACCTGCCACATTGTGCCTCGGATTGAGGCGGTGTTTACTTTTACACATCTCCAAGGACCCTTGGATCGTTTTTATAAAAGATCAAGGAAATACGAATGCATTTGGTCGAATTTCTATAGGTCAGTTGTTGTTTTCACTTATAATGGTGTCCATTTTAAACAAAAGAGAGACCCTTTGAGTGGCACCGGCCACACCGTGCCTCGAATTGAGGTGGGGTTAACTCGTACTAATCACTGATGACCCTTGGATCGTTCTTATAAAAGATCAAGGCAATCCAAATGTGTTTGGTCAGATTTCCATCGGTCAGTTGTTGTTTTCAATTAAAATGGTGTTTATTTTAAACAAAAGTGAGACCATTTGAGTGATAGCGGTCACACCATGCCTCGGATTGAGGTGGGGTTGACTCTTACATGTCATAAATAACATGTGGATCGTTATCCTATAGGATCAACACAATCCTAATGCGTTTGGTTGGATTTCCGTAGGTCAGTTTTTGTTTTCTATTAAAATCGTGTCCATTTTAAACAAAAGAGAGACCCTTTGAGTGGTACCGGCCACACCGTGCCTCGAATTGAGGTGGGGTTAACTCTTACATGTCACCAAGGACCCCTAGATCGTTCTTATAAAAGATCAATGCAATCTTAATGCGTTTGGTCATATTTTCATAGGAAATTTGTTGTTTTCAATTAAAATTGTGTCCATTTTAAACAAAAGAGAGACCCTTTGAGTGATAGTGGTCACAAAGTGCCTTAGATTGAGGCAGGTATGACTCATAAATTTCACCAAGGACCCGTGGATTATTATAATTAAGGATCATGGCAATCTGAATTCGTTTGGTCAGATTTTTATAGGCCAGTTGTTGTTTTCACTTAAAATCGTGTCCATTTTAAACAAAAGAGAAACCCTTTGAGTGGTACTGGCCACACCGTGCCTCAGATTTAGGCGGGGATTATTCATACATGTCACCAAAGACCCGTGGATCGTTCCTATAAATGATCAAGGCAATCAGAATGCGTTTGGTAAGTTTTTCATAGGTCAGTTGTTGTCTTCAATTAAAATTGTGTCCATTTTAAACAAAAGAGAGACCCTTTGAGTGATAGCAGCCACACTGTGACTTGTATTGAAGCGGGGAACACTCTTACACATCACAAAGGACCAGTGGATCATTCTCCTAAAATATCAACACAATAAAAATACATTTGGTCAGATTTCTGTAGGTCAATTTTTGTTTTCACTTAAAATCGTGTTCATTTTAAACAAAAGAGAGACCCTTTGAGTGGTACCGGCCACACCATGCCTCGGATTGAGGAGGGGTTGACTTTTACATGTCACCAAGGACCCATTTTTAGTTCTCCTAAAGGATTAAGGAAATATGAATGCTTCTTTCAGATTTTCATTGGTCAGTTGTTGTTTTCAATTTAAATTGTGTCCATTTTCAACAAAATAGAGACCCTTTGAGTGGTACCGGCCACACCGTGCCTTGGATTGAGGCGGGATTGACTCTTACACATCACCATGGACCGTTGGATTGTTATTATAAATGATCAAGGAAATCTGATTGCGTTTGGTTGGATTTTTATAGGTCAGTTGTTGTTTTCAATTAAAATTGTGTCCATTTTAAACAAAAGGGAGACCATTTGAGTGATAGCAGCCACACTGTACCTCTTATTGAGGTGGGGATGACTCTTACACATCACAAAGGACTAGTTTATTGTTCTCCTAAAGGTTCAACACAATCCGAATGTGTTTGGTCTAATTTCCATAGGTCAGTTGTTGTTTTCACTTAAAATCGTGTCCATTTTATAAAAAAAAGAGACCCTTTCAGTGGTACCGGCCACACTGTGTCTCATATTGATGCAGGGTTGACTCTTACATGTCACAAAGGACTAGTAGATCATTCTCCTAAATTATCAACACAATCCGAATGCGTTTGGTTAGATTTCGGTAGGTCAGTTGTTGGTTTCATTTAAAATGGTGTCCATTTTAAACAAAAGAGAGACCCTTTGAGTGGTTCAGCATTATTTCATGTTGATGGTTCATATCATCAGTTAAAATGGGAAAATGAATCAATGAAGAACAGATGTTTTATTTAATAACAATTACAATTTTCCTACGAAAATTTACATACAACAATGATTCATCTTTTGATCCCCTTAACCCCTCTCAAAAATGACCCCCGATTGTACATGTCCCCAAGTCAGATCATTATTTTATTTGTTTACAATCTACCATCAGGAATGAGGCCCACTTATTTCTGAACAAATATATATCATCTTGTCAGTATGAGGCTTTTCTTCAGCCATATTAGTACTACAAAATATAAAAATAAATAATTAATAAATAACTTAAACTAACTAGTAGTTGTTTTTCAAAATACCTATTTATGGGTGCTATTTTGCTGATGAAAAATGATCACTTTCATAAATTTACAAAAACAATAACCGTAATCATTAACGTTTGTTTTTTTTTGAACACTGAAAAAAATTGATCATTAGGAGAATAAGTAACTTGTGTTGAGCTGTGTTTGGATAGTGAAATTTTATTATATATACCCTTATATTTTTCCAGATGTAGTACTTGCTCGCCTCCCTATGCTTAGCCCCTATCCTAATTACTTTTTTAGATAATAATGATACACCGCCCTATCATAACAGAATCCTCAGTAAAAGATAATATAAATTATATTACTTGATGTTTAGACCTAAAATGTAAGATTTAGTGTCTTACAGATTCACAAACTCCATCATGTGTGGTTGGTTTGATGGATATCCTTGCTTTGAATCTAGAAAATAAATCTTCAGAGTATCCAAGTTCACCGCAATTAGCAACCAATGTTTCCTAAAAACACAAAAAGGAATAAGAAATAAAATAAGTGAAAATATAATTGATATGCTTTAATCATAGAGTATTACCCCTGAATGGTTGGTATTAGGAAAAGTCTGTCATCTGTAATCTTACTTTCAAATTTTTTCATCAAGTCATTCTCTATTGCATCCCTTATTGATGGATCTATTTTTTTAGGTGTGTTGATGTGATATGAGGACTAACGAGTCCAAATCTTGGCTCATGGGAAAATTCCTTTAACTTTTTTTCATAAATGAGTCTGTCAACAATATAAAATTCATTTAGTCATAATTTTTACATTATATCAGCTTCTAGAAAATCAATTCATGGAAAGATACCTCATATATACATTTACAACTGTGATTCCTAACCAACTTTTTTCAAGGATTTCATTTACATTTTCAGCAGCAATGAAATCTTGACTTTCCCCTCCTTATATATTCTCTTCGAAAACCACTATATGACTATTACCATCATTTAGCTTTTTATCCACATGAGTCTTCAATTCTAGTAAATGTGGATATAGAATAGGTGGTGTTATTGTGCTTTCAGTAGATCCTTGGGATCGGTTGGTCAATCCTTTAGATGGTTTTGAGCCGACATTTGTCACCCCCTTCCCTTTCTCTGTCTATAAAAACAATCATTGGTTCAGACATTTTTTTCATTAATTGTTAAGGGTTTTGCTTAAAAAAAGGAAATAAATACCTCTTTGTCCGCATGTACTCTTACAAGTTGTGACAACAATGCAATGAATTTCCCAATATCCTTTCCGACCGTATGAATATCATCGTCATCAAGTGGAATAGGTAGCTCTGCATTTGGCTCATGAGCTATAGAAATCATCAATTTAAGATGATCTTTCAGAAGTGGTCTATTATGAAGTGTGGCATCTGGGATATTGAACACTATATCCCTCACTACAAGGTGATAGGTGGGTGTTGACAGATATAAATAACAATCATTATCAACCGGTAGAAGATCAGTACAAAAAACTTATCAGTGTTTGTCTGATACAAATTTCATGGGAACAATTATTAAAATATTTATTACCACGGCTAAGATAGTTCTTTGAGGCGAATGGCTCACCTTAAAGCTGGTGGGGGGTGGCGTGGGATGTTCATGCACTGGGTGCAGGTTTATTTTACCATTAGAATCCTTTAGGTGACATCTTGTTAAAGTAGTGCGAAAACCTCGATGAATCTTTCTTGCAAGCCTTAGTACATAATCCTTGTGTGAATCGTCTACTATAAATGTACTCTTCAAGAGATTGGGAAGAGTAAGACATTTTTTCATTATTTTATTTTCTAGTAAATTGATGAAATTAATTCATAATGTTACAGTAATTTCTTCCCAGATCACAACCCTCAGCCCGGACACAACATGGTGCCATGAATCTATGTCAATCGGAATGTGTTGCCGAGTGAAAACTCTAATGTAGCTGCTAAAAATAGACTTATTGGGATCCATATGTTGGCCATGTGCATTCCATCTGAATTCAAATTTGATGGCTTTGATTTTCACATTAAGAAGTTTGGCCAACACCGTCAAACTACAATGCACTTGTGTTTTCTGCGACTTCCTTCCTTCATTCCCAACCATTTAATTGATATCAACATCATCTATATGTTCACCTAGAATGGTATCAATGGAATTTTATGTTGGTTGTTAAACCTCAACACTAAGAGAAGCAGGAGCCGCAGCAGCAGGAGCACCAACAGCCGCAGCTGGAGCAGCAGGAGCAGAAAGAGCAGCCGGAGTCACAACAGGAGGAGCAGAAGGAGCAATAGGAGCCGCAGCAGGAGCAGCAAGAGTAGTAGGAGCTGCAGTAGGAGGAGAAGAAAGAGCAATAGGAGCCTCATCAGGAGAAATAGCAGCAGCAGCAGGAACTGTAGGAGTAGCAGGAGCAGCGGCAGCCATAACAGTATCTTGAGAGACTTGTTCAGCCTCAAGGTTAGGAGCACCAGAATGTGCTGAAGTCATTGTCTGCAAAAGTGGTTGAAAAGTTAATTTAGATTACATAAATTCAGTAATGATAAGATAATAACATGAGATAACAAGATCTATATTATAAACAAAATACAACATATTTACTGAACTCTTTTTTTTCAAAGGTTGAAGGGATTTTACACCTCTATCAACTATCCAAATTTCTTCATTGTGGTATCCTCTAACATACAAACATCATCTGCATTGGGACCGCTCTGAAATGATTGCGTCATACTACTAAAAGGATCATCCTCAACTGAATTTTCATCCGAAAATTCAGTAGTTATAGATGATAACAGAACAATCAACCACTTTCAAATTGTGGGATCTGGAATATAAAAAACATGTACCGCTTGTCATGCCATTATAAACTGTTCTTCCTTGTACCCTTCTTTACTAAAATCAATTTTTACAAATCTCCATTCATTTATTTTAACACCATTGTTTTTATCAATCCATTTGCATTGAAAAAGTGTCAATTGGATTTTCTTATAATCCAACTCCCATATTTGTTTGATAATGTCAATGTATGACATATTTTCATATATTGGATTTCTGTCTTTACTACCAGAAACATGCATCGCATCAACCACTAGTATAACACCACAATTTTTCATGGTACTATCTTCATCATTTTCATCTGTATAGAATGTATAAACATTAATTACATAACCACTGTAAGATAATACATACACACTTGGTCCAACAGCTAGACATCTAAGTCGTTCTGAAATTGAATTCGGATTTTCATCCAATTTCTTAAAAATAAGGTCTTGAAACCATCCTATAAACTGGTGATTATGTGTATCTGATAACCATTTTTCATCCCTCTATGGATTAAACTGCCTAAGAATTTCTTTGTGAGTTTCAATATACAGAGAAACCTCCCAACTATTATAAAAAACATAAAGATGAGCCTGCTCCTAATCTTTAATACTGATTGTCACAACTTATCTTCCTGAAATTCCCACCCTCAATGCAACTAGTGTGAAGAGATTTCGGGAGACCAATGATATCCACACCAGATAGGTATTTAGTAAACAATTCAATGGCTTCCTCAAAAATATATTGCTCCACTATACAACCCTCTGGCCGACTTCAATTTTTGAGATACCCTTTAAAAATATTCATATACCGTTCAACAGGATAAATCCTTCTATAGTGCACAGGACCACAAAGTCGAATCTCTCTCACCAATTGAATCATCAAATGAACCATCATATCAAATAATGTAGGTGGGAAGAACATTTCTAATTCACATAATATGATTAGAATTTCTTTTTCTATAGCTGGAAATTTCTCCGAGTCTAAAACATTGATACATATAGATTTGAAAAAGAAAAAAAGTTTGGTTAATTTATGACGAACATTATTGGAAAAAATGAAACATAAAGATATAGGAATTAGATCTTTCATCAAAACATGGAAATCATGTGATTTCAAACCATTTAACTTCAAATTATTCATTGAACCAATGTTCTTGATATTTGATGAGGACCCCTCTAGAACCTTTATATAATTGAGCAAGTTGAAAAACTGATATCTCTCAGCCCTAGAAAGAGTATAAGCAGCTCGAGGAAGAAACATTCAATTTTCACCCTTCACGGGAGCCAACTCTTCTCGTATTCCAAGGTCAACCATGTCCAAGATTGTGTTAATCCCATCTTTTGTTTTGACAAGGTCATTTAGCAGCGTTCTGATAACACTGTAACATACATTTTTTTCCACATGCATCACATCAAGAAAATTTCTGATGTACAAACAATTCCAGTATGGTAATTAAAAAAAATTGATCCCTTTTTCCAAAAAAAATTCGTAAGGTTTTCGAAAATGGTTTACCAAAACAGTGTTCAGATCTTTTACTTTCTCAAATAGCTAATAACCTATTAGTGGAGACGGTGTTGCATGTTTTTCTGAACTTCTATTGAATGATGTCGTCCATGATCGGTACTTATGTTGATGAGGTATAAGTCTACGATGTCCAAGAAACATAGATTTCGATGAATGTTTCATCCTAATTGATTCTGTATCTTCTTTGCACACAGGACACCCTTGAGATCCTTTAGTGCTATAGCCTAACAAATTTCCATAAGTAGGTAAATCATTTATTGTCCAATAAAATATCGCTCTCAACGTGAAGTATTCACTTTTACAAGCATCATGCAACATTTCACCTGAGTCCCACAATAACTTCAAATCCTTGATCAAAGGAGCCTGATAAACATCAATATCGTTACCTGGTTGTTTTGGTCCTGATATAAGCATAGATAACATGATGAATTTCCACTTCATGCATAACTAGGGTGGAAAGTTATAATTTACCAACACAACAGGACATGTACTATGAGTGCTGGTTTGAAAACCAAAAGGATTCACTCCATTTGTAGATAATGCAAGACGAATGTTTCTCAGATCTTTTCCAAATTCAGGATACTCATGATCAATTTCCTTCTATTGAGGAGAGTCGGCTGGATGACGTAATAACCCATCTTTATTTCTTTTATCTGCATGCCACGATAATTGTCTTGTAGTTTCTTCACTTCCATATAGATGCCTAAACATTGGAATGATTGGAAAGTACCACACAAATTTTGTAGGATTGGATTTATCTTTCTTGTATCGAGAAGCACCACACTTTAGGCATTCTGTAACTGATTTATTCTCCTTGTGAAACAATATATAGTCTTTTAGGTAGGGATGTATTCTTTTATAAATCATTCCCATCGAGCGTAGCATTCATCTAGCTTCATATGTCCGGCTTGGGCGCTCATTATATTCTGGGAGAATTTCATTTAAGAGAGCAAGTAGTTCCGTAAAACTGACATCACTCCAACCATTGGCTTCTTTTAATTTATAAAACTTTAGTACAGCTGACAATGTTGTATACTTAGTGCAAGAAACATATAATGGCGTCTTTGCACAACACTTTAACTTCTCAAAAAATTTTGGGCAATCATGGAGTTTATCTTGAATTGTCTTTTTCATTTCCTCAATATGATCTTCATCATCATTAACATCTGTAATCACATCCTCCATACTGTCTTCTTCATTATCCATATTTGTATTCATATCTGACGATCCATAAAACATAGTTTTATCCTAGCCAATAGCTACATTCTCTTTTTCTCCATGTTTATTCCATCATTTATAACTCCAATCTATTCCGTGACATATCAAATGTTCTTCCAACTCTTCTAGAGTAAGTAGTCTAGAATAACAACAACATAAACACAAACAAAGGATTTCAGAAGGATCCTTTGCATGATGATTTGCAAACCTGATGAACTCTTTCACTCTGTTCTTGTACTTTATTGTTAAATGATTAGCATCCATCCAATATTTATTCATCTTCATCCTATTTGAATCTCAAATATTAGTATTTATGGTTCAAGTACACAAAACAAGACTTCCAAATACAGTAGAAGAGAACCAATTCCTTATAAGGAGATCAAGTAGTCTAACCTATAATCATGATTCATAAAAAAGAATATTAGATTCACTAAAAAGATGATGATCTATCAATCTATAAGTAGGATATAATAGGAGATAGAGGATTTCCAAATCGATGAGAGATCCCCTTATCAGAGAGAAACCAAATGCATCCACTAGAGCTTCTATCCGAGCAGAAGGGAGCTTGGAGGAGTTAAAATGACTCTTGTAAGCCTTAAAGAATCAAGATTTCAAATTAGAGTTGTACATGAGAAAAAAGAATATAAAATGGGGATCATGGAATTTAACATTATAAAAAATGATACCACGTTACAACCTCCCATATACACGATACAGAAAGGATTTAGACAACCATACTATGGTGTAGACTTCTTGTCATGAACTAGGCCAGGTTTCCATCCCAGTTGACACCTAACCCAACTCGTGGGAAGGTCCAAATGGAATTACCAATCCCCATGGGTTGTAACTAGTTCCTAGGCATTGAGTAAGACCTTTTGGAATGGTGTTTTCATGTAAAAAACCATAAATGTTACATAATAATCAAACAACATATCATACCAAATTTCACAATATAATAGAACAAAAGATAACACTACAATAGGGGATAAGCATTTAACAATTTCAACCAAAACCAAAATAACAAAAAAATGTAAGGGAACCAACAATACAACCAAGCCTCCATGATACACAGGGGTCAAAATACCCATTCCACAACCAATAATAGTCACCAAAAGGGGAACAAGTAGCACATATATCCACCATCACCACCAAGGGAACCTTTCCTTTAACTGGGTAAAATATAATAAGGTCTACATAAACCTGAGGGTGTATATAAGGTGTGAGCCAACATACATAGTACGACACAAAAAAATAGATTCCTTGTAATGAAATTATGATAAATATAACATGTTATTTTTTTATAAAAAAGGTAGATGCAATTAAAATAAAACATTCTTCGAAACAAAAGAGATAGTAAATGTGACAAGAAAATGGTAAGAATAGTATGAGAACTGTAGAAAATCACTAAGGTATTAGGGTTACTAGGGTCCTAGGATCCTCATACTCTTGGTGACCACATCTCTTAGACATGAATGTCCAATTTGAGCCTCCAATCCCTTGGACATGAATGTTTAGTTAGTTTTGTTATGTATATCCTTATTAAGGATACTAATCATCGGCCAGACTAATTCAGATAATATAGACCTAGTCTACCCACCTAGATAACTAAGATTCCATTGTGCTCAATTCCACCCCTATATAAAATTATATCTATTTTATACAATCACACTTCCAATAATAGAAACACACATGACAAACAGACATTTACAATAGTCAAATAATTACCAAACCCTTACACACAACAAAAAAATTGGAAAACATGTTTCCCACAACCCAGACAATTAATAATACCATTTTACAACCAAATAAATCATATTAAACACCTAAAACAATGTCAAATAATGGAACAACTTACCTATTTCTTGATATCTTTACAAAACCAGAATGAAACCACCAACTGGATTATGGAAAGGCCCTAAGGATGCAATTAAACACCATAACCATAAATTTTTCACCCAAATAACTAAGATTAAATCCAGCATAGGTCAAAACCCTTTTTATAGAAAAATAACCCAAGAGAGAATAATGTAGTGACCATGAAAGGAGAATAAAAGAGAATATGAGATTCTTACTTAGAGATTCGTTGTAGATAAAATGCCAAATCACCATAAAAATGGAGTCTAAGGGAAGAGAGAAAGGGAGGGAGTTTCTCCTTGGGATAGAGTGTCAAATGGGAAGATTCACTAAATAGAGGACCACTACGAAAAAACTAAAATGAATAGATAACCAATATTCCCAAGAACCATTAATGTATATCCTCCAAGAACATCATACATCTACAAATGACACGTCTACATCACTAAGAAGAGAGAAAATCCCAATAATGTCCAGAGACCTAGCATAGGTCACCCAACCATTTAAATTTTCACTAAAATGGTGGGACATAAGATGGAAATATTATAAGAACACATCCCTTCACCCAAATAAGAGACTACTTCCACTAACCATGAAGAACCACTAAGTGCATAATTCAAAACCTAAGGAAAGGTACACCCAAAATATACCAATGAATCCAAGTGAAATAACACAATCAATATCCATCAATAATTCAACCAACAACAAGAACAATATTAAAAAAATATTTGTAAAACATCCCATAAAGGGAGGTCCGGCAAACTGAAGAGGGCGTTGTGGGCGGCAGAGGTCTGGCAATGAGAAGTCGGGCGTAGCAGGCGGCGGAGGTCTGGAAAACTGAAGAGGAAGTTCTGGGCAGCAGAGGTTCGACAACGAGAAGCGAGGGTGGTGGAGTTCCGGTAATGAGAAGTGAGGGAAACGGAGGTCTGACAAAGAGAATCAAGGGCGGCGGAGGTCCGACAAAGACAACTTAGCGGGCAGTAGAGGGGAGTCGCAGGGTTACAGTACCGCGAGAGCTTTAGGTCGTGATAAAATGAGGGCACTATGCGACCGAATTTATAAAAAAATGGACTAAGGTTTTATCAGGGCTAACAAAGCGCTGATAAAGGCTACCTTTATCAGTGCATTTTTAGCGCTGATAATGGTAGTCTTTATCAGTGCTAAAAAAGCAATGATAAATCATTCTTGTATCAGCGCTCAAATTTTAGCGCAGATATAGAGTGTCTTTATCAGTGATTTTCTAGCGCTGATAAAGGGTCATTTTATCAGCTCTTCTTTAGCGCTGATAAAGGTTACCCTCTATCAGCTCTAAAATATTTGCACTGATACATGGTAACCTTTATCAGTGGTTTTCCTTAGCGCTGATATAAGGGGCGCTTCCCTTGCCCGTTTTTTGTAGTAGTTCTTGTGCATTTCCACTTACGCTGGGGCGATGGACCATGCGCTTGTGACCGAGAGCTTCCTGGCTGAGGGGCGCTAGATAGCAGGACAGAGCAGTGGTCGTTTTAGAGTGGATTCTTCAGCAGGCAGATGACAGAGGGTCGGGCCTCAGCTGAGGAGTCCCTTCCGTGAGAAGACCCAGGGCTAGGGGCGCACACCACAGTGGTGCCATAGGGCGACATGGCGGACAAGAGAGAGCTGATGCAATGCTTGTGACGGACTGGGTCACCTATCCCGGGGTTGCCCGACCAGGCGTACAGATCCGCCGTGGCAGGCAGCGAGCGCACCACATAGGCAGAGGCAGCGTCATGACTAGGGGTCACCTAGGAGAGGACTCGACGGTCCTATGGGAGGTGGCACAGGCAGAGTTGATGGACTAGGAGGTGGGGGATGACGTTTTGAGATCCCCCCCCCACCACCACCAGGTGGCCCATGCCAGGGTTTGGGAGCTGGCGGTAGGGGCCGCAGGAAGCTTCAGGCCATGGGTGTTCGAGATCCTCCAGCGCACGAGATGGTCCGAGGTACGCTTTGTGTTTACTCCACACTTGCTTCGGTACTAGTAGACACAGGATCAAGCCATTCCTTTATATCACTACAGTTGGTATGGGAGTTGGAGCTTCCAGTAGAGGAACTGACACCTGCACTTAGACTTGAGGTTCCTACAGGAAGTTCCTTAATGGTGAATTTTATCTACAGACAGTGTGAATTGTCATTCAGGGGAAGGAGTTTCACATGGTACTTTCTCATCATCATGATGGAACCTTACGACGTCATCCTGGGCATGTTTGGCTTTCTATGGTTCATGCTCAGATCGACTGTCATCATAGACGAGTCAGATGTGAGTTTTTTGAAGGGATGAGGTTCACCATCCTTGGTGATCGAGACCTCATGGTAGAGAATATGGGTACTCTGAGCAGAAGACCCAATCCTTTTTCTCACCAGCTGGTGAGCATGGATCTCAGAGCATCGGACGATACATGCACCTGGATCCCAACCGTGGTAGAGGACTACATGGACGTCTTTCCCGAGGATGTTCTAGGACTACCTCCGAGGCGAGAGATGGAGTTCTGCATTGACTTGCATCCGGGGACTGCTCTGATATCTTGTTCAGCATATCAGATGGCACCCATAGAGCTTCGATAGCTATGACTTCAGTTGGATGACATTCATGATAAGGGATTCATCAGGCCTAGTGTGTCCCCCATGGGAAGATCTAGTTCTGTTTTTGAAAAAGGAAGATGGGATTATATGGCATTGTGTGGATTATCATCGCCTGAATCAGGCCACGATAAAGAACAAGTACCCTTAGCCGAGGATCGACGACCTATTTGACCAGTTTTGAGGTGCGAAGTGGTTCTCGAAGACCGATCGTCGATCTGGCTACCACCAGTTGCGGGTTCGTCTAGTTGACATCCCTAAGCTGGCCTTCCGTTGTCGATATGGGCACTAAGAGTTTCTGGTGATTCCCTTTGGTGTGACAAATTCCCCATTCGTCTTCATGGATTTGATGAACCAGGTTTTCCAGCTGTACTTGGATCGGTTTTTGGTTGTATTTATTGACGACATACTCATTTACTCGGCGACAGAGGAGGAGCACGTGGAGCATCTGAGGATGGTCCTAGACTTACTTCAAGAGAACCAGCTGTACGGTAATCTCTCGAAGTTCCAGTTCTGGATTCACGAGGTTCACTTTTTGAGGCATGTCATTACAGAACATGGTTTGGTTGTGCATCCGGTAATGATAGAAGCAGGGCTTTCTTGGGAGCCACCCAAGAATGCGTCTGAGGTGCGGAGTTTCCTAGGGTTGGAAGGGTACTACAAGAGATTTTTGGAGGACTTCTCTAGGATTTCTTCCCCTTTGACCGCACTAACACGGAAGGGGAAACCGTTTACCTGGACTGATCTATGCCTGAAGGCCTTCGAGGAGTTGAGGTAAAGGCTGACTAGTGCACCGGTGTTGAGGCTACCAGAGGAGGGCATTGAGTTCTTCGTATATTGAGACACTTTAGGAGCTGGGATCGAATGTGTGCTAATGCAGTAGTGGGTAGTGATTGCATATGGGTCGAGGCAGTTGAGGCCCCATGAGCAGAATTGTGCGACTCACGATTTGGAGCTGGCAGCGGCAGTCTTCGCCTTGAGTGTATGGAGAAACTACCTTTTGGGTGAGCGTTTTGTGGTCTACTCATATCACCAGAGCCTCAAGTATATATTCATTCAGAAGTATTTGAACCTGAGGCAGAGGCGCTAGCTAGAGTTTCTGCAGGACTATGATTTCGAGATAGTCTACACTCTAGGGAAGGGCAACATAGTAGCAGTTTTCCTTAGCAGGAAGTCCCAGACTCATCTAGTGTGGGAAGCTTCAAAGCAGTTGGCTTCCCTTCGGCTGAACTTGGTGGAGTAGGAGGGTATAAATTTTCTACAGTAGATGGTGTTGACTCCTTCACTCCTTGAGCATGTGCGAGAGTCGCAGGTAGGAGAAGTCGATAGCGAGGTACTGTGTGATCAGATATCCATGGGTGACGCACCCGATGTGTATACTAAAGGAGGGAATCACAATATCCTATTTCAAGGGAAAGCTGTAGTACCAATAGAGATGCGGGAAGAGGTGATGCGGGAGTTCCAAACTTCTCCCTTGCCCGTACATCCCAGTGTGGGGAAGATGTACAAAGACCATCAGTGGCAGTTTTTGTGCTATGGCATGAAGCGGAGCGTAGCCGAGTTCGTTTCTTTGTGTCTTACCTGTCCGTAGGTGAAGGCAGAGTACCAAGCTCTGGCAGTGTTGTTGCATCCCCTTGATATCTCAGAGTGGAAGTGGGATGGTGTATCTATGGATTTTGTCACAGGGCTTCTGTGCACAACGAAGGGCCACAACTACATTTGGGTGATAGTGGACCGACTAACAAAGTTGGTGCAATTCCTTTCTATCAGAGAGTAGTGTTCGGTGGATAGTTTGGGACAGCTATATTTATGGGGGATCGTCCGTCTTCATGGAGTTCCCTCGTCGGTCGTCTCCAACCGTGACGCGCGGTTTACATCACAGTTATGGAGAGGCCTGCAGGAGGAATTCAGGACTCAGTTGTGGATAAGTACAGCTTTTCACCCCCAGACTGACGGGTAGACCGAGCGCACTATCCAGGTGTTGGAGGATATGCTCAGGGCGTGCGTGTTATACATTGGTCGGAGCTGGGAGGATCACCTGTCCTTGGTAGAGTTTGCATATAACAGCAGTTACCACTCTACTATTGGAATGGAACCATTTGAGGCCCTCTACGGGAGACCCGACATGTCACCCTTGTGCTGGAAGGAGGTTGGGGAGACCTCCCTCGTGGGACTAGAGTCGGTTTAGGCGACGACGGAGAAGGTGCAGGTCATTCGTGAGCGGATGAGGACGGCTCAGAGCAGACAGAAGTCCTATGCAGACCGACGTTGTAGGACCTTGGATTTTGAGCAGGGAGACCATGTCTTTTTGAGAGTCTCCCCATGGTGTGGAACATGGAGGTTCGGCCAGGCAGGCAAGCTATCCCCGAGGTTTATTAGACCCTTTGAGATCGTGCGGCAGGTTGGTGAGGTCTCTTACCGTCTTTCTCTACCCCCGCAGCTGGATAGAGTGCATGACGTTTTCCACGTGTCGCAGCTGAGGAAATACATTCACGATCCCACGCACGTTATCGATTGGGGAGAGCTGGACATTGAGGACAGAGCCACCTTTGTGGAGAACCTGGTGGTGATTAAGGACCGACAGGAGCAGACTCTGGGTGGACGGTCTATTCCACTAGTTTGTGTGATGTGGCAGCATGGGAGGCTGCTGGAGATCACCTAGGAGAGGGAGAGTCAGATGCGGGCTCAGTACCCCGAGCTGTTTTTGTAGATTAGTTTTTCGGGGAAGAAAAAAGTGAATGAGGGAATGATGTAAGAACCCTAGTTTTGAGCCTGTAAGACTTTGAAATTATCTTGATTTTATTCCAGAGCAGAGTGTTCTGACGGCGTGCGATTTCGAGCCCCGGTGTGGCGAAATTAATTTTGGCATGTGTTCACACTGGGCAAGATAGATAAATATAATAACTCCTAAACGGTAGCTCGGATGGGAAAACCAAGGGCACCGTTCTGTCCACAACGTGCCGTTTTCCATAGGAGGGGTATAATTTTCGCAGGCGCGAGCCAACTATGAAAAACTCCCCCAGGGGCATTTTTGTAATTTAGCGGTCTCAGGCATCGAATTTTATATCTTTTGAATGGAGGCTCAGATTAAAATTTTGAGGCCTTCATTGCGCTCAGGGCATGGAGTTTACCTAAGGGAGGTTTAATCCCGACCTCGATGAATGTTCGAGTACGGGCCGATGAGCAGGTGATTAAGTGTGTTTTTCTATTTAAACACACCACCCACCTTCTTCACCCCTCCTTGGACGTTCTTCCATAGCGCAAGGGCTCTAAACAAGGATCCACCCTCTCCTCCACCACTCCTTCAAGGCGCGGTGGCTCTGGAATCCCAAACATGAAGCGTCGGGCAAAGCCCCTCGAGGTAGGGTCGTGTTTTATCTTTTTCATTCTCGCAATCTTCTTCAATTTAGTTTAGTCGTGTCGAATTGTTGTCTGATCGTCGATCCAAGCACGTGGTTTTTTAGGGCTCATTTTTATCTTCACAAAGATCCTTTAGGATCGAATTTTGGAGTCCTAGGGTGCCCGGGGTGGCCCCGGTAAGTTTTCCAGCCAACTACCTTTTTTTTCCGGTGGAACCAGGGTGGTCCGGCGACATTTGGCGGTGGCACGGCGTGGGTTCTAGCGGTGGTGGCGAGATTCGGGATGGTGGCGATAGGCAGTGGGACCTATCTCGAAGGGGCGGCGCGGCTCGCAGGTAGCAGCGCGGTGGATCGAATGGTCGGGAGGGGTTGTTATGGTAGACTGGGGTCGCGGTGCGACACCTCAGTGGGTAAATGAGACCTGTTGGGAGCGGGTCTCCGCGTAGACTGAAGACCGGCCACGAGGGCCGGTCAGCCAAGGCATGGACTGCGGGTCCACGTCCAGCCCGCATGTCCGAACAGTGGGCCGGCGCTACGAACCGGGTCTGCCGGCGCGTGCTAGCCCAAACCGGGCGGACCGGATGGGCCAGGCCGGTCCAGCCCAAGGGGCTTGTCCCCTCCGGCTTCAAACACACATAACTTTCGCTACGGGTGTTTTTTTACACGTCGTCTACGACAGTGTAATCCTTGGCTCAAGGTGTATGTTTTGAGATGGTTTTAGGGATTTTTAATTCCCAGTACGGGGGGCTCGGTGGCACGGTAGGCTCGTTAAGTGCTATGTTGGTATTTTTGTTTTGATGGGCGCGGACACATCCGATGTCCGATTTGAGTGCTGTCAGTGGCTATGCGAACCTGACGTCGAGGCAGAGTTTTCCAGTATGGTTTTGGGCATTGATTTTGGATTTGATACGTGGGCCTTACGGGCCGTCTTTGAGCTCTGTGCAATGTTTTTTCACCTTTTCACAAGACGTCCGTTCGGGGCGTATGAGTAGTCGTTTCTGCGTGTTTTTCTGAGAGCATCATGATGGCGCAGTTCTCTTGATGTGTATCGAAGATGGGGTGTGGGAACCACATGGGCCGCCTACGGTGAATAGTACCATACTCACCGATTGTCTTTTTCGGGAAAATAAGTAGTCTATCTTGCGTGTTTTCCTCAAGAACTGCAACGGTGCAACCCGTTTGGTCATGTGGAGCCTCCTTTGAGATTATGTTAATGTGGGATGGAGATTTCCATTTTACACACTCTGAACCAATGCAATGTGGTGTTGTTAGTGACACCTGGTGATGCCAGTAGCAGTGCAGAGCTATCATGATGATTCAGGGTCTACCCTCCACTAGGGCTGGGTTGTGGGTCACCTGACGACACTTTAGGGTCTACCCTCCAGAAGGGCTGAGCAGTGGGTCACCCGTCGTCTTGTTCCAGGTATACCCTCCAGCCGGGAAGGGCAGTGGGTCGCCTGTCGACGAGTTCTGGTTTTACTCTCTAGCAGGGCTGGGAAGTGGGTCACCCATCGTCCTCTTCTGGGTTTACCCTCCAGCAGGGCTGGGAAGTGGGTCGCCTGTCGATGTGTTCTGGGTTTACCCTCCAGCAAGGCTGGACAGTGGGTCACCCGTTGATTTATTCCAGGTCTACACTCTATCAGGGCTGGACAGTGGGTCGCCTGATGATGTATTAGGATTTACCCTCCACTAAGGCTGGGCAGTGGGTCACCCATTGACACTTCTGACTCAGCCCTTCTTACGAGGATAGTCGGTGACTTTTTCGTCGTGACTACCCGAGTGGGACCCTGATTGTGAGGATCATTGGTGTGATAGTTTTAACATTACTTAATGACCCACATGGAAGAGGGGTACTGTCCCCACTGAGACACATCCTTGAGACGCGACCTAAAACCGTGTGGGCAAGTATGTGCCGGCCCAAGCGGATAGTATTGAAGTGTGGTGATTGAGCCCCTCTGACTTGGGCTTCTTATGTGGACGAGACGAGATGCTGGGCTGTGAGGACGGATTTACTTGGAACTTATGGCTACTTATCCTGGGCTGAGCTTAGAGATGGAGATCCCCATACACACTCGTTTGGGTTTCTTGTTGAGCATATATATATATATATATATATATATATATATAATTGGACCCTACTTTTGTTCCTACTCCCCAGGGTCCATGACAACTTATTTCTACTGGGTTGAGCTGCACTCTCTTTACTAAAATTTTCTACTGTTCTTGTTAGTCTACTGCTCACCTCTTTAGTGCCTCCTTTTTTTCTCCCTCGAGCTTTCGGGGCATCCTACTGAGTATCTTTATACTCACCCCTTCTTGGGCTTTGCCCACACATGGTGTGCCCTTGCAGTCGATGGACATGTCGATCGTGGCTATGGAGGAGCGTAGAGGTAACAGCAGTTGGAGCAGCGTACCGCGGTTGTGATAGATTATTCAGGTGGGAGTCTATCAAGTGGTCTTCTTTTGATTACCAATTGTTGGGTTGTGGCATCTTTGTGGTTGGGCGCATGTTTTCCTTTTTACATTTCAGTTTACTTGTCAGTACTTCCAGCACTTTACTTACTTTGTTTAGTTGTTGATGCATGACTGTGGTTGGGGTATAACTGCCTGTCTTTTGGTTTCATTTTTACTCTTCACTACTGCGTCATGTGGGTTGTGTGTGCATGAGTACAGGTACTTAGGCGATGCCCTCCCCGAGATTGTTACACCTTCGGCGCTGGTCGCCAGCCTCTAGCCTATAGAGTCGGGCTTGAGGTAGTTGCGGCTCAAGACCGATAGGGTCGGGTCATGAAAAACATTACATGATGTATTCTCACTTAAGAAAATGATATATCCAATTTAGTGGTGGATAATTTTAAAGAGATATAAATTGATGATTACATGGACTGAACTCATAAGTTGATTGATAATATTACTGCATAAATTGAATAGAATCAAAATAGAACTCTCATCATAAGCCCTTATAAGGTGGATGTAATATTGTATCTCTAATCCCTCAACATAGAGAGTGTTTCAGTTATAGATATCTTTACAAAAAAATTCATCTTATTCTATTGGGAAATTTTTCATAATGATATCTCCAATAATGTTATGGAATTATTCAATCATGCCTCTATGCCTCATGATATTAATTTTAACAACTTTTCCCTTATAACTAAGAAAAATAATTCAATAGAAATTAAAAACTTCAAGACTATGGCTATAAGGAATACTATTAGAAAAATTATAAGTAAAATAATTTTGACATGAATTGGATGAAATTATAGGGACATCATCACCCAAAACCAATTTGGTTTCATACCTAGTACAATCATGTAGTCATATTTAATTAATGTTTTGTAATACATCTATATTATAAACAGTAATTAGGGGGATGAGAACATTATTAAAAAAATTAATATGTCAATGGATTTTGACAGAATCAAATAGAGCTACAACCTTACTATATTAAAAAATTATGGTTTCTAAAATTATTTTATCAAATTAATAAAAATAATTGTAAATAATTAAATGATATCTATTATCATTAATGGATCATCAACAGGATACAATCAATGATCATTGGGTGTTGATAAGGTGAACCTATTTTAAGTGTTCTATTTTCCATTAATAAAGACTAAATGATTAGATGCATCGATGATATTTCTCATATTGGAATATATAATGCAATAAAGGGTGGAAATGACCATTCACTACCTCAAACCTTCTATATACAGATCGAAATTTCTTATTTAGAAAATATAATAATAAAACAATAACATTTTTCCAAATTCATCTTAGAGACAAATTTTCTGGAATAACTAATCAACTGGCTCTGTGGAAAGTAAAATATATGAAACTTATTGGAATATTTTTCGGGGACAAATAATTCATTACCTCTGTATTTTTATTAGTTATCTCTTTAAAGATAGAGAATAGGTATCATCAATGACATGAAATCAATGATCCAAATGTTTAAAGATACTATATCCTTCCATAAATGAAAATTGTGAATTGTGGAAAAGAGGTAATGAATTAATCACAACGATATGGGGGAAAAAAATTAATTATCTCAAGATCATTAACGATGTACTTAGTAAAAAATTCACTTATAATATCATGAGTTATAATGAATTTTCATGTTATTTTCAATCAAATTGTTCAATGAATGTATCTTGGATGGGTATACTAAGTATCTCATCACATCTCTTTGGCATCCTATCAGGAACACCTTCAATGAAATAATGGGCTATTCCAAATGTTTTGGTTCAAATGAAATAAAATTTCAACTATTATTGTACACCATGGATGGACACAACCCTCAATGAAATCATGGACCTACCTTGAAATAGTCATTATATATCAATTTAAGATCATCTACTATCTGAAAATAGTATTACTGAAATTTTCACCCTAAATTGGAGTTGGAAATTCAATGATCCATAATAATTGATAGAGACACTATTATATGGATCCTTTATATTAGTAATTAGTTAAACATGACAAAATTATATATCATGTTATGTGATGTATCACCCAGGAATTCTTCATGGATATTAAATTTTAAGGTGTACTTAATTTAAAATTTTTGTCTTATGCTTCTTTAGTGAATCTAGAAAAATATATTTCCAACTCATTACCATCTTGAATAAGATGGATAATAGCTTTCTTCAATCTATCATTTGAGTATGAGAGATATGGAAGATGTTTATAATCTCTTTATGGGCTATAGTTTTGCACATCAACACCATAAATATGCAATATATCAATTTTAATGAACATATACACAATCCATAATCTAGAAAATCAATTGGATTCCATCTGTTATGCTAGATAGAGTGTACAGATTCAGAATCATCTAATGGTGTTTGCTACTCCAGTTATGAGCTATGTCTGTAATGAATGGCTTGCACTCCATTTTGACTACCAGATCAGCACATTTAGAGTAGTTACACTTTCCAAAAAAAGGAATTGTATATTGCATCGATGGAATAAACAAGATCCATTCATAACACCATTACTGACCACAATATTCTCAGGCTTCTCGGTCTTCATTGAAGGTCCAAGAAACCTCTGATGTTCAAATATCCTATATAGATCCCACAGATCCACTTGTGGATCAAATGTAAATGTTGATGGTACATCATATTGTGGTATAATTCCCTTGGGATATAGAGATATTTTTCACACCCATCATGGTTATGTAAAAGGATTCTATTTTCACTAAAATGAAATATGAATTTCCTGTGAGTATGAGTTGTGGGATATGATTAATTCCATCAAATATGCTTTCCACCATCAGTGGAATCCTTTTGGGATTGATACTAATTCGAAACCGGCTATTGAATCTATTAAATCTAGATCAAGTAATATCCCATATAATATCCAACCACATTGGATTAAATGTATTCATGTGTAAATTCTCCTCAGGTTATTTGATTCTCACACTTATGGAGAAGAAAATCAAGTGGTGAATGACTTGACAAAGAGTGGAATTATAAAAATGTCCATGATGTTGTCCATCTAGGCTCCTAATTATTTTGATCCATTGGTGGATATTTCCATGAGGTGTGAGATACAATCTCACTATTGTTAAACACAACGTGACACATGAAATAATTTCTTACTTTTGATATAATAATTTTTTAGGACTGGGTCTGTCTAGATCTATATCCTTTTCCGTAATAACAACCTAAATTTTATAATAATTTAAAATAATAATTAATAAGAATAAATTATTAAAATTAATTACAAACAATTGTCTCTAATTATCAATAATATGTAATAATTTGTAATAATAATATTAATTACTAATAAAGAAATCAAAATAACAAGTCAATTTAAATTATTGATAATATTTACCTATAATTATTTATTATTAGAATTAATTACTAATAATTACTAATAATTAACAATGATTTCCAATAAATAGAAGTAATTGTCAATAACTGGTTATAATTGGTAATAGTTTTTCATAATTACATATAAATGATGATATTTTCCAATAATTGATTATAATTACAGGTAATTGAGAATAATTTACAATAAATGGTAACAGTTACATATAATCATTAAAATTATTAATAATTATAAATAATGGCGGATAATTAATTTTTATTATCGATGAATAAAAATAATTAGGTATAATTTTTCATACTTTTAGATAATTAGTAGTAATTTTTAATCATTGTTAATAATTGGTTTTAATTTATAAAAATTAGCATCTAATATTTGTACTCATTATTAATTTTTATTTAGTAACTATTGGAACAATAGGAATTGAAATATTGACTTTATGTGGTGAATATATTTCAAAAACAATTAAAGGTAAGAAAAATCAAGGTATATAAAATAATTACTTATAGTGGGTGAAATTTTCTCGAAATGGAGTGCAGTGAAATTAAAATGAAATGACACAAAGATTTATATTTTTTCATATCGCAAAGATCATTTTACACTCCCCAACATTCCTTATTCCTTGAGAATATTATTACTCACTAATAACCACACATTTAAATATGTGAGAACTTTTAAAAGACATTTTCTTTGAACAAAAACATAGAGCCACAAAATAAAATTTTTATAGGTGACCAAACCATAGAATATGACCTGAATTTTGATTGAGAGTCACAACCCAAATGTCTTTTTTGGTGGTGAAATTAAAAGACAACTCAAGACTATATTTTTGTTGGGAAAATAATAAACTAGACTTGAATAAATAAAAACCGAAGAAATAAAATATTACATAAAAAAACAAAATAAAACAGATAATTAAAAGATATATAACAAAATAAAACACAATTGTTGTTGATAAATTATATGGGATAATATTTATCATTGAATTTCTTCTGTGATCATAGTCAAGGAAAAAATTTTCCATAATTTCTTGATCGGATGTTCACAACAGTAATTGTGTTAATATTGTATCACCAAAATAAATCTATCAAATGATCTAAACTAGGATTTTTTATGTCGTGATGATGTATCTAATGAATCAAAACAATATCATTTAATATAATATAATCCCAAATAATTTACATTTTAAAAAATATAATGACATTTTTTAGTTTATAACAATCAAATAATATTATTGTAACCATATTTTTCAAAATCCATGTTGAATAAAAAAGAATAGTTTCACTATTTATTTATTTTTGAAATATTAATACAACATAATTTATGTATTAATTATTAAAAATGAATTCAATTCATAAATTTAAATTAGTTTAAACAAACTGTATAAGATTATAGTTTACTAAGACACTAATTTTTGTAAAACATATCATCATAAGATAATATACACTTTATTTATACATATATATAAAATAATGCTAAAATTATTCTTTACATAATGTAAAATTATATTTCAACAAAATATAATAAAAAAATTAACATGAAATTTATATTGTAAACAATAATTAAAAAATTAATTAATAATTTTAGAAACATTATTTTGAACAAATAGTGTATTAAATTTCATATTGGTAGATTGATCTACCATTGGTACATATATATCATTAGTTTACAATGATACATTAATCTACAGTTCCACTGAGAATCCTGGAATAATAAGAGCTAACATGAATAAGGCTAATGAAACCCCACATTACAACCAAAATCCATTGGTGAAGAAAGAAGAAGAACTACTATAAAAATCATGTTTAACAACACTGGTATATATAAGTGATGGAAAAAACTATGATTAATGGCATATTTATTAGCACTAAGTAAATCACCGAAAAAATTTAACCTTTTATCTGTTCTTTATTTTTAGCACTGACAAATATTTCTTTCAGCATTACCTTTTTTGCATTGATAATGGTCTGAATAAATAAAATGAAATAATGAGATAAATAAAAAAATAAAAAACAAGTTTATTAAAAAAATATTAAATTTTTTATTAATTAAATAATTTTTGATAAAAATGAATAAATTGATTATAAGTTTTTAAATATGTAACATTTAATTAACTAGACAATTATGATAATTAATGTTATTAAATATATATATAAGTATATATATATATATATTAATTTAAATAAATATGATTTATATATTACTAAAAATATATTCAATTTTCATTAAATAGAGTTATATTTATTGAATAATGGTTTAAAATTAATAATTAATATGAATTAAATTTTTTGACTAATTGCATAGTAATCGATACTTTTGAAATGTTGTTTCATTTTTCAATTTAACATAGTTCAAATATTTATTATATTGACATCATATATACATAATTAATGCATTTGTATATAATATTAACACACATAAATCTTATCCACTTTTTCAATATTGGTAATGTGTAATTTTTCTTAATTTATTGAATGTCACATAGTTTTTACATATATGCAAGCACGTAAAATTAGATATTCATTAAAAATGTTTATAATATATTTGTAAAATTAAATATAAATAAATATATTTATATATGTACTTTTACTATATTAATAAAATTATATATTTAAAATTATAAATAAATAAATATTTTTTAGAAGTATTTTTATAATTATAAAGAAATTATTATATATATTTAAATTACAGTTATATTTATAATAAATTTTCTTGAATAATGAATATTTTAAAATATTTATATATATATATTAAATATATATATATTTATAATTATAAATATATATATAACAAAATAAATATTATTTTCTAAAAATATTTCTATAATTATAAATAGATAATTATAAAATTAGAATATATATATATATTTAAAAAATATATATTTACTATATTTATATTGATATATTTATTAATTAAATATAAATATTTACAATTTATCATCTGTAATTGTAATTATAAACCGTTAATCAGTGCTAAAAATGCTCTGAGAAAATTATCAATTAGCAGCACTATAATTGTAGCACTAATAAGAGCGTTCTAATATAATTAAAAAACCCTATCTATTTGTGAACTCGTTATGATATCAGAATCCTTCCACAAAATCCACCCACTTCCAGTGCTCCTCCTTGGTGAATCGAACCTCGAATCACACCAACAGACTACCTCTCAAACATATCATCCACCATCGAATGATCAATTGAAGTTAGGGTTTCCGAAGAGGATTTCATATTTTCTTCAACCTAGTGAGGAAGGCCTTTTGAATTTATTTTTTTATATTTTATTATTTCTTATTTGACGATGTCGTTATTTGTGGACCAATGATTGTATACCAATGAGGTAGGCCATCCAATTTTCACATTTTCTAATTTTTATTCACCCATTTATCACTCATGGAGACTTTTTTATTTCTGGACTAAATAGAGACACATGGTGTCACGCAGAGTTTATTTGGTTGTTTTATTTTATTTAAATTTCCCAAAATAATCTCTTAAATATAGAATACCTATTTTTCATTAATTATTTTATCAATGGTATTCCATAAATGAAAAAAAATTTAAATTTAAATTGGGGATTTTTTTGTTCAATGGATTTGAATGTAGGTTAATGGATTTCTTTTATATTATTCAAATTTGTATCTTCTTTTTTCTACTTATCTTGGTTGGTGTTGGAATCTAATGTTTGGATACATCATGGTAGATTTTATTTAAGTTTTATTTCTATAGGTTTTATTTATTTTTTGGTCCAAATTAGTCCCATTTTGTGGTTTTTCCTTTACTAGTGCTTGCTTGCAACCTGAGGGGGATCTAGAATAACCTTCGGACACTATCATAGGCTAGCTCAGGTGTTTGATATATTCTTGTATTGGATTTTTATTGGAAACTATATCTATTGGTAAATGTTTTTTCCTTTTCTCAAAAATCTAACTTCACACGTCTCTACACATTATGAAAATCCTATTTTATATTTCTCTTTATTATGATTAATCCATCATTATTTATAAATCCTTTCAGTATTAATATATGTAATATTATACCTTGATGATATGTATAATTTTTCAAATACACTATAATTTTTCATCATCGTCATACTCCCACTCTCTCAATAAATTACAAAAAAATATAAATTTGTGATTTCCCATTTCTAGTTATACAACATTTTCTGAGACGTATATACCACTATAAAATATTATAATTTCTTTCTTCAAAATGTAGATTTTCTCTATTTTCACCCCCTTTTGAGTATTTATGTAACTAGTAATAAGTGGATTTCCGAGGAATCACATAGATACCTAGATATATGACATGTATAAAAATATTATGTAAAACAATTTTACTATAAAAATTTGGAATGTAACAATCTTCGCACACTCCATGATATACATTGAAATTCCTTTTACTACATTTGAAAATGTTATTCAATTTTCAATGGGTTTCGACATGGGTTTTCAATCTTCCTTTTGTAATCAATAAAACACTTCCCTAACATAAATGGATTAGGAAATAAATATCCATGAATTCCATGAGACTTTTATAAACTAAGGAAAATGTCAACTCACTAATCATCAACATTTAATCATTGGTCGTTGTTATTGTAGAAAATTATTATTATCATTCATCTATTGGACCTCTAAATATTATCTTAGCCACATTGACAAAAAATTTCAATCTATCCATTAAACTATTTTTATGTAACGATTATGATATATTCCTAATTTTTAAAATTAAATATTCTTTAATAATTCATCTAACCTTCAGTACCAAGCTCTTTATTCTTGTTTCAATTCATACATCACCATTTTCAATTTACAAACATTTTTATCATATTAATGAATGTGAAAACTATCTATTTGTTTGATGTAAATATCTTAATCATGTATTCAATTAGTAAATTATATTTTTACATCCTGTTAGTGTACGTTTAATGTTCATGGGATGGGTCGGTGTGGTGATATAAAATCTAAAGAGTGATGATATGTTTTCAAATATTTATATACTATTAATTTTAAATGTAATAATTCCTAATATTTCTACATCACTAGTTCCAATATATTTATATATATTCTTATTGACAGAATGATAGTTTATTATTCATGTTTATCATATTTGAGTTTCATATAACTCTTTAATTTCCTATATTATATTTTCATTTGTTTAAGGGATATAAGAAATATTTGATGTGGAGTCATTATTTTTTTAAATTCAGTTGACCATTTTATTCAATATACTGAAATTTGTTGAAACAATCAAATGTTTTGTTTCACTTACTATAATTGCATTTAGTATTCACTTTTGATAATGAATATCTTTTTTGTATTTATTTATATATGGTGTACAATTAATATTTTATGAATACAATAAGATGGATATGAACCAAAAATGGATTAAAATCATTTAATAGAAGAATATGAAGATGGAGTTAAATATATCATCAATTCTTTTAGGGAACATGGACAAGACCCTTAAAAAATACTCTATCCTTGTTTACATTGATTTTATTTAAGAAAAACTAGTCTTAAAGAGTTGGAAGAACATTATATTAGTCACATAAATGATCAAATCTATAAATGTTGAACTAAAAACAAGAAAAACTGAATGTTGACATTGATTGGGATAATACTAATGTTTGTGAATCATTTGATATCAATACATTTGTAAAAGCTAATGGAGATCACATAGACGAAATGAAAATGGAAATTGAAGATGACCTTCTTGATTTTCCAATTTAGTTTGAGGAGTTGAATTGTTATTCCAGGAAACCATTATATACCGGTTATACTATGTAAACAACATTGATAGTTGTATTGAGGTTATATAATTTGAAATTTGGTAATTTATGGAGTCACACCATCTTTATAGAAGTAGTTGGTCTTTTGAATGATATGTTACTGGAAGAAAATTCACTACCATGTGAAAAATATGAGGATAAAAGAATATTACATTCAATGATAATGATAGCTAAAAAATACACAATTTTTCAAATGATTTCTTATTATTTCTCAAGGACTATAAACCACTCATAAAATTCCCTATGTGTGGCAGAAATCAATACAATAAAAATTTATAATGTCCCTTAAAATCTATATGGTACATTCTTATCCTTCCACAGTTTAATAGATTATATGGTTATCAAGAAATCGTGAGATAATTAACATGGAATGCAAATAAAATAATTAATATTGGAACCTATGTCGTCCATTATATTATACTAAGTGGAAGAAAAATTATTATGAGTTAACTAATTTAGGAGATTATAAGAGAATATTTCGTCTTACATTATCTATAGATGGAATAAATCCTTTTAGTGAATATATTAGTACTCAAAGTACATGGCCTCTTTTTTGGGTAAATTATAACTTTCCACCATGGATATTCATGAAATAATAATAAATTATGTTATATCAACTTATATCTAGACCAAAAAACCAGGTAAGGATATTGATGTCAATTTGGACCCATTGATTGAAGATCTGAAATTGGTGTGAGTTATAGGTTTTGCAATGTATGATACTCATAAAAGTGAAGAATTCACATTGAGGGACATATTGTATGGAATGATAAATGAGTTCCCCTCATATGAAAATTTATCAAAATAAATAATTAATGAAATTTAGGGGTGCCCCATTTGTGAAAAAGGCACATAATCATTTTGGTAGAAACATTCCACGAAGGCTCTATTTTAGTACATTAGAAATTTTTACCTCGATGGAAAAAATACCAATCCTAGATGACAATATTCAATAAAAATATCGAACAATGTACAACATTGTCTCCTACAACAGGAAATCAACTATTCATGAAATTAAAAAATAGTGACACAATTTTTAGTAAACCATTTTTGAAAAACCTTACAAAATCCAGTTGGAAGAGGAGATCAATTTTCATTGAATTACCATATTTGAAATGTTTGCATGTCATAAATTTTTTGATGTATTGTATGTAGAAAAAATATATCTGATAGTGTTATTAGAACATTATTAAATATTACTAGAAAAACAAAATATATAATCAAGGTTAGGATGGGCATGATTGAAATGGGGATAAGAGAATATTTGGCACCAGTGAAGGGTAAAAAATTGTATTTTCTTCCTCCAAAATCTTACACTCAATCTAAACAGAATTAAATTCAATTTTTCTTTTTCCATACTAGTGAAAAAGATCCATTGAATTATTCCTAAAATATCAATAATGTCTTATCAATGACTAATTTGAAGTAACATAGACTAAAAAATTCCCAAGATTGTCATGTTTTGGTGCATGATTTAATGGTTGTCGCTTACAAATTCATTTTGACTCAAAATGTGTGACATATATTAACCATACTCTACATCTTTTTCAAATCCATATGTACTAATGTTGTAAACCCGATAGAATTTTCCCATCACGAATAAAGAGAATGTAGTCAAATTATGTGAATTAGAGTTGTTATTTCCACTATCATTTTTTGATATAATGGTCCACCCGATGGTTCAATTGGCTATAGAGTTTAAACTGTGTGGTATTATCCATTAAAGATGGATGTTCCCCATTGAAAGGTATAAAATTTTTTTGAAAGGGTATCTTAGGAATCAATGATTCCTAGAAGGTTTTACTGAATAATGATGTATTATTTAAGAAGTTATTCAATTATGTACCGATTACCTATAGTGTATTGAAATAATCAGTCTCTTAATGGTTGGTTGTAGGGAACACCTTAAGGGAGATGGGATTTTTAGAAGAGTTATTGTTATAGTTACTTTGAGAATTTTGGAGTAAGATTATATTTACATATTATATAAATGTGAAGTTGTTGATCCATATATTTAATACTTGAATGAAATTCATTGAGATTTGAAACCATCAAGGGATGAATTATGGATATCAAATACACATAATATATAGTTTATAGGATGTTTCCTAGATAAAATGTGTAAGTAGTTTTATGAAAATAAAAATTCAATTGCTGAATGAATTCAATGGATAACTAGAGGACCGAATGAAGATGTTTTATTTTTCACAGTATTTGTAATTAAAGATTATATGTTTTATTCTAAATAACATGATGACTTCAGTATGATGAAAAAATGTTGTGTTTCACCTGTGGATGAAACGGTTCCCATATCTGGTTTCAAGGTTAGAAAGCAAATTTATGAAAATCCATCACATTTCATCATTATAGAACATATATATTTGTTAGATTCTACAACATTAAATGTTTCTCATTTTCATTGAAAATGGGTTGAAAATATAAATGGAGTTAATGTTGATGAAATAGGATTTGTGAAGGTGAATATTAGTGTAGAAGGGAAAAGAGGAAATGTTTTCATAATGGCATCGCATGTAGTGCAAGTATTTTATGTCTCTAATACAACAAACAAGAATTGGTGGATTATTCTTTTGGAAAATAAAATAAATGTTCAGTAATATAAAAATTCAATCAAGACTGGCCCTTTCATTGGGGAATCACAATTAGTTTATGTCATCCCTAATGTAGACAATGTCTTGTTTGTTAAAGGGGACTACAAATAGGGGATTTGGATTCTCGATAGAGGAACCAAATCCATGAATCATTTTTTTTAAACGAAAAAGGGTTCAATGACATGGTTAAAGTGTAATTTTATTATATTATGTTCGCCCCATCATATTAAATTTTCTATAATACATTAAAATAATCTATGTTAAATAATTTAACACTCATTTAGACATTGGATTCTATTAATGATGGAAGAATAAAATATAATGAATGAAACCCATTAGAATGATATAAAAGTAATGTTACAATGTAATTTCTCCATTTTAATGAATTATTTCATAATGAATCATTGATATAAGTTTCAATATTATTTGTTGAGTTTGTTAATTTTAGAATATTTTTTCCATGTTTCGCACCATTGTAGGATGATAAACTACGCTATCTCTGCACAATCATAAATTTAATATTGATGATTTCACAGTAAAATTGTTTTCTATATAAGTAATTTATTGTTTCATATTTATGTTTAATTAATTTATATTTTTATATTAATTACATAATAATTGTTTTCTTATGTAGGTAGATTCTTATGTTCGAGTTGGGGTGCTCTATCCAACGTTCATGATTCTTCTCCCATAATGACTTTTCACCCTTGTAGTGGTCTATTTATCACTTTCATTCATGTTACCTCAACTACCTTTTCCAGAACAGAAAATTCCCCACCTTTCCTCCACTATAGAGGAAATATTTATTTTTTTATATTAAAATCATTTTCCGTAGTATTGATATATTTTTCATATTTATGTTTAAATTATTTCTTTTTAGTATTACTCGCACAATATTTTTTCTTATACAGGTCGATTCTTCTGTTCGAGTTTGGGTGATCTATACATCATTCATGCTTCTTCTCCCTGAAAATATTTTCACCCCTATATAGTTATATTTATCACATTCATTCATGTTTTATCCACTTATTTCTTAGAAAGAGAAACAATTCATCCTCTCCTCAATTACAGAATAAATCTTAATGTTTTCATAGGAACATAATTGTTCATGGAATTAAATTTTTATTTTTTATTTGTGTTTATTTTATTTAATATTATTATTAATGATATAATAATTGGTTTTATATAAATGTGGATTCTTTTGTTCGATTTCGGGTTCCCTATCTATATTTCATCCATTTCTACCCCAATATATCCGTGGACTTCTTCTCACTGATAGCCTTTCACCCTTACAGTGTTGACATTTATTACTTTCCTTCACATTTCCTGGACTTCTCAATCACAGAGGTAACCATGATTTTGTCATAGAAAAATATTTATCCATATAATTAATGTGTTATTTCATATTTATGTTTAATATATTTCTTTTAATTATTACTCATAATAATTATTTTCTTATACAAGTGGATTATTTTTTGAGTTGATGTGGTTTATTCAAAGACTCTCTTACAGTGTTGGTAGTACAACAATGAAAGTAAATGGAAATCATGGTAACATAGATATTTATGATTTTTTGTGAGATTTGGATGTGTACGAATTAGACACACCTAAATATGAAACATGATGTGACTAGTATGACCCCCAAGTACTTAATTTTATTTTAAATTAGCATTAATTTTAGTAAAAATTAAAAATGACTCAATGTAACCATTATTAGTATAATATCACCATTTCAATTTAATAAGTTTCACTCATTTGAAATTGAGAAAAGGTTATTGTATTTTTTTGTAAATTTAGGTCATCTATTCATAAATCATTTGTGATATATAGGAATCAGTCTCATGTCTAATCAATACATGATCTGATCCATATAACTCATATTGTTTGTTTCATTTTTAAAATGTCATTTTAGTAAAACAAATTACAAGTGACATACTCAAAACTGAGAAAACACATTCATCTTATGTTGATACTTTAGGAAAATAATCCATAAGTGATTTTATCATGTAGGAATCAACCGAACCTCAATCTAATGCATGGTGTGACCAGTATGAGTCTCTGTGACTTTCATTAAAACTTACATCAATTTTATTAAAAAACTATACTACTAAAAAAATACATTTATATTATTTAGATATGTAATTTGAATGATCAATATGTGATTTGAGAAATTCTTGAATCACCCTCATCTCAATCTGAAAAATTGTGCGACTAATATGACTCCAAGTTCGTGTTTTTATTTAAGATTGAAATTAATTAAATTAAAAAGGCCAATTAACCTAATCAAAACCAAGAAAACACTTAGAAATTTTTTAAATACTTTTGAAAAAAAATCCATAAGTCATTTTCGTTGTGTAGTTATCTGAATTACCTCAATTCGATGCATGGTCTGACTGATATGACTCAAAGTGCATATTTTTATATAAAATTGACATCAATTTTAGTGAAAATAATAATTTATATTAATTTATTTCATTATATGTTTTCTAACATAATAATTGTTTTCATATACATGTGAGTTCTTTTGATCGATCACAGGTGGTTTGTTCAGAAATATAATGAGCCAGGTCATGATTAAAAGGTAAGGTTTCATTGATGTTTTTGAATGCATATAATAATATTTATTTTTGTAATTTTATGAAAAAAATGATTGAAATGACTATAATATAGTGCTTTATATATTATTTTTTTGTGGTAAATTTCATTTTATTGAAATCTTATGGTGGGAATTTTTTTTATCTGGTGTGTTTCTAGTGATTCTTTGTGCTATTACAGCACACTATAGTTTGACCATTTATCAACTGTCAGAAAAGTTATGATAAATATTTCCTTTAGTAGTACTATTGTAATTCACTAATAAATGGTTCCTTTATTAGTTCTTATAAAATTAATGATAAAAGTTCCTTTTATGAGAACCTTTTATAGTGCTCATAAAGGACCCCTTTATCAGTGCTGATAAAACAACAGGGCTTCTAACCTCACTCATGTAGTTAGTGCTTTTCTAGTGTTGATAAAGGCCATTTCTAGCACTGTTAAAGGATAATTTTGCAGCAGTGAAGATTCAATAATACCATTTTCAATGGATAAAAAAATTATACATTAAAATAATTGAAATGAGGGTCTTTAGGTGGTATCAAATTAAAGATTTATATATCTTTCATGCAATGTGATCTATAGGTGATAATGAAAACTATCAGGGAAATGTAAATCAAAGTAAAAGCATGGAGAACCTTTTGTGATGGAAGAACCACTGTGGGAATCATATTCTAGTGGATGTCACATTGAAGATTAATTATACAATGATATAATCTACCAATGACTAAGATATAGAAGTGTATGAGTTTTAGATGAACAACATTTTATTGAAGGAATTTTTTTGAGACATAGTATAGTCAATCAGTGTTTTGAAATGAAGTTTTTCTTAAATAATTTGTGTTATGTCCCTCCATCATCTAGAGGAGTAAACATTTTGAGGTGGAGTAAAAAGATATACCATTAAATCTAAATCTACTGGTAATAAAACATCCAAAATTTTTAGAATGGTAAATGAAAGTGTGAACAAACTATATTGTTTTGACAAAATTACATTTGTTGTTGATTCCACCAGAGGAGGTGTCGAACTAGTACTCCAAGCTGAGTTTTGAGGCCAGAAATGAGAGATCTACAAGAAGGTAACAAGATTCAAGTAGTCCTATTAGAAATATCATTGGAAACTATAGAAAATAGTAATTTGAATATAATATATTTTTTAACAAGGAGAATCATGGTAAATGAATAAGGAAAGGGATATCAAAATGAGGTCGAACCTTTAGAGTGGATCATATCTGAAGGAAGAGATCATTTCTGAAGTTTTTAAAGATAAAATGAATAGTGAAGTCATCCCATTATCCCACCTCATATATGGGATTAATAAGAAAATCTGATAAATCAAACAACTTGTGCGTTTTCCCATTTGATCGATTAGTAGGGGATCGATACACATACCCCACTACTCTCACACACAGTCCATGACATAGTAGGCTATTCCTCACCAATATATATCCATCTGGTTGTGCTCTAGAGGTACTAATATAAGGGATATCTTATGCATGAAAAAACAATACACTACTCACACTAAGAATGAACAATGCATGTCTGAACACTCCGCTACCTGACCTCCCATGAGATTAACCCATTAGGTACCCTAATATTGGTTGAGAGCTAACATCAGTGGCTTTCAAGGATAGATGAAATTATTTTTCATGACACACATAACAAAAAATCTATTAACCATCACTAACATAATGTAGTTACATATATCAATCAATAAACAACAATCATGATCAACAGTTGTTCATAAACCTAAAATCTTTCAATGTTTAAAATACATTATTTTTTTATAATAACAATAAATGTAAAATTAGAAATATTATTCGATATAAAAAATTTAAATTTAATTAAATGTGATAAGTCTATATTTTATTAAAATAAAGATCATGGTTAATGTTTTAAAACCAATTTTAGATACGAAAAGTATCAATTTGTTATAAACAGTTAGAATTGCCAGTTATTATCAATATTTGTTAATAATTACATGTAATTTGTAATTTTGTTTTTGATTTTTCATGAATGAACCCATCCTTCTATCATATTAATCATAAAAATTATTATTGTTTTAATTCTTTTAGAATAATATATAATTAAGAAGTATAAAATTATTTTTATTATATGAAAATAATTGGATAAATCATTATAAATATATAAATTTTTCTCGTATAAATCATATATATAATTAGGCTGTTGAAACATTTTTTTCATTTCCAGTATCAAAGTAATACTTTATTCTGATTGAACAATTTAGTTTCCTTGTATGAACTGTGATATGAGAATATTTAAACCATATGACTCCACTGGGGTTCATCTATTGTGTCATTGTTTTTAGAAGTACTGTGTTTTTTATCAATATACTGAACAACATTTACGAGATAATAAAAATAAATTAGTTACAAATCCATCATGGTTAAAAAATTTGTACATGTTGTTATGAGTCTATCTATTCTAAAAATTATAAACTCATAATGAAGATTCATGTCCTGATTTAGAACCATATCAATTTTTTGAGTTACTGATGTTTGTTATAGATGCCTTATATCCTAGTTGAATGATAATAAAATTTTTATTTGTTACTAAATTTATGGCTTAAGATATGATAATATAATTCCATATATATTTTTTGATAAAATATTCTCTTTTTTTAAATAAATATTAGCAAATAATAATATGTTGCACATAAATTACTAATAAATTAAGAGGTTGGTCCATAATTTGGGTCTTAGTTACCAGAAGATCCATTCATGTTCAAATGATTTCATATTATATTATGCTGAAAATTTGTCATGATTTAATAGTTATACACATGGAGAAATAATGTACAACGAAAAATAATAAGAGAATTCTAGATTCACCTCCATTAAACAATTGTGGTAATTACCTATTATATATAGATTACAGTATTTATTTATTTATTATAACACAATGTAATTGACGAAAAGAAACAAATCCATTATTTTCATCTGTAAGAGATAAAATATTTTTTTTAATGGTGAGTCATGATTTTTTTATCATTTTCATTCTTACTTTTATTTGGAATCTCAAAATGTCTGACTGTGTCTTTGCACTTATGGATTTTATCCAATTAGTTCTTGTAGAAGTTAGTATTTTTTTTGTTTTGTCTATATTACTCTATAAAACATACCTCTATGAATGATGATGAGTGAAGAATAAATCATTTGGAAATTACTAATTACTGGACATAAATAAATATATTTAATATTATTTGAATCTATTAATTGATGAATTAAATGTATTATGAATTAAAGGTTTCATTACATATGAGGTCATAACAAAATAGAGTTTAATAATAAATGATACATTATTATGGAGAATTAGTGACTTCCTAGTATGTGTTATGTTATGTAGTTTGAGCACACATAGTCCAAATTCATGCCTGTATTGTTTGAGTGATAGTTAAGAATTTGGGGTTTTCAATGGAAGAAAATCATTGTTTTTCTACTACAATCGCATGTTTGGTTCTACATACCATAATTTCTAATGTAATTGAAATAAATTCAAAAATGGTATAATTAAAAGATATAGACCTTGATAAATGATCAAAATTATTGATTTAACATAAATTTTCTCTTCATTACCTCCTATTACCTTTGGACCAACTCCATACCCAAAAAATAGATTGCTTTCCAAATGATCACAATTGGATTAAACAACATATTTTTTTGGGATCTTTCATATTATTCTAATTTTTTGGGTAGCCACATTTTATATTCCATAAATATATAAAAGAACTATTTTTATGATTCAATAATTACAATTTTTTATACACCTGGTAAGAATGGTGAAAATGTAAAGAAATTATTTGATCTTTCCAAAATTTTCAGGCTTCCAAAACATATTTTATTTGAAAATTAAGGATCACAAAAGTTAATGAATAAAAAAGTGTTTTATATAGTTTTGGAATATAGTAATTTTTTATTCGGTTATTGGGTTGAATGTTGGAGGTTAGTGGATGGTTATGTTTCCAATTTGTATTGGTGTTTCAGAAATGTTCATATTGCCATATAAAAAATTCATCATTATCAAGTTATAATGGAAATACTAATAGAAATTGGTCTTCCAAGTTTTTAAAATTCTAAAAATAGTGACCTGATTATATAAATACCAAATTTTTCTATGACATTTTTGTGGTGACATCAAACTATGATACATTTACTTGAGAGTAAAGAGATGTTGTTTTCATTTTATATAAACTAGAAAAATTAATTCATAAACATTATTTGACTTATTTTATTATTTAATATTATATTTTTCACATGAAGAAAAATATATAGGATCAATATATTTTGTATGGATTTATTCATATGAAATATGATTATGGAAATTGATGAAAAATGTATGTGATGAATCTTTAGTTGAAGGGTCAATTGTTGAAGAATATTTTCATGTGAAAATTTTATTTTTCAAATAATAATTTTCAACCATAATATCATTAAAAATATAATTGAATGTGTTATAATTATAGAACAAAGTGTAATGAAATAAATCAGGAATTATCAGCTTTCAACTAGAGTGAACATGGTTTTTCTGGTGTTCATGAATGACCGATTTTAGATTCTAAACATCACAAAGATCAAAAAAGGTTCTTATCGATTGTGATGAAATAACTAATTTTTTGTAGTGATTTATAATTTCAAATATTATTTATATTATTTATAAAAGTAAATTAATGTTATTTCTATTATAGATTATATTAATATCATATCATGAAACAATTCCCAAATATTTCTCCATATCCTCTTAAAAAACATCAACAATTTAATTTATTCGACTTATTTCAATGTCTGGTAATGTAAATTGTTTATTCCTAAATATATACATTCAATTTATTATATGTAATATTGGTAAATTTTTTTATGTTTATCTGGTATCAGAAAAGGTAGATAATATTGATAATTGATTAAGTTTATTGTGTATTCCACCAAATAAAATTACTGAAATCTTATAATAAATATGTGGTGAATGTATTATGTTTTCATACATGTGTATATAGTGAATCAAGAAAAAATTAATAGTCATGTTTTCATGAAAGGATATAATCACAAAGAAATTAAATATATTATTCATGGAATGATGGACTATATAATTTAATTTTTTTATCGATGATATAATTGTCACACCATATTTAAATGACAATGATTTTATATTTATAGAGGCATGATCATTCATCTAAACCATATAATCATTGAAATTAAATACCAAATATTTCTTCTAGTACATGAAGAATTTATAATTTTTATTAAACAGATACAATTTATTATTCAAATTATAATAATTATATAATTGAATTAGTTCACTGGTGGAGCAATATTAAAATGAAATATTGTGGAAATTAGTTTATAAAAAGTGAAATTGGTTTGTATAAGGTGTAAGGACATGATTTTTTTAGGATACAAAAAAATACTTCTTCCACACTAATATATATAACTACTGATGACGAAAATACATAGTTAATTGTGGATGGTGTTGATAATGTTGATGATGTAACAAATAAAATTGAAATAAAAAGTGATTAGGATGTTGGTGCTCTAATGGAAATTGAAGATATCTATGAGGAATATGATGATATAAACCACATAAAATTTTAATAAGAGAATGAATGTGAATAATGATTCAATTACATATGGGTTATAGTAATAATTATTATATAAAAACTACTTTAAATTATTTAATAACAACATTTTTTTATGATTCACATGAAATGTGAAATATTTGATGAGATGTTCCATATCCTTGATAATGTTTTTCTTCCAGTTGATTAAAATGATGGTTCATTGTATAACTTACTTCTAGAACATCATTCATTCAGAGGGGTTGCAGTCTTGTGAGATTGAATATTCTCAACTATAGTTTTGAGCAACATCCACCAATTTATTTCGATCTACACAGATAAGGGTATATTCACTTTTCTATTTAAGTTAATTTTCATTAATTTTCATTACATCATTTATCTACTAATTTTTTGATTATTTTTACTTTTTTACCATATCTTTTCACATATAATTTTTAGAATGGGGGCTATTATTCTATAGATTAATTTTCCAACATTACAGTTGATATAGGGTTAGATTCCCATTGAGATTTTTCATCTCATGTTTGATCATTCAATGGTTCATAGATAAATATTAATTATATTGAAATTTATTTTACTATTAATATTCCATTATTAATTATTTTCTAGGATCATGGTATCCCCTGAGTGATAGAATGAGATCCATTGTTTGGGAGTCAGAAGTGATATTTTTGTGTAAGTGTTTTCATCATTTTCTGAATAATATGAGAAATAGATCCTTGGATAAAAATGGAGTAATTGATTTTTATCATTATTTCTATAGTTGGTGACCGAATTACAACTAATATCAAGATCTAGATGGATTGGGATCATACTTGATAAGAGATATTTTTTACTAGAGACCATTATTAGGCCCACAAAACCAGGGAAGATAGGAGGTCACACATAGATCTAGTAGTCCAAATATAGTATTATTTTATGAAATATGGTAAGTATTTTTTTTAAATAATATATATATATATTAAATGTAAAAAAAACTTTTACATTAATAAAGTGTTTTAATATTCTTTATGTAACAAAGATTGATTTTTTTAAGAAGATGCACAATGATCTTGCTAATGGAGAGATTTCTGGTGGTTAAAAGCCTCAAATTTTGGCCAGTATAATATTAGAAAATTTCAAAATTTACTTAAAATAGTATTTAAACTCATTTAATTTCAATTTTCATTTGAAGGAAGCATATTAGAAAACTACTTTTCATAGACATGATAAGAGTCAGGCTGATACTGAGGGTTACCAAACCTGTGTGTCATGATTTTATGAGGTAGAATATATGTAGGAAAGTCAGTGCAGTATCATGAAAGGAAGGGGGGTTATTACTAGTTATTGATTGATACCAAAATGTTATTATTGAACTATTTTTTGGTCATCAGCAATATCAAGGGGAGATTGTGTAGAGTCATCATTATCATCAGCATTATACTAGGAGAAGCAACAAACTGATAATGAATTAATAGATATCCTTCATAGAACGGAGTAGATTATTTGACACTAGAATGAGTATAAGGAAGAGTTGTGATGAGGGTGTGAGTAGTATAATAACTGTATGATGGAGTTTATGTGAAAAATTTCCCTAGGTATAAGGATAGAGTTTCATCCACCTAATTCTGCACTTAATCTACCACCACCACAGTGATTGATAATATTTTTTAAAAAACATATTTTGAAGATTTTTGGATGAAAATATTATATATAATATTTATATTAATACATATTTCTGTTATTTTAAATATTAGTTGTTTAGAATTATTTTTTCTTTGAATTTTTTAAATGTTATACTTATTTTTTATTTTATCAGTTTTTTGTAACAAAATTATATTTCTAACGCAATAATTTATTTACTATGAATATATTATTCAATTTTAATACATTATTAGTGATGAAAATATTTTTCCATTAAAAATAAAAATTCATTCTATATGTGGTTGAAAACTATTTGTGATGAAACATGATTCTAATGAAATGTTTTTAAGGTAATCAATTGAAAAACGAATAGTTGGATATTCCATTTTCATATATGGTTTTTTTTCAATTGGATCCTGTAGAAATTTACCTATCATAAATAGCTCAATTTCAGATTATTTACATTAGTTGGAGTCATAAAAATTAAAAATTCTAAAAAACATGGTAAAATTTATTAGTTTCCATTTATAATTTATTTTGGAAAAAACAAAATATATTAGCAGTTATATTTCTATAATTTAAAACTTCATAAAAATTGCACAAGTGAACACATTAAATGTAAACTTATGTGTTGATTCATGACATATGAACTCACATTTTCTATCCACAACTAATTATACAAACATCAACCAACCATATATTCTACAAAATCTCTTGAAAGTACCATAATACAATAATGACTTAACTAATAAAGGTAATCCCAGTTCCCTAACAACATAAAAGAAAATTTTGAATATTTTTGGGAAGGTATAATAATATCTTCCCAAAAATATTCTGACCATATTATCTATAAAATAACAAGCCGTAATTAGACAATTTATTTAAATAGGGCTCTGATATCATTTTTGAATTCCCCATTGGGATTCACCTATTCTTTTCTGGATCACCACATGGCCTTATGTGTGCCTTCATATATACATGAGGCTATCTACAGGTGACGAGTTTATATACCTTCCAATATAGAGATTATATCCTAGATATCAAATAAAAAAATATAAACATAGAAAGAAGTAAAAAAAGAAATAAAAGATAGTATAGAATAAAATGGGTATGACAACCAAAAAATAACATCATTTATTATATAAAATGATCCCTTGTTATTAATGGGTCCAAAGGTGAACCGCATATTTGGTATATCAATATAATATATATAATTGTAAAATAATATAGTGGTATTTCGGTAAAAAATGATCTAGGAATATATCTATGTTTCAACTTTATGTGTACCCAATAGTACATAGGGAAGAAGATAACATATGCCCCTTCCCTTTTCATAGATACCAAACAAAAAAGATTTTATGTACACCATTTTTCCTATACAAGGTGTTAGAATAAATACTAGTGGTAAAAAACCAATAGGTACTTTACATAAGTCTGGTAATATATGTGTGTTGGTATTTCAATGTGAATGGAATGGAAGTATATAAAGTTAACACTATAGTGTAAATTATGGTAAGCGAACATTTCATTTTAATAAATATATAATATAATTTAAATTTTAATATTTTAACTCACAAAATTATAATTTTATATGTTGTATTATGATTTTGAATGTAATAGGTCAAAATAAAGATAGTGTGAAATTTGCAAATATCCCTTAAAATAATATTTTATGAATAATAATTTTTTTATTATTCTTATTTTTTTATAAAAATTCGGTATAATATGTTGAATTAATTTTTTTTCAATAAATTTGATAGAAATAAATATAAGATCATTTGGATTGAAATGGATATTTTGCGAAAAACAGTTTTTTAAAAGGCATCATGTCTTTCAATATTATTTAATTAAAATAATATCTAATGATTAAATATTTTAAGGAATTATATTTATTATATATAAATATATATTAATTTTAATCCAAATAATTATGATTACTCTTTATATAGTTAATATAATAAATTCTTATGCTTGAAATATGCATTTCTGGAAATATGTTTTTTCAACTAGTTTTCTGGGATTATTTTGAAATTTAATTCTTATAATTTTGATAAATGAATTTGATAAAATGGATTTAATATTTTAAATCAATATAATACAAATTTTTTATAAGGTAACCTTAATTTTTCATCATAATGAATAGTAATAAAATTAAAAAGTAATTATTATGGTTAACATCAAAATGGGTTTACGATGTAGTTACCGTTTAATTATAAGGAATAAAATGGGAAAAAACTCTTTAAAAACAATTTGGATAGTTTTATTTTGTCCTAAACCTTATTTCCTTTGATGATGAAATATTTTGGATCCATGTTTCAATGTTATTGACATTACATTATTAAAAAACATTTAAAATTTATAAGTACCCCACTCACCTCAATTATAAAATGGACCTTCTCTCCTCATATATTCCAACATATCATGAAATATATTTTAACCGAATAAAATAAAAATAACTCCACAAAATATATATCCATATGATAGAGTAGATATAATTCTAAAAATATCATTCTGAGTGTCCTTAATAAGATTTCAAAGAGTGGGGTTTCTAAATAATGGTAATTCTATTCACTAGACATTTATTTTTAACTTATTTTTTTATCACCATAATAAATCTATTAATAATTAAATTATAAAAATACAATAATATTCCATATAATGAGATACTATTAATTTTATGTAATAATATTTATCCATCTCTTTATCTATTAAATGGGTGAAAAAATAATCAATCCTGTTTACAATAGACAGTCACCTCATGAAATGATGTAATTTATTTTCCATCACCGACTCACATGGATAGTAACAATAATGGTAAAAATGAATATATATGATACATAAGACTAGATATTTATTTTTAAAATTAAATATATCATCTACTTCATTACCCTTTCAGCCATTTTGGAAATGATAATGTCACTCATGTGTACATAAGACCTATAGTCTCAACAAAGTGGTAGGATTCATTTTCCATCTTTAATGTTAAATAATGATCCTATATATGAAACAAATTATCAAATTTGATATTGTTAAAATTAATATATTTATTAAGATTATGGAACTATATACTGTGATCAAGAACAATATATTTTTCAACAAAACATGCATGAGAAAACAATGTATTTTTTATATGGAACAACAGTATTAATAGAAGATTGTTAAAAAAGAATTATAGAATTATATAAGGGGATCATATATTGTATTATAAAAAATTATATGGTTTTTTATAAATTAATATATTGTTTAAAATAATCATATAGGAGGTTAAATGATGTTTAACTAATCTAAAGCATGATGTACAAGATTTTCCCTCAATTTCCATTCCATTATATATGTGTGTTATTATCCACCTATTCACTTCTATATGGTGTATATACTTCCACATTGGTATATTTAATGTGAATACATATTTATTCAATATTTTTAATGTTTTTATCAATTTTTATTCTTCCATGGGGTTCGGATATAATAGATAACAATGAGTTAAGATTCTATTCTATAATGTCACATTCTTTTGAGATTGCTTATATTTTTATTGAAGGAATAATTTATTTTATACTTCATAAGATCAAATAGTATTATTATCCTATTGATATTTAAGGAGTTCCATATTTTCTCCAATAATTTCCCCTCATTTTATCTTGAATAATAAAGATAATGTTTTAAAGTAAAAAAATATTTCAAATTTGATCATATATTTTTTTCTTCCAAGTACACACTTTTCAAAATTGTTTTTAAAGATTAATTTTTACTGAATAAATTATTTACTAAATATGTTTTATTTTATCCTTAACTTTTTAATGTTATTAAAATATTATTAATAATTCTTCCTAATTTTTTTTAATTTTTTTGTATAATGTATAAAGGAATGTTATTTAATGCCCATGATGTTAATGGAAAATCCTCCTGCCATAACTGTTTTATTAGATTTTCTTTCTTTTATAAGTTCTAAATTGTCTTTAAATGAAAAAACATTTAATAAAATTTATTTTAATGTTTCACATCAATTTTTAATACTATAATGAAAATTTATTTAACAGAAATCCTATATTATTGTGAATTTATTTTATGGATGTAAACTTTCACTTTGAATATTCACATTATTATGATTGTTAGACATTAAATTTCTATTAACTATTATATTCAATGTATCATTGAAATTATTTTTTATTAAGAAATATACCATTTTTATATATGGTATTTTACTATGAAATTTATTAAATTTCCTAGTAATATTATTGAAACATCTTTATTCTTTACCAAATATGGATCATTATTGACCAGTAATTTTTTAATTAAATTTATCATTAAATATATGTGGAATGCATTCGAAATATAGTGATAAGAGGGGCTCGGTTATAGATATCCCCTATATGTATCGACCGATCTCATGGAAGAAATATGATGGATAGATAAAAATCAGTTTTCGGTGTATACCTACCCATAGATTAAACTGTCTTGGTGGAAAGCCATGAATGTATGAATACCATAACGTATCAGATTTATAAATCCAATATTAATAATTTAATTCACTTTGAATTGAATTAATTGTATCACTAATATTAATTTATTTATATTATTCATGGTTGACTTGTGTGATCATGTTATTGATTACATGGAACATGTTTTTATATATATACCTTTCTATATAGATTTTTCATTATTAAATCACAATAACATCCAATATACATAAACCTTACCAAAAATATGAGGTCACCCTTATTGTTTCCCTTCCCTGGTTTATGATAAATAATTATTGGAATGATTTTCAAGGATACATAAAATTATATTTATAAAATTTTATATTTTAGTCCCAATGTAAAATGGGTATGAAGTGTGTATCTCACTCCCTAAGACTACTAAACTAATAAGTCCTTTGGTATTATTCCCATTATATCTCTGGCAATGTAATAGAGTAAGCATCACCATTCCGTTAATAGATTTAGGGAGTTAAAATAATGAATGAAAAAAATCATTCACCACATTTATGTCATCATAATATAACAAAGATTCATGATCCATAGTCATACCAAATTAAATCCATGCCATAATAATTCAGTCAAAATGTACGAAGAACATATAACAATAAAAATAAAAGTGGTCTATATTAGGGATCACAATAGCTAAAATCCCATGTAGGACAAACCATCCAATTGTTGGGGGGTAAATTCCCATGATAATGTATCATGTACACTTATCAAATAACAAGTGTTTTGGTGAAGGAATGAAAATATTAATCCACTCATAAAATTTGATCCATCCCAAGATAATGTGTTTGGTCCCATTTATATGTTGAGTGTGCACATGTAACATAAGAAGAGGTATAAATAGGGAATATGAATGAAAAAAATTGCCTATATGTATAAACAACCCCCTCCTCAGAGGTAAGGTCCAATGGCATTGCTCAATTATAACAAAATATAAAAAAACAAAAAAATCCAAAAAACCAATGCCCCAACACTCGAGTCACACAATTCACAACAACACACCAATAACATAACAATCAAAAGGGATTAACCCATTGAACACTCTGTTAACCCATCACATCCCATTAACTCGTAATTTCCATTCCCTAACCATAAATTTATATAAATTGAAATAGTACATAATACATAATATTTATTCAAAACAATAGCCTTCCAATACAACAAATAAGCCATGATAACTCACTTTGGCCCTAGATAATTGAGATGCATAGTCTTACCCAAAAAATGAATAAGCACTATAACTAAGTCAAACTCATCCTTTTATATCAATATTCATAATCTATAAATTTTTTTCCATCTATTCAGATCCAACTATTTAATTTGATACCATATGAAAAAACAATGCAAGAAAAAAAATTCTATTTCTTGAATGAAATTTCATTTAAAACAACTACATTCCATACACAAAGTATTACAAAAATTTATACATAAATATAAATAATTAACTATTATAAGCCTATAGGTCTAGTGTATCTATAAAATTAAAGTAATAATTAAATAAATCTAAATGAAAAATGTATTAGTTTATATCTATCTTCATAAATTTACCCAAGAGCTCACTAAACTCCTCTCACTGTGTGGAATATCATAGGCGCGTACATAAAATAATGGTTGGTCCATAAATCTGTAAAGACCCGGGTATTTCAAGGAAATTTTTTTCTTACATTTCTTTGGAATTTTACAAGAACGCAGTTTCTGACGGCGCCTGATTCCGAGGCCCGGTGTGCCCGGAATCAATTTTCGAAGTTTGGCCCGGGTACGTTCAGTGAACGAACGAGCGGGAATTTCTAAATTTTTAACCGGTGCCCGGAATCGAATTCCGAGGGCACTGATGGAACCGCAGCGCCTGTAATTGCTTAGGAACTCCTGTTCCGGAGTTGCGTTTACACGAGTGTTGATGATAAAAATTGTGAATGTTTATTTTATAATTACTCTACAATTTTTATTATTTTTACTCTAAGTGTTTAGTTCTTGATGGAAGTTGGGTAACCACCCAACCTCCCTTGGGAGGATATGAGGGTTGTGGGGCCCACACGAACCCCACCCCTTCATATCCTCTAACCCCTCTCAACTCCAACTTTAATTTTGAAAACTTATGTTTACTTAACTTATGTAACTAATTTGGTGAGTTACATGTAAGTTTTTGAAATTCAAAAAAATTGAATTTCAAATACTTTGTTATATTAATAAAATAATTTTGGAACATATTTTATTAGGGGTTGGTGTTGGGTTGATTGAGATATTTTTGGAGAAAACGCTAAGGAACACCTTCTTCCTCAACGAAGAACGCGAAGAACACCATTCGTCAACGAAGAACTTCTCCGCCGAAGAATGTGACGTCTTCTTCCATCGACGTTTCCCCTTCGAACGCACCTCGGCGACAACAGAATCACCGTACGTTTTCCACGAAGTCCGACTTCCGCGACACTCGTCTTCCGCAGCTCGATTGACGTACACTGTTCCTAAACCGAGGTAGGGAATTTAAATTGTGATTGTTGGTGAACCCTCTTTTACTCCCTTCTAAATTTAAGAACGCGGATCAACTAAATATTATGTTGATCCGTGAAGACTATTTTTTCAGGTTGGGATTATTGTTATGATACTTTTTATTTAAGAGGTTGTAGGGGAATTTTATTTGTTTCCTCTTAACCTTGAGAAAAGAACAACGAGCGCGGACCAACCATTACCCGGTTGATCCATGGACCGTTCGTCCATGTGGGGTTACTTTTTTTGGGTGTCTTATAATTTCATGGTTAAGTATGTGCACAATAATTTTTTGGGAACAAATGTTTGATTTGCCAATTGATATCACTTAATGCGGAGGGCGCGGGTCGAACGAACACGGCCCGACAACCCTCTGTAGTTTGTTTTTGACGTGCGGATTGACGGGTGATGTTGAAGCAGGCCGCTATGGCGTTTGATTTCCTTCGCTGTGAAGGTCGGGTACCGGGGGGACCATAGGCGAAGACGGCAGGAGAAACGGACCACCGGAGCGCATCCGGTGGTCCGCGGAAGGTGGTGGCGGCGCACCGCCGGAGGGTTGGCGGCCGGCGGATCCTCCGCCGGCCTCAATTAGCGGCGGGCGGGGGAGTCGCGCACCCCGCTCCGCGTTTCGGCTCGGCCACGCTCGCTGAGCGCCGGCCGGCCGGCCGGTTGGGCCGGACCGAGCCGGACCGAGCCGGGCCGGGCCGGGCCGGGACCATCCGGGTCGGACCCAGGTCGGGTCGACCCGGTTTGGGTTTACCCGGTTCGGGCCGACCCAGGGGGGTCGGGCCGGGCCCACACCCCCCGATTTCGGACCAAATTCAGTCAAATGCCCATATCTTGGGATACAGACTTCCGATTGATGAGATGTCAGTGGAAACACGATCCTTGGATTGAGACGGTTGTTTCGTTATATCGAACTCAAGGTTTCGGAATACTTTGAGTTCGGCCGGGTTGGTTCGTAGACGAAACCAACCAGGCCCTCGGAGCGGAAACGCTCATATCTTGAACTCCGGACGTCCGATTGACGTGTCATCGACTTGGTTGAGTTCCTCTTAGTGAGATATATCTTTTGGAATACTTCTCCTGAGGTTTGGACGCATGTGGAGTACGATCGGGTTGGTTTTGCCTTAAAAACCAATCGGGCCCCTGGAACGAAAAAGCCAATAACTCTCAAACCGGGCGTCCGATTGACGCGTCGTCTGTTGCGTTGAGTTCCTGTTGACGATATAGAACTTTTGGATACTTCAACTTCGGATTATTATTCAGTTGATATATCAGCCTCTCGGCTCGTGGAGCGGACCCTCCCGAACGAGCATGTTGTGTGCGGGACCCTAGTGCTTGCTACGACTGCTACTGTGACTGCGACGACGACTGAACAGAGATCCTCAGTGGATTTGACTGCGACGATGATGAAAACGGTACGAGAATCCTTCGTGTTTTCGGTAGTGATCACTACGGTACATCTTGGGATTCATCAACTCTGGACTACATGTCAGTTGATGCATTGACCTCTTAGCTCATGGAATGGACCCTCCCGGAACCAGCATGCTGTGTACGGAAACCCTAGAGCCGGTTGAGACTTGACGACTGCTGATCGAACGACTCGGTGTGTTACGGATAATGGCACATGGGAGCTCTTGGTTGTAGCGGCAGACCCACGACAGAGGTGCACATGGTTGTAGCGGCATAGGGGAGCGGTTGGTTGTAGCGGCAGACCCACGACAGAGATGCGCATGGTTGTAGCGGCATAGGGGAGTGCTTGGTTGTAGCGGCAGACCCACGACAGAGGTGCGCTTGGTTGTAGCGGCACAGGGGAGTGGTTGGTTGTAGCGGAATACCCACGACAGAGATGCTCTTGGTTGTTGCGGCATAGGGGGGCACTTGGTTGTAGCGGTAGACCCACGACAGAGGAGTGCTTGGTTGTAGCAGCAGGCCCACAGTACCCGATAGGTGTAGCACTTGGTTGTAGTGGCATAACCACTGTACTTGATAGAAAAGGAGTTTCCCAATAGCTTTGGGTTCAACTTCCTGAATGATCCTGTGTATGTCATTGAGGGGGTTAGTACCTACCGATCATTTGTGGTTCAGACGACTTAGATGAATCAGTGGCTACATCTGATCATCTCTAACGTCTTTTGAAGAAGTATACCTGTGTGAGCTGAATCCTGTTTACTCTCCTTTGTGGATTGTGTTGAGCTATCCTTTGTAGATTACTTTTTGCTTTCCTGTGTGGATTGTGTTGTGCTATCCTGTGTGGATTACGTTTTTCTTTCCTGTGTGGAATACGTATACTTTCCTGTGTGTACTGAGTTATACTTGGGCTCGGAGGTTGGAGTGTATTGAAATTTTTGACTTAGGTATATGTATTGGAATATACCTAAGCAGTGTCGGTTGTTACTTCGTGATTGTATCTTTCCTTTGTGGTTTAACCTTTTTGGATTTTGGGAGACCTTCGGGGGTCTCGGGGTCCCTACTGAGTAGCTTATACTCACACCTGCACGGGCTATGCCCGCACTACGTTGTGTTGGTTGCAGAAGACGGACAACGTTGATCGTGGTTGAGGCTTGTAGAGCAGGACGGTACCTGGAGGAGGACCACTGGTCAGGACGTACTCGGAGCGGACGGCGGGACCCGAGGATCAGTGGAGCTATCTGTACCCACCCTTCCGGTGGGATTTCCAGTGGACAGCTCGGCGTAGTGGCTTTTACTTTTCAGTTGTTGTTTTCCCTTTCAAGTTGTACTTTACTTTCAGTTTGGGTTTGTATTCTGGCCCACTTACTTTCCGCACTTACAGTTGTACTCTGTTTTTACTTAGTGTTTACTTTTTCTGCTTTCTTACTCTGAGGTGCTTGTTTACTTTACAAAGGAAATTCCTTCCCTTTTTACCGGGATTTACGCCTTGGTGCTAGTCGCCAGCCCCTGGCCTATGGAAGTCGGGCTTGGGGTAGTCATGGCATGGGCCCCAAGGACGGGTCGTGACAAATTGGTATCAGAGGTGGTCGGTTCTACCGCAGACTCTGATATTTCTTCTATGTGAAGCAATAGTGTTTAGTGTATTGGGTGTGTTTATCAGTCTAGGGAGTCTAGTGTTGGTGCGGCGGCCGACGTATCCGTACACCAGGACCCTGACTTTTTATTTCCGACTTAATGCACGAAAACATTGATTGCATGTGCTTCTCAAGTTTTCTTTGTGATTACTTTGTATCAGCTCACCAGGTATACTGTTCTGACCGTGGCGCATCTGTTTCGTTTCAGGATGGCCCCACGACGGTAGCCAGCTAGGGTTCCGAGAGTTGTACGTGACGACAGCCCGCCGAGCGATGAGGCCTCGGTACAGGGCCCTTTGATAGCTGAGGCACCGGCGATACCTCTACCCGTCGAGCCACCGATGCTTCCAGCCCCTGCCGCTGACGATGCACGTCGCCTTAATGCACTGCATGAGTTCCAGCTCCAGTGATCGCCTAGGTTCCGCGGGGAGACGGACCCCCAGGAAGCCGAGGACTGGCTGGATGTAGTTGTTCGAGTTTTCAGGCTAGTGAGGACACCAGCAGACCTAATGGGGATCCTCGCTGCGAGCCTACTGCACGCAGCAGCGGGCCGATGGTGGTGTTTGATGCTCCAGATGCACGATGAGGCATCTCTTCTCTGGACAGACTTAGAGGGCCTCTTCCGTTCAGAGTTTGTCCCGGCCACCCTCTGTGCGGTGCGCATTCAGGAGCTACTACAGCTGCGGCAGGGCAACATGACAGTAGCCCGGTACGCGGCGAGGTTTTCCGATCTCTCACGCTATTCCACGGACATGGTACGAGACCCATTCTTCAGGGCCCGAACCTTCAAGCAGGGGATCAGGCGAGAGATCAGAGCTTCAGTTGTTTCTCACAGCATTCCGACACAGGTAGGGGTGTTGGAACGAACCCTCTTAGTGGAGAGTTTCCTTACTGAGCAGTCTCCAGCAGCAGGACCCACCACTTGCTGGCATGCGATAGAGTCTTCTGCAGCAGGCAGTAGACAGATGACGCTGGGGTCCAAAAGGACTATACATACAGGTGGTTGACAGCATGAATCTGGATCGTTTGTGCGAGGCACTCAGGGTGGAAAATGACTTTCCATGAGAGGGCAGTGTTACTCCTGCGGCGGGATTGGTCACATGGCTCGTGACTGTCTGACCCGCCATACGGATGACCAGCAGATGAACGAAGGACCCCCTAGGCAGAGGCAGAGGTTCGATCAGGGTTGTCCGCAGGGTGCAGGCGGACGAGGCAGAGGAGCTGGCCGAGTAGCAGATGGTGGGTGACACTTCGAGGTGTTGCCACCACCACCACAGGGAGGTCCGCCCCGACCGCAGGGAGTTGGTGGACATGGGAGAGCTCAGCTTCAGGCAGCTGAGGCCTTCGATCATGGAGCTCTGGGAGCAAATGGACAGGAGCGGAACTGGTGGATACATCTTTTGTACTTCTAGTTCATTGTTGCTATTGTGTGGCGTGTTTGTATTATGAGATGCAATAATAAAAGACTCATACCTTTGGGATGTTTTCATTCTTGTCCTCTTTTGTGTTGCTAGTAAGAGGTTCCAGTTTTGACTGTTGACATGACCCTCACTTGTGAGACATCTACTGGAGGAGACCCAGTTACCACACACTAATGCCGACAGTGTGACTCAACCCTTGGGGGTGAGAGTAACGGTTGGATCTCTTAGTAGTAGCGTCGAGGCCTTACGACGTCATCCTTGGTATGGATTAGTATCATCCATGTCGGGATTGACTATATTAGGCAAAGAACGTGGTTCATCCAAGGAATGAGACCAGATTTCTCTTATCGGCAAAGAAGAAATCATAGCAGCTCTTGTGGGACCTTAGGTGGTCCAAGCCACGATAGAGAAGGTCCAGGTCATCCAAGAGCGGATGAAGACAGCTCATAGCCGAGAGAAGTATTTCGCTGACAAGAGGCGGAGGCCACTAGAGTTCGAGGATGGTGACTACGTCTTCTTGCGTGTCTCACCTAGACGTGGATTACAGAGATTTGGCCGAGGCGGAAAGTTATCTCCATGCTTCATCGGACCCTTCCAGGTCCTCAGCAGGATTGGCGAGGTGGATTACCGCCTAGCACTACCGCCTTTGTATCCCTAGTTTGTGTTGAAGCTTTATGGGGACGTAAAGCCCTATGGTGGGAGTAATGTAATGAAACGGGAATTTCAAGGAAAATTTTTTCTTAATTTTCTTTGGAATTTCACAAGAACACAGTTTTTGACGGTGCCTGATTCCGAGGCCCGATGTGCCCGAAATCAATTTTCAAAGTTTGGCTCGGGTATGTTTAGTGAACGAACGAGCGGGAATTTCTAACTTTTTAACTGGTGCCCGGAATCGAATTCCGAGGGCACTGATGGAACCGCATCGCTGGTAATTGCTTAGGAACTCCTGTTTCGGAGTTGCGTTTACACGAGTGTTGATGATAAAAATTGTGGAAGTTTATTTTATAATTACTCTACAATTTTTATTAATTTTACTCTAAGTGTTTAGTTCTTGTTGGAAGTTGGGTAACCACCCAACCTCCCTTGGGAGGTTATGAGGGTGGTGGGGCCCACACGAACCCCACCCCTTCATATCCTCTAACCCCTCTCAACTCCCACTTTAATGTTGATAACTTATGTTTACTTAACTTATGTAATTAATTTAGTGAGTTACATGTAAGTTTTTGAAATTCAAACAATTGAATTTCAGATGCTTTGTTGTGTTAATAAAATAAGTTTAGAACTTATTTTATTAGGGGTTGGTGTTGGGTTGTTTGAGAGATTTTTGTATAAAAAGCTAAGGAAAACCATCTTCCTTGACGAAGAACGCGAAGAACACCGTTCTTCAATGAAGAACTTCTCTGCCGAAGAACGCGACATCTTCTTCCATCGACGTTTCCCCTTCAAATGCACCACGACGACAACGGAATTGACGTCCGTTTTCCGCGACACCCGACTTCCATGATGCTCGTCTTCCGCGGCTCGATTGACGTACACCGTTCCTGAACCGAGGTAGGGAATTTAAATTGTGATTGTTGGTGAACCCTCTTTTACTCCCTTCTAAATTTAAGAACGCGGATCAACTAAATATTCTGTTGATCCGCGAGATTATTTTTGTGGGTTGGGATTATTGTTATGATTAATTTTATTTAAGAGGTTGTAGGGGAATTTTATTTGTTTCCTCTTAACCTTGAGAAAAGAACAACGAGCGCGGACCAACCATTACCCGGTTGATCCGCGGACCGTTTGTCCATGCGGGGTTACTTTTGTTGGGTGTCGTCTAATTTCATGGTTAAGTATGTGATCAATAATTTTTTGGGAACAAATGTTTGATTTTCCAATTGATATCACTTAACGCGGAGGGCGCGGACCGAACGAACACGGCCCGACAACCCTCCGCAATTTGTTTTTGACATGCGGATTGATGGGCGACGACGAAGCAGGCCGCTATGGCGTTTGTTTTCCTTCGCTGTGAAGGTCCGATCCCGAGGGGACCATAGGCGAAGACGGCAGGAGAAACAGACCACCGAAGCGTGTCCGGTGGTCCGCGGAAGGCGGCGGCGGCGCGCCGCCGGAGGGTTGGCGGCCGGCGGATCCGCCGCCGGCCTCAATTAGCGGCGGGCGGGGAGTCGCGCACCCCGCTCCGTGTTTCGGCTCGGCCACGCTGGCCGAGCCACGGCCGACCGGCCGGTCGGGCCGGACCGAGCTGGGCTGGGCCGGGCCGGGCCCAGTCGGGGCGGACCGGGTCGGGTCGACCTGGGTCAGTTTGACCCGGTTTGTGCCGACCCAGGGGGGGTCGGGCCGGGTCGGCCCGGGCCCAGACCCCCCGATTTCCGACCAAATTCGGTCAAATTACCATATCATAGGATACAGACCTCCGATTGACGATCCTTCAGCGGAAACACGATCCTTGGATCGAGACGGTCGTTTCGGTATATTGAACTCAAGGTTTCGTAATACTTTGAGTTCGGTCGGGTTGGTTCGTACACGAAACCAACCGGGCCCTCGGAGTGGAAACACTCATATCTTGAACTCCGGACGTCCGATTGACATGTCGTCGACTTGGTTGAGTTCCTCTTAGTGAGACATATCTTTTGTCATACTCCGCCCGAGTTTTGGACGCAGGTGGAGTACGATGAGGTTGTTTTTTCCTTAAAAACCAACCGGGCCCCTGGAACGAAAAAGCCAATAACTCTCAAATCGGGCGTCCGATTGACACGCCGTCTGTTGCGTTGAGTTCCCGTTGATGATAAGGAACTTTTGGATACATCAATTTCGGACTATTCGTCAGTTGATGTATCAGCCTCTCGGTTCGTGGAGCGGACCCTCCCGAACGAGCTTACTGTGTGCGGGAACCCTAGTGCGGGCTGCGACTGCTACTGTGACGGCGACGACGACTGTACAGAGATCTTCAGTGGATTCGACTGCGACGATGATGAAAACAGTACGGGAATCCACCGTGTTTTCAACAGTGATCACTACGGTACATCTTGGGATACATCAACTCCGGACTACATGTCAGTTGATGCATCGACCCCTTAGCTCGTGAAGTGGACCCTCCCGGAACGATCATGCTGTGTACGGAAACCCTAGAGCCGGTTGAGACTTGGCGACTGCTGATAGAACAACTCGGTGTGTTATGGATAACGGCACAGGGGAGCGCTTGGTTGTAGCGACAGATCCACGACAGAGGTGCACTTGGTTGTAGCGGCATAGGGGAGCGTTTGGTTGTAGCGGCAAACCCACGACAGAGGTGCGCTTGGTTGTAGCGGCACAAGAGAGTGCTTGGTTGTAGCGGCAGACCCACGACAGAGGTGCGTTTGGTTGTAGCGGCACAGGGGAGTTCTTGGTTGTAGCGGCAGACCCACGACAGAGGTGCGCTTGGTTGTAGCGGCACAGGGAAGCGCTTGGTTGTAGCGGCAGACCCACGACAGAGCAGCGCTTGGTTGTAGCGGCAGGCCCACAGTACCCGATAGGTGTAGCATTTGGTTGTAGCGGCATAACCACTATACTTGATGGAAAAGGAGTTTCCCAATAGCTTTGGGTACAACATCCTGAACGATCCTGTGTTGGTCATTGCAGGGGTTAGTACCTACCGATCCATTGTGGGTCCGACCACTTAGATGAATCAGTGGCTACATCTGATCATCTCTAACGTCTTTTGAAGAAGTATGCATGTGTGAACTGAATCCTGTTTACTCTCCTTTGTAGACTGTGTTGAGCTATCCTATGTAGATTACTGTTTTCTTTCCTGTGTGGATTGTGTTGTGCTATCCTGTGTGGATTACGTTTTTCTTTCCTGTGTGGAATACGTATACTTTCTTGTGTGGACTGAGTTGTACTTGGGCTCGGAGGTTGGAGCGTATTGGAATTGTTGACTTAGGTATATGTATGGGAATATACCTAAGCAGTGTCGGTTGTTACTTCGTGATTGTATATTTTATTTTTGGTTTAACCTTTGTGTATTTTGGGAGACCATTGGGGGTCTCGGGGTCCCTAATGAGTAGCTTATACTCACCCCTGCACGGGCTATGCCCGCACTACGTTGTGTTGGTTGCAGACGACGGACATCGTTGATCGTGGCTGAGGCTTGCAGAGAAGGATGGTACCTGGAGGAGGACCACTATGTGGGAAGTACTTAGAGCGTACGGTGGGACCCGAGGAGCATTGGAGCTATCTGTACCCACCCTTCAGGTGGGATTTCCAGTGGACAGCTCAGCATAGCGGCTTTTACTTTTCAGTTGTTGTTTTCCCTTTCGAGTTGTAATTTACATTCATTTTGGGTTTGTATTCTGGCCCACTTACTTTCCGCACTTACAGTTGTACTTTGTTTTTACTTAGTGTTTACTTTTTCCTCTTTCTTACTCTGAGGTTCTTTTTTACTTTACAAAGGCAATGCCTTCCCTTTTTACCGGGATTTACGCCTTGGTGCTAGTCGCCAACCCCTGGCCTATGGAAGGCGGGCTTGGGGTAGTCATGGCACGAGCCCCGAGGACGGGTCGTGAAAAAATCCATGATAGTTTCTAAAATATGTTTAAAATGGGGTGGGATGTTATGGGAATCCAAAAATAAAACCATTGAATTAATATAGGGAATTATTAGAATCCATTCGACAAAAATATATCATAAAACTAAAAATATCATTAGAGCCAAGAAAAAATTATAATTATTCAATATGGAACAAATTTAAGGCATGTCATTAAGAACATAAGAAAAATTATTACTACCATGAAATAATAACATTATAGATAACAATAAATACAAATTTCCCTTGTAAAATATTTGGGATAAGACTATCTACACTTGGACTATGAAAAGAATCTTGATTTGGATAACTAGACCTATACCCTGTATAATATATAATGATATATAAAAGCATTACCTGATTTATTAAGGGAATTATAATTATTTACACATTGATAATATCATAATATGTCATCTATACGTGTTCCATATAGAAAATAATCATAATTAATGTATAAAAAATACATATACTTGTGGAAAAAATATTGGCATCATAGTATGTTAATAAATTCTTACCCGTAAAGGTATAATATATATCCCTATGAAATTAAGTAATTAAGGTATCTTAGAAATTATTACCATAATTTTCATGAAAATATTTCTCAAATTAAAGGAATGATCAAAATAAAATATATTGAATTAGTCATAAAATAAGTCTCTTCTATACAAAAATTTATGAATGAAAGGAACAAAACATTAAAATAGATAATTGAATAAAGTTTTCCCAAAACTAGAGTTATTCTGACTATATTAAAACTATGTAGTATATTTTAACATCTATACAATAATTATATAAGGTCAATAATATCATTGAATAGGATTATCTAATTTCATACCATAGGGGAAACTTACTTAATCTTCCATTTATGTCTATAAGTGTGAGAATCAATAGAAAAAAATTATTTTTTTGCGTTAAATGTTCTAGTAAAAAGTAGCATGAAAAAAAATCATGGATGAAAGAAATATAAAATGTTTTTAATTAATAGTGGATAAAATATGGTTTTGGGATTGGTTTATACATTCCCCATTCTTATTAATGAATTAAGAAGGCTATTCATAGCACACATGCTCTTCCTTCTCATGTTCTCTTTCATGTCACTCTTGAACATTTGTGTATAATCACATGTACTTTCGAGGTTTCCTATAAAAAGTATATAAATAGAATTAAGCTCTCTAGGTCTATGATATATGTTCTTTATACTCTTCATTTACTCTTATTTTTTTGGAAAATTAATTTGATACACTATGTGAATAATATTGGATTTTTACTATCCTTACTTTACCCTATCTCCTATATTCCACTTATAATTAATGAAGATAGAAATTTATTAATAAAATGTCTAAAATATAAGAATAATTAGATTTTTTCAAGATTTTTAAACACTGCTCTACTATAGTTAACATTCTGCAATAGGTTCTCAGCAAGATATACTTTCAAAAAAACATATAGATGAGTTTAGAAGTAGAATATTACCTGAGGGAAAATTACTAAAACACCCTTCAATGTGTTCCATTAGAAAATATAGAGTAAAATCCCTTGATACTTTCATATCATCTCCTAAATTACTAATTGATCATTATTTTTTGGATATAAGATTCTATTTATATTTCATATCACCATTTTTTATCTATCCCTACTGATTTTTCTTAATAATATATCTCCACATTGAAAATAAAATTCATTTCCTTGATATAGATCACATCACTTTTCTCACATGAGTTATCCACTCTATCCCTTGGATTATTTTCCACATGTCTATATTGTTTGTGAATTTCCTGATTTTGTAAGGAAATAATGTTCTGTGAATATTTTTGTACCTAGAAATATATGTGTGTCATCCATGTTGAATCCTCATTGATAGATAACCCCAAATTATTAACCTGGCCTCATTCCATCTAGATTTAAATCTTGGAGTAGTTTTCTATTAATTCATTGATTTATGAGTACTTTTTGGTTACATTTGAATATTTACAATTTAATTTCAATAATTAGATTCCTAAGAATACATTTTTTAAATGTAATGTGATTCAGTTCATGGAATTACAATTTATAAAAATCGAAATTTTGATTTGGTCCCTTATAGAATCCATTTTAATTTTTGGGTGTCGTGTGTTGTTCACTCTTAATGATTTAGTACTCTAATATAACATCTATATTAATTTGATTTTCATTAGTGCTGAATTATCCTTGTAGTGTAATTCCATATTATGATGTATGTACAATGTAGTCTCAATTCCTTTTTTATTTTTTTCCATGAAAATACACCATCACAATACTAATTACAATGTTCATGACTTTATATCCCACATTAGCCCTGTAGAATGAATGGGATTTGGGATGATGTCCCAATGGAATTTCTAAACTATGTTAATGTTGGTGTAGCCCCATGGTGATGTTCATGGGTTTATAATGGGGATCCACCATACTCACATGCCTTGAAAAAATATTTCATTCTCCTAAAACTATTTATTCTCTCCACATAAAAACATTACATTATCCTAAATATATTTTGAGGGTTCCATATAGCATCATATTGACTCATTGATTCCTCCTTAAGGTACGGATACAACTATATTTTCATGAGTTTATTTCATTAGGTTTCCAATATATAATATCATATCTAAAAATCAAGGCATAAAACAACTATATTTTTAAATTATTAAGTTTCATTTCTATCCCAAAACACTCCTAGAAATCAATGATTTACCCTCCAAAAATTATATCTCAAATTTTATGTTGAAAAAAAGTTAATTTATTAATGGATATCCAGAATTAATATATTAATTCAAAATTGAAAAAACAACTACTATTTGGAATCTAAAAATAAAAAAATATAAAAGGAAAAATAAAAACAAACAGAAATTCTTTGATGGTTTGGGAATAACATAGCCCCTCACACTTGAGTGATAACATATCCATAGGATAATTCAATAAAAATAATTCCACAAAGAAAAAAAATCATAAACGTTTTATTCCTTGTATGTTTAATAATAAATGAAATTATTTGATTTTAATTATTTCTAAAATATACAACTCTTTAACAAATACATCTTCTTCAAGTTTCGTTACATGTTTTTTTTATTCCACTTCCTTGATAAATTTAAAATGGAAATCTTGTATGTAAATTTTACATTATTAATTTTCTTTCAATATTTTTCTCACATTCTAGTCACATTTAAATGAGTCACAAAAACATTTCACATGATTACTATAGAATTATGTAAGGATATATCACCAAAATTAAACTTCCTCCATTGGAGAATATTTAAGAAAGAAAACCCCACAGATGATAATCCTTAATGATTTTGAATCCCTGTTTATTTAAAGGGTAATTTCTACTATAATTCAATGTCTGAAATGGTGACTCACATGTTAATTAAAATAGAATGGATTACTTAATTTTGGATTATTATTATGTTCCTTTACGGTTCTAATTATAGGATATGCTCAATGGATTAGTTTTTCTAGGTTATATAGTAATTTCAAGTAATGTATCACGCACAGGACAAGGGATTGATTATTTACACCTCTAATTCTTATTGGATCCTATGGGACACATGAAATTCATTCCGAAATAATTGGATCATGACTAATATCCATTATATCGTAATCAATTTACCAGACTACCTCCACTCACTCGTTATGTAATGTAACAATATTAAAGTACCTCTGTCTTTGTAAGACCATATCATATTGACCTATCTTCCATAAAATATGACAACCCATGGGTAGATGGAACTAGGTTCCTAGGTAAAATGAAATTACCTCAGTCTTGTATTGATAATGAATACATATAGAACTTTTGGTTAAGGGATTATGAATGATAGATGAATTGTTTGAGACACTTGGGCCGCATCCATCCAAGCTTTCTAATTATACTTTTGGGAAGGAAATTCATCTATGGCTAACGCATTGGTTATTATTAGAGGGATTAATCTATTTTTTTCTAATAATATCACCTTATCTGATATGGAATATGACTCTTACACATTGGAAAATTATTTAATGATCCATTTTAAATTTCCAAGGAACAACATATACTACATTAGAACCTGAAAATACATTCATCAAATGAGTGCGATTTTTGTTTACTCATTGAATAAGGAAAATTTGACGGTGTATCGTATTACATCCTACAGTAACTAAGTTGATAGTATTTTTTGTATTTGTATATGGGTTCTCTTCCATTGGATTGTGATAATAATATCTAGGGGTACTCCCTTATCCTTTCTTATTTCCTTCCCCTATGAACCAATTCTTCACATTTAGTTTAAATTAATATATTTTCCCAAACAATTTAATAGACAATTTAAATAGTATTCAGACATGTGCATTAAACATATTTAAAGGCTGTGAATATTATCCAACTAATCCAACGTATATAGTTATAATCCCAAAGTACTAATATAAATTTTAAATTCATGAATCCAATATTGGGGAATCCATCTCTCATAATGTCATTTTTGCCTTTATATTAGTCATTTTTCACTCACACACTCAGTGCATTGATATCTCCAAAATTTTAATTGGGATCCCAATTACATATTTTAATTCTATTTCAAAGGACTTATATTATTTCATTTTATATGTCATTCTTGAGATTATATTCCCATATAGTGAAAAATATTAAAAATCACGTGTTTAAATTCTAGTATATTCACATCAGATTTTGATCCAAAAATGTTTTTCCTTTTCAACATTATTGACCCAGATCATAGAAAATAAACTCAATGTTTTATAGGTTATCTATATTCCATGTAATTGATGGATAAGTTACTCAGTCGTTTTTATAAATAACTTTATATACTAAAATCTCCCAAACATGGTTACCACCAAATATTGAAAATTAACAGATGAAATAGATATAATGTTTTTAAAATCAAGATGATTAATGAATGAACTATGACGAGTGAAATATTGACCTTAATAGTAGTCTTTATTTATGTTTTTTATACATTTTTCTTTTGTTCTAAAATTTTACATCTTCTTATCCATTAGGAAAAATAATTTATAATCATTGGGAAAATTTTTTCTTATTCTAAATAAACAATGAAAATTCAGAAAATTTGGAATCTTTATTAGATTTATTAGTATGGTTTCATAATCTAGAATCTTTAACTCCATGTTATTTATTTTTAAAAGTAGTTGATCTGTCCACCTTTACACCTTTAAAGTAATTATTTAGCCTCTATCCATTCATAATAAATGTATCTCATCCTTATATAGTGATCATTATAGATCCATTGGTATTTAATTACATAATACTGATATATTTGAACCACCTTGATAGAAGCTTTCTATGATGAGGTTCATTATAGAAATAAAAATATGGACCACATGTCTCTATTTATGTTTTTTACTTAAAATAAAGTTATTCTGAAATATCATATCCATTTCTTTAATGTTTTATGAATTCTCATAGCATTATCTTATTAATTTTTCTATCCCATTCAAATAAAAAATCCTCTTTTTTTGTAATGAATTTATAGTCCATGTTAAGAGCCATCATGAGTTAAAAACTATTTTTTTTCTCCACTAGTAGGTAGAATTTTTTAATAAAGATAGGTATATATTGATACATTCGAATGGTGGATTTGTAGGCATTTTTTATTGAAATACCGCATGCTCTAGTTTATATATCTAATCATTCATATAGAAAATATATATCTTTAAAAAAATAATATTCAATGATTTTTTAGTAACATTAACCTAGACATATGTTTTTTTATGAAACATAATTTTAATGTTTTGTTTATAAGCATATGTTTCCAAATGAATTTGAAATTGAAAATTTCAAAAGTGTTAAAAATTATTGATGATGATTGATCTAGGGATTCCAAACATATAGAATATAGTTTTCAACACTATCATAATCATAGATAAAATGATATTATTTGGTAAATAATGGCATAATCCCACATTGACATATAGTCTACTAACCCTAGATTTTATTTATTCCCATGAGATATTTGGAATGGTCCCATAAATTTAAAACCCTATATATAATAAATAAAAACCTAAAAAATTCATGATTGAGTAATTGACAACCATCTATCTATGTTACTTACCATTTGATTACTATGAAAATTTATTATATGTTTTTTATAATCATTGAAAAAGGTTAAAAATTATAAACCACAAGGAAGTAAACATTATTTAGTTTTTTACATCATGATAGTGACCAGAACATTAAAGAGATTATATGTGTCTTGGAATTAATATAAAATAGATTTCTAGAACTTAACTTTTTATAATTATATCATCTCATTTTTTAAAGATAAGGGTACTCACATGGAAAGTACATTACGTAAGAGTAAAAAATCTTCATCATATTCAATTCGATTCCTTATAGTTTCTTCCCAAATGAAATATAATTGGAAATTTCATATTATCAAGGTACCATCATAGTTATAACTACAAACAATAGTTCATTGGGTTACTCTCTCATGGTATGATAAGTATGGTCCACCTATAATTATTCATGTATGGAAAGATGATCAACTAATTGATTTTCTACTCCATTTTTATATCTAATCTCATAAAACAATTCTTGTAAGAGAAATACCCATCAAATTAACATTTATTTAACTTACTTCAATAATAAGAGAATATTCAAAATAGAATAGTCTATAAAAATATTTTCCTTCATTCCTAAAAGACATGGCCTCAATTTCTCAATAGCATTCACCACTAAAAACATCTACAATTATGTTGTATCATAATTTATTTGTAAACCAATAAATTGTTTATTTATATAATATATGAAAAATGATATAATCTCAATATTTCCCAATGATAACTCCTTAAGAAAAATTTCTAGTATAACAAATGATTTCAAATAGTTGTATCTAATTTGGTGATCTGGTAATATGAGTTATAAAAAACTCTTTATTTAACATAATAAAAGAATATAATAATCCTTATATAGAAGTGATGATATAAATCTTTTAATAATTGATAAATTCATGATATATAGTTTAAAAAATTTATAATTCTCAAAGAAACTCTTCACTACAATCACTAATGTTAGTGGATGTAGTTATGAAATTAATAAAATAATTGAATTGTTCACTTCAATATAATATCCCAAGATTCTGAATCCTAGAACAATTTCTTCTCTCAATAAGAATTTTATTTTATCCCAAGTGAAATTTATATTTTCCCCCAGATATCACTCTTTCAATTTGTAATTATTTCAAAATAAATCATAATTAGTCACTAGAAACATAAAAAATTCAATCATGAATACATTAATAATATTTTTAACCATATAAATGAAAATTAACATATATATATCTAAAAGGAAACTACTGTTCCACATAACAAAAATAGAATTATTATACTTTTAAATATCTCATAATAATATGTTAATGTGTTCTTATATTGGTTAGAAGGATATGTGGAAACTTCATTGAATAAGTTGTAACCACCTTGTAAGAAACATATGTGAGTTATTTACAAGCCTCTCAAACATTTTATAAATTAATGGTAGAGGGAAATGATATTTCATAGTTTCAATGATCAATTACATATATATTATATAGATATTCATTCATTTAATAGTGTGTGAAGAAATACTAAATTTTATTATCATCTATGTTGAAATTCATACCTTCATTATTTGGAAGCACATGTATAGGAATCACTCTTTCACTATAGAAAATACCCTTGATTATCCAAGCGTTAAGTAATTTTATGATCTTGGATTTTATTATTTCCTTAGTTATTAGACAATGTCACCTTTAGAAATCAAATACTAACTTTATCATATCCTCTATAATAATATTTTGAAGAATATTGTTTCCCATACTCCTTGGTTGTTAGATATAGACCCAGAAATAGTATTTTGATTTCTATTAACACAACATTTGACATACACTCACAATAAGATTCTAAATTAGCTTCCATATTGATAGAATGTGTCTTATTTATAACTAATTTATCATATTTTATCTTGTAAGGAAATATTATTGGTTATATAATTTTTCACTACTTCTCAAATAGTTACCCCTTATTTATATCATTATCCATATCCACTTGTAATTATTAACTACTATTAATGGATGAGAAATATTAACTATATAATCCATATAATTTCATATTAATAGTTGTTAAACCATTTTTTTTAATATAATTCCTCTTTACCTACATTTTCATTATCAATTTGATACATCCACCAAGATTCCACCACTTGATCAATAGTATAAACTTAAAAGTAGTAATTTATGTTATAATAAATCTTCAATTTTTTAAAGATATTCCATTTAGCTTATTATTAACCAATTAAAATCCATATTTTTTTTACCTTAATAAAAGCATTTCTAATAGTAAAAAATGAACTTCATAGTACCACAATAACTCATTTATCACTTTCTTTATCCAAAACACAAATATTAGATAAATTTACACATATTAAAACTAATATAAATAAATTTACAATTGCACTAGTAGGGTAAATGAGTGATTAGTAATTGATATTTAATTATATTGTTTTATGTTTAATCTCTCCAATTCCATTCCCATTAGACAATATTTTTGGTATTATATTAATATTATCTCTAAAATCCCTACGAAATGTGTATGTTTCTTTCTGTTAAAATTAATAAGGAATCTGGAATTATTAAATATCCTTCACCTTTTGTGGGATATTTATTTTAATTAAACCAATATGTGAAATACTCAAAAAATCATTAAGAAAATTTTCAATTTAAATGATAATGTTAAATATTTTTTTTATGTTGAAATCTTTTAATGTTATTGTAAAAATAGAATATCGACTTTAATTTTACAAAACACCTATTTGATTATCTTGAAATTATTATATTTGGGTTAATATATTTTGATATATCTATCTCTAAGATTGATCATAACTCTCCCAATAATCATATTCCCTCATTTTCTTATTTTTAAAATCTAATTCATCTTCTCACTACACTTTTTTACTTATAATTATTTTATTTATATTTAGGCAAATCTATATCTTGTCATGATTTTATTAGTTCTTATTTATCTTATCCCGTGATATGTTTTCATCCTCCTTTTGGTAATCATGATTCCTTCTCATTGATTATTCTCAGTTGATCAAGGTAGTTCTCCATTATCTCTATTTTTTTCTAAAGCTATCCAAATTTAATTTCTAGGTGTTGTATACTTATAATGACCCAGGATTTTAAAGTGTAGATATTAAGTATCTTATGAGTAACATTAATTGAATTACATAAAAACATTAAAAACGATCATAAAGGTATTGTTCATTGAAGAAGATGTAAACATTAAATAAACAAATTTATACGAGGTATACATCATATATAACCTATTTCTACATGACTATCACCCTTCTTATTAAAATAAAACAATATACCTATCATCACAAGCTATGGAAAAGAAACATAAGAAAGTGTGATATTATATTCTTAGTAAGGGCAAAAAATGGAAATATATAATCATAATGTGAAGAAAAGGGTACAAAAACATGAGAACAACATATGAAAATAATACACTACATATAATATATAAATATATTGAGTCATGGATTAAATATTGACAGTTCATAAGATATGAATCATAAGGAAAACAAATAATATTAGCCATTAGAGTATAATATTGATATAACACATCGAATATTGACATACATATAAGAATAGAAAATATTTTTTATAAAATTCAAGGATTATTTACAAGGCTATCATAGTAAAATGGTTGAACACACTAATCCATCGTAGTAGGTATAGTTTATTCCAAATTATATCACATTGGACAATGTCTCTTACTGAACTCGGTTCATTATGTATTACAGACATGTTTATCTCATAATATTTAAATCTATACCGAATTTATTCTTGGTAGATTTAGGTTCAACCAATCAAATAGTGAAAATCATACAAATATGGTCCACATATTAATTAAAAATTCAATATTCCAGAAACCATAAATAGCAATGGGTTTAGAAATCATTACATCATACAATACCCCATTGAAAAGTAATGGATTTCATATAGAATTTATCATAGAATAACACATGGAAATGTAAAGGTTTTAATAAAAACATCTTCATGAAAACAATAAATAAATTAATATAAAGAATATGAATGGTTCTAGAAGATCATATCCCTTGTAAAACATAATAAACACCAGTTGTTATTTTCATTAATGAATTAAAATTCCATAAAAATAATAAAACTTTATTGAGGAATGTATATTTTCCATTACCAAAAAACATATTTAAAATATATAAACATCCCAAATATTAAATAAAAAAATTAAAATAATCTTAGAAATGTTTATTGGATGCTTTAATGACAATGGTTGGTTATGATGGTGGAAAATTCAGTTCATGTCATACAATTTAAAATAAAGATTCATTGTACATTTTCTGTAATCCACTCCTTTAAAAATGAAAAAAATATTCCTTTTAATTACTTTTATATAATTAAATCATGGATCTAAATCACATTGAAAATAATATTTTATTTGTAAAAAAATCAGTAAAACAATTTTTGAGAACATGGATATAGAAGAAAATTCATTTTCTATCAAGGTTAAAAATAAAATAAAATTTCATTAAAAACATATTATTTATCCCAAGAGATAATAAATAGTAAAATCTAAATTGAAAATTTTTATTTTAAATAAATAAATATTGTATACATAAATTCATTATTATCTTGAGAGATGGATCAGAAAGATTCATTATTGTAATCATAATGAAAAACAGTATAGATAAAAGATGAAATTTTAATAGAAAATATTTACAACTTGGTTATCTTTTGAATTGTAAGAAAAATTAAATATAAATATAAAATGAAACATTAAATATCAAGAAAATAAAAATATTCATGATATAAAATTTCAAATGGAATTATATACAGCTCTTATAAAATATAGTTGTATAACATATCATATGTTTCAAAGAAGACAATTTTAGATAAAAATACCTTACTTCATCTTCTGAATTATTCAACAAACATTTGAAAATCTAGTATAAATTTTTATTTATTATAAATAAATTATAGAAAAAATTATCATATTATCTATACCTTATGTGATTTAATTATGAATTTATATTACATGTTAACCAAAATTTCTTATTAAAATATCATTTAGTGTTATAACTACATCATTTTTCATGTATGTTTTGGTCTGGTATTTCAAGGGACATTAAATTTTAACACGGTTAAATTATATCATGAATATTAAAAATTATTTAAATATTATATATATATATATATATTTATTTTATTACAATAAAGATTGATATATAAAATTATTTACACTTTTCTTATAAATAATAAGTTGTATGTACACATGAACATTGTTGATATTTTTTTAATGGAACAAAAGAAATGAAGTAGAATAACATATAAACATTAAAGAGTCTTTATAATTTCATATAATAATTCCAAAATAATAATTATATAATGAATATAATATATAATAATTATATAAATCATTATATCTAGTCGTAATATGTGGTAATGGAAAAATGATTACGTCAGCTTTTGAGGTGGTATTTCGCCGTACACATGATCAATAGTTTCAATTACCATTTGAGTGGGGAGGGGTGGTTTTAGTATATTAAATTAATATAAAAACCTATAAATATATTAATTATAGTGAGTTTATTATATCATAATGTTTTAATAATTTTTCTAAATATGATGGAGGAGAAAAAAAATAAAATGCATGGTAAAAAATATTTCCTCTTCTTAGAAAACATATTAGGTTTTCCCTAAAATCCTTCCGTAGATGGATTAATTATAAATAAAATAAATCTATGATGTTTTTTGGGAATTAAATAAGTTTTTTTAAGTGACTAATATAATCAATTGGTTTTGGAAATTTGTAGAGGGGAGGAGAGAGGGCCTTTTATAAGAGGGGGAGACGACACTGATACAGGTTTTTAAAAGAATAAAGTGTACCAATATTTTTTACATTCCATAGGGATAAAAATAGCTAATTATCAATATTTATAGGTTACATGGTCACATTATGGTCATATAATCAGATTTTAAAGAGACTCTATATCATTTTACTTCTAATCATTTTTGTCTAACCCTGATAAACCGTTTTAACTTTAACTGGGTAATTAATTTATAATGTTTTCATTATTAATTACTCATAAAAATTAAGTTGAACTTTTTAAATAATATTGGTTATAATTATTCCAAATACAGAACCCATTTTTCCAAAATTAATTCATATCAGTGGAATAATTCAATTAAATATTTAAAACATAAACGCGATGAAAATGTGGTTTTCGAAAGAAAAAGGTTTCAAAAAATTAAAAAGTTTTTTAAATCAAATTTCAATTAAAAATGTTAGTTTAATATAATTTTATTAATGTAATGTACCTTAAAAAAATTAATATAATATTTATCCTTTCAAATATTCTTATCTAATGGACATTCTCATTAAAAATCATTATTTTCAATATTTGTTAAAAAATTAAACTTTTCAGGAAACACCAAAAAACCCTATATAATTTGAAAATAATTATTACAAATATAAATTAAACTTTTTAATAGTTTTTTTAATTTAAAAAAATTATTATTTTTTATAGTTCACAAAAAAATCCAATAATTTTTTGGAGAAAATATAATTTCCTAAATATAGGAATAATTTTAAGAAACAATTTAAATTTTTATCAACTGTTTTTATGTGTATAATAAAATTAAACATAATATTCAAAATTTATGGATTAATGTTCTTAATTCCATGGTTAAAGGATACTTCATAACATCTATATTAAATAGTAATATAAATAGTATATTGAACTTTGTTAGAAATTGTTCATTCATGTAGCACGGGAAATTAAAAAATTATTTTAATTAAAAAAAATTTATTTCATAAAACATCAAGGTGTTACATTATACCTCCATTAAAATGAATTTATCCCCTGAAATTATGTCACAATGGTAATATAACTGAGGATAATTCACTCTCAATACATCTCGAGTCTCCCACATACCTTCCTCAAACTAGTGGTTTAATGAAAAAAACTTTTAACAAGTGAGTTATCTTATTTCATAGTACATTATATATATGATCTATAATATCCATAGTTAATTAATTTTTATAAGGATTTTTCTCTAGGGGTAAGACCAATGAGGTCAGTACATGTGAAGTGTCAGGTCCTCAAGAATGATATATGGTACACATCATGGATTTGAGAGAGGTTTGGTGTAAGCACTAAGTGATAGGTTAAAATCCTGATATGATCATGAAATTCAAAGGGAATGCAATAATTAGGTCATAGTTTTCCCTTATTTACAAATATAATTACAATATTCGATGCATAAATTCTTCGATAAAACCTTTCACCAACATCAAATTCTAGACAACATCGACAATTATCCATATAAAATTTCCATAGACTTTATGTCACCCTTATGTGTTGTTTAAATGGATAAAACATTATCTAAAATTTATTCAGGTTTCTATGCATCCAATATCATTCATTCAAAATCATCATTCAAAATTATTATATCTTTATACATAATTTCATATAGGTCATAATAAAGTGACATCTTATTACTCATGTGAATGTTATTGTTGTATTAAAAATAAACTACAGGAATGTTTTGATCCCAAACACCTTTAAAATCAAAATAAGAAGACCTAAACATATACTTTTTGCTGTGAGTTTTTCTATCTGGCTGACTATTATTTAGTTGATGATACATAATGTTGAAACTCAACATTTGAACAAATTTGTTTTTTGAGACTTCTATAGAAAATCAAGGTAAACCTCGTATCCCATTCAGACACGATGGAATGTGTTACTTCTTCCAACTTTAAAACATCATTTATGAATATCATAGAAATATAGTCTAATGATAAATATTCTCTGACCATGATGAATTATACTAACTTTTTATAGGGATTGACTACAAGCTATAAATAATTTTTCCCTTTATACAATTTTGGGAGTTCGATGATAAAATCCATGGTGTTATTTTCCCATTTCCATTAGAGTATGGGTAATGTATGTAACATCCCCATAAACATTGCCCCATATCCATCACTTTTTGATATAAAAATTATATACTTAGAAAATTTAAGATATCTCTATTCATTTTATCCCACCATAAATACTCTTTCAAATCTCAATAACTCTTCATTTTTTTAAATAATATAGAATCAATAACTATGAGCCTCATTTCTCCACTCTTTCAAATATGGTATGGGTGTTACACAAACATGATTCATAAGCATTTTCATTCCATCACAATTAAGTTTAAACTCATGATCATTTATCACCTTATTATGTAACTTTATATCATCCTTCTATACCTATTTAGTCTTCATTTGTATTGATTGTTGAAAATTTATTAGAGAATGATAATATTTCTCCCCATCCATCATTACTTTCTTATCACCCATTTGATAGTATAGAAATATTGTATCCTTTCTTATCCACATCATCGATAAGCTAGCATTATTCTTTTAACTCAAAGCATTGGACACCTTTTTTGCTTTCCCAGGATAGTAGTGTATTGGAAAGTCGTGATCTATTACCAACTGGAACAATTTACTCAGGTTCATGTTTTACTCCATCTATGTGAATATATACTTCAAATTTTCTGATTAGTATAAGAATTAAAAATATCACCATAAAGATAATTCATCTATATCATTAATGAATATATTATAATAGTTAAATCCGAATCACAGTTTGGGTTAATTGTCTCATGAAAAATTACCCTTCAAGAGGCATAATATTTAACAATGTAATTACTTATAATAATATGTACCAACACCTTCTTGGATTCATCACTAAATATTGAAGACACTTATACACTAGAGGGTAATTTCATGATAGTTGCACTAACTAATCTACTCTTTAGTTCCATGATATTTTCATTGAATTCATCAATTGAATGGAACATGGATCCATTATGAGTTAAAATGATGAATGGATTATAATGTCATAATAAATTCTATAAAATTAATCAATAATATACATTCAAACAAAGAAAACATTAGATCTCAGTCACTATTGTTGATCAGGGACATGAATTAGTAGCCTCATTCTTTAATGGATCCTCTAATATACCCTCACAAGAGATTATATGAACCAAAAAATTATACTTTTTTAGTCAAAATTATAATTTTCAAATTTTTTTAAATTAATTTTCCTTCCATAGGTTCATCGGTATAATTCTCAACTGATCATCAAGGTATTATTTTCTCTTTGAATAGAAAAAATATCACCTATAAAGACTGCCACAATATTATCACTGTAATATCTAAAGACTCTTGGAATAAAATCCATGATTTTAGAGGGTAAATTAGTATGAAATAATTTAATTAATATATAATAATTCTTTCTATAACTTTATTTAATACTTCTATGGGTATATCATCCTTCTTAACCTTCAATCGATGACATCCATAACAAAGTTCAATCTTTGAAATGTATTTTTCTTGGTGTTTCTAATCCAAAAATAAATAAATAAAAGGTAGAGGATACCATGTATTGACTTATATCTTGTTACATTATTGATTATAAATTTAAATTTCTCATTTATCTATCATTACTTTTGAAAAGTTGAACAAATGAATCTCAAAGTGACACACTTGGCTAAATGAATAACTTGTAAAAATTTATTCTGTAGTTTCTTATTTAATTTCAACGACTGATTTGGGGCCATTCGATAGGTGCTCCTTAATATAGGTGTGGAACCAAGTATTATTTTAATTAAAAAATGAACTTCCCGATATGGTGGAAGACTATCATAATATTCAATAAATATATCAACAAAATCAAACACAATAGAACCCCCATTAAATATATAACTTGTAATATCCTTAATCAAAACATAGAGAATATAATAACAATAATGTGTCAGCTTAAGTGTTTAGTAAGGATAAACAAGGAAAATATTCCAACATAACATGAGAGTAAGAAAAAGAGTACATTATCATAAAATATAAAAACTCTATAACTCACATAAAATATTAAAACATTATGTCATGACATAATTACTAGTAGTTCATAGAGAAATAATTATATGGAAATCAATGAAAATGATCCATGAGAGAATAACATTGAAATACAACATTGTATTTTGGAATAAATATAAGAATATAAATTTATTTCCATATTATTTAATTCACATTTCCATGTATATAATATAGGGATGATTTCACTCCCCAAACCATTATATATGTAAAGGGTCATTACCAAGACTATCATAGTAAAAAAAGACCCATACAGAAATGGGTTCACTCCATATGTCAATTTTATTGATCTCATGAGATTTTAATATTTACCAAGTGGATTAGAGGTAGATATGGTCCCCACTATAATTATAATTTAAATCATAATATTTTTTCCATAAGATGATAACACATTTATAATATCAAAACCCAAGAAAATAGTGGGCTTTATAAGCATTAGAGCATATCATAACGCATTTACCAAAAATGGGTTTCATATGAATTTCATCATAGAATAACCCTAGGAAAAAATAGGTTTTATGAAAATTAGTTTAACAAAGTGATAAAACATCTAGATTAAGAAAAACGATAGTACAATTGGATAATATCATTTGTGATAAATAAAAAACACCAAAGGTTGTTATTTGTGATAAATAAGAATTCCATGAAAATTATTTTATCATTCTTGAAAAAAGAAAATTTTATATTTTGAAAAAAAAAATATAAAAAGTCCCAAGTATTATATAAAAAAATTCCTTGAAAATAATTTTAGAAACATTGTATGGAAGCTTTAAATAATTTTGAGGTCAGGATGAAGAAATTTTCTATTCATGACATACTCTTTAAAATAAAATATTCCATTAACATATTTTGTTAAAGTAAAAAGAACCTCGGTCATAAAATGAGAATAATATTCCATTAAAAAAATTATTTGAAAATTTAAACAAGGTTAAAAATAACTTTTAATAGTATTAATACTTTATTAAAGACATCATTAAAATAATTTTTGAAAACACTGATATGGAAGAAAAATCATTTTTGGCGGAAGAGAGTAATAAAATAGATTTTTATTTTTGATTATTTAAGTGCTACATATGAATATAATAAAATGAAATAATCTAATTTTATGAAATAACCATAGTAGATGAAAATACATGAGTTTATTCAAAGATAGATCATAAGTTTCCATCATTAGAAACAAAATCATAATCAATCATGATAAATAATGTGATTACAATATAAAATCATTACCAATTTTTGACTAATTGAATCATAAGAAAAATTAATGATCAAAATAAAATGAAACATTAAATATCGTGAAATAAAGAAATTACTGATATAACATATCAAATTCTAGTACGTGCACCTCTTAAATGGAGCAAAGTGCATAACATATCTGATATCTCAAAGAAGATAATTTGTGAAAAACAATATGTTACCTTATGTCTCAAATTCATTCATACATGTTTAAATGTACTATATAAAAATATTTTTATTTTAAATATATTATATATCCATTATCATATGAACCAAACTATATATGATTTATTTATGAATTTTTATTACCCTTTTATCAAAAATTCTTTGTTAAAATCCTGTTTTGGGTAATAACTGCTTCATTTTTCATGTATGTTTTGTTTTTTTATTTTTGATCCTTTTACTTTGATCATGTTTCCATCATATAAAAAATGTTAAAATTGATTAAAATATAATATAATTTCATTTTATAAGTATTTATAGTATTCCATTAATGTTAGATATAGAAACTATGTTATACTTTTCATAGAGATGGTATGTTGTATATACACATGAAAATTGATTCCATTTTCACAATGGATTAAAATAAATGATGTAAAATATTATATCAACATTATATATTCATATTATTTCATATATATTACATATATTAATAAAATTTATCCTTATTACCTTCCATGTAAAGTGTTCATGAATGAATAATCACATCCCTTTGCAAGGTGGTAATTGACTACACACATGAGCGCCATTATCATATTTACTATGGAAAAGAAGTTATGTAGTTAAATGAGTAATTATAATTATATAAGTATAATTATATCATACATATTTTATATAATCACTAAATATAGTAACAATAATTGGTGTTTGAAAATTAATTATATTTTTTCGTGAGCCAGTAGTCTGTTGTACACAGGACAAGGAATTTTGATTCCCATTAGAAGTAGGATTAGACTCTTGAAAATAATGAAAACATAATAATAAATTATAATTATATGGAAAAAAGTATTTTTATTATATCATCAATATTTAATAAAATTTTAAGGATGTGAAAGGTGAAATAAAATAAAATCCTTAGTTAAGAATGTTAATTATTTTCAGACAAGTTCTTTAAGATTGCACCAAAAGCCTTTCTATGTTGTATTTACGATAAAAAAAGATTATAATATGAGGGAATGAAGTAAAGAAGTAATTTTTTTATTAACCATTCAAATCGGTTTCTAAATTTTTTATAAGATAATATAATAAATTTATTTTTATTTATGGGGGAGATGACACACATAGAATTTATAAAAATAATAAAATGTACCTATATTTTTCACATGAAAAAAGGTCCAATATTGTCAACAAATAAATTTATAGGATATATGGTCTAAATATGGCTAGACAATTTTTGAATAAATTTTTATCGTGCAGTTCACCTCTAATATTTTTAGTTTAACCCCAGGTAAACTCAGATTAACCTCAACTATAGTAATTACTTTTTTCTTTTTTAGGTATTCATTATGGTAAAAAAGTATGTTAAAATTATTAGATAATATTATTCATAGTGACATAAAATATGTAATTCATTTTTAAATATTCAATTCGCTTATTTAAAAGAATTATATTGAAAATTAAACCCATGTACATAAGGGAAAAATTGTTTTCCCAAGAGACATGTTTAGAAAGATTAAAATGTTTTGTTAATCAAAATTCAATATAAAATTGATTCAAGTAACATATACTATTTTTATATTGATTTAATTTAAATATTTTTTTAAACCATGTAAAATTTATTACAACTTTATATATTTTTTAAATGATATAGCAGTTTTCAGTGAGAATTAATATTTTTTACTATTCATCAAAAATTTAATCTTTTAAGAAAAAACCCAAAAAATCAACCTAAGATATTTTTAACATGTTGATTCCCAAAATAAATTTCATTTTTTCAAATAATATTTCTAAAAAAATTAAATAATAACTTTTAGCATTTCTTCAATAAAATGAAAGAAATTCTTTTTTAGAAAATAGAATTCATGGAATATATAAGGATGTCACCAAAAATTAATTATTTTTTATCAAAACAAATTTCACTCTAAAAAACCATTATACTTAATATTTAAAACATTTTCATTACTATTCATACCACGAAGTTTAATGTATTATTCAAAACATCCATGGTAAATAGTTTTATAAATTTTGTATTTTGGTATGATAAAAATATGTGTTTTATTTTGAAAAAGCTATCAAAGAAGAAAAATTTATTAAAAAATTGTTATTTCATAAAATTTAATAGTTTTACAATAATAAAATATTTACCATTTATTTTTTCTCCAATTCATGATAAATTTTAGTACATTATTCGAGATAAGTTATTTATCTTCACTAAATGAAACTAGATTTTTTTTTATCTTTTCCTAGATCATGTTTGTACAAGATTATAATTTCTTATTTATAGAATCTTTATTATATTATTTTTTTTTATCGTGATAACATTTTTAATAGTTTTATTGTAATTCACTATATCCTCATTTATTATAATTTCTATTATTTTTCCATGTCAAATTGAGATAATTTTTCAACCAGAAATTATTTCTAATTGAAAAAGGATCATTACTTATAGGTTGTTACACATAATATTCAATCAAACTGGATTATTCAAAATGGGTTTTTATTTCCTCATGAGTTATCATATAAACATTCATTTATTGGGAAATACTATGCCCATAAATCAAATAGAAATTCCATTTCACTCTTCATTAATGGATCATAGTTACAAAACCTTGCATCTATCTTTTAAAATAAAATATCCACACACACATGTCATCCCATAAAATTTATTTTATTTACTATGACTTTTCTTCTGCTCATTAACAATATATATGACTATGTAGCTAGCATATTACAAAATTTTGTTTATATATTCCTTTTTTCACAAAGTAACATTTTTTCATAGTATATACTAGTGTCATTCCCATAGTGTCAAGTCCTTCAAAAAAATAAATTCATAATAAATTTAAATAGTCTTGTCATAAAATCCATCGATCACTATATGCTATAGTATATTGATATAAATACATAGTAAATTTCAGCCCATGTTTTCATTCAATATTCCCCATTTTGCAATACCCTTGTCCTAAATTGTATCTTAATACAAAAGTGAAATAATCCTTTGTTTGTCTTCTATTCACTCTCTTGGATTTGTGGAATTCTTTATAATATGGATTGTTTTCTGAAAGTTAATGAGTCTACTAAGGATAGTCTATTAAACAGTTGGTGATGTAAAAAGTGATTTTTCCTTAGCTCTTAATTCTTAAAATTATTTTTCAATATAAAAAATGACGAGTATCAAAACATGATAAATAATTTCATGTCCTGAATTCATATTTTTACAACAATATCATGAATTATTTCCTCATTAATAGGTTTCTAATTTCCCTTTTGTCTCCTACAAATATTATATTTTCAATGGTTTTGGTTACATTTCCTTAATTATATTGATATTTTTTTGTATTTTGAAACCTAGGAATCATTGTTATACTCAATATTTTTTATTTTTTTTATTACTAAAATGGAACATGGTTTAATTAGTGTGAAATAAATAATTTAAACTTTTGTAAAACAATGAATCTATAAAAATGATAAAACAATGTATGTTTTTGGTTTTATATAGGTAATATAAATTTATAAAAATTATTTTTGAACATTCATCTATGAAAATGATTTCAAATATTCCTGAATGTATATTTATAATAAACATACAGAAACATATCCATATAGAAGAAAACTTATTTTAAGTGCACAGGCATGAAAAGTACATTCATTGTGAGTCCCCCAGATCTTATCCAAAAGGACAAAAAATTCAATCTACTAGTTATGTCTACTAGTTTAAGGATTAGTACAAGATAACTATATGATTCTATGAGGTAGAATAAAAAAGTATCAAAAAATATAATGAAATGTTTTAATATATAATGAATGAATGGTTTTATGAATATATAGTGAAAAAAGTAGTGTATTGGGATTTTTTTATATTACATCATATAATGTAAGCCAAAGTTCATTAGTTCAATCCAATGATATTGTATTTTCCTTTCCATGTGATCTCCCAAGACACTATTCATCTTCTTGGTTCAATGAAAGGTCTTTATGATGTCCCATGTACTAACAACACCATGATGATTAATCTCATTAAGTCTATGTAATGTGTTATTTATCCACCTTAGACACTCTTATTCTTCATAAAACTATGTCACTATACCAACCATATAGGATTAGATTTAAACACTTTCTACTTCACCATATCTCTTATGTTCAACTAACAGTTTACAATAATTGAAAATAATAATGTTAATAAGTAAAATATATCTTAAATATGATTCATTCTATAATTTTAAGCACTAGAAAACTACATTTCACCCTTCCCAAATATGTGTTTACCCACACCTGATCATAAAAAATATATAGAAATATAATATTTTTAATTTTAAAATGTTGAAGATTCCTACAAAGGCTTTTATATTCATATATATATTGTCATTCCTTTATAGTTATTGAGCATCACTGTAATTATCAATCTATTAGTTTTTTCAATGGGATATTCTATATGTAATTATTATCTACTTTATAAATCATTCCACATATACTGTGAGTGATGACATAAATCTACGTGGAGAAAAACCTACATTCCCCTACTAATGTTTCAATCTTCTTTCCTATGTGGTTCATCCTCTCTATCAAATTGATCATCTTCTATGTTTCATGGGGACTAATAGACATCCTAATTTAGGCTGGAAGAATGTTTTGGGATTCATTTTTCACCCCATGGGTTAATAAGTTTCTCTACATTGAATCATCCATGAATTACATCTCTAGATTCTTTATCTCCTATAATTCAATCAATATTTAGATTTTTCATGTAGATTTCCAATGATATGGGTTCATAAGAATACTTCATGTTTACATCAAAAAAATTCATCGATGAAATTATAAAATTAGATAAATTGTTATATTTTAGATTCAATATATTTTCTGTTGGCGAATGAAATTATGTTTTCCTATAAATTTAATTTTGTGTTTCTCTCATTTGGTATAGGTCAGAATATGGATGTATCATTAAATTATCTTACACACCGCATTGGATATCTAAGGTATCTTGGAGAATTCATACAGGTTGTATTGGGACTGAAGTACTCTCACTATGTAATTAATTATTGAATTGTCTTCACAATTTACTCCCAATCCCTTGATTTTATATTTATAGAAAATAGAGAATCACAATGTCAATTACATTATGAATGGTTTATGATATTTCATTGTACCTCTAGAATACTTTGTATCTAAGATGGAATCCAAAGGAGCTTCATTATAGTATGTTAGATCTTTTTTTCACCACAGTGATGTCCATAAGATTATATAGGAGTGTTATTATTCCATTAAGCCTAGATGCATTATTTTTTGGCCCTTGGGTATTCTCAAACTCCTCTACACCGTATCATATTATAGTTGGATTATTTTAAAGCTCCATATAGTGATAAATTAGTGAATTGAATCCTTTTCTAGATGAGGGATGAGAATATATTATAAAGTGAAACTATCTAAGTTTTCCACTAAATAATATTCTATGCATCAATAATTTATTTAATATCCATTATCCATAAATTACACAGCATCCTTTATCTCATGTTGACACATTTACAAATAAACGATTTACCAAAAAATGTTATAGTTAAAAATTTCAATTTATTGGATTATAACTGATGAGTGGTTATATATAATTATTATTTGATTTAAAAAACCAAATAAAATAAAAATTATAATTGTATACCTAAAAATGAATGAAAAACCAAAAAAAATTAAATAAACAATTTTTTTTCAATTTATAAAAAAATAAATTTTATGAACAAATAATTTTATTTTAAGGATATTATAAAGTGTAAATAGTCTATATAAGTCGATATTAACATAAAAATAATTATTACCAGAGTTAAAGAAACTGAAAAAGAACCCCTTATAAGATTCAAATGGTTTGATATAAGGAAAAATGGAAAATTAATAGAATATTTATCCTCATAAAATCAAAAAATATTAATCCTAAATGTCATAAATTAAGAATAATAAAAAAGGTAAAATATGAGAGATATGTTGATATTGGTTTATAAACAACATATCATCAAGATTTTGAATGATCATAAAATAACCATATCAATTAGTCCAGAATTTTTTTAATACTCAACAAAATTCACAAAAAGTCAGGATTAATTAAACAATTACATTATTTAAAAACATTTTCAGTATTTATTTCATCTCTTATAATAAATTTTTATCATATTTTATTTGTTTATAAACATAATATATATTGTCTTGGCTATTTTGACATTTTTTGTTCATAGCTCTAAAACAATTTCAATGTAGATGTAGACGTAAAAACTATGTCCTAATTTATAGAACAATAGATGTTCATGTCACCAAAACACCACAATTTCACCTCATGATCACCAAATTCTAGTGTAAAGATCAATTATTTTGAGGTATGTCAATGGAATATGGTTTCACATTTATTTTTATCTTATAATATCACAGTTTTTTACCTAAACAACACCACCAAATAAGAATTTGATATATAATGGTATGAAAAACACAATTAGAAGATTATGGAAAAAATAAATAAAAATTATTTATTATATATTTTTTTAACTCACATGAAATACATTTGGAAGGTTCCAAAAATTTAATACCAATATAAAAATGAGTATAGAATAAAAAAAATAATTATATAAATAAAATTACAACCAAACATTTTATAAGAACAAGGAATGTGATTTAAAATGGGTGAAAATCCTAGGGAAATTGTAAAAAATCTATGTGATAATTTTTTGTGTTTATTTAGAAACGTATATTGAAATAAATATAGTGGAATTTATGTAATCATTAAAGATATGAAATTAGATTTCAAATAATCACAATGGAACTGTAAAAGAATTAAACACTATAAGAAAATGGATAAAAGACATCTATGTCCTAAGATAAGGATCCATATCATGTTTTCTCTAAAATAGAAATCAGATTGTTACAACACATGGAATATGGTGTATTGAAATTATGAAGTACATAAGAAAAATGGTGTTTCCCAACATTGTGATTTTGAAATCCATGGAAAAATTAATTTCAATGTGAATTGTGAAAAGGTTTTAGATTCATATGATATTATTATTGCATACATATTTTTGAGGTTTACAGAGTTTCAGATAACTGTAGAATATTCCCTATAAAAATATAAATATTATCTTGTAATCATGAATATAGTACATGAAATACTCTAGAAGAAAACATTTTTAGAATTTTAGGATCATTATGTGAATTGAAGAGGCTCAAAAAAAATTATGGTAATCCAAGATTACTCAATTTAAAATAAATTAATTAAGATTTTGAAAATCCCCTATGTCTTTCCCACAAAATTCTTCGCATCAAGACATTATAGCTAAATATTAAAATTAAAGAGTGAGTGATAAACCAAGAAGTTCAAAGTTTGTTTTTCCTAGAGCTATATTGTGGTTATCACACCACCATTCCATGGTCAGTCTTGATGAATTTATATTTATGGTTAAAAAACCACAAGGTAGGAGAGCTTGTCATTGAATTTTGATGAGATGTGAGGGATAGAGCTTAAAATAGAAATTTCAAATTACAACTCACCATGGTGGAATTAATCATAAAAAAATAAAATAGAAATCATGAACTAAACTATGGATATCATGAATCCATATTTAGTGTGTCTCATCAAGTTCAAAATATGTTTATGACTATATAAAACAAAATTAGAACACATGGAATGATCATATTTCTTAGAGGAAAAAGTTTTAGTCCTTATTATTGATGGTAAGAACTTATTAATTGTAAAAGGTAGTTTTAAATATGGAGGAAAGAATCATAACACAAAAAAGGGATCATTCTAGATGTTTGTATAACACTATAAATAATAGTAGATAAATTAAAAGCATGAATAAGAAATTTCGAAATGAGATCCAAGAGGTCATCTCATTGATTATTTTAGGGGTTTAACACTATAGTGAGGGTAGAAAATATTGATACACTATTGATGGTGTAGTTTCATTTTTTATTCATGTATAACATGATATTTTGCCCATGTAGTGGTAGTGAGATCTCTATGTGAATTATAGAATTGATTTCTATATTTTATATTATTTTTGAAACCTATTGGTTCAATGTAATAACACTAAATTTGAAAACAATTGAATTTCACTATGTCGTTTAGGTATATCAATGCATTATAAAAACATGCACCTTTGATTATCCCAATTTGAGTAAGGAAATCAAAATTTCCTAAGTTCCTTTTTTGTATCATTGAATTCATAGTGAGATTGATTGAGTTTTCCTTATAAATAATTCAATGATATATTCAGTAAGGTCCATTTGAGGAATTTAAACATACCCTAATTCACTTTATAGGGTATTTACCTCATTAGGACAAACATGTGGTGTAAATTTTAATGGTTTGTGCTAAAGTCACTCACTAATGATATAAAAAGATTCATTAACCAAATGTTTATTTTATTCTTCAAAGGATGTAATATTGAATTATAGAAGAATCAGACAAAACAATGCTTATTATTTTTTGGAATAAAGGTATAAATGACAAACATAAAATGGATCTTTACCATTATGGAGAGTGGTGAAATATCATTATTTGACCATATGGTGAAATATGTTTTCAATAATGTAAAAAATGTGTTGGTAGGATCATTATCTGATGCTATATTCATGACTGTAATGTCATGTATATCCTCACATTCCATTTGGGAAAGATTCTAAACACCTATAAAAGTGACTCTATTATACATGAAGTGAAATTAATGTCTATTTTGTAATAAATATAAGGATATGAGGATGATCCAATAAGATTTATTCGATTAATTCTCTAACCTGGTGAACATCATTATGGAGGACATCTGTGGATTATGAGAAAACCTCAATAATGTCATAATCATGAAGAGTATTATAAAAATATAATCACCTATTTTCCATGTAATTATCATAATTCATGAATATGTAGGCCCATGGTGGTGACACTTTATAATCTTCCCATCACACTCATTTTATACAGTATGATAACAATTAACCATGATCCCTAGAAAAAGGAAATATCTCATGAGGTGGAATTCAAGGAAATGAAAAAATAATTTATTAAAGGATGATGTCTAGAATTTTGAGATTTCTGAAGTAATTTCATTCCATTAAAAAAACCTCAAATGGATAAAAGGAAAATTTAAAGTCTGGAATCTTTTTGTTTTAATTAATTTTTTAAAAGATTCTCTTGTCACTTTGAGATTTCAAATGATGTTATAAGATGATGACTAAGACAATGAACCTTTAATGAAGTCATATAATGATATTATTATTTTTAGGTTTTTATAATAGAAAATTGAAAAACAGAATAAATTTTATTTTAGAAATATTTATGTAGTAGATTTAGATGACTAGAAAGACCACAGTGAGGTTGTTCCTATAGTCTTTATAGTTAAACTATTATTAGAGAATAAAAAATGCTTAATATTAGAAGGTAAAAGGAAGAGTGCATATGAAGGTTGAAGACAAAGATACATTTGATTGAATGTTTTTTCATAGGATTAAAACTAATAATATCAATGGGGTGTAATACAATTTCGAATTTTATATGAAGAAATACAGAATAATAATAATTGAAAGCTAAAATTTAATGATAAAAATACCTTATAAAATAGAATCAATGTTAAGGAAGTAAACCTCAATATCCAAAGAGAATATTCGCCTTGTATTATTTTCATATTGACCAATTCATTGAAATGATTTTTGAAAAGGATTAATGAGGTCAATGCCATGGATGGGAAGATGAATTGAACAATTGATTATTAAAAAAGATGTATATAATAAATAATTTTCATATTAAAATCATTAAGGTGTATTATTTTAATATTTTAATATATCAAAAAGATATTTATTAAAAAAATATTGTATGTAAAAAAGAAACATGAAATTTTTATAAAAAAGGTATCATAGTATAATTATATAAAAAATTATACAATAATAACTAGAATTTGGATTGTGAGAAGGATTAAAGATATAGAATCATATAGTGGGGGATGTTGAATTTAATCCATAACTAAACCTCATTTATGACTTCATATATACTCAGTAATATCATTTTTTTCATTAAATAGAATTAGTTTGTTTCTATTTTTTATTAGTAGTAAACATTTAAATGATCTGATCATATGATTTTTGTCTCTCTTCATACTATGTAGTTAAAATTATACCACATATAATGCTATTTTTTAGGAGGATAAGTATTAAATTGTAATATTATCATACTAATTAAAAATTAAAAATCATAAACCAATACCAATTAGCTGTATTTTTACATTACTAGTCACTCGATTCCATGGATCCTCATCACCCTATGAATTGGATGAACTTTATCTATCATCCTCCGTACATTGGGTATTTTTCTATATTGTCTAATGGGAGAATCTAATACATATACCTCTAATAAATTTTTAATAATAAAAAATAATAATATGTATTTAATAGTTTCAAAACATTATATATCAAAACAAATTCTCTTTAATTCTCGATAATAACATGTTGTGTAATATGATATGTGTATATGTTCTTATATATAACAAATTCCATAACAAAAGGATAAATAACATAATAAATATGTTAATCATATACATTTTTTATTTAAAATATACAATTAATAATTAATAAGTAAATTAAATAGTTATTTACATAAACTAATGATCAATTCCAATATATGTCCCCTACCTCATAGAGTCACATCCTATTTCCCTAAAATGTCTCAACCAAAATCTAGTGTCCTTTTGAAAGAGTCACATATCCAACAATTATAATATTAAATGAACAATATTTACCAAGAAATTTAGTTTACACTATATGTAACTTTCTTGATGTTGAATTTGATAATTTTATGTTTGATAAGGAATGGGTCCAGTGGAGGGTAGGGAGTAGATAATTGAGTTTAATCGAGTTGTTACAAAATAAATGGGTACATGGTGGCTTCATACTTGGTTCCAAATGTCAACAATGTGTTATATATAGTTTTGATAGGACTACAACCTACCTGGTGGACCTGTACTGAGTAACTGGAATATTCTTGTGGAAAATACATTAATGTAGGGTATTTTGGAAATCGCAAGCTCAAACATTTTACACTAAAATCCATGGAACATAGTATAAAATCTCAATCTATCCATTGCCTCTAAATTATTTATTTTCAAATACTTGTAGTTCTATTTATAAAAATTATAACATGCCTTTGTTTGAATTACTTTGAACATGTTGTGAGATATCCTATTCACCATAGTGTTTCTTCATTCTCTAATAATTCTCTTCATTTCTAATTATTTTTCATGATAGAGAGATCAAGAACATATATTCATATTCTAGTTTTTTATATATCCTCCAATTTATTTTTATTTTATTTTGTTTTGAAATTGTGGGGGTTAATACCAGTAATAAAAGGGTATTAATTTTTTTTATTTTTGGATATTTTCTTATAACGTTAAATGGATTATATTCATAAGATTTAATATTTTATAATTTTCTGTTCTTTCCTAAGGGGGAATATATGATATCCCAAAAATTAAGGATTTTTTGATACACCATTATGATGTGTGACCAAATCTCTTTATTTCATATCATCATAGTGTAGTAGTGGTAGAAACCTGGCATGGTGTGATAGATAATTGGAAATGTTTTTCAAAAAAATTAGTGTAAGAATTTTTTTTACTAATACTAAATCTGAATTTATTTTCCCTTATACTTCTTGACTATATCTATACATTGTATTTATTCTATGATTGTACATATGTATAATTGTAATTAAAATCATTGATATGTGTATTCTAACATGTTTCTTATTACCTTATACATGTTTAAGGACTAAAAAATTTGAAATAAATTATTTATTGGACTATGGATTTCTTATTTGGAAAGAAAACCATTAATGATGTTTTTATGTTTCTATAATAAATTGAACTGATGATATTATATGATCATTATTCGATAAATATTTTTGGGAAATGATACCATACTAAAGGCTTCAACATGAGAATATTTAAACGATCCATGTAAATGTTAAAACCATATAAAAATGATGTTAGTACATGTTATGAATTTATTCTATATAAAGTGGTGTAAAAAATACCATCGTAGTGAAATAATAGTGGTTGATGTGGAACCATAAAAAATCATTTTTAATAGATTCCTGAAATATAAACCATTTACTATGCATACAAAAATAATAATTTACACAATTATTATTGTTAGATTTTTTTCTTCAGTATTGTTTTAAGATTATTCAACCTCATATTCTATATATTTTAAATAATTATGTTGATAACATTTTTATCGAGTTCCAGATTCAGATTTTTGTACAAACTACAGTTGTGTATAATAATATATTCAATATGTTCCACCCTATTAGGATAAGGGACTCGTATATTTGAATTTTATTACTATAGTTTCAGGGAGGGGAAAAATAAAATGAAACCCTACTCTAAATCCATTGGAAAAAACATGGCAAGACATAAACCCAAGACCTTGCCGAGACCCCACAGAGCCGCTACCTGTCGAGCTGAACCCTGGGGGCTAGTAAAATTTTATATATATTTATGTGATTATGTTTATATATATATATATATATATATATATTTACAATTTCATCATATGAAAAGATGATAAGTATCAGGGGTAAGGACTATATATTTAAACTTCCTTCCTATGAGGAGATGAGTTGTCGTATAGAAAGGATTTTTATAGATAAACAGATCTAAATATATTCATATTGGTATTTATATATACATGATAGTACACCATCTTTTCTAGAGGGTGGAATTGGTTCTATGAATTGGATTTTGGGCTATTGTTGATGTATGAAAACCCAGCATGGACCCTCATTTAATAGGGAGTTTTTTGTTATAACTAATAATGGTTCATGAATTACTCAACATATAGGTCCCTTTTGGATGATAGTCACTATGACTAGGTTAACTAATATAGAAAAAAAATTGTTAAGTTTATCCTATAAATGTTTTTATTATATTGATAAAAAGACTGATTAGATAACTTATATTCAATTTATTTGACAAACACAACCTTTAATTGTTTGACTCATTCCCACCACATGTGAATTTATTATACACATTCATTTATGATATTCTAGCTATAAAGTATTGTCGTCAATTCCATGGTGTATAATATACTCACACTATAATCTTGTTACTTTAGAATGTATATAATCCTTATTTTTGTGACCATGGAAACATAAACCCACATTTTTATTAGGGTAGAGAAATCAAATCTTGATCCCCTATTTTTTAGGGCAAATGGAGTTTTTATAGATGCCTTTAGAATTTTTATTGATGGACTAGGTTATGCTGGAGGTGTTTTCCATTTTCTACATCAATGTTTTCAGTTACATGAGAAACTACAATTTTTTTCAAGGACCATATGACTAAATCCTTTGGTAAATATATATTTGTTTTTTCACAAATTTTTGTAGACTAATTAGATTTTTTTCCATGATTGTATGTCATTGTAATATCACATTTCATTTTTCATTTAATGTTTCCTTTTTTATCTTTTCCATTTCCAAATAAAAAATTTTATACCAAATGTATATCTAGTGTCTGTATTAGTGATGTAGACTATGGGTTTGATTATTATTCATGATATAATAATATTTTAAGAGGTAAACTTATATCGATTATGTGTGCTTTAAAAACCTAGGTATTTCTGATATCTTTTATTGATTACGAGGTGTCAATGAGGTCATGTATAAAACTAAATTGGAATTGTTTGAGTATATAGGAATAGTCATTACACATAACCCCACCCATGATTAGGAATAATTATATTCATATTGATATTCCACACAACAATGATAAAAACTAGTCATAGAGGCTCTATGTGTATCCCACCACATAATGTAATGAAATAAATGATAAGAAGGATTGGGCTATCAAGGAACCCATTCCTTCATAATGGAGGATCTCATAGATCCATAAAAAGAATACTATAGAACCTATATATAACTACATCTAATATATTTTAAATAAAATATATTTTAAAATAAATAATAAAAATTATACAATTATATAACAACTTGTCACTAAAAATGTGCTGAACCATGTTAATAATAACATGATTCTATAATAACTAGGGAGATAAAAATTAGATCCTAGATATTGTGGATAGCTAACCATAAGCCTTATACAAAAAACTATGAAAACGTGAATTCAAAGAAATTAATGATGAACTAAATATATAATAAATACGGAAAATATAAAATGAACTTATATCCTCAAACAAGTATCACAATAAATTTATTGGCATAGATCAGGAAAAATATCTCTAAGCATCAATATCATATATTCTCAGACCCTCATAAATAATCCAATTGTAGAATCCCCATAATGTACATAAAAAATAAAAATAGGGGACATCTATGTGTGTAAGATCATTATTTATGTTGTGAATAATATACTTGAAGTTATATATATATAGTAAATATATTACATAAAAAATATTTATCATTCTTACATAACGCAACAAAAATATTAAAATAAATGATTAACTTCATAAAATAAATAAAATACTTTCCATAAAATTTTATACTTATGTAATAACTATTTATTCAATTTCGTATTCATCAACCTTTTTATAACTACAATCATCTTCTTTAAAATCACCATTATTTTCCATTAAATTTTCATTTTCATCTATTTCTATTATCTTATATTCATTTTAAGATATCTTAACAACAACTTCACCACTTTCATCCTTTAATAACAATGTATCGTATGTCATATTAGTACCTAACCAAAGATGCGTTGTATACAAATAGATATCTGATAAATTGTTCATTTTTTCTTAAACTATTATATAAATTTAATTTCCATCAAAATAACCATCATGTGATTAAATTTTAATTACAATGAACCAAACGATATAGTTCTTCATTAATGAAAAATTATTTTCTTAAGGAATTTTATTTTTGGGAGGTGCCAAAATAAATTTCTCAATAGATTCAATGTAAAAATTTTGGTTTTTATTAACCAGAATTCAAATATAATCACAATAAAATTGATAAGTATCAAAATAATGAAACATAAACATTACTACTGGCAATTTTTTTCTTATAAGATTACTCATTTATTTTGTCCAGCATGATATATAAGCCAATTTTAAATTATTTTTGATGAATTAATTTTAAGTAGAAATGTATAATAATTGTTTCATTCGACTCATCTTATTTACATATATGAATTATAAATTCATTAACGATATAATAATTATAATATTTAATCAATTTATATAGTGGTATAAGTAATTCATATTGTAAAATTTCAAGAACAAAATATTGTCTCCATTAAAACTGAAAATCCACACGGCCCATGGAAAGTACCTAAGAGCCTTCCATATCCCCGTGTACTAGTAAAAGGTCCCAAGTATCATTAATTATTTTTGGTAATGGTTTACATGAGTTTAGAATCATTTAACTACCGAAAACAATCGATAAACCAAATATGAAACATTATGTGAAATATATCTCAAATACAATCCATAAACGAAAAAATAAGTTTAAACACTACATAAGTGGTCAAAAGATATATAATAGTATAAAAAACATCCAAAGGGACTCCAAAAAAATGTTTTATCACCTACAAGTTGTCTCCACAACACCTCATTAAGGGAAGAATCTCACAACCCGAACTGCCATCACCCAAGGCCTTGCTTTTAATTGCATCAAACATGATCAATTATACTTACACCGAAGGGAATTAAGTCATATGTGAGCCTAATACCAATAATATATGAACCAAAGTATTCCACATAGTATGAAATACAATATTAAAATCATGTATGTTTTTTTTAATAAGAAATGGGAGAAAAAAATTTACAGAACGAATCTTTTAAAAGTAAAAAATTTCAAAAGGAATTTTCAAAGAGTGAACCCAATTAACTAAAATAGGTAATATAAAACATTTTTATATACAAACACACCCTTATTCAATGATAAAAAAATATCCAATGAGCACTAATCTCAGGAACACCCCTAAGCACTAGTTAGTTTCAGGCCCCATTTACCTCGTATCTCGATGTAATGTAACCATATTAATATCTATTCCCATGCATGAGCCACTTTTTGGGGACATAAATATAACCTAGTGGCCTCTAATAATCACCAATATAGTTTTTTAGTGTTTTTAATTTCCAAATTTCAATGTGTAATTGTAGAGACCCAAAGATTGACATAAATGGACATTACATTACTTTTGAGAAATACATAATACATAACAAAAACAGACACACAAGGACTGTAATAGTTTAGTGCCTTTGGAAACCTGGAATGTAATCTTCTAATCGTGGTGAAAGATCTTCAACATCTCTCATAAGGATCTTCCCCTTTTGTTTTCTTACCAAAAACCTTTCTTTATATCCTGGGGAAAAGAAAACATATAATGGGTGATCTCAAATGCTCAGTAAGGGTACACATGGATAAAATAAAACAAATCATATACATTTGAACTTAAAAAGATGAACATAATGTTTAAACAACAAAATCATGAGCAATGACATAAAACATGGAAGAAAATAAGGCATAGATCATAAAGAAACCTTAATCATGATAAAATAGAATTGTAATAAAACATGTAAGTGTGGTAACCATTCAACACTTGTTATGATTTCTATAGTAGCCAAGGCATTGCTTCCTAGACCATCATAGTGGACAAAGCCCCTTTCTAAATTGAGTTCACTCCTCGTTTCAGTCCTGTAACACTGAAACAGATTAACTTACCATTCTAGCCATGTCTATCTCATGAGATATAAATCTTTACCCAATGCATTTTAGGGAGATATATGTCCCACCGATCTCATAATGAAATCATTCTTACTTGTGCCACAAAATAAACATACATCATTCATAATAACCCAACGAATAAAATGGGTTTCATAAACATAATCCCATCATCAAATAATCCATATAAAATAAATGGATATTATTTAATAATAAGAAAAAGTTAAACCATGTAAATCATAGAGACATTATACTTCAAATATACACATATGAAATAATTTCATCTTAGATGGAAAATGGTTTTGATAAAACACTTGAAATGAATTCTTGAGGAAGATATCCTTTCTTCTTCAAAATCATTTTATTTTCACAAAATGTCATGAAATTTTAAAAGAAAATTATTTTGTTGAAAATAGTCATGAAATATTTTGGAGTAAGCTTCATGAAAATAAGTCTTTATAAAACTTTAAAAAAATCATTTCATGTCGTATAAGTTAAAAAAACATTATTCTCGTACTTTTGTTGGAAAAGTCAAAAAGTACCTCGTAAATGAATGATTCCTTACATACCATTTAGTAAAAGTCAAAAATGGGTAAAAAGGACTTTTAACATACATGAAAAAAATTTATAAAACTTGGACATGCATGATAAATATAACCCCAGTAAATACTTACGTATAAGAAATCTCGGATAGAAAACAATTGAGATTGCAACATTATCCCTTACCTTAGGTCCGATATGATTCGTGCGTATCTGAACCTCCTATATAATGATTTAAATAATTTCATTGAATTATTACAGATTCATTTTAATTGTTATTGTATCATATACGTTTCACTTATGACTTTATATTACACGTTCTTTTGTAAATCTGATGTTAAAGCAGCATTTTGGGTAATATCATTTAATTTATCGAATGTGTTTCAACTTGTCGTTCATGATATTATTACTTATATCCTGATATAAATAATACCAGAATGTAAAACATGATTTATATATAATATATATTCATCATATACATATGTATATTATAAATCAATAAAAGGAATGAAATACACCGTTCATGGAGACGGTAGGTCGTACGTACGCATGAAAACTATTTTCGTTTCCTTATTGAATTTAATGAAACTAAATAGATGACATACATATATATTTTCATAAATACAGTAGAATTATTATTTCATATATTTAATTATTATTCATTATATAAACTATATGATCATTCATGTATGGTTAACATGGAGAATGAATCTCATCGCGTTGTGGAGACGGTAGTCCGTACATACGCACGAGCAATGATATCGTTCCCATAATTATTGAATAAAATTAGAGTGGATGGTATAATATATAAGAATAAGTATGATGTTATAATAACCATATATATTTATTCTTTACACCTTTATACCCATCCATGTAAAGTGATGATGGAAAAAAGAAATTTCACCACGGCGTGGAGACGGTATTCCGTACGTACGCACGCGTGGTGATTTCGTTTTCCGTAGGATGGATAGATTGTGAAATAGGGTAGTTTCATAATTATAATAACATATAAGTATATTATTTATACTGATGTTATTACTTCATAGTGAAACAACTAATGAAGAAGAAGTGGAAGAAGAAATAAAGTTGAAAGAATCGGTAACGGATATTACCTCTTCTTTGAAGCGCCTCTTTGAGAACTCCTCTTAGGGCACTAAATTTTGTCTTTGAAGAAGACTAGGATCTCTAGGATGTTTCTAGGGAAGTTTATAAGAGAATATGTCAGGGGATTTCTGAGCTTGAAGGCTCAAAGTGGTGTGAGGAAGAGAGGGAGGAGGTGCCCTTTTATAAGGGAGGAGAGGGGCACCTTTGGAAAAACTAAAAATATTATTTTATTATAAAGTCACTTTCAGTTTTTAAAAGATAAGAATTGATTTATTTCTAATATAAGGTGGGGATGGGTCGAAATAATATCATCCAATTAAATTTATACAGGTTTAGATTTCTATTTTAACCTTATCATTTAGATTTAACCTTAAGTTAAATAATTTTACCTTTACCGTGTCTTCTTGTTTTCTTACACTATAAGGTTAATAAACTTACTATAACATGCCAAAAGAACCCCATGTTGTTTATTATTAATTTATATAATATTATCTATGTCATTTGGCTGAACATTAGATTTTTAGGAATAAAATAACAATTAATAATATAATATTTGTTTTAAAAACTATTTTATGTCAATTTTGACACTATTTGGTAATTGATTTTTGTGAAAATCATAAAAAAATTATTAGTTCAAAAAAAGTTAACTAAATCAATAATAAAATGTCATTTTAACCGATAAAATTAGTGGAATTCATAAAGAGTCTCAAATTACATTTATTTGGGTATTTATAACATCGATTATGTCAATATTTCATTAATAAGGTAATGACTACATCATCATTGTGTGAAAAATAAATTAAATTATTTAATATCTACAAATTATAAATAAAATACCATTATGTTGGAAATTGTTTTATATTTCTAATGAATATTTATAGTCGAATTGATCTTATGTATAACCCTATATTAAAAATAATTTACTTATTAAACATTGATTTTAACTATTTTATCCCTTCTTTAATTAAATTAATATTAAATGTCCTAATCTAATCCATGTGGGCCTAAATGGTCATATTTTATTCCTAAGGTTGTTTTTGGTCGAATTAAACTTATCCAATATAATTAGGACATGTGTTAGGGTAATAATAGTATCATTTTTACCCTTAATTACCCTATTTAATTTTAACCGTGGTAAATAAAAGTAAAAAGTTACTATTCATCAAAAATTATTTTCATCTCATTGAACCATATTTTACTTACTGACATCAACCGTGTCTCTTGGATTTTTTAAATTCCATTCACAAAAGCGGTAAAATTACGTTTTATGTAAATTTGCAAATTCTCCTAGGAGGTGGGTAAATGACGGTCAAAAGTTCAATAAAATTTTTATATATCTAAAATTATTATAAAATGAATCCAATGAATTAAATTGAACATATATAGGTATTATGTATCAATTTTGACCTAAAATAAATATAAATAAAATAAAAAATTATTTAAATAAAAAGTCTGTTTTTAAATAGTAACCCAGTGTTTTCACTATTCATCAAAAATTGAACGTTTTCAGAAAAATACCAAAATTTCACCCTAGGCTAATTTCGATATTTCGAATCCAAAAATGAAGTCCATTTTGAAAGATGAAATTTACAAAATTTTAAAAAGTGGTTATTACTATTCATAACTTCTAGTTTTAATAATATTTTAATAGCATATCATTGTTTAGTTAAACTCAGTATTGCGTACTACAGACGCTATCGAGGAAGGCCACGATTGCGTGTAATGCAGCCAAGTTAGGGTTGCGTGTTGTGCAAGACTCCTTTGTTGTAATGTACCACACAAGAATTCAATAAAATTAAAAAATATTTTTCATAAAATCTCGGGGTGTTACATTCTACCCCCCTTAAAATGAATTTCTCCCTCGAAATTCGTCGGGGTTATAAATGGTTTACTACTTGAAAGTTTCTTTAATAGAAACCCACATCATAAAAAAGAATACCAAAACCAATATTTAAAAACTAAATTATGAAACTTAACAGTTACCCAAATTAATTAATCACAAGGTTTCCATATAGGATAACATAGGTGAAAATATGGATATGGAAGAGAAACCTAACCATCATGTTTTGATGGAGACTGGTAGAGAACATGGCTATGAAAAAGCAAACAATCACAAAGCAATAGAATTGTGATGATCTAAGGTATCATCTGATTCATCGAATATAAGGGAACTAGGACAACATTTTTGGTTTCCAAGATCATTTCCCTAAAGTTGATGAATTAAAAGAAATAATTATATGATTTTGGTACAATCTCACTGTTGTTCATGAATTGAACAATTTCCACTTCATCACTTAAATAAATGAAGTTGAATTTGTTATTTGTGATGTGTTAGTAGATCATGTGATAGAATGATGGGTCATTCCATCTGTTTCAAACAAAAGGTTAGAAAAAGTTATAAGTCACTCTTATGGTTAGATTAATCGTATATGGTTCCAAAAATGAACTTATACTTCATATATCATACCGCTTAATAAAATAAAACTAGTTTCTACTAACCAGGGACTTTCTATAGGCCAGTGGTAGGCAATAAAGGCCAGTCGCACTGCGGTTGTGGGTTCGATTCCCACAGCCTTGTCTGACACGATGGGTTGTCCCTCGTCCTATAGGTTGTCCTTTTTCTAAAACTACATTACTATAACATCCCATAAATAATATCGAAAAAAACTTATATCCTTAAACAATACTAACTTATGTCCAACATAATCCATTCCAATATTTAGGCTTATCCATAATACTGTAGTGCACTCTCATAATATAGTGAAAATGATCACCAAAGATTTCATATAACAAGCATGTTAATACCATCGTTGATCCCCATATATCATAATATATGTGTTTTTGGTCACATTACAAACATTCGAAGGCCTTAATCATGTATTCTCTTGAAAAATGAATATCCATTATACCTTAGTGAAAACATGAATGCAGTTAAAAGTTAACACATTCCACATACCAAAATCCTTAAAATTATATATACTCAAACAATGATATCACTTATTCCCTATATCAATCATGAGCTCATGAATACAATCAAACATCTCATTATCTTATTATTACTTCATTATGCACATATCATATACTTTCCAAAAATATCTGAATAACCTTCCATGGTTACTGGTACCATTCAACATATACTTTCAAATACTTTAGGAAAAACAATAGTGTAACAATCCTTAGATGATTCATTATTCCATAATACAATTAACTATACAACATAACTCTTGATAAATATAAAATCATTCCACTAACTTCTAAAACAACTGACTGAGCTTAAACACTTTTTTTAGCTCATATATAATTTTTAGTCTCCTCATCATCCACCACATAAATACTACCCATATGACCATGCTGATTATCTTTATGAGATTTTCCCTTAGGGAATTGGTTTTCATAATGCCTGTACATTCCACATTGAAAACATCTAATCATTGTTGATGTCATAGCAATACCATTATCCTTGTTCATGGTGTTAACTGAACCTTTTACTTTTCACCTAATGGCTTTATGTCCTTCTTTTCCACACCAAAATCATCTTCCTGTTCCTTTGAAACAATCTCCCTAATTCCTCTTCCCACGTGATTTACATGAGGGAAATTGAACTTTATTTCCTCTAGGATCATCATGAAACTTCATCTTTCTCTTATTTTCTGAGTCGGGAAACTTACCAAAGTTTAGATTATTGATCATATTATGAGATTTATGATTAGGCATAATAACAATGTTTGGACTTCCAAATTCCATTTCATTTGGTCGCTCATGAAGAATATCATTCCATTGTCTGTCATATCCTTCATTATCGTGAATCTTCCTGTTTTCAGCCATTTTCTAAAACCCAAAAAGAATAGTGTGAGAGGCAAAAAATCTTGCTAGGGAAAACGACAAAGTAAAGGGGGAGTTCCCTCAATATCTAACATCTTAGGTTAAATTCTAAGATCATTACCGTAGTTCTTGGAATATATCCTATACGTATACTTATCCTTAGGGATATCCCTAGACATACCTTAGAAATATCTCTAGAGATCTCACTAACATTTTCGAATCCTAGTTTCCAAAGGTTGACTTAACCTTTCCTCTGATACCAACTGTAGAGACCCAAATCTTGACGTACATGGACATTACATTGCTTTTGCGGAATAATTAATACATAACAAAAACAGACACACAAGGACCGTAATAGTTTATTGTCTTTGGAAACTCGTAACATAATCATCTAATCGTGGTGAAAGATCTTCAACATCTCCCATAATGATCTTCCCCTTTTTTTTCTTACCTAAAACCGTTATTTATATCCTGGGGAAAAGAAAACATAAAAAGGGTGAGCTCAAATGCTCATTAAGGGTAATAATGGATAAAATAAAACAAATCATATACATTTGAACTTAAAAACATGAACATAATGTTTATACAACAAAATCTTGAGGAATTACATAAAACATGGAAGAACATAAGGAATAGATCATAATGAAACATTAATCATGATAAAATAGCATGGGAATAAAACATGTAATTGTGGAAACCATTCATAACTTGTTATGATTTCCATAGGAGCCAAGACATTGCTGCCAAGACCATCTTAGTGGACAAAGCCACTTTCTGAATCGAGTTCACACCACGTTTTAGTCCTGTAACACTGAACCAGATTAACTTACCATTCCAGCCATATCTATCTCATGAGATATAAATCTTTACCCAATTCATTGGAGGGAGATATAGGTCCCACCCATTTCATAATGAAATCATTCTTACTTGTGCCACAAAATAAACATACATCATTCATAATAACCCAACGAATAAAATGGGTTTCATAAACATAATCCCATAATCCCATAATCCATATAAAATAAATGGATATCTTTTAATAATAATAAAATTGAATCCATGTAAATCATAGAGACATTATACTTGAAATATACACATATGAAATAATTTCATCATAGATGGAAAATGGTTTTGATAAAACACTTGAAATGAATTCTTGAGGAAAATATCCTTTCTTCTTGAAAATCATTTTCTTTTCACAAAATGTCAATCAATTTTAAAATAAAAGGGTTCTGTTGAAAATAGTCATGAAATATTTTGGAGGAGGCTTCATGAAAATATGTCTTCATAAAACTGTAAAAAATCCTTCCATTCCTTATAAGTTAAAAAAACACTCTTCTCGTAGTTTTGCTGGAAAAGTCAAAAAGTACCTCGTAAAAGAAAGATTCCATACATAACATTTAGTAAAAGTCAAAAATGGGTAAAAATGACTATAAACATACATGAAAACTTTTTTAAAAAACTTGGACATGGATGAAAAATATAGCCCCAGTAAATACTTACGTATAAGCAATCTTGGATAGAAAACAATTGAGATTGCAACATTATCCCTTACCTTAGGTCCGATATGCTTCGTACATATCTGAACATCCTATATAATGATTTAAATAATGTCATTGACTTATTAAATAATCATATTAATTGTTATGATATCATATATGTTTCACTTATGACATTATATTACTCGTTCTATTGTAAATCCCATGTTAAAGCCGCATTTTCGGTAAAATAATTTCATTTATCGTATGTGTTTCGACTTGTTGTTATTGATATTATTACTTATATCCTGATATACGTAATTCACGAATGTAAAACATGATTTATATATAATATATATTCATCATATATATATGTATATTATAGATCAATAAAAGGAATGAAATACACCGTTCATGGAGACGGTAGGCCGTACGTACGCATGAACGATGTTTTCGTTTCCTTATTGAATTGAATGAAACAAAATAGATGAAATACATATATATATACATAAATACATTAGAATTATTATTTCACATATTTCATTATTATTCATTATATAAACTATATGATCATTCATGTATGGTTAACATGGAGAATGAATCCCATCGCGTCGTGGAGACGATAGTCCGTACGTACGCATGAGCGATGATATCATTTCCATAATTATTGAATAAAATTGGAGTGGATGGTATAATATATCAAAATCAGTATGATGTTATAATAACCATATATATTTATTCTTTACACCATTATACCCATCCATTTAAGGTGTTGGTGGAAAACCCGATTTCACCACGGCGTGGAGACGTTATTCCATACGTACACACGCGTGGTGATTTCATTTTCCGTAGGATGGATAGATGGTGAAATAGGGTAGTTTCATACATATAATAACATATCAGTATATTATTTATACTGATGTTATTACTTCATAATGAATCAACTAATGAAGAATAAGTGGAAGAAGAAATAATGTTGAAAGAATTGGTAACAGACATTACCTCTTCTTTGAAGAGCCTCTTTGAGAACTCCACTTAGGGAACTAAAATTGGTCTTTGAAGAAGACCAGGAACTCTATTCTATTTCTAGGGAAGTTTATAAGAGAATTTGGATGGGTTTTGCCGAGCTTGAATGTGCAAAGTGGTGTGAGGAAAAGAGGGAGGAGGTGCCCTTTTATAAGGGAGGAGAGGGGCACCTTTGGAAAAAATAAAAATATTATTTTATTATAAAGTCATATTCGGTTTTTAAAAGCTCATAATTAATTTATCTAGAAGCTAAGGTGGGGATGTGTAGAAACACTCTCATCCAATAGAATTTCTCCAGGTTTAGGATTCTATTTTACCCTTATCATTTAGATTTAACCTTAAGATAAATAATTTTACTTTTACCGTGTCTTCTTGTTTTCTTACACAATAAGGTTAATGAACTTACTATAACAAGCAAAAAGAACTCCATGTTTTCTATTATTAATATATATAACCTTATCTAAGTCATTTTTCCGATCCTTAGATTTTTTGGAATAAAATAACAATTAATAATATAATATTTGTTTTAATAACTATTTTATGTCAATTTTGACACTATTTGGTAATTTATTGTTGAGAAACTCATAACAGAATGATTAGTTAGAACAAATTTAACTAAATAAATACTAACATATCATATTAACCTAGAAAATTAGTTTAATTCATAAAAAGTCTCAAATTACATTTATTTTGGTATTTATAACATCAATTATGTCAATATTTCATTAATAAGATAATTACAACATCATCATTGTTTCAAAAATAAATTAACTTATATAATGTCTAAAAATTATAAATAAACTATCATTATGTAGGAAATATTTTTATCTTTCTAATGAATATTTATAGTCGAATTTATCTTATGTATAACCCTATATTAAAAATGATTTACTTATTAAACTTTGATTTTACCTATTTTAACCGTTCTTTAAATAAATTAATATTAAATGTCCTAATCTAATCCATGTGGGCCTAAATGGTCATATTTTATTCCTAAGGTTGTTTTTGGTCTAATTACACTTATCCAATAGAATTAGGACATGTGTTAGGGTAATAATAATATCATTTTTACCATTAATTACCCTACTTACTTTTAACCGTGGTAAATAAAAGTAAAATAGTTACTATTCACCAAAAATTATTTTCTTCTCACTGAACAATATTTCACGTACTGACATCAACTGTGTCTCTTGAATTTTTAAAATTCCATTCACAAAAACGGTAAAATTATGTTTTATGTAAATTTGCAAATTCTCCTAGGAGGTGGTTAAAAGACGGTCAAAAGTTCAATAAAATTTATATATATATATAATTATTATAAAATGACTCCAATGAATTACATTGAAATTATATAGGTATTATGTGTCAATTTTGAGCTAAAATAAATTTAAATAAAGTAAATAATTATTTAAATAAAAATTCGGTTTTCTAAATAGTAACCTAGTGTTTTCACTATTCATCAAAAATTGAAAGTTTTAAGAAAAATACCAAAATTTCACCCTAGGATAATTTCGATATTCTGAATCCAAAAATGAAGTCCATTTTGACAGATGAAATTTACAAAATTTCATAAAGTGGTTGTTACTATTCATAACGGATAGTTTTAATAATATTTTAATAGCATATCATTGTTCATCGAAACTCGGTATTGCGTACAACACACGCTATCGAGGAAGGTCGTGATTGCGTGTAATGTATCCAAGTTAGGGTTGCGTGTTGTGCAACACTCCTTTGTTGTAACGTACAAAACAAGACATCAATAAAATTAAAAAGAATATTATTCATAAAATCTCGAGGGTGTTACAGTAATTGGGATAAAACCGCTCTAAATCACTAGAGTACTAGTACACGTCCCCCCTAGATACTCAGGTTAACCCCTTATTCTCAAAAAATAACCACATGTTTCAAAAATCATTTTTCACATTAAAACCCCAATTCTGGTAATTCAAAATCAAAACAGTATCTACACATGCTTTTCACCACTTAGACAACTCAATAAAGAATGAAATGTTTCCATAAAATAGCTTCACGGTATACCCCCAAAATTTGCACATGAAATCTATTTAATATCCATCTTTGAAAAACAATTTCACAAAAATATTACCCCAAAATTTAATTATAATCACTAAAACATTTTAATAAAACTATTACATGAGTTATAAAACAACCCAAATTGGTATATCATTGAATAGACATGTAAATTACACATTTTCACACAAAACTTGCAAGTAAAAATAAATTTCATTATAAATTCCACCAAACCAAATTTTTGTAGCAAGAACAATGATGGAGGATTATGATAAAAATAGAAATCAAGAAAGGATAACTCATCTAGTAGTTATTACACATGTAATCAACTACCACAATTTTCAAAACCCTCAAATCCTAGTGCAAATGTTCAACCGCACCACCACCACACCATAAGGAACTAAAATCTAACCTAAAACCCAAAAATTAGACCAAGAAACCAAATATAAAACTCTATGTTCTATGAAATAATTTCTATACATTAGGTATTTGAACAAAAATGGAAGAACCCCTAAGTAAAAAAAATGAGTAAAAATTGAATATGATATTAAGGAATTAAAAAAATTAAAACAAGAAATCAGTTTAAAGGTTGGCCTAATGCCTAAAAAATCACCCAAATCCAAAATGATAATCAGTTCAAAAGGGGTCCAAATGGATATGGTTGTTTGAATAGTGTATAGGAGGTCATGTGGGTAGTGGAATGAGTGAAAAATGTTGAAAAATAAGGAGTTATCAAAGAAAGAAAATTTGTTTTTAAATCTTGAAATGGGATCAAGATTTGACCCAAATCATGAAAACACACCTGTTCCTCAAAACATTCATGGGAAATCCCTACAAAATGGAAATTAAATGAAAAAATAACTTTAAAATAAGTCATTTATGTTCCAATTCTCCACAACATGGATGAATTTATGTCACACCCCGACCAATCGTTTATTTATTTTATAATATCTGTGGACCTTTTAAAATGTTGTTGGGCTTCGGGTTGAGTCCAGGACTAAAAGCTTTTGAGTAAAGTTAAAAGTGTGTGTTTTTTAGCAGACGTCGCTGAGCGCCTGGGCAGAGTGCGTTTTGAGTTGATGACGTCGAGCGCCCAGGCAGAGTGCATTTTGGATACCCTGCGTGGCACCTCTCAGACATCGGCACGACCCGCCTGCCTTCGGAAATTTTAAAACGAGTGTTGTTTGTGATTTATTGTATCATTTAAAAAAAATTTGTCATTGTTAATAGTTTTATAACTTTTTTTTATAATGAAATGATGAATTATTATTGTCATTAATATTATTTTTATTATTGTTATTACTAAAGTTGTTTTATTATTATTGGGTGCATTATTAATATTTTTGTTATTAATGTTATTATCGCTTTATTTTTATTTAGTTTTCTTGTGTCATTTTATTTAGTTATTCTTTTCCATATTTATCTTTTCATTTCATTCTTTTTTTTTTCACTCTCCCTCTCCCCTTTTTTCTCTCCCTATCACGAACAGCACCCCCTATAACCCTATTTTTCTTTCCGCTGGCACCCCCTGATCTCGCTCAGCCCGCACCCCTTCTACCTTCTGCGCACGCCCTCAGACCTCGTGCATCTCCGCATGCATGCCCTGTGCACCGCCCCTGTTTCCCTCTCCCTGCAGCGTCGGAGCCCCACTGCTTCCCTCTCCCTGCAGCGTCCGAGACCCCCTGTATCCCTCCTTCTCCCTTCAGCATGCTAGTACCGCCAACTCTCTTCGCCAGCCCGGCCTGTACGCGCCTCCCCATATCTCATCTTCTATCTTTTCCATCGTGCACCATGCTCCTACTAGAGCCCTCCCACAAGGCCCTCCATTAGCGCACAACTCTTGCAGGCCATGACCCTGCCACGCTGCTCCTCCTTCCTACTCCGGTCTTATTCCATACAGCATCTCCCGTGGATTTTGTGGACTCCAGCTCCTCTCTCGGTGCCCGACCTCTCACTCCCCGCTGTGTTTGCTTTCTGCACTCCGCACCCAGTATCTCCACCTTCAGCTTCACACCATCCAGCCGGCCTCACCTCACCGGTGAAAACCCCCTGTCTGGCCGGCCCCCCCTCTGGTGTTTCACACTATCTACATCCTCCATTCGGCCTACCTCACCAGCGCAACCCTCTTCTAGTGATAGTTTCCTCATTCAGGTGTGTGAATTTAATCTTGGGACCTCCTTTTTGGGTGGGTTCCGGTGTTCGCCACCTAAGGCGAGGTCTTCAGATGATGTCGGGATATCACCGCCTTGCTATGTGAGTGTTTTCTTCCTATGGTTTAGTTTCACGCATTCAAAAAAATGATCCATTCTATATTTTTAGCCTTATCTCTTTTTTTAAGTGCATTGTTCCTAATCGGGTTAAATATTGGTTGTGTGTGGGGGGGGGGGTTATTTAAGCTTCTAAAGACCGTGGGTGAAGTGCGAATGAAATTGTGCACCTGTCTTGGGCGTGTGTTTTATTTCCGCCTTGAGTTGAGGTATGATTACTTAGCACCGCCTCTTTAAATTTATAGGTCTTTAATTCATGCATGTCTTACATTAATTTATTATTAATTAATTTTTATTTTTAATTAAATTTATTTTAAAACAAATTACATGGTATTGTAGATAATTTTTGTTGGTTAATTGGTTTTCCTATTTTTACATGCTTGGTGAGTAATGGGTTTGGTTCGTATTCTTTTTTAGTATGGTGTAGGTGTGTATTTGATCAAAAAAAAATGTTCGTTGAATCAGTTTTGTTTATGTGTAGTTGTGAGTGTCTCTCTAGAAATTCTTTATAATTTTTTTAAAGTGGTTTATTAAATAGTGCAGATGGTGCACACTGTGTTTTGAAAATAGACCGAGGTGGTTATTTTGTGTTGGTTGTTCATTTTGGTAGTTTTAGGTCCGTGTTCATGTATTTTTATTTATCATTGTGGTTGCAGCGCGTTGACAGGGTTTTTCCACAGTCCTGCGATCGTCAACTTGTGTGTTCTTGCACGCCCATGCGAGGCGTGTCGCGTCGTTGTGACTGGTCTGCGAGTCGAGGTAGGTCCCCCATTGCACTCACATTTAAATTTAGAATTTATTAATTGCTTGATGTTTTCTTAATTTTAATGAATGATAAATAATATTAGATAATAAAATTTTAAATGATTATTTAGTGTGAAAAGATCCATTTATTATATACCAATCACTTGGAACATTTTCATGATGGGCGGCCACCCAATTTTGAAAGAATGCCCGTTTGGCCTTTAAACATAATTCACGTAATTTCAAACGTACTTCTAGTTTTAAAGATAAGTGATTTCTTCTAAAAAAGTGTTTTGGGTTTTCTCGAGAAATGAGGTTTTGTTTTAAAATTTGTGAAGGCATGTTTGGCACTTTAATAGAATAAATTATTTTGTAAAACCCATTCAGGGGTTATCTTTTGTGTGCATTGATTGCATGATCTGTATGTGATGTTAGTGCATTGTGACTGCTTGATTTACATTGTGGACGCACCCCTCTTTTATTGCTGTGTTGACTTGGGAACCTGGCATATTGAGTGAATTTTTTGAGAATGATTGCTGCACTAGTTTAGACCACGCACTGGATAGTGGCCCCATAGTGGGGGAATACTGAGTTATTGCGGCTATGGGGATTGGGCCCCTCGGTTAGGCCATGTAGGGCTATACCAGGTAGTAGTATGGGAGTTATGACGTCATCAAGTTAGGGCATGCCTTCATGATGATTCAGATGTATAGTATGTTCTGGATTGTTCACGATCTCCTAGGTTCAACCCATGTTTCTTTTAGTGTTTATGTGTGTGTGGTGGAAATTTGAGAGGTCGAGTTCGATTGCTGATCTCTGTGTGCCACTTTTTCCATTTCCCTTAGTGTGTGTTGTGTGTTGTGTGTGATTTTCCTTTTGACTAACTATTAAAATTTGGATTTCTAAATTGTTCTCAAAAGTGTTTTAAAATGCAATGCATCTGTTTCTTACAAACACTAAACATGTTTTTAAATTAAAAAGTGAAATGGACTGTTACTTGTTTTAGAAATGAAAGTATGTGTGAAAACCAATATTTTGTATAATTTAGTTCAAACCTGGAATTGATAAATTCATTATTTAATGGTATGTGAATTGGGAATAGAATTAGTCGGGCCTACCTACTGAGTTTTAATACTCAAACCTATAGTGTTTTCCTATTTTTAGTTTCTGTTACAGGTTGACTTGAGCTCTCTCGTTGTGGGCGAGATTTGGTTGGGGACTAGTGAGCGACTCTCGGAGTCATGAGGAGTTTTTTTCGTGGTCAGGTTAGTTGTTGGACGTTCTTTCTTTTCGTGTTGTTTATTTACATTGTGTTGTTCTATTTTTTTCCGCTACTTTATTTTTTTTCCTTGGGCGAAATCGTTCCCTCTTCCTCTCTTTGATGCCCTGGTGCTTGTTGCCATCCCGGGAGGATTGGGAACGCCTCTCGGGCCATTTTGCGGTCCGGATCGGGTGACCGGTTCAGGGTCGACCCAGGTTGGTTCGTGACAAAATGGTATCAGAGGCAGGTTGGATTTTGAGCGGATTGTATTTTTCAGAGCGCCCATTGTTATATGGGGTTGTCATTGTAAAAGGAGTATAATTTTCAGGACTTGGGGCGTACGGGCGAGAAGGACGTCATGAACCCTTACTCATTCTGAACCTCGAGTCACCATGAGATGTCTGGGATATTTGTGTCTTTTTGGTTCCTTTGACTTGTTTTATATTGGGAAATGAAATGGGAGTCCGGAAAGTGACCTTCTTGAGCTCGCATGGTCTGGAAAGCCATGTGGAGCTGAGGAATTTTCCCTTGAATTCTCTCAGTGACGTTGGTATGACTGGCGTATGGCCACCAACCATATGTCTGAGTCGCCCATCATCACTAGTTTCCCCCTAGTGAATCGTTTGAGTTTTCCTTCATTTTGAAAAATGTTTTGTAATGTTTTGTTTTGGAGAATTGTGAAAAGTTGAATTTGAAATGGTAATGACCATATTTTGAGTATGTCCTTTGTTTCTATGTTCCTTAGTGTTCACCCCCATGACAATTTGATGGATGCCCAAGGTGCAGCTTCGGGTGGTGCACCCCCGGAAAATCCTCCAGTAGATCAGCCCATCGATTATGTTCTGGAGTTCCGGAAGTTGAACCCTCCTCTCTTTTATGGACAAGTTGGGCCTCTTGAGGCAGAGGAGTGGTTGCAGAAGATTGAGAGTAAGTTCAGTTTCATTGGGCTACCTGAGTCATTAAAGTTGAAGTTGGCTACCTTTATGCTTAAAGGCCCAACTTGGAAATCGTGGAAGTCCATGTCTCGGAATAAGCCTTGGGAAAATATAACATGGGAGTTTTTCAAAGTCATCGTTCATCCAACAACACTTCTATGAGTTGACGAAGCTGAGGAAGAGGATTAAGTTGTGTTGTCTTCAGCAGGGCGTTGAATCGGTACTGGAATTCTATCGACGTTTCTTAGACCTAGTTCCGTATGATCAATGCTTTTTTGCGAATGATCCCGGGAAGGCTTTACAATTTGAGTCTAGACTCCGACCTGAGCTGCGATCGAAAGTTGAAGATCTCAACCTAACCACCTTCTCGGGTGTTGAGGGGTAAGACTTTTTGGCTGAAGTTGGGTTAACAGGAGGACTTGAGGGGGCGAACCCTCCATCTTTGGGAAGCAGTGCAGAGGATGGTGATAAGAAGAGTGAAAAGAGACCTGATGCTGGTGGTGCTGATAGAGGAATCAAGAGGCCTTCAACCATTTTCCTCATAGCGCAATGCCTTGATCTATCACCAATGTGGTAAGCGGGGGAACAAGAGGCCGATGTGCCCGAATTCTCTGAAACCCTGCCACAACGGTGGACCTCTGGGTCACTTGTAGCGAGTCTGCTGCGATGTTTCAAAGAAGCGCACTGAAGCTAGAATTGGCTTGTGGAAGGTCACCTCAGCCCGTCAGCAGGAGTAGGGCTATTCTTGGGGATCGGTTTGAGGTTTTCTCTTTGTGGTGTTTCTTTGGTTTAGTAATCATCTATTGTAGCGTTTTGTGGAGTTCCTTTTCTTTCAGTTGTAAGAATGGTTGTGGTTGAACCTCTTTGGATCTTTTATTTTATTGGAAGTGTGTTTGGTGAAATTCTGGTTTGCGTGTTGTGTTCAGGAATTTCTAAAGCCTGACTGCGAGGCAAAAGATGCTTCAATAATCGGTGCTCTAGCTGTAGACCTCATAGTGAAGCTGGTGCGTAGTCAAGAGAACCCCAGTGGCGAAGAAGGGCCTTGGGTTAATCTTCATCCTTAGTGTGGCATGGTATGTGTGTTTCCGAGGGTGCAACGTTGTTGATGGGGAGACGACAATAGTTTTGGTGCTCTGTTAGTCGGGCCCTCCCCTTCTTCCGCCCTCATGGTGGGGGTTTCTGGTCTGTTTGGAAAGTTTTTAAGTTCGTTTAATATCATCAGTTCTTATGGTGGGGAGACCCACAGTGGGTCTCGTAGAGTTACACCAAAATTAATTTAGGGTTTGTCTGATCCTTATGGTGGGGAGTCCGTTTAGCCCCCCCCCCCCCCCGTGACAGTATCAGAGTTTCTTTTCATGTATCGTTTCTTGGTAGGTAGTCTCATGGAGAACCACATAATCTTGAGTTTTTCCTCTCGAGTGAACGTTGATATTGGAGTACACCCAATGGTTTCGTTGGACTAAGATTATAGGGATAAGTCTTGGAGGTGATTTAAGTTCATTATTTCCTTGGTTGAAACAGATGGTTTGGGTTCTTCTTGGTGATAGTTATGGTGATCATGTGTTAAGGATAAGTTGTGGGTCATAGGATTTTGGTGTTTGTTTGGACAGATCAACTGGAGGCTCTTAAAATTTTGTAGGTGGGTGGAACTTGATAAGTTTTATCTTTGGGTCTAGATCGGGTTGTGGCTTTCCGAGGGCGGAAAGCGTTATGGTGGGGAGAATTGTCACACCCCGACCTATTGTTTATTTATTTTATAATTTTTGTGTACTTTTTAAAATCTTATTGGGCTTCGGGTTGAGTCCTGGACTAAAAGCTTTTGAGTCTTGTTAAAAGTGCGTGTTTTTCAGCTGACGTCACTGAGCGCCCGGGCAGAGTGCGTTTTGAGTTGATGACGCCGAGCGCACGGGTAGAGTGAGTTTTGGATACCCCGCGCGACACCGCTTAGACATCGGCACGACCCACCTGCCTTCGGAAATTTTAAAACGAGGGATGTCTGTGATTTATTGTGTCATTTAAAAAAAATCGTTGTTAATAGTTTTATAACTTTTTTTAAATGAAATGATGAATTATTATCGTCAGTATTATTATTGTTATTATTGTTATTACTAATGATGTTTTATTATTATTGGGTGCATTATTAATATTTTTGTTTTTAATGTTATTATCGCTTTATTTTTATTTAGTTTTATTGTGTCATTTTATTTAGTTATTTTTTTCCATCTTTTTCTTTTCATTTCATTATTTTTTTTCACTCTCCCTCTCCCATTTTTTCTCTCCCCGTCGCGAACAGCACCCCCTGTAACCCTATTTTTCTTTCCGCCCACCCCCGGATCTCCCTCATCCCGCGACCCTTCTACCTTCTGCGCACACCCTCGGTCCTCGCGCATCTCCGCATGCATGCCCCGCACGCCGCCCCTGTTGCCCTCTCCCTGCAGCGTCAGAACCCCCCTGTTGCCCTCTCCCATCAGCGTCTGAGCCCCCCTGTAGCCCTCATTCTCCCTTCATCATGCCAGCACCGCCAACTCTCTTTCCCAGCCCGGCATGTATGCGCCCCCTCTCTCATCTTCTCTCTTTCCCCCGCGCACCACCCTCCTGCTAGATCCCTCCCGCAAGGCCCTCCATTAGCGCACACCTCATGCAGGCCTCGACCCTACCACGCTTCTCCTCCTGCCTGCTCCGGTATTGTTCCATACAGCATCTCCCACTGATTTTGAGAACTCCAGCTCCTCTCTCGACACCCGGCCTCGTACCCCCCGCTGTGTTTGATTTCTGCACTCCGCACCCAGTAGCTCCGCCTTTATCTTCACACCCTCCAGCCGGCCTCACCTCGTCGGCGCAAACCCCCCTATCAGGCCGGCCCCCCCTCTGGTGTTTCCCACTACCGACATTCTCCAGCCGACCTACCTCACTAGCGCGACCCTCTTCTGGTGATAGTTTCCTCATTAATGTGTGTGACTTGAATCTTGGGACATTCTTTTTTGGGTGGGTTCCGGTGTTCTCCGCCTAAGGCGAGGTCTTAAAATGATGTCGGGATATCACCGCCTTGCAATGTGAGTGTATTATTCCTATGGTTTAGTTTCGCGCATTCAAAAAAATGAGCCATTATATATTTTGAGCTTATCTCTTTTGTTTTTAGTGCATTGGTCTTTATCGGGTTCAATATTGGTTGTGGTGGGGGGGGGGTTATTTAAGCTTATGAAGCCCGTGGGTGATGTGCGAATGAAATTGTGCACCTGTCTCGGGCGTGCGTTTTCATTCCGCCATGAGTTGAGGTATGATGCCTTATCACCGCCTCTTTAAATTTATAGGTATTTAATTCTTACATGTCTTACATTAATTTATTATTAATTAATTATTATTTTTAAGTATATTTATTTTAGAAGAAATTACATGGTATTGTAGATACTTTTTGTTGGTTAATTGGTTTTCCTATATTGGCATGCTTGGTGAGTAATGGGTGTGGTTCTTATTCTTCTTTTGTAGGGTGTAGGTGTGTATTTGATCAAAAAAAATGTTCGTTGAATCAGTTTTGTTTATGTGAAGTTGTGAGTGTCTCTCTAGAAATTCTTTATAATTTTTTTAAAGTGGTTTATTAAATAGTGCAGATGGTGTGCACTGTGTTTTGAAAATAGACGAGGTGGTTGTTTTGTGCTGGTTTTTTGTTTGGGTTGTTTTAGGTCCTTGTTCATGTATTTTTATTTATCATTGTGGTTGCAGTGCGTTGACAGGGTTTCTCCACAGTCCTGCGATCGTCAACTTGTGTGTTCTTGCGTGCCCATGTGAGGTGTGTCGCGTCGTCGTGACTGGTCTGCGAGTCGAGGTAGGTCCCCCATTGCACTCACCTTTAAATTTAGAATTTATTAATTGCTTGATGTTTTTTTAATTTTAATGAATGATAAATAATAATAGATAATAAAATTTTAAATGATTATTTAGTGTGAAAAGAGCCGTTTATTTTATACCAAACACATGGAACATTTTCATGACGGACGGACACCCAATTTGGAAAGAATGAAAGTTTGGCCTTTAAACATAATTCACAGAATTTCAAACTTACTTCTAGTTTTAAAGATAAGTGATTTCTTCTGAAAAAGTTTTTTGGGTTTCCACGGGAAATGAGGTTTGGTTTTAAAATTTGTGAAGGCCCGTTTGGCACTTTAATAGAATAAATTATTTTGGAAAACCCATTCAGGGGCGATCTTTTGTGTGCATTGATTGCATGATATGTATGTGATGTTAGTGCATTGTGACTGCTTGATTTACATTGTGGATGCACCCCTCTTTTATTGCTGTGTTGACATGGGAACCTGGTATATTGAGTGAAATTTCTGAGAACGATTGCTGCACAAGTTTAGACCACGCACTGTCTAGTGGCCCCGTAGCAGGGGAATACTGAGTTATTACTACTATGGGGATTGGGCCCCTCGTTTAGGCCATGCAGGGCTATACCAGGTAGTAGTATGGGAATTATGACGTCATCGAGTTTGGGCATGCCTTCAGGATGAGTCAGATGTATAGTATGTTCTAGATTGTTCATGATCTCCTAGGTTCGACCAATTTTTCTTTTAGTGTTTATGTGTGTGTGGTGGACATTTGAGAGGTTGAGTTCGATTTCTGATCTATATGTGCCACTTTTTCCATTTCCCTTAGTGTGTGTTGTGTGTTGTGTGTGATTTTTCCTTTTGACTAACTATTAAAATTTGGATTTCTAAATTGATCTCAAAAGTGTTTTAAAATGCAATGCATCTGTTTCTTCCAAACCCTAAACTTGTTCTTAAATTAAAAAGGGAAATGGACTGTTACTTATTTTAGAAATGAGAGTGTGTGTGAAAACCAATATTTTGTATAATTTAGTTCAAACCTGGAATTGATAAATTCATTATTTAATGGTATGTGCATTGGGAATATAATTAGTTGGGCCTACCTACTGAGTTTTAATACTCACGCCTATAGTGTTTTCCTATTTTTAATTTCTGTTGCAGGTTGACTTGAGCTCTCTCGTTGTATGTGAGATTTGGTTGTGGACTGGTGAATGACTCTCGGAGTCGTGAGGAGTTTTGTTCGTGGTCAGGTTAGTTGTTGGTCGTTCTTTCTTTTTATGTTGTTTATTTACTTTGTGATGTTTTATTTTCTTTCCGCTGATTTATTTATTTTCTTTGGGAGAAATCATTCCCTCTTGCTCTCTTTGATGCCCTGGTGCTTGTCGCCATCCCGGGAGGATCGGGAACACCTCTCGGGCCATGTCGCGGGCCGGCTCGGGTGACCGGTTCAGGGTCGACCCAGGTTGGTTCGTGACACTTTCCACCTTGAAAAGTCAACGTGTAGCTTGATCAGAAAATAGGAATGAGTGCACTTTCTCAACCCATGACTTGAGATCCCATGTCCCATATGTATATTTATCATACTGCCAAAGAATCAAAACCAGTAGAACCAAATTTCGATGAAGCACCTTCTCATGGTAATCAACTATTCGTACTGATAGATCAAAAACAGACAAATCATTCTCTATCTTCAGTTCTTCTCAATTCATCAGGTGGGACAGATCTCAGTTGTACATTTTCCACAAGGATACATGAAATATTTCATGAATGGTAGTCCATTGATTATGCAAGGAAAAACTATATACCACCCTAAAAATACGCTCAGTGATTTCAGAAGGACCAATATACCATGGCATTAGATTCCATTGATTTCCCAATCGATGGTGGCCAAGATGAGGGGCCACTTTCATGATTACCCTATCACCCACAAGAAAAATCTAGGTCTCAATATCTCATTTTAGTATATGTTTTAAGACGATACTGAGCTCTCAACAAGTGTTGCCTGATCAACTTGACTTTCTCAGATGTCTCATGCTCAAGGCTCGACACCAATAGTGAAGCCTCACCCATAAAGGGGACTGAAAAGGCTGACCATTGAGCGCCTAAAAAGGAGACATTAAAATTATGGAATGGTAACTATTATGATATGAAAATTCAACCAATCCCAAATGGATATACCATGAACCTACAAAGTTCAAAACACATGCATAGAGCATGTCCTCTATAATCATATTTCCCATACAGGTATTTTTTTCTCAGCCAATGATTTTAAATTTTTTCACAAGGTTTAATAATGAGTAAGAATAAAGAAGAAAATCATTTGATAGTCTTAATGATTATTCATCAAAAGAAAATAGGTTCCATTGTAATGAATTTATATTATGGTAATATTTATAATGTGTATAAGTGTTTAAATTATAGTATATTGGTCTGTTAAGTAAGACACAATACCTTATTATCTAAAGCACTAACAGTTAACAAATCATTGAAATTAATTTAATTTAACTCATTTATAAAGATTCATTTTTATATATTTTTTATAATTTCGTCCCTACAATTGGTATTAGAGGAATGGTTTATATTTCGTTGAATATTAGGATTTATTTGTGATGACAATTTTAGATTTATAGATACTATCACATGTTTACAATTTTATCGATAATCATAATTTCTTGTTAAAATATTTAACTGCTACGATTTCATGTTAGGGGAATACCGTGGGTGACATTAGTTGATCCTTGATATATGATTGAGGTATATGAAACCCTTAATATTAACATGAAAAAAGTTATTTCGGGATAAAAAGATTTATATTTTGTGTACATATATTTCGAGTATTGAAGATCTTTAGGTTTCATATTATCTTTTTTTGTGGTAATTTTAGGTTATTATATTTTAGTAACAAATTCCTTATCAATAACCATGGTATTGAAAATTGAATTGTGGATAAAGTTATTAATTTTATTTTGAAATAATTTAACTGTATTGGGAACCTTCAATGATTATGTTAAATTGAATATTATTGGATTTTATTTGAGAAATAAATTATGATTTATCTTTTCAGAGAATATATGGACTTAATATTTATTTATAGTGATTTATTTTACTTATGGGAATTACATAATTAATTTGAAGATTATATGATCAGAGCATATTCCATTTTTAATATGACTATATGGGTGATTAATTATGATTAGGGGAAAATTTTACATTCAATAATGTAAGGTTATGTGATCAACCCCTTAAAATTTTTGGGATTCAAACACAATTGGGAATATTTTGACTAATTTTATGTATAGTTATTTATCAAATGACTAGATTGAATCTTTGGGTGTTACTATTAATTCTTTAAATATTAATTCTATATTTCTTCAAAGGATGGTCTATTCATTATGGGAATTAGCTAATCTTGTTCTCACTATTTTCATTTTTGATAATTCCTTAAAATAATAGGAATAACTTATTTTCAATTAGTGGGTTCTTTTAACCATTATATGCTGGTTTCAATAATTCAATTACAAAAAAATTATCTTAAATACCCATCATTTGAAGAAAATGCTGAGATTATGGTGGATATTTATTAAAGGATGAAATATTACCTTTCAACTATGTATATTAAAAATCTTCTAGTAAAATGATATTTAAATAGATATTTTTTTCCATTGACATATTTTGTAATGAATTTATGGTTTTATAACAAAGAATCGATTTGTAGTTTTGAGGTCATTTCCTTTATCGAGATTATTCTCGTTCTTATTATCAATGATCTCTATTGCTCCCCATTGTTATTTGGACTTTACATTCTTCCAATTTTCCATATTTTAAATTCTCAATAATTTTTTACTGTTTTTAAACCTTGTATTTGTTAATCCAAATCACCCATATATTTCTCATTCCCTCTATTCAAGGGGTTATTTTATAAACACTATTTACAATAATAGATTTCAAAAAATGAATTTTTTCAAATATCAAACCCTTGATAACCGAGATAGAGGTAAAATTATGAGGGAGAAATTAATTAACGTTTTGGGGAATTTAATATCCTGATATTTTAAAATAATTACTATCTTTGATAGCATATAAGGTACGCATACCCAAGCATAAATGAACCATGAAATATTATTATTTAATTATGATTGTTATCACTTATTCTTTGAAATACCATCTATGAATTAGAATAACCAAATTATGACATATATATATTTATATATAATGGTCATACATGATAAAAAATTATTAATTAATTCATAGAAAATAACTAATAAATTTTTCATTAAAGTTAATTTAGGTTTTGAAAACACATTTTTTTGAAAAAATATTTCACATTATGATAGAATGTTGAAACCAATTTCTTGAAATTTTTTAAAATTAATTTCATAAAAATGAAATAATTTTAATATTATCATTTCATAATATTATTATTGTGCAGGTTTTCGTTTTTTTTAAAATATAGTTTTTTAGTGAATATCAACAAACACCAATTTTTATAAAATAATAATTTTGTTTCATTAATTAAATTTGTTAAAAAAAAATTGACATTGACATAGAAATATTGTATTTAATGATATATTTTATAATTAATTACATCTTAATTAGTTTTCTACTTTATTTTGGTTTATGTTCATTCGTAGGCTTAAAATGCTTTTTTTCAAAAAAAAATTATTGAATTTTACATTTTAATATTAAATTTATTTATTCCAATTCTAGAAATTAAATCCTGAAATATGGATTCCCTATTAGGAATTATGAGTTCAAAATTTGGTAAATATTTCCCTTTTACTTTTTCTCTTAACAATAATAATCATAGAAAATATTGATTAACTTAGTAAGGGTATATCAGGTAATTAAGGTTAAATGGTATATTATAAATATTAAAAATAACCAAAAAACATGACATTAATATATATTATGATTTTTTATCAACTGTGATCAACCAATATTTTAATGTATAACAATTTGGGAAACCTTTCTTGAAAAATGACTAATATATTATTTTTTTAAAATTATAAAGTCAAATATTTTTCTATTATGATATTTATATCAATAAAACATTATTTTAGCGATTAAAACAAAAAATATTCTGTAATTATTTTTAAATATATATATCTACTAAATTTTTATCATTTTTATTTATTTTTAATTTTTATAAATTATATAATTTTTTAAAATTCTTACACAACTCTATAATAATTATTGTGAAAAGAGTATAGAAATCAACTAAATTATTTTAAAAACATTAAAAGTAATATAATTTGTTTGAGTTTTAATATACCATGAATTTTTTAGATCAAAATAACATAAGTGGTAACTGTGAATGTATTATATTTGAATTAAATAATATTCACGTTTTTCTCAAATTCAAATTAAATGAATAGTTCCTAAAATTAAATTAAGGAGGTTTTTCGAAGAAGTTATCTTGATTTTAAAATAAAATTCATTATTTTTATTTATTTTTATACCTCCTAAAATTTTTATTCAGACATGATGAATTTATAACACCATATTTTTTTAATAAAAATATATTTTTTAGGTTAATTTAATAACCTATAAAAATCTCTTTTTCCATCAAATGGGAAACAAACCAGTAATTTTTGTTTACAATGGATTAATACCTCACAAACTTCTATAATTTCTTCCATCAAATCTTCGCATGGATGGTTATAATGATGGATTTAATTTATATATATGAGTGTTATGTTAATTTAATACTTATAATTATTTTCAGATAATATATCAACTAATATCATTCCATTCCATTTGTCGAAAAATGATAATGATGTTTGTGTGTGCATGTGAAATAGAATTTCCACGAAGTGATGTGATTTTGTTTTCATACCTACATCACATGGATGTTATATATAAATATATTTAATGAAATATTTTTTATATTAATTGTATAATTATCATTATTTAAATATAAACTTACTCATACTTTTATATTATCACGATCCTTGAAAAATGGAATCATTACTCATGCGTACATACGGGATACCGTCTCCATGATTGTGTTCTAGTTTTATTTTCCTAATCATATTTCATTGATGGAGTAATAGTTATAATTTATGTATTAAACATATAATTATTTCTTGATTATTATTACATAAAATATGGAATAATGACCTCATTGACCATATTAATCCTTTCATAGTCATTTAGGAATAAATAGATGAATATATTCAAAACATATGATGTGAACTCAATTCGTTAAGTAATTTTATATAACATATTAATTGATAAAATAAAGGGAAAAATAAAACTTCTTAATTTTGTTATTAATGTAAATAATTAACATAATTATATTATTTTGGAGAATAAGTAATGTACCTAATGAGTTAGAAATATGGTAAGGGGAACATGAACCTAAAACCACGTTTTAGATGTGTTAAATATTTATTTTGTAAAAAATTTCATCCAAATACATATTCATAAAATTATTTTATAAATACATTTTTATATAAATAAATTATTTACAAAGGAGATTTTATTTTTATTTATACTCTATTTATGAATTTTATAAAAGTAATATTTTTTCATATATTATAAGAAACATTTTTAACATCGTTAAAAAATAATATGAATGTTTTTTTTGGAAATATATGAAATCAATAAACATTCATAATTTACAAAAAATTATTTGGTATTTTTATTATATTAAAATCATTCATTTTTCATTGAATAAAAACACCCTTTCCTTGGTTCTAAGTATTTTATTTTTAAAAATACGTTTTTACAAGAATAGGGTATTATTAAATCTCAATGTTTTTTTCATATGGGTTAGAACGAGTTTTTCAAGTGACATATAATGAAAATGTGATACATATATTTTTTATTCATTATTGTTTAATTGATAAATTATATTTGATCAATATGTAATCTAGATATATCTTATATGATGAGTGAGGACTATTTATCAATCCAATGCATTGATTAATGTTCTTTATCTTTAGAGGTAAGAATGTGGGAGTTGACTATGGTGGTTTCTCCAATGGATTTAACTATGCTCTAGTTATATATTAAATTTTATTAAAATAGGATTTGGATATGATCCACTAAGTTTCCTAAAATGTGTTCAATTGTATTGTTAAGTGTTGTAAAAATTTTATTTATGAAAATGGGTTTTATTTCATGTGGTTGTGATTTATTTCATATATTCGATGAATACTGTGATATATTAGAAAATTATATAGGTTTGTATATTTTCACTATTTTGATTTATTTATTAATTTTGTATACCTTAGTGATATTTTTAAGATCATCCCAAGATTTTAAATGTTTTTCATATGGTCATAGAATTATTAAGAACAACTAAAAATTATCGTTCAATGTCATGAATAATTTTTATCAAAATAAAACACGTTCCAATAAAAAAGATTATATTTGTAAAAAAATGGATACTAAGTTGAGTTTTTCACATTGTTGTATATATTTTTTGTTTTTTAATGTTTTATGTCATAATTATATGAAACTATCATCCTGAAAAGATCCCCAAAATGAAAAATTGATTTATTTTCAGAAGAATAAATTTTATTAATTGTTTATGGTCAAGTCCCCCCAATTAATAAATATTGTATGTAGTTGAATAATATATTATGTATTCGATCCATTATATTATTATTAGAGTTTATTGTTCACATAGCATATTTTTTTCAATGATATTATTCATGAATAAGACAACCATTTTCAAATGAATCATTCATGAAGAACATCTCTTTTTCATGAACTAAAGTCAAGTGTAATTGTAAAGAAGTAAATTTAGGTACTCTAAAATTTTTATTCAGGATACATCCTCATTTTTGAATATGTGGAGAATACTATAAAAAATAATTTACATTTTATGGGATCACACATTTATGGGAATCAATTATCCAACACCACTGATAAATATCCCATACGAACCTTAGAATATACATGATAGAGGTAATAAGAGACATCAATAGACCTATTATGCAATCCAATAATTTTGGACCCATAAATAGGGGAGTGTCTTCGTGAATGAACGCTATAATGGAACCTTTATAAAGTGAGTTTACAATGGTTGTTCATAAAAAGGCCTCATGAAGATCAATCATGAATCCAACTACGTAAATTCTTTTATATGCTTAAGTATATATGGATTCTCATTCATAGATATACTTATGTGGATTAGGCATCATGAAGAATATATTTATTGGAGGTTCGTATATGTAAACCACTATGTGAACACCCATCATTATGTGATCTATGGATTCCATAGTATAAAATCTCTTACATTGAATATCATACCATCATAAAAGCATCAAAAATTCCATTTTAGCTTCATCCACAAGTCCATACTGCAAGCTATCTACCTTATCGCACTTTTTTGGGATAAGTGACCACTTTTATTCTAGGGAAATTAACCCAGTCCCTTTTTGTAGGCCACTTACCCCATGAAAATTTGAGAGTTACAACATAATTGTTTTTTCTTGGGTCAGACTGTGTTTCTATTTAAATTTATACAAAACTGACACACACACCAGTAACACCTCAAATTTAAACACTCTAAATAATTTGTTGGTCCCCCTTAAGTGGAGATACTCCACTTGGATACATCATTCATATTATCAACATTATATCTACCCCAATTAATCTTATATAACATAAATGAGATTCCTATTATTTTTAATCCCAACAATACATTCTTCTTCCAAGTTATTAATAGACTGGGGGAACATAGAATGGAAAAACTCCTAAATATGCCTCAAATTATATCATTGATTATAGATAATCCTCTTAGTTCCATCGTAAAAACTTGTTTTAACAAAAACCTTTTGGTTTCCAAAAATGACTATAGTTGAGACAGTCTAATCAGTGAATTAAAATACCCCTATATGGATCATCTGTAGGACTAAACCATAATAAGTATCCCAGTGAAAAATCCCTATTAAATCTTTTTTGGGTAATCTCATGAAGTATGGACAATATTATATTAAATATTTATAATCACAGTAATCAGGAATCACATGGTCTTGGAGGTTTTATTTTTTCCATTTTTTCATGGTTGGTACATATTATAGTTAAAAGAAGGAAGAACCTAGAAGCCCAAAATGTATTAATTTATATTTCATAGTACACATCCTTAATTCATGATATTATGATATATTTACACATAACATTACTTGAATTTAATAAATATAACTCAAACTACATGGGTGTTGATTAATATCAACCAAGATACATAGGAATCCTCTTTGAGGTTCAATGAAACCCTCCCTAAACATATATTCACTCTCATTAAACAAGAATACCATTTACCTCCTTAACTATAAATACTAAGTCAAGATACTCCTATTGGTTTCCTCATATTCACCTTGAGTTTTTATACTCATCTTTGTTTCTATATATACCATGATTTTGGATATTCTAATTGATTTCATCCTAAATAGGCCTCCTACAATGTATAAGCACCATCATCTCTAGTCCTCCTTCATTATCTAGTAACTTTCATCTAAGTGGATGGAATCCATATATATGGAACTTATAATAATATTATTCCCCAACCACACATTCTATTACTTAATTACCAATATATTGGATAAACGTGAAAGGGCCCCTCATGCATAATACCCACACAAACTATTATTAGGAACCTTTCGCTTAGTATTCCATTCTATATGACTTCAAACTAATTGTATGTTATCATGGTCACACAAAATTAAATGTAACCATGGTTTTAATTATCTTGTGGCCTCAAATAGTACATTGTTTCTAGTTAAGTGGAATCAAACCAAATGACCATGCCAAAATATCATTGAGAAAAAATATATTATAAACATTGTTTGAGACTTTTTATGCTCTATTTTAATAAAACATTTGTAGTTTTGATGCTCACCAAATCCAATGTCAGCTTTACTAATTTTTTAATTTAAACTTTTCAAATGATAATTATTAATATTTTATCAATATCTTTTTTAATTATATATTTATAGAATATCTTGAAGAAATTAATTTACGAATTATTTATAGAGATAATAAAAAAATTTATGTATTAAGTTAGTGTTTTTTGAGGAATAATTTATTAGTAAAAAACATTATACAAATTGAATTAAATATTATTAAAGTAGTTAAGAACATTATTACGACATTAAGAAAATTTTCATTGATAAAATTTTATATTAAATATGTTTTAATATTTCATAATATATTCATGTCTTATAGTTATTCTTACATTATAAATTATTAGAAATAAAATATATTACCCATATATTTATGTTCAAAAGATAATATAATGTGAAATATTTTTTCATAGTTGAATAACTTATATAGAGAGTTATAATATGAGAAATAATATTATATGAAATTCATTCCAATATTACATGAGTTTATAGATTTATTTATTAATATACATTAAAATGAATGGGAACTTATTATTTCAGAAGCTATCTATTTGAATAAAAATATTACATAATGAGATAAAAATAGTGTATTCAAATATAATTCAAATTTTGACATAATTTTTATAGATTTTAAAATCTTGATTTATAGGATTGTGTTGTTCAATCGTCATTTGAAAAGGAATTTTATTTACGGAATTTTGACTAAATTATTTTTTAATATATTTTTATGTAAATCCAAAAAACATTTATGGTAAGATACATTACCAAATTTTTAAGAATAATGTTTGAAATTTTTTTAATTTGAATTAAATAAATAATAAATTTTAAATTCCAAATAATAGTAATTTATAAGAGTGAAATTGAGTAATTAAAGAATTTTAAGACGTAATTTATTTATTATTTACTATTATTCTTGATTATTGGGTCATTATTGAGATTAGGGGATGAGGATAGATCTAAAATATTCATTTATTATTTTTATCCCTAAATTAAATAACTTTATATACTGTTAATGAATCTTACTTTTTTATATACCTATTTTAGAACAACTATAAATCACCAAAGTCTTGTTATATTTCATAAATACATTTATCCATCAATTTCAATTTCATAAAAAAATTAATCTATTATATTCAAACAATATTCAGTTTACTTTTTTTGAGTGAACCCTTTTTTTAACAATTTTTTATATTATGATTCCAAGGATAGGTATTTTTGTTAAGTTCATGGTTAAAATATTTTCATTGTTAAAGATACATATTTCTAGTTACCTGTACATAGTTGTGAACATCTAGAGTAAAAAGATATTATTGAAATCTAAAAACAATATTCATTGGGAATTAGTGAAGTTAAGTAGGGGATTTATTTATTTTCCATAAAACCACTAATATAATTTTAGTGTTCCCTATCCTTTATTTTAATTTCCACCACATATCGAATTTAAAATGGGATATATTTAATGATAAATTTATTATAAAATAACTCAAACAATAGAGAAGGGTAATTTCAATAACTCAATTCATCCCCTCTTGAGTCACTATAATAGATAAAATGAGGAAAATTGGGGTTTTTAAGACTATTAGTAGTGATAGAAATATTACTATATTATTAAATTTTTTGTCATATATTATACATAATGTTTTTGTAAAATACTTATGTGATTGTACTTATGTTTTATAATGGTGTGAGGAGTTGGATTATATTGAATTAAATAGAGTATAAAAGTTAAAAAATATACCATTTGAATATCTATTTATAGAAACCTATTGTTTTTTTAAATACCATTGATGATTAAGGTGTGGTCAAATGAAATAAGTCTAGGTCTGATGTACATGTTCATAATCAATAAGAATGAATTGATTATATTGAGTTTCTTTCCCTAGTTACATAATTACAATCAATTAGGATCCACCTTTTATATACATATTATATGAATTTCACTCTTTATCAGATAGATATTAAATTTTATTTTTGAAATTATTATAATTTAGAGAATGTTAATGTTGAAAAGATTCATATTTTTAAAAAACAAATTAAATTTAAATTTATTTTTAAAATAATATGAATTATATAGTATTGATATAGAACCTATGAAATAATTAGTTATTTTCATTTTTATTTTATTTTACCATGGGTATGGTTGAACACTCCTTGTTCAAGAATTTTTTAAAAGATATTAGTATAATTTAAAAACAGATTAATGCTATGATTTTCATTTAAATTGGACTTAAGTTAGAAAAAAAATTAAACTCATACAAAAGGATGATGAAATATGTATGAATTGTGATTCAATTTTATTTTTTGGTTTCCAAATAAATCAGAGATAATTTAATAATGTATTAATTCAAATATAAGTTACGCATGATTTTTTTTAATAATGTTTTTTCTTGATAATACTATATAATTTTCTAAAAATTCGAGTTATATTATTAAAATTTATGAGGATTATACTTGGAATGTTTTGACTACAAGTTATATATATGAATGATTAGAAATTGTATATATTTTTTATATGAATATATGAAATCATTTTTATCTTTTTATATGATTTAACAAATATCATATGGAATCTCATTTAATATATAAAAAATAATTTTATGATGATGTAATATTTTTCCAATTAAAACATTCATATTTGATTTTATTTCATATATGGATGAATTTTTTTTGGGTTTTTTATTAAATAGAAACATTTCCTATTGAACATATCATTTTATAAGATTTTGTTTTGTTTTTTGATATGTTAAGAAATATTATTTTATTTTTATTTTAATATTTAAAGCTTAATATGTTGGTGTATGATGTTTTTTTTCTCTAATAATGTGTGTCTAACACACTATAATGTATTTTGGATTTAATTTTATACTTGTACCTTTAAAATTTGATGAAACTAAAAACTATAAATATATCTAATAACCTTATATTCGTTTATAAATCCATGACCATTGATATAAGGAAGCATTAATTAAGGGATAATTCTCACAAATTTGATATATCTATTTCACTTAATAATATATAACATTATTTAGTAGAAATATTCACAAAGTTACATACCTCTGATTATTTTTGTATTATAAGAATAAATTTGGGTTTTGTTTGATTTAAGGTGGTTTTATTCAATTAATAACATATTTTTTATGTTTTTAGCACAATTATTTATGTTTTCATGCTAAGTATCATCATATACCTAATAAAACTTATTTTTTTGAAACACATAAGTAGTTCAAATATATTACCTTTTAATGAGAGCCTTTAATATATGAGGCCACTTTTTGTTTATTTTATATAAAAATTTATTATTTCTACTAATTTAATTTATGTGGTATTTATTTATTTAAATGTATGTATTGATTAATTTTACTTTTTATATTTATTTTTATATCAATTGAAAATTTTCCATCACATATTGTTCAAATATATTGACATTTAATTATTAAATTCACTTCACATGAAAACCTTAAATGTAAAATCATAACGTTTTTAAGCCATTTGAGAAAATTTTGAAGGAAAAAATATTATATCCTTCTTTTCTAATGTCATAATAATATATGAAATCTATGATATAACATTTGAAATAAAAAATATGTTTCATGTAAAATATATTATCTTTTAATGGTTGAATTGTAAAAACACACTATTGGAGGTTGTCTTGAATTTTCAAAGTGGGATTTTTTGTGTGAAAATAAAAATATGTTTATTGGAAGAAAAAATCATAGTTTTTTAAAATGATATTTTTTTATTTCCATAGAAGTATATGAATAAAACTATTTATATTAAAGAAATAATTTTTACTACTATTGAAATGACATTAGTATTAATGCTACTATATGAGGGTAAGTTAATATATAATAAAATATAAGTTTATTATCTCGAAATTAATGTTATAGATATAGAATAAAATTATTTGGTAAATTTTTTTTATAAAATTCATATGAAAACCATAATTTATTTGTACAAAAAAAATTACGTTGCTTCAATTTTTTTATCTGAAATAGCTCTATATTTTTAAAAAATATCATTTCTAAATATGTATTTTACATACATGTTATTAAATAAGAAATTAATTAATTTGAGATGATAACTTTTATAATAGTAAAAAACTATGAATTTAAATATAAGGTTAAATAATTATCATTTTGGAAGAGTTAAAATATTATCTTCCAAAATGAATTCAGACTAAAAATGCATATTTATGTGTGCCTTTCCACCAAATTATTTTTTTTAAAGGGTTTTATGTAAAATTTGATATATTTGAGATTTGACTTAGAATATATTCATTTTTATTAATTATGATGATAGTGATGAAATTTGTAATGGATAACATATTTATTCATCTATAGGGAGGGTATCTTGGACTAAATGTATCTCTAATCAATGAATGAAATGACCTATTTGGCAGTTTAAATCAGGAATTTGTAGCCAATTCTATAGGGAAGTTAACTAAACAAATATTAATCTAATCATCCTAAAAAATTTATTAATAAATTTAAGCCTATTAATGTTTATAATGGTTAGATTCAATTAACTAATAAAACTAATATATTAATGATGATGGAAGATTTGGAACAAAAAATATTTGATCTAAATATTGTATAGATGTTGTTGTGGATGTGAATGTAGATAATATAAATATTGGTATATAATCAATTATGGAAGATGAGATTGCATATAATTCTTCTTCTTTTTGATCAAAATATTATAGTATAATGGGATGATGATATATCATTTTAACTGATCGGTGATTCTACCTAAGAAACTGTATATTTTTTATTTTTTCGGTAACTAATACTATAAATTTGAATGTAAATGATAAAATTCATATAAGTGGATCTATAATGGATAAAGTGGATTGTGATCCAAATATATCAAAAAATACTACTTTGTAATAGTTTTTAATGTTTTTATTATTATAGATGAATAATAAAATGTTATTAAATATTTTTATTCCATATACATGTTGAAACAATGTTTCGAACACTAATTAAATTGTTAGTAAAGATAATATTAAAAAACAAGTAGCTAAAACAAAATATGATGAAACTAGACTAAATGATATATAATGTGATGTTTTAGATAAAGATTTTTAATATCCGATTATAAATATTATGTGAAATATATTTCACGGATTCAGTATATTGAATGATAAAGTTAAATATACTTATGCATATATTCAACAAAATTAATAATGAGATGGTCATGAAATATTAGTTTGATGAGATAATTAATCTTATTAAAGTCTTAGTTGTAACGTGTTTAAACATTATAGAAAATATATATTTTTTGAATATTTCAACTAAAGTTATGTTGTAATTTTATCTTTCAGTTATTATAATTTTTTAACGAATATTTAAGATGACATGGATACAATTCTGGAAGCTATGTTTGTTAATTTTGTCTTATAATAAGTGAATAGTTTTTTTATTTTCTATAATAAATATAGATTAATTTACATGAATAACACTCAAAGGAAAAGAAATGTAAATTCATATGTGTATTAACTGATCACTTATGTTTTTAGTAAACTCTGGAAACTAGGAAGTTCACCTAAGGTTCATTAATGATAGGGTGATGTTTTCATTTTTGTATATAATTCAAGGAAGATAGAGAAGATAGGTCATTGTACCATATCCCCAATTCTATTATCATGAGTATGGTAGAGATATAATTATATAGTGGGGTCATTATGGTGGAGCATCAAGGATATTTCAATTCATTCTTGTTATTTAAATTGATGGTCTCTGTGTTATTTCTGGTGAAAAAATCTATGTTACTCTATTTTTGAGTACATGGACACAAATTATAATTAATAATCAGGTGTTTAAACTCTTATTCATGATATGGGTTTGTCTATCGAGGTGTGAGCCAAGGCGGTTCGACATCTTGAGTTGGTACCCCTCTAAGTGATAGTAGGAAACGACGTAGGGAGACAATGTGCGGGGATCTGAGTAACTGGGATACTTTTTCTAGTGTCCAGGTGGTGTGCTACCAGTGCAGGAAGAGAATGCATACAAGGAAAAATTTCCCAAGAGACCCATTCGAGTGCCAATATTACAGCAAGATGGGCCATCTTCAGTATTTCTATCATTTTTTCTCACCAGCAGCTAGTGGTTGGGGTTCTTTTATGACTCCTCCTTTAGGAGAAATTCCACCAATTTATTATCGATCTGGTAATTGGAGTTCTTCTGGTTGTTCAGGATGAGGTAAAAGTTTCATCCATGGTAGCAAGTCTGTAGGCTTTCAGTGACAACAAGGTGGATTAGCTCAGGGTAGTCAGGCTGGGTCATTGGGCTGCAGATCAGGCTTGACTTTGGTAGTGGAGCAGACCATGCAGGATCAGGATCCCAAAGCCTCTTCAGTGGGAGGTACAATCATAGTTGCCTCAATTTTATCTTATAAACATTTTGATACATGGGCTTCCCAAATTTTCATATCTTTTTTGTGGTGGAGAGCTTTGGGATCTATATCTTTATTTATTATTATGACATGATGTTGCACACTCCGTTGGGGACAAGAACGGAAAGTATACATTAGTGTAAGATTTTCCCTATTGAGGTCGGAGGATGTCACATCTTATGGGACCTCTATGAACTAGAGATGACTGGATATGATTTCATTCTCAGGATGGAGTGGTTGGTTCCCATTCAATATTTTATCGACAGATATCATCATAGGGTGAGATTTACCTCACCATATGGTGGTTTGTTCTTACATAAGGGAAAATGGGATGTTTAGGTGAGAAATGAAGAACCTAAGCATCATGGGTTTGGAGGAGTTAAAACTTATATAGATAGTCTATATCTAGATGAACAAGGGAATTTACCATTGGACTTCCCTCTAGTGGTTGATCATTTTAAGGATATATTTCTAAAGGATTTTTATGGTTTTCCTCTAGAGTGAGAGGTGGAATTTTCTATTTATATCATGCCAGGAGTGGAACTGGTGTCCATTCTTCCTTATGGGATGGCTACACTAGAGTTACAAGTTCCCAAGAAGTAGTTAGAGGAGTTTAAAGCAAAGGATTTCATCTGACATCATTCTTATCCAGGGGGCTCGCCTGTCCTATTTGTGAAAATGAGGACAGTATGCTCCAACATTGTGTGGATTATCGGAAGATGAACTAGTTGAAGATCAAGAACCAATATTCCTTATCAAATATTGATGATCTATTTGATCATCTTCAAGGAGCCTGGGTGTTCTCAAATATTGAACTAAGATCTAATTATCATTAGTTGCATGTTATACCATCATATATACCTCTTATAGACTTTTAGAGTTGGTATAGTCTATATGAGTATGTGGTTATGTCATTCGGTCTGATGAAAGCGCATGCAGTTTTCTTGGAACTGATGAAATGAATGTTCCATCCATACATGGATTCATTCGTGGTAGTCTTCATGGATGATATCATGGTTTACTATCACACTCAACATGACTATGTCACACATCTTGTGATCATTATGAGTAAATAGAGATAGCATCAGTTATATTCTAAGCTCTCAAAATGCCACTTCTCGAGGGACCATAGGTGATGATGAGAACATGTGTTTTCATGGGGTCTTGAGTGTGTCAGTAGATATACGCAAGGGTCTAATGTGGTACTTTCATTACTAAGTTTTGTAATTTCATCCTGGTGCCCCCAAGATGTACTGAGATCCACACTATCAGTATTGGTGGCCATGTTTGAAGATAGATGTTGCTGGTTTTTTCATGAGGTGTTCCTTCATTCATCAAGTGAAGGAAGAGCATCAACAACTAGAAGGGATTTTGTAGCAGTTACCCATTCTTGAGTGGAAATGGAATTATGTCCTGATCAACTTCATGAAAGGTTTACTATGGTCACCACAAGGTAATGATGCAATATGGGTTGTCATTGATAGACTCACAAAGGATGCTCACTTCTTTTCGATAAAGGAGACCTTCAGTGTTGATGAGATGGGAAGGTTGTACATCCGAGATATTGAACACCTACATGCGGTTCCATACTTCATTCTTTCAGACAGGGATGCTCGTTTTACATATCAGGTCTGGAACGGATTACAAAGGGCTTTGGGTACACATGTACTTTTGAGTATAGCTTACCATCCCTAGATTGATTGTCAGTCTGAGCATATGATTCAGGTGCTGGAGGATATTTTGAGAACATTCATCCTCTATTTTAGAGGTTCTAGGTAGAATCACATACCTCTTATAGAGTTTTCCTTCAATAATAGTTTTCAAGCAACTAGTTAGATGGCTCTTTATGTTTCTTTGCACAGTAGGCCATGCTGATCACCATTTTGTTGGCAGAGGGTAGGAGAGGCCGCTATATTAGGACCTCATCTTTTCCACAAGACTATAGAGCAGATAGAGTTGATTTGGAAGAGGATAGATACTAAAAAGTCATGACAGAAGTCTTATGCTAATCAGCAGAGATGCCCTCTGGTGTACGAGGTTGGATATTAGGTATTTCTACATGTCACACCAAGGATGGGACATAAGATTATTATGAGATAGGGAAAGATTTTTCCGAGATACATCAGGCTATTTGAGGTTTTGGAAAGGGTCGAGAGGGTTTCTTATCAGTTAGAGTTACCTCAGAGGTACTGGGATATGCTCGGCGTTTTCTACCTTTCCTAGCTATGGTGTTACTTCTCAAATCCATCTTGTATTTTTCAATCCGAGGTGGTTGAGATAGAGGTGGATGCATCGTTCGAGGAGAATCCAATCTGGGTTGTTGATTGCAGTGTGAAGGTTCCTATTGGTCGTTCTATTCCTCTGGTACATGTGATATGGTATAATGAGTGAGTATAGGATAAGACCTGGGAGAGGGAGGTCGATGTATGATCACAGTGGTCAGATCGGTTTGAGGTTTCTTCATCTATACCGCTTTTCTAGGGAAATTTGGGGACAAATTATTTTAATGGGGGATGTTTGTAAGAACCTGGATCATCTTTTTAGTTATGAATCTTGTTTTTTGGTGTTTTTCAGAAAAAGAGGTGTTTCTGGAAATTTCAGAAATACACGCCATGTACTTATAAGTACACATCATGTAATCAGTTATCGCAAGTAGCTATTTCTTGGCCCTGTAATGGCCGAACACATAGATGTGTGGGGAGAACTGGAGGTTTAATAATGCATACACCAGTTAAGATAAGTACATGTTGTGTACTTTTAAGAAAAACACCGTGTATATTATTTTTTATTTCATTAAATAGACAGGGGTCACGTCTAAATGATAGGACACCCTTCTTCCAGGAAAGACTCATCCTAGAGTGTCTGTGGATGATGATTCTTCTCTGAGCCCCCGAGTCTTCACCAGTTCTCTGAATTGACAGCTTTTTATTGCTTTGGAATCACCACAGTAAGGTCTTCCTTCTTCTAGGTCCTCATTTCTTAATACATCATCTTTGGTGAGTTTTCTTCGATTAAACCTTGTTTATGTTTTTATAGATCAATGTAATTCTATAAAGATTCATGTCCTGAGGTTCACATATATCTTTAGTAAAATACTGAGGTTGGTGGTTTGTGACTTTTTGTTTTTAGTCTTTGAGTTATATGTGAAAAATATCCCAATACCGTTATTTGAGTTAATGTGTGTTTATAGTTTTTAGCCCTATTATTTCTGTTTATGCTTTGTGTGCTGGAGTAGAGAATTTATGATTGTAAATAGGGTTATTTACCTTGATATGGATGTGTTTCCCTTATTTTCTAGATATTGACCATTTAGTCTATCATTTCCTATTAGGCTATTTTGTTTTACATGCCTAGTATTGTTCAAATTGAGAGTTTTTTTTGACATGTTGTTATATGTTGTAGACTATTTATCCAAGTAGTTCATGAGGTTTACTTTGGATTTCATATAACTTTCGTGAATGATTGATTACAAAGGGATGTGGGAACATGGTGTAGTTGACCATATGGATAATGGACACTGAGGACTTCTCCAGAGTGTCTATTTACTTTACATTGCGAGACCATTAGGGGTGGACGTAAGTACTCCCTCAGAGTGTCTTTGGTTCCTCATTATGAAACAATAGGGGGAATTGGACATTTATATCTTCCCCTTAGTTTCTATAGTTATTGATACGATACCACAGGGGGAATTAATGGTGAGTGCTTCCTCAGAGTGTCTTTTCAAAAATGAACCAGATGGGTTAGACATTGAGTACATCCTTTAGGGTTGCTTGTGTTTGATTTTTTAGAATAGAGGGGATAAGCTATGATTAGTTCCCATAGGATTACTTATGATTATTGGTTTATTAACAAATAAATGAAAATGGATATAATTGAAATGGTAGGATTGTTTAATTTTTAGTAAATCCTTGTTTATTACTTCGTTTTACATATTTTATGCCATATATATTCACGGACTATTAGGACCAGATCTTTGGATGGTTTCCTACTAGGATTCGTCTCACACCATGTTTAGTTCATTCTTTTGGTACCAAATAGATTATATTGTTGCAAGTATATATTAGATAAAGTTCCCTTCTACAACAGGCCATTGATTGTTATGGAGTTGGAGAGAATGAGACCAATCTGAGGCTTGCGATGTTGTTAGAGTTTATTTGTTTTCCATTTACTAATGTTTAGTACTATATTTCATATTTGTGACTTGTTTGGTAGTTTTCCTAAACATATGTATCATGCATCATTTATATATGTGTGCTCTAGTTGTTTATTACTTCCGTTTTTTACTTCTTTCATGTTATTACTGCTTATGCTATTATTTTATATTTATTTTCTGTTGTGTTACTCTTCCAATGAGGGGATAATTTACCCACTATCACACCCAACGTCCTCGCTACTAGGTGGAAACCTGTATAATTTGGGAAAATTTACTTGAGAACATGGGATAAATCGGGTATGGGGCACCCTTGGGTGGCTTCCGGAACTCCAACGTTATTGTTTTTATTCTTTACTAAGGGTCAATGACATCTCTGGTTGTATTTTAGGTGATATATTGTTTTTAAAAATAAATTTTACATTAAAATATTATCAACTAAGGAATTTGGAGGAGGCTATATCAAATATGAATTTCGTCTATATGATTGGAAATTATAAGTATTTTGTGATTCAATTTCATCAAATTAAAATGCCTTAAATTTTTATGGGATTGATATATTAGATATTTTATTCATTAAATTATAATATTCTAATATTTTTTATTTATTATATCATGGTGGGTTTTTGGTATTATAATAATAAGTATAAAATATAGTGATTTTAATAAGTTTTTTATAAAGGGATTGATTATATGGTATGTTATTGAAGTATTATATATAAAAATGAAGGGTTTAATTCATTCGACATGCAATTTCAGATAGTGTTGTTATAATAAATCGATAAAATAATATTGATGTTGTGGCATGGATATCTCCTTAGAATATTGTTGATTTGTTGTAGTCTCCATTGTATAGTTGGATATTATTAATGTTTTAAATCATGTTTTCTAAGACTATGACTACCTTATCATCCAAGAACCAAAAGGGTTGTTCCTTAATTTGGATGGATCAGTTCTTGGAAAATCATTATCACCTAATGGCTAGGCTGAGTAATTAACTATTTTTGTGATTGTCAAATGAGGTCGTTTCCTATGTGGAGTGGTGTGATGTTTTGAATCATGTTTACTAGAACATTTTAATATAGTTGTAATAATTTACAGTTTACGTGTCCTAATATTTATCACATCAAAATGAAAACTATGATACTCATTACCATGAATGAGTATTTTTTGTATTTTCTTTCACAGAGAAGATGTAATATCTACATACTTAGTTAATTAATGCCTCTATAAACCATAAAATATTATAGTATATATTTTATAAATGGGGATTAAATTAGTGGAAGAGAAAATCGAATGGGTTTCATCGGGAATATGATTTTGAGATCAAATATACCCCTATTAAGTGTAATGTAGATTTATATTCCATTACATATATCATTATATGCATATAGTTCTAGAGATAATTAATGGGTGCATTATTAAAAAAGAGTTGGTATATTTTTTCATGACATGGATTTTGTTTATGTCTGTTATATTCATACCCCATATATAAATAAATTATTCTTAGTTTGTTCCTGAGTCTCATTTTATAAATTTGGACATAGAGGTGTTATATTATTGGAATACATGGGGTGATTTTTCTTTTGTACTATTTGATGGTGGAGAAGAGTATGGGTTATCTAGGGGATTGTTTGTATTCAGTAGAAAAGGTGTGAGAGGGATTTTGTATCTAGGGGATTTTGTTTATGTCTGTTATATTCATACCCTACATTAATTTTTTCATCTAGAAGAGATAAATACATATCCAACATTAACGTAGTCATTATTGTTGATAGTATTAGTGTGGTATGTGAAAAAAATATGGGAATTTTTATTTAATTTAAATAGGTAATGGTTGAGAATATAGTTTTATAAATATTTTTGTAGCCTTTTGTCAACTACAAAATATTAGTGGGATGATATCAACATGTATTTCATGACTATGTTACTTTATTCATCCAATGGTGTTGATGTTATATTAATGTCCTCACATTTACAACCCATCATATTGTAGTAATTATTACTTTATATACACATATTTTATATATTAGAGATGGTGATATTTCAAGGACATGTATAAGTAATTATGTATTAACATGATTCCCTATTTATATTCAGTTTATATAGAGGGTTGAACCATGATTTTTTTCAGTCAATCTTGTATGATAATTATGTTTAATCCATAGATATATGATCATATATATGGATTGATCTAAACATAGGTTGTTTTTTTTGTATATTCATATTATGTTTTCGTGATTCATGTGATGATTTCTAATCTTTTGTAGAGTTTACATAAAATAATTGTTTCCATTTATATATTTGTGACACTATATGAGGTTTTGTGTGGTTTCCCATGATGAAAATTTTTGTACATGTTAAATATTTTAGAGGCATCAATTATTTTTCACCATTCGTAAAATAGTATGAAAAATCATTTATAGTTATTTTGGAGTGGATAAGAATGACTCAAATCTAGTAAAATTCATATGGTGATTTAATGAATAGTCTTTTATAGTCAGAAATTGGTGATTATGTGTTTTAATAGTTTTACCATGAATTTGGAAATGTAAATTTGGTACTATAAAACTTCTACAAATAGACCTACAACCATAGGGCTATAGTTTCAATCATGTTTTCCATGACCATATGTTATCCTATATCTAGGGGTGGAAATTTTTCAGGGTCATAGGTTACATATTTCCATAGGAACATGTGATCACCATGATATGTTTATTAAAGAACTTATATTTTTCACAAGAATAAGGAGGTAAGGTCATTTTATCAAGTGAAGGGGGTAAGAAAGGCCATGCATCCACTAGTATATATAACCATTGTAACAATACATAATATTTGAACCTAATATCCATTGAAATATATAATTATTGTTATAGCCTTTATAGTGGTATTCTATAGCCACTGATATAAATTCCCATGTGATATATCATTTTTACCATGACCTTATAGCCACAAGCATATATTTTCATCACCACAGGGTATAGCCTTCATACTGGGACCTAATAGGAATGTTTATATTTTATCATGGATAAATCCTTCTTATCATGGACATATAGGCATAGGAATATATTTCCATGCGTATAGCCTTCATTATGGAACCCTATATCCATGCTAATTCACTTTCATTGTTATTTCCTTAATATCATGATCCTATATTAATGATAATTTTTTAAAAACAATATATCATTCATAAAATGATTATATATCCATAATAATCTTTGGATATGGTTATTGCCTCCTTACTGAGACCCTGTATCCATAGGAATAAATTCCTATAGCACTAGAGATTCCTACCTTTGGTTACATGGGCATTATAAGTAATTTAACAATAAAGAATAAATAAATTGAAAAATTGTCATATATATATATATCATATGTAATTGGTTTCATAGTATCGTGGAAGTGTATTTTTAAATATATTCTCAAGACCATGATATGAAAATCTCATAGAAACAATATTTCACAACCTACAATCCTGTTTGTTGTGCTCATGGATATAATACACACATGAACCAAATTAATCATCCCATTGATTTCCATTAGATAATATCCCATGGAAATAGAGTCCATGTTGTCCCACATATAGTCATAAGAATATTTCTTTTCATAATAGGGTCCCTATGAGGATATGGTTCTATGTTATACCACCTATGTCTATGGGTAGTATCTAGGTCCCTTACCTAGAGAAGTAACACAAGGGGTTATTTTCATGGAATAATTGGACATGGGTTACTTGAAAGGGACTATAACCTTTATCCATGGGACTATAATTTTTTTATATCACTTATTTTTTGTGATGTATGTATGATTTTTTATAATGTTTATTGGGATTTTCATGTTGTTGTGGAGTATTGCTGAACTGGCATGTAAATTGGATCTTCCTCCTTACTAAGTGAGTGCCAATGACATTTTTTTGTTTTATAGAAAACAAATTTTGTATATTATATTTATCATTTGGAAAATTAGGTATTAAAAAGTATGATAAGAATACATAGATTATAAATTATTTAGTTGTGATTCATGATTTATAAGTTAATATTTTTCATGGGGCGTTATCTTCGGATGTATAGTAGAGTTGGGGATAGTGCCAGTGAGTAGGATTCTAAAAATGGATGATAGTTTCATGATAATTTTAAGTTCACTTTTTTATTTTTTCCATAACTTTTATTTTTATTTTATTCATGATATTTATTATAATAAAAATGTATTAGTTATTCAATATTTTTTTCCTTAATGATTATATATGATGAAAAATTTTAATGTTGAAGGTGATATGGTAATATCTATATGGTTGTCATAGTGTTTTTATATATTCTAAGAATTTTTTTATTTAATAAAATTGTGTTATGTTTTTTAATGTTTCATCATATAAAGGATCTAAACTTTATTTTTTCTTGATAATAATTCACTAAAAATTGAGTGTTTACCATAAGTTGTATGTTTAATTATGATATTAAGAGATTATTTTATTGTATTTCTAGAAATTTGATAAAAATCTTGACAATATGGGAACCATTTGTTTATAAATAGGATTCTAATGGGATTATTTTTTTATATTTACATTCTAATGTATTTTATCTCTCAATGCTTGGAATGTATTTGATGTAGAGACTTATAATTTTTTGTTTATAGGGATTCTAATAAAACACATATAGATGAGTTTAGATTGTGGATGATTAATTAATTTATTTGATGTTTAGTGGGAGCGGTGACCACTGTACTCTTTAGAAGGGGGATAAATGGATGGTGTGTTTTTTGGTTTCTTTTTATAAATGTTGTGGATTTATTTTATAGGTTAGTGATATTTGATATTTTTTTCTATTTCACTATTTTTAATAATAGAAGACACTATTTTCATATGTTAAAAGTAAATTATATTTAATAATTTTAAAAATACCATGTTTTATTTTGTTTTATTTTTTTGTTAAATTTATATTTATTGGTGTTTCAAATAATTGATTTAGTATGGGAAGTAAACATGGATCGAGGAATTTCATGAGGTTGAATTATATTGAGGATAAGATTCATTGAGTGTTTTTTTATTGAATGATAAAACCATTATGGATTGAGGATTATTTTGGAAAGATAGAGATATTTTAAATAAATAACAATGTACTTATATAATGGAGATGGTTTGGTGGAAGATTCAGTAGCCCATTATTAATTTCAATATATCGTATAGAAGATTAGATAGTCCAAATTTATCTTTAATACAATAAAATTTCATTCCATTTTGGTATTGGTATATTTGATGGTCGATTTATAGAATTGTGTAAAAAGACAGATAGTTTGGATTTTTTTTAAAATGTGAGTTATATATTTTATTATTGAATTATAATTCATATGGTGTAAATTTTGGATAGTAATCATTATTATCATTCATTTTTTTGGATAGTGAATCAGGATGAGGGTTATAAATAGTAAATATATACTTTATTAGAGAATGGATTTTTTTCCAAACTGAAAATTTGATTTTGTCATGCCTCTTTCTTGAAATGTGTGATTATATACATTGTAGTCTAGATAGGTCAAACCCTCCATCAAGTTTTAGATATTGATTATTAGATGATATGACTATACATGCTTGTTCCATTTATATAGGTTATAAACATGAATTGTGTATAAAATAAATTATTATATGTCTTATTTATGGTAAGTAGTTATGGTAGTTCTTATGATTGTGGATTTGGTAGTTTGGATGGTGGATCACTATAGGGAATTTAAATAATGTGAACTAATAAAATGTATTCCATAGGATATATATGATATATTTATTATATATGGCTTATCAAAATAGTAGAGTGGATCAGTATAGTGAATTCTGGATAATGAAATCTAGTCGGTGTGGTATTCCTTCTCAGTTTGACGAGATTCTTTATAATGGTATGATCCAAGATACTGCATTTTCACATGTTTCTCCCATGTATTTTGGTTATTAATACATGGAGGGAAGTAATTTGACATAGTGGGATATTATAAATTTATATTGGTCTCATTGGAATAGGTTGTTGATGATGTAGTGAGATGTGTACCATGATTTGATTCTGTAGAAATATCCAAAGTGGAGTGATCATTGATAGAAATTAATGTTTATATATATCCTAATTTTATATTATGTTATATTTAATATTGATATAGATTCATTAGATATGTGAATCACAACTTGAGTAAATGAATGCGATTATGAACCAAAGTCCATGTATTGTATTACCAACTAGATGGATTGTTGATTTGTTTATTCACCTCATCTAACACTTAAATTTTGATTTATTGTTATCGAGGTTGTAGATATGTTATAAAATAAATTTTAGTGGATATATTTCAGGATTTATGACAATGTGAGCGGGCTAATAGTGTAGTGGGTATGATTTATAAGGGGGTTTCATTTGATGATTTTCAAGCGTGAGTTATATTAATTTGGTATAGAAGTATGATTTATGAAGTTTGGTTTCAATGGTCAATAGAGAAAATTCATTTGTTGTGGGTTTTACCCATGAGAGGGATTTTTTTATCTCTAAACTCATGGATGCATTTTTATTATTTATTCACAAAAATACTATTAGAGTATTAAGTAAGAACCTATTGACTAAATTTACACTCACAGATGATTTTCATATCTATTTCTTATATATCTTGGGTAATTTTGGTAGTATCAGATATTTTTATCTCATATGTTGTTGGATTTATATTGTAAGAGTTTAGTTTATTAATATCACCACTGAATTATATTGGGTTTTTATGGTATTCCTTGGCTAGTTTTGTGGATGCATTAAAGTTTTGGTAGTTTTTTATAATTTCTATCATTGTATGAAATTAATTAAATGATATACATGATAATTAATTAGGTGTTTTTATTACATGAATATTTTATCGTGATGTTATGTATTTTACTTTTGAATTATCATTGTGAAATAAATCTTTCATATAATTGTGTTGTACATCCATGATATTTAGAATTTTTGCAGGCATATGAGTTGTATATTTGAGGTTTATATCTTCAATTTTTTTTTGAATTAGGGATTTCTCTTAGTTCTTTGATGTCCTGAAAGTTAGGAGATCATTTTGGAAGATTTTTTTGGATGCAGACCTAAAATGACGAATCTTGATGATAGTTTGTGGAAGTAATGATTTATACGGATATTAATGTAATGAATATTAACCAATATTTTAAATTTATGAATGATTACCATCAACAATTCAATATGAAATAATATTTTAATGATGTTTATATTGAAAATAAATATATACCCTTTGACAAAGTTTGTTTTCATGAATTTTTTGTGAGTTTGATAGGTTGATGATTAATAATTTCAAACATTTGAGATTATGAAAATGCTTCAACATGACAGTTTTATGTTAATATTATAATATTACTAAGTATTTTAAACAATATTTTGGTATTTTGTTTTGGGAATGGAATCATACAATATAGGATTTCTTCAATGGTTTTCCTCACATGTATGGTGGAATCATTTATATTGTTAATAATACAAGAATAATTTATTGTTTTTTATGAGAAGAATATATTAAATGGGACTGCCTAGGGTTTTTTATTGATACAATAATGATAATGGCGGAAATCCCTATTAATGATCTAGATAGAACATAGTGGTGATGCTAATGTAATTTCATTATGCTATTGAAAATATATATAATGTTTTGTTTAGCTTCTTTTGATGGAGATTTTAGAAAATTTGGTATTAATTTTTTCTCTGATATTTGAAATATAAATTTGTTAATTTTAATTTAAATATAGATTCCTATTATTTCATTAATTATAATACATTGGACCAACACTAATATTTAATCTTAGTGAGATGCTAACACTTTGATGTTATGTACAATGGTTATTTATGGAGGTTTTATGAATATAGAGTTATGATTTCATTATGAATAATCTGATACTATTTTGTTTTGATTCACTGAGGTCTAACACTTGTATTTATATTATTAAATAGAATTTTTTACACAATGATATCATATTTGATATGGTTAAAACATTCTTATGTTTGATTTTAGACTCTACACTGTGAGTTCCCCAAGATGTCTATTGAAATTCTTTGATGGATTGGGGTATTATGGGTTTGCGATCTATTTTGGGTTGAATATTATTTTGAGATACCTATTTTGAATTTGATTGACATTATTGTGAAATTAAATTACTTAATAAAATGAGTTATACTATTTTCTGTTGACATTTGGGACACCATTTATGAGGTAGTTCCTTGTAAGGTTTGACTTATATTACCAATGGATGGTGTTGATTTTTTGTTCGTGGTCCTATATAATAATTTTTTAGGATTTTATTATTATCTATATAAAATACCATATTTAGTACTGACTAAAACATGGGGTATCCTATTGGTAAGTTATGCTCACCCATTCATTGTAATGATGTTTCAATTCAAGATAATACCATTTACAATATCTTCAGATTATATTAATAAATTTTTAATATTCATATTGATGTTATTTTTCATGTTGGTATTACATAAAAATCCATTATATACATCCATTTAAAATGTATATACATATATAGATATTATAAATTCTATTGATTTGTTTTTTTAATGTCAAAGAGGAAAAACACATGGGTTTTCCTCTAACTGTTCCTAATCCAATCCATAATATGTAAAGATTGAATTGAATTTTAGGAGGGATAATTTCAAATTAGAACAAAAATTAACATACAAGTTGATTGAACCATCATATAAATGAACCATTATTATTCAACATAATCTTTAGGTATAAGTAATTTTATTAAAAGTGCATATTTATGTGCATGGGAGGTATTTATGTGAATGTTTTTCTAATAATTAAATTAATTTTAGCATCAGAATATACTTTTAATTAAATTTTTATCTTTGAGTTAAAATTTTATTTATTCTAATTACAATATTAATTTGATAAAAATAATTACACATTTTGAATAAGGAAACCATCATTAGCTATGTGGATAGATACTTATTTTATTTGAAAAAAAGTATGGTATAATAAAAATATTGATAAGTTGTAGAATATGGAATATCTGACATCATAATCATGTATGTATAGTACAAGAATATATTTTTATATATTTTTATCAGTATTTGATATTATATAAATCCCCAACAATTCACCAAAATTTTAAAAATTAGCTTATTTTCATAAATTCTTATTGTTTTTACGGAAAGTGAAAATTTGAGTTTAATTATATTTTAATGAAAATTAAAAAAATTGCGTTATTTTTGAAATGAAAAATCATATGTTTCACATAAAATTGTTTCCATATTTTTAAGGAAAAGTTATTTTTGAAAACAAAATATTTTTATTGGGGTTTTCATAATTTGTTAATGTAGAAAAGTTGATATTTCCTATGAGAAACTAACCTAGATACAATCTTATACTAGTACCAACATAAAAAAAACACATAACTAAAGGGTGTTAATTATCCCAATTGGATGGAGACTAGCAACCAAACATAAAAACATTAGAGGAAATGATTTCTTCCAACTAGAAGTAGACTACATAGAATATATATATATATATATAATAGAATTAAAGAGTAGAATAAAACCAAAAGAAATACATATATCATCACTAAAAGATGACAACATAAATGATACATATAAAAATAATATAATTAATATCCAATGTAGGCATCTAATAGAAAAGGAAAACTAAACCAAAAATAGATACTCCACGCGACAGTGTGGCGAAACACCCACCATCTCACCACTAACTACCCATACAAGATGATAGAAACCTCACTGCCTCAGAATGGTTCCTTGGGTTTCCCTACATCGAAAGAAATAACATAGTCTTTGAAAAACTAAAGGGGTGAAAATGGTGTGAGATAAATAGGATCAATTGGAACACACCTAGGTCTTTCTTATGAAGTTATTATATACTAATCTGAAAATTCTCAACATTAAATAAAAGAATGCATGATAATAATTTAAAATGTTTTATATCAAAATCATGGTAACTCATTTCCAATTTATCTATAGTTCCAAAATAATATTGACAATACATTTTCAATTCACATTCCACATACCAAATTAGTAAAATAATTTATCACGTATCACATGAAATCCATGTAGTACAACCCAAAAGAATAGGTAAAATCATGCCAAAGATCATTAACTGTCGGGATATATTGAACATGTGTATCTAAATACAGACAATCACATTCATCATGTATCTAGATATATGAATTGACTCATTATTGTAGAGGAACAACCCAGAAAGTGTAACTCCAAATAGTTCTAACATCTCCTTATAATAATGGGCTTATGGAGAAGAGTAACATACCACGACTGAACCCCATGACAATATCAGTGTATGATGTGTATTACCACATCATCAACCTAATTACCCATGTATTTCCATGTGATACATTTTCCAAACCATTTCATCAAATCCATTCATTGAAAAACATTTCATAAATCCATTTCAAAATGATTTTAAAATCCATTTTCGTTTACAAAAATAAGGGGAGCCCAACCTTTCATAAAAACCTGTTTCAACACACACAATTCAATCATGAAAATTATTTATAAAATTATCTATAAAATAGATTAATAATGTTCATCAAACATAGTATAGAGAAAGAACAACCAACCACAAACATGGGTCAAAAATTCCCGCAATGGGATGCACCAACATAGAATAGAATAAAGAGAAAAATAAAAGTCCCTTGAATCAATCCATACATCTCAAAAACATTTGAACACACAAAATAGTAATGGGAGATGATAAAACAACATGATCCTCCATAAACTAAAATTCCACATCACATCCAACACAAAGGTTAGAATTTAGAAGAATGCCACACAATGGGTCTAGAGAGGATCAAGATTTGTAAACATCCCATGTCCAATAGATCTAAAACCATAGCGGAATGGTACTTCAATTACCGATAGAAATGATGATGAAAAAAATATCACTTATATAGAGAGATGTAGTGTATCCAAAATGATGAATAATCTTTTAAAAACTACAAGGAATGATATTATATCCCCAAAATATCCCCAATGATCTCCTATGTTTTTATAAAAAAGCTTGCATGATTAATTAAAATAAAATAAAATGTACAGTGTGGTTAAAACCAATAATCCTGAAACATTAATGATGTGAAAACCTTTCATTATGAGAATTCCATGATTTAAAAGAAATGAAAAAAATTCAATTGCCTGATTAATTAATACTCTGATTGACCATTTCATGTTGTGAACCAATTTCACATCATGTAATCTATTCATGCAATGTACATGTTCATGGAATCATCTCGACAATAGATTCATGTTGTGTATCCCTTCCATGATGTGTAATCCTTCTGTTAGAATATTTTATAGAAACAAATACAACAATCCGCTGGGTCAACCTAAACCCCAATGGAAATCCTCTGAATCGTTTTTTACATTTATACATAAACATTATTAATTATACCAATATACATACTCGATTTTTATGCCATTTTCCACAATAAATTATATCCATCATTAAATGAACTGAAACATTCAAAAAATGAAAAAAAAAAGAGATGAGGGACGATAAAATAGCTAAAATATTGTAAAATGTTTATACACATTACCCACCATAATATATTCATACATTGGAAGTCATGTACAATAATGATGTTTTGAAATTAGTGAGGCCACTACTCAATCATCGATGAATTGTGCTCACAAGTATCTATAGAATCTGATCAGTGTATCAATAATACTTTGACCAAAATAATCTACATCCCATGTAATAAATCAATTTGAGAGTCATCAATATTCATTGATTTCTCTTCAATACAAATTTATAGTTACAACTCCACTCTTCCTAACTAAAAACCATAGATAGATCAAGATTATAATAACTTGGTTGAGATATATAGAAACATCTTCAATATCTCTCAACTAAATGTGAAATTCCAACTTCTAAAATTCCTTCAAAAGATACTTTGTGACCTCAAATAGTCTAGAATATATCATAGCTAACTTTCTCTATTTTCTATGTTAATGATGACCCAACTAAAGAGAATCCTTAATGAATATATAGTCACCAATGGAAAACTCCAATGGATGACATCTACGTTCATCATATAATTTCTTCCAACTCCATGCTGTGACCATACAATGATGTATATCTTGAATCCTTTCCAACATTTACTGAATAAAACTTAATTTTACCTAATAGGCCTTGAACATCTATTCCCAACAAAGAGGTGACATGCATGGGTGACCATAAAAACCCTGGAAGGAATCTATTTTTACATATGAATCATAACTATTGTTATAAGAAAACTCAACAATAACTAGATAGCTACCCTAGGATCTACCAAAATTAAATATTCAAGCATTGAGTATATCATCTTAGATCTTAATATCATGATCCTTCTGACAATTTTTCTATGCATGGTAATATCTACTTAACCAGATGTGAGTCCCCCTCGCCTCTTGGAGAATATTCGAGAACCATGTGGTAAACCAAGGATCCCAGTATAAAATAATGGAATATGTAACCCCATGTAATGTTACAAAATTCATTATATACAACTTTCCTAGTTCTTCATCATTAGTCATTTCCCTGATCTGAATGAAGTGAGATAAATTTTCCAACTTATCAATCACCACCCAGATATTTTTCCTACACCAGGTAGTATATTTCAATCCAATGAAAATTTACTAGACAACACATCCCTTATAAAAATATTACCTGGGATGTTGATGGAGTAAACTATAAGGTTTATATATGATCTACATTTACCAAATGGTAGGTGTAAAAGAGAGAAACAAAATAAGTAATGTCACACATCATACCCAACCACCATAATTATTTTTGAATTTCATAATACATATTAGTAGTACCCAGATGAATGTCCCGTGAAGAAATATGATAGTAAAAAAAGAAGTTTTCTTCACAAATACTTTGATGTAATGCTGATCCCCAAGATATAGAATACCATATGAAGGGGGAGCCTAATTTAAAAGAGTCTCCCCACCATGTATGGATTCTTTAATTATTTTGAAATCATCATCTTGTTGATGATTCAATATAATAGATAAAAATAGAGATGATGATAACTATTCACTAGTTGGAACCATACCTAAAATATACTTTTGATAATAAAATTGAAACTGAGTGAATATCCCCATAATGATCCACTCCCCCTTAGATTCCAAAATAGCCTATGATAGTACATTAATAATGAAATATAATTAATGACATTCTACTTACATAAGGTATATGTTATATAGATTTAAAATTTATAATCGTATTAAATCCACCACCTCTAACTAAAATTCAATTCATATTGAAAAAATATATATCTCATACTCTTATTGTCAGAAAAGACATTGAACCTATCGTAAAAAAGATATTGGTGCAAAAATAAAAGTGCATGAATGACTGTAGAAATAGCCAAATCATGGTAGGGGAAATTATTGTTATGCAGTTGAAAATGGAAATAGATGTATGCCACCAAATTAACATCTTATGTATTCAACCATCCTAGAATAGCACTACAATCATCATAGTGAATTACACAACCCTTATAATCTTAGGTTCGATTAGAATATGATATGATGTCAAAATTTGTTTTAGACGCATAAGAAAAAGTCTAAAAGATTGAATCTCAAATAAATTTCACTCATTTTTATTAAGAGTAGTCAAATGTGACATCAACATTATTAAATACATGAAAACCCTTTAGTAGTACCCAACAAGACCAAGGAAGATGTAAATATCAAATACATTTCATGGATCTTCCCATGAACATACCACCTTCACCTTCTTATGATCAACTGATAAGACATGAATTGAAATTTTTTTCCATAATATTTTAACTTAATGGATTATGAAATTTTATTTTGAAATAATTCCATACAAATTATGACACCACATTAGTTCTAGAACAAAACTAAAATGGTGCTCATTCTTATGCTTGGATCTCAGATAAAAAAATATTATCCATATACACTAACACAAAATTTTGAGATACTCATTGAATATCTTGTTTATCACATCCATAAAATATTATGGGGTGTTCTTCATACCAAATAGCATCACAAGATATTTATAATGGTCATACATTCACTTAAATTCCATATTCTGTATATCCAACTCTAAAACTATGACATAATTATATCTTAACTGAATATTAATCATTAAAAACCACATTTCCCCGTTTAACTAGTATAAAAATTCCTTCACCTAGGGAAAAGAATACATAATATTAACAATAACTTAGTATAAATTTAGATATTCCATGCATAATCAAATTAAACCATCATCTTTCTTGGAGAAGAGAAAAGGGGTTTGCTGAGGTGAAAAACTGGAGTAAAAAAATAAAATTCTCTATCAGATCTTCCACAAAAATATTGAGATCTGTCTACTCCATTGGTTCAATATGATAATGGGGTATAGAGATCAGCTCCATACCAGGCACCTGATCAATCATTAACTCTACATACCACTATACATGAAAATTATATAAATAATGTGAGAAAACATTATGAAAATCCATAACAACTAAGTGAATATTACATGCAAAAGAAATGCCATCAGGATTAACTCAAACATCATATAAAAACCCCTTAGCTCTTAGAATTACGGTCCTATAAGATTAATCTTCATATCCCAATCTCTTTGAAACACCTGATAGATCCCATCTATTAGAGGGAGGTGAAATATTGATGATAACAATCAACCAATTCATGATGAGTGATAAGTGTATCCTTCTTAGTGATTATTTTTACTAGATAAATATATAGAATAAAAAAACCTAGACCAACTATGCATAAGCTATCGATAGAGAACACGAAGTACACTAAAACACTTTCAATATCCTTTTTTAAAGTGGATTTGATAACTCTATAAAAAATTTAATGAGTTCCATTATATATTTAATTATAACTATTAGATAGAAATACATAAATAATTGTGATGATATAATGTCTAATCAAGAAAATTCTACTAAGTATTCAATAAATATTGAACCTATCACTTTCTATAGACCTATATCTACCATCAATGGAAACTAATCTACAACATGACGGTAATTTACTCCTAAGGCTTATGGATAGATCCATATAGACTATGAGGAATATGGATTCAGTATAGTAGCATTTGGAGCCTGAAATACTTGTCCATAATAAGGAGTATACAAAGCCTAACATAAATTTTGTTGATTTCCATATCACCCACAACTGTTAGACATCATCACAAGAACTGAATAAGAATAATTATTTGTGCCCAAACTTTCCACACTAATAATAAGTTAGGGAAACCTTAGTCACTCTAATTGAAGTTGTATAGGACGTGTGCTACTGAGAACCACCCTGACCACTCTTACGATGATTAGGATACTTCTTCTTCCTCCCGTGTGTGCTACTAGATCTACCACTGAGTGAAAGATGTGGGGATGAATAGACAACCTTGTATTACATATCCATCTTTTTCATCATTTCCCTTCCTACTATCCCTTCTTTTGTAGAATTATATATCATAAATACCTATGATTGGATATCTATTCAAAACCACTAAAAGTACTTCTAAGCATTTAACATATAAATCTTTACTAACACTAGTACAAAATGAACCGGATCTGTGAACAAATGGGTGTATGAAAACACTAGTTGAAATACCTACTGTTTGGAGAAAAACTCTAAAAACATTTCTATGTTTTTTGGATTTGTAGAAAACTAATGAAAGAATTGGGTCTTCAAACCCATTGAGTCCAAGCCCACATGCCAATCATCTTGTGCCATAGAATCTTACCATCACTATTTGGTACCATTGTGTCTGGATTATGTACAATTTAACTTCATAATATTAGGTGAATCCAGTAATTTTACAATCTGATCAAACATTTATAACTATTCCTCTACCTATTATGGTTAATTATTACCTTTAATGTATGGTGTATTCTCATATAAAAACTCAATATCAATCCATTTACCTATGACTACTAAATTTCACTTGAAAACTAAATTTTGGGATTTTAGTATATTTTGGTCAATAGAATGAATGGATTGAATGATTGCATCGATAAGATTCTGATCTAGAGTTAGAATCCATTTATAACAATTCACTTCACCCTCTTATAGAACCCATGGAAGATTTCTCGGAGGATTACCCCTTCACATTATAATGAATTAGATGATCCAAAAACAAGATAATCTCATTTAAAACTAGAAAACCATAAGCAAAATAATTGAGATAAATATCCTGAACTCATAACCATTGAATCACATACCAATAACCAAGAGTAACTTATGTCTTATCACAGAATGATCTTGGTATTAACTCACCTCAACTTATGGCTCATGTCCTAAAAATTCAATCTCTTATCTAACAAATTTCCCAAAATAATAACCCATGAGAACAAATTACCCTTTGATACCAAAATATGATGTACCAACCAAGATACACTATCAAAATCTTACCTCAACCAATACCTCAAACACTGGAAGGGTTTTCTCGATGCCCACAAGTTAGTGAATAACACTCAATCATCAGAAACTACTAGATGGAATGGTTTTAACAAACCTAGTATAGAAAACATGGCACATATATTTATAATTGAATGAAATAGCGGAGAAAACCCAAAAATAAATACATCCTCCAAAACTGAGTTAATAAATAATATGTGATAAAAATAAAAAGTAGATAAAAATATCTAATATACATGTCCAACATCAAAGGAAAACTAATACTAAAATAGATGTTCAATGTGATAGTGTGGGAAAAATCACACTATCTCACCACAAACTATCCATAGAAAAGATGAAAAAAACCTCGCCACATTACTATACAACCTTTCCTTTCTATGAAAATTAATTCATAGCATGGTCTATATACCACTGAAAGTGTCTGTTGGGGGTTATATAATTCAGATTAATAGGATCTCACCCAGTTCATCCATATCAAATCTCTATACAATAATCTGAAGATGCTATTGATTAAATAAAACAATGTATGATAATTATTTAAATTGTTTTCATATCAAAATCAGGGCAAACTAATTCCCCTTTTTCCATAGTTCAAAGATAATCTAGGTAAGAAGGTTTCAATGCATATCACATATATCCATGCATTCAATGCAAGTATCACATATCATATCAATTCCAATAATTAATAACTAAAGCATAGCTAAAATCAGGCAATGTATTATTATTGGTTAGTATATATATAACACCCATAACCATACATAAAAAATCAGAGACATCAAGTATCTAGATATAAAAATCAAATCAAGGTTTCATATGAACACCCCAGTAAGATAACCTCTCAATGGGTTTAACAAGTAACCAGAACAATATGACTTTTGAAAAGAGGAACACCACATGAGTGAATCCCCCAACAGAATCAGCAGACAAGGCCTATTACTATACCTTCCACCTAAGTACAGAAGGCTTCCCATGTGATACATTCTATAATCCATTTTACCTAAATAATGATTTGAAACCCATTTCAAAAATCCCATTCATTATTTTCTGAAAATACATTTTCGATTACCAAAATAAGTGGATAATTACAATTTATAAAAAACATATTTCCACACACAAAATTAAATCATGTCAATTAATTTATACAAAATTTTATAAAAAAATGAAATATAGTTCATCCCGCATAGGATAGAGACATAACCACCTAGCTAAAGCTCAGATCACACATACACACAATGGGATTAACCAACCCAAATGAATGAAAAGACAACAATGGAGGACGAATAAACATTCATTACATCTAAAAATAAATTGAACAAAAAAATGGATGGAAGAGAATAAAAAAACATGATATAAAATAAAATCTCATGCTAATCCACAACTAATATAAATGTCAGCTGCAATTGGAAGATCGTACAACAGATCCAGAAAGGATTAACAATAATCAACAACACAAGACCAATCGATCTGAAAACATAATGTAATAGTGTAGTTTTAACCAATCAAAATGAATAAGTATAAAGATAAAAAACCTCTATAGATTAAATTCAACAAAAAATATAAATCACCAAATTATATCATCCATAAGGATAGGAAATGCCTAAAATTGATATAGATATCTTCTAAGCTTGGATAGAAAATCAAGAAAGATGAATGAAAATTAAATCAGACATGTCGAGTGGTTAAAAACACTAATCCTAAAACATTCAAAATGTGAAAATATTTCATGATGAGAATACCATGATTTACATGAAATTAGGAAAAATGAATTACCTTAGATTAAAAAATAAATCTTACGAATCATTTAATAATGTGACTAGTATCACAACATGTTATATTTACATTCTCTGTAGCAGTTCACTACATTAGAATGACAATTGATTGAAATCATGAAACTAGATCACAATATGATATCCTTCAGCAGACGGATTCTACTGAAACACTTAGAGAAATCCCATAGGTCATACCAACCACAAAGGGCATCCTCTTATGCCATTTTAAAATTTATTCCTGAAGTATATTAATTATACCTATACACATCCTGGGAATTTAGGTCCTTTTACCCCACAATGGCTCTTTATCCCTAAAAATCCCATAACATACCCAAAAAATAAAAAAGGAGATGAGAGTTGAGAAATTTCCAAAAAAAAGGTAATGGGATGTTACATTACCTCTTCGGATAGGTTCTGTAAATGATAAAATTAGGATCATTTATCCAATGAAATCTAATGTCACCACCTATGAAAAAGAACAACATAAATAATCAAGGATAAACCAGGCAGCAAAAAAGGAATTTCTTCACTCATGACATAAAATAACATTATGATACAAAATTGTCTCTAGCTGTGACACAATAAATATAGATAACATTAATCTATCATAATATAGAAATAATATAAATCAAATAAATACATAATATCACCATTGAAAAAATGGATTTGGGAACCTATGATTCCACCACCCTTTATGATATAGGTATATAACCGATAGAATCTCCTACACTATTTTAATTTATATTTTTATACTGTCTTTTCATTAAGAAGCATGTAAGAATAATCAAGATAACAAGACTTAATTGGAATTAATGACCACATGAAATGAAAATCTCAATGATTTTTCTTGGAATATTGTATATTTTCTAAAAAACCCCTAAATTGACAAGTTTATGTTGATGTTTATGGTATGAATAAAATTCATATCATTTCTTACACCACATTGAAGTATCTTGGTGTAAATCAACCATTACACTAAAATTGTATAGGTTTCTAAATACGGGTGACTATATCATTAAAAACGTTATTATTAAAAATAAATTTCAAAATACCAAAACCACGCAAAAAAAATGATATTTTACATTACATAAAGTTAGTTCATGAATAATAGATGAGTAATTATGATGCCTTCAATGTTAATCATAATCTATTACTAGTGAAATTAAACCACATGGACAACATTCAAGAGCCTGAAAGGAAGTGATGACCCCTTATACATGATATAATAAAAATTTAGAAATGTCTCAATAATTAAATATAGATTGTTCTTGATCAATGATATATGATATTTGGGGATCCTTGGAGAAAATCCCATGTTAACAAAGAAATAAAATGACACTAACATGGGAGGAAGAAAAATCAGGTTCAACAATCCACATTGAAGAATCAAAATGTCTCTTAGGAATATGTGGATCGATCACTATGAAAAAAATGACCAAGATGTGATATTTTATAATCCATAAAAGATATTAAAGGGGAAAAACTATATCATATTCCCCATAAATATATTTGTCTTAAATTATAATTATTTATAGTACATTTTATATAATTTTATATTATATTTTTTACCATGCCCCGTAACAGTAAAAATGGAGAACTAACCGTAGTGATTTAATTAGAAAATAATGAACAAAATGTATTTTTTGGGTTCTTATTTTGTATTTATATTATTATATTTTATATTTATACATTAATTGCAACTATGTAATATTTTAGATAATTGGTCAAAGTTTATCAATCCTCCATTCTTATTATAAATTTATTTCACCCATTACTTCATTTTTTTAATTCATAAATTTCCTTTAAGTATGATTAATATAATGGATTTGGGTGGATCATGAAATGAGTGGTGTATGATTTTTTCCATGTGTCTTAGGTTGAAATAATTTTTACTTGGTTTCCTGAGGGATGTATAACATAATTGAGTGTGATTTTGGGTATCCAGGATCAAAGGTACCATTGGTAACTCTTTATGCAGTGGAGTTTAATGATTTAGAATGTATCAAAAATGATATATAAAACTTGTTATAGTAAAGGATTATTGTGTAATGAGACCTAAAATTTGATATAGTGAGAGAGTACATAACTAATAATAATAATTTTTTTAAGGACTATAAAGTTAAAAAATATTGGTAATCAATATTGTAAAACTTTTCAAGAATCACCTTTGGGTCAACAAACTTTATATGAAATATTTCATTATTTTTACTTTTACTTTGAATTTTTTTTTAAAAAAACAAAAAAAACATAAAAAATATTCCTTATTTTCAAATTAATAAATAATAATAAGTATAGAAATAAAATTATATTGAATTATTGCATAAAGCCTTGAGAGACAACCTACGGTTTTCGAAATAATACGTTATTTTTGGATTTAAATATTTATAATCATGATTGACCCCATCATATAAATTTTCATAATTTTTCACTATTTTCTTTGATTCCACTTTTCATCTCATTTAGTGTTCATTTTAATGCAAGATTCAGTTGTTTTTATCTTATCGCTTTTGTTTTATATTTTTCTTTATATTATTTTGTCAATTTTTTTGGTTTTCATACAATAATATTTTGATTCTAATAAAAAACATAAGCATCCAAAACTAAACCTAAATTGGGATGAAAGGAATGTTGTTATAATCTAGAAAAAAATAATATAATGGAAAAAATTCATTCCCAATGCTATTGGAAGAAGGATGAAATGTTAAAGATTACAATTAGAAGCCACAATAAAACTCATAGTAATGTTTACAATCCCATATGGAAGGGAGAGAAATATTTCACTATAAGTATCCAAATCTCCCAATGAAAATAGAATAAGACCCAAAAAAGATGATTTATTAAGTCACATTATGAAAAGGCAAGCTAATATCCATGATATTTAGTTGGATTACAAAAGAATTCAAATAATTTTTTTAAGGATTATGAAATAAATATTAATTCCATTCCCTAGTGATGATAAGATAAATACCATTATAAAAACATTTAAAGGAGTAATAAGAATAAAAATCCTTTTAAGCATGTAATTATGAAATTATGGTGGTGGAGGAAAATATACTACAATCCATTCCACTAACTATCCTTATTAAAAGTCATCTCCAAGAAGCCATGAATCCAGATTAAAATATAGAATAAAATAGAAACATGGTATATTTTATAATACTTGATACATTATATTGTTATCTTTAAAATAAAAATAATGAATCTACCATATTTTGACATTTCCAACAAAGTGCATACATTGGATGCTTTCTATGGAAAAGAAGAAGAGGAAATAGATGATATAATATGTGTGGATGAGAGTAAAGCATGAATTAATAAATCTATTATAATTATCACTGATGAAAATGGAAATTATGGAAATGTATTAAATATCCATTTATAACAAGAAAGTCGTGAATAAGTAAAATATCCACAACATAAAATTAACATGAAAACTATATAAGACTTTATATTAATAAAATAAATGAAACATGAACCTTATGTCAATAGAAATAATTTGGATTATCATTATAACAATATATTGGTCATGTACATACATTTCATTGAATAATTATACTTCTTGGGGAAGTGGATTTAGGGAATGATAGCTGATCATATATGGCTGTTTAGACAAATAAAATCTTATATTCCCTCTAATGAAAGAAATTTTACTGATATGACCTAGCTAAAAATAAATAATCCCACTCTTCGTGGGAGGAAACCTAATCATACACATCTATATTCCATTATATTTTTTAATAGTTTTATTTGATGAATAATTAATCCTTCTTTTTTAAATAAAATTAAAAATTCATCTGGATGGTAGATTATTTTCCTCAGTTTTTTATGTAATAAAATATCAATTTGAATTTGTTATCCTTCATGGTTATTTATGGCTTTACCATTTTATTTTTAACAAAATATATAATCATGTTTCAGTTACATCAAAAAAAAATTAAAAATAAGTATACGAGTAAATATATATCCTTTATTATTATTTTTTGTCTTTTTTCTATGGGGTTTGTTTTGATTTTTTATATATTTAAAAAAAATATAAATAAAATTACATTGTATCCAATATAATTTTTAGTAACTAAGTCATTTGTAATTAACTAATTAATTATAAAACTCATATTTCAAATTATTATTAATATATTTTCATTCCCTAATTTTTATTTTCATATATCATTAAAATATTTCAACAAATTATCGGAATCAAATCCAATAGTAACTATCAAATGAAAAAACTCTCCTTCCTATAAAGTTTTTTAAAGAAATGAAAAATTCATTAAAAATCCCTTATTTCTTGATAGAGACATTAGTTATGTAATGTCTTCAATAAAATTATGTGATTATTTATCAAAAAAATATATTTTATGTTTATAGTTATCTTGATCAATTCATTTTTCTCAATTAACTAATATATTTTTTGACACATCTTTACATTTTACCTTCTTTTAATACCTTATAAACCAAGTAAATCCTTTTAATTGAGATTTAATAGAATCCTAACCTTCCATGTATTACCATCTATTTTGTACATTTTTATAATTAATCTTCAATATAATTATGGTGGGACTGTTTAATGATTTATTTTTGAAATAGATAAACATGTAAATTATATTGTTTTTGGTATTATCATATTTTATAAAAGACAATTATATAACAAAATTACAGTTCAATATTATATGTATTCCTTTTATTATATTGTAAAAAATATGAATATAAATATATATATATATATTAAAGATGGGGTATAATGTAATATCCATTAAATGACTGAACTATTTTGAGTTATGAGTTGTCAAAAAAATTAAGTGAATCATATTTTGAATGGTTTATCCACTTTTTATAGAAATGAGTCTGGAAAATATACTCTAAAAATATGAATTAAAAATAATTTTTTATTATAATACATATCCTCTACATTGATTCTTTTTTATTTTCACATAATCACCCACAAAAAAATAATGATTATTTCAAAAAAACATAAATGTGAGTGGATTACTAGGAATTAAAACAAGATTATAGAATTCATATATGTAATTGAGATTGGTAGGATTAAAACGAGGGATCCAAGGTCTTAATATAAATTAATGCTTATTTTTTAGACCATTAAATACACATATCATGGTTAAGCTGCATGATATGTCAATCATTTCACCAACTACGTGCATGATAGTTGACCAAGTAGAGAGAGATACATGGTTATTCCACACAGTTCAGTAAATTATACACTAATTATTCCATAATAATAGATATCACATAGGGGATTGCATTTTGTGTCGTATGGTTTGGAAAAACCATGTGCCAACTGTTAATAGCTACTATCTCCTAAAACCCCTTACACTATTTAACATAGGTACTCTCATGGATAGGCTAAACATTATTACTTCTCAGTGACTCTCTATTTTTGAATGGTTTCCTTGAGATATTTCATGGTTTCTTTTAACCATGAACCCTCTATAACACTTCAAAATTATCCATGAACTCTCAAATATCAACTAATTTTTTACATTTTACCCATCATTTATCATTCCATCCTTATAAAATGGGATACCTTGGAATATTTAGAATATCTTAGGCCAGTTTTCTAGCATTAACTTCTCACATTCACATATCTCAGGCTAATTCTAATCATTCTAACATAAAAGACATAAAACTAGATTCTTTCCCATATAAAAAATTATATTGTCTATCCAAAATTATTACCATCATCGGAATTGTCATATCCTCAACATCAAGATAAATATGGGAAAATAGAATGACATGATCATGATAAGAGAGTTACAACATCAATTTATATACATAAATATATTATATACAGAACAAGACTATTTTGGTAGACCTAAATGATAATCCACATCACCAACTCATTCAAGTATCTCAAAACGGATAGTGTACCAAGGAGGATAAATTCCATGCATACTAAAATTATGATTTAATAACCTAGAAAAGATTCATATTAAAACATAACTATCCACCTAAAATAACCATAATCAACAATAATGATCCATATATGATATTTTGTAGAACTATTCCAACAATGATATCTTATTAATCATCTGAATCTTATAATTTTTCTCATGTAAATGTCTTGGTCATACAAGTGAAGTCTACCTAGGTTCCACCCAAAATAGAGTAGAATGAAAACAAAAATACAACAAATTCTTCAAAAGGATCCATATATATTGAGGTATGATAACTATTATTATATGAGAACTCAACTGATGGTATATTATCTTCTCATGAGCCTCCAAAATCTATTACACAATTTATAATAATGTTTTTTTTGACATTTGGATCATTCATTCAGACTAAATATTTGTTTGAGGATAACAAGTTATGCTTATGGTCAACAGGGTTTTTAAGTCATGATGTAAGGAATACAAAAAATGAAATATCAACCTGATGTCCTAATCAAAAAAAATTGAAACTATAATTCCATGATTTTTGGAAAATAATAATTTCTTTTGATAAGTATACAAAATTATTGGTTTCATGAATAGGGATGAAGTGATCCAACTGCTTGAGATGATTCATAATCAACCATATGGAATTGTGTTTTCAAACCGTTTATGGAAGGCCTATGAAACAATACGTAGTGATCTCATCCCATTTCAAAAATGGAATAAATAATGATTATAACTTACAAAATGGTCACTGGTGATCTACCCTGACATGATGAAAGGTGAGGAATCTCAATAAAACCTCAATCATGTTTCCTTTCATTCAAACCCAAAATGAACTATGCTTTCAATTCCATTTACATTTTTTTAAAAACTAGGATGAACATATCATCTCGAATCATTAAATATAAGAGGATGTTAGTTTTGGTGATTTAGTAAAAACTCCAATAGGCAAAAAAAAAATTGACATCTGTCATCCATCCATCAATGGTATCCATAACCTTATGTTTTTACCACATAGTATGACAATCAGGATCAAATTTCCAAAAATCATTAACCTGATCCACTAATTCAGGAAAAAAGTGAATCTATAAATAAAGGAACAATATCACCGTACTCAACCCAAAATAGATGTATACTTGTTATATATGACATTAGATATAATTTATCAAAATAAACCTTATCCAACTTCTAATATGGATTTATGATCAATGAATCAGCTATAGAATTCCCTTCACACATAATACAAATAAATTCAAATTCAAAAAACTAGAGGTATTATATCCATATTTATTATCATAGATTCAAATCACATTGTGAGAAAATGTTTTCAAGATCTTATAATATGTGAACACTACAGATATCTCACCAAAAAGATAATGATATCATGTTTTAATGGAATGGAATTTAGAAGCTAACAGAATATAATTTGTGGTTAATTATTCTGATGAACCTATAAATATCACGATCCCTAAGATATAACATGATCACCCTATATGATAATACTTCCCAACCCAGAACCAAATGCATCATTGAAAACAACTTTTAATTTTTCTTATTCTTGAAATGTAAGGATAGGGTTTGATTTAAGATAAACCGTAAGCTCTTGAAAATATTTATAGCACTCATTATTCAATTAGAATGGAAAAAATTATCTTTAAAATATTTAATTGGTGAGGAATATCATGAAAAAAATCAAAAAAAAATCGGTAATATCCGATAATTCATAGAAACATATATATCTTCAAATAATTATAGTGTATTTACTCAGAGGTAAAAGCTTATACCACTTCTAGAGCTACTGAGAATCTTCATTCTTACAATATGTGGCTAGGTAACCATACCTCTTATATTTATAAATCACACATTTAAATGTTTTCTTAAAGGAGATGTTCTTGCAAGATACCCAACACAATATACAATTGTTTTTCATGACCATCCTTAGTACTGAAATAAAACAGAATATTGTTGATCACTACCACTATAAAAATTCAAGATAATTTTAAAATATTTTATTCTTCAATTCCATAAACACTATTGGTTCATTCATAAGACCAAATTTCAAAATCACATATCTATAATGATAATAAAAACTCTAGAATTCAATTTTTAGAATATCCTCCTTCCAAAATAAATATTTATTATAATAAAATCATAAATCAGTCTTAGAGAACCTTTTGGATTCCCTAAATTGATCAAATATATCATTAATTCATGTAATACGAATCTTATTCTTTATAATATGTTTTTTATCTTATGATAATCTACAAAAATCCAATGAGTTATATCATCCTTCTTTACAAAATGAATAGGTGCTTCAACTAGAGACGTAATAGGTAGAATGAACTATTTTCTTTACATATCATCTTTTTTTATATTCTATTCCCTAAATATTTTTTCTTACATCCAATAATATGGAGTTTATATGGGGTAGTTCCTTGGTAGTAATCCATCAAAAATTACACTTCTCGTTTGTGTGGAAACACGGCGAATTGATTTTTGAATGCATCTAAAAATTAATCCATTATGGGTGGTACATATTTATATTTGATTGCATCAATAGATTCTTGAGTAATAGCTTCCAGATAATGTGATATAGTCCTAAATAATGATAGAAATGTTCTTTCTCAGCTTGTATTGGCATCCGAGTCACCATTAATGAGTTTCTTAATTCTATAAGATGATGTGAAACTATCATTCTATGCATAGTAGTCGATATTCATTATAGAATATGTTAACCAATCCATTCCAAAAATAAATTTATATATTTATATATCATGAATATAGAAATTCCAAACCACCTCTTCCCCGTTGATAGTTATAGAACATGCTTCGCACCTAAAGGCTCAAAAATCATGTTGGTTGAGATGAGTATAAAGTTTCTAGATAGAAAGAGTCATTTTCACGTCTAATATTATTTGATCAATAACAGAAGAATTAATAAATGAGTTGTACATACCTATATCAAAAAATTAATGTGTCAAAGTACAATTAATGAGAATAATACCTCACTCCATCAATGTACTAGACTGATCTTATGCGACCATCTCCCCAACAACCTACAATTTCTCACCTACCCTCTTGTACTTTGCTTCTATGATGCGATTTCATTTACACAGCAGTCATAATGTTCATAGAATAAACTTGGATCACATGAATCTATAGAGGATAGTTTTTTTGGTGAGTTTATCCAATCGAATCATAAGATGTATTATTAACATTAGATGTATCTTGAGCACCAGTATTAAGAGCACTACGACAATAACACTGGAGATGTACCATATGATTATTGTTATGAAAAGTCTATGGTTGTGTTATATCAGTAAAATTTATATTATAAAAGGAAAGAAACATCAAACAACTAGCATTTATATTGGGTTATGGAAGCAATTTGATTGATTATGTTATCTTTGTTTAATATGTGAAAACTCATAAAAAATAGGTATCCCTACTTTTCTTTTTCCCATCATTAGTTTCCTCACTTATTACTACCAAAAAAACATACTCACTTTAGTAGGATTTATAAAATAATACCTTTATAACAATATTTATCTATTAAATACCTATATTGAGTATTTAATATATAATATATCAATTTAAGAATGAATACTTAATCAGAATCTCATTTCAAAGATACGTTCCTTCTCGGATGCAATATAAGATTCCTCAATTGAATGGAGAAAATGGTTTATAAAAATAATTTCATATTATATCACTAATTAATTCTTCTTATTTGGCAAATGGAAATATAATGATCAAGCTATCATGAAGGTCTTATGATAGAATTATTTTTGGAATAGTTATTCAGAGTCCTCCCATGAAAGAAAATTGTCAAATATTTCATCGATAGCTAGATCCGACTATATGAATGTAATATCTTTGAGCATATATACTACTAAATATACCATTATCTCAGTTGGGGTAATATGGAAATCAAAAAAATATTTCAATATATTGGGCCACAAATCATTCTTCTCCAGTTATGAATCTCCATAAAATATTCATGGATTTAATTTCTAAAACTAAAAATAATGATTCACATTACATGGTTTATTATTTCAATTCCCTAAATTAACTGATTGAAAATCATAGATGATGTTCTATAAATTTTTTTTGTACACATGTTTCTTAGCTGTAACCGTATTTTCCATTGACTATAATTTATGATTTCTATAATGTATACTCAGTTCCATTTTATATATCCTAATAAAAAATATATCATCAATCTCTATAAACTAAAGGCTTTGATAAATAAAAACATCATAACCCAAATTCATTACATTCATGGTTTCAAAAAATTCTATTTGAACAATTTTTCATAAATCAAAAGACATAAAATAAATAATGAGGTTATACTAGAAAGACTCCCTATAAATTCATTATTTGTAAAAATCATGAGCTAAAACTGCAAGAATGACATGAAACACACCTATATGCATCTAAGAAATTTTTTCATACCTTGAACACCCTAGTAACATGAAGTTAAACATAAAATGGTTATTTAAATAATTTTATTCAACAAATTTATTTTTCTTTAATTATTATATCTTTTTTATCATCATAGAAAAAAATTACTAACTAAGACTAATACAATTTAAAACATCCAATCCCAAACAATTGAAAAGGGCTCAGTCAAAGTGCAACTACCCTTAGGTGATATCTCCCATACACTAAAGTCTGAAATTTAACACCAAGGTCTTCAAAAAGGTTAGGGGATGATTTACACCCATGAACCAACACTACCAAATGAGACAATAATAAATAAACCAAAATAATTGTATTATGCATGAGTAATAATAATATAACTCAAATGAAACCAATGGAATATAAAATCTGAGTATAACCAATAATTTGATTTTTAAAAGGAATGAAACTAAAAGATATCAAAATGTATAAATGCCAAAGTGGAATCACTCTAATGACACCATGAAAGATCTCCATTCTCTGAACACAAACTAGGGAGGAAGTGTTATGATGCAACACTAGAGAAATGTGACACATTTATTATACTTTAATCACAATATAAAATATCTACAAACATGCCAATGTTCCCATGTAGGGGTTGATTATAAGACCAATAGGTAATCCCCAAATAATTTTCAACACATAACACAAGTATGAGAACATGTTAGTATATGTATAATAAAAACAAATAGAAGAAGATAAATATTTTATCATGAATCCATAAAAAATGTTTTATGCATGAAAAACATGAATCATGGTTTTTCCCCATTTAATTACCATATAGAATATATAGTCCATGTCTACACTCACACTCACACAAAAAAAATTCCTAAAACTATTGACCACCCTATACATTCCATCAATGAGTCATCCAATCACCAAGCCACCCCCATATGAACCAATTTTATATTGGAACTTCTGATCAAATTATCTCCCATGTTTCCCATATTTATAGTTGAAATTATAACCATGATATATTCCAAATGAACATGAACACATGCCAGCATGTATGAAAAGTTTTCATATCAAATTATTTCACATAAATAATTCATTTTGAAAAATACTACATTTCGTGTATTTTATCCAATACCATATAAGAATAAATCAAAAATCAAGGATATAGGTATGAAAAACTATATAATTTTGATAAAAATATAAATGAATTTAAAACCCAAAACATTATGTTATAGATTGATTATATGAAAAAGAACCCACCTACCATGCAATGGTAAAATAAATTGATGAATGACACGTGGAACCTCTAGATCTATAGTTAAATATTTTTACTTCATTAAATACAAAACATTCTCATGAATAAAAATCGATAATTATAGTTATATCCATAAAATATTATCTATAATGTTACATGTGATAGGGGACTATAATATATATGAAGAAAAGGATAAAATAAGGATTTTTCCATTGAATACAGATCTCTAATGCACTTTAATTATTCATTAGTTTCTTCAAGATCAAATCAAATCTATGGGGTATCCTAAAAGAGGAGAGAATTTCAAAATCATGGGAATAGAGAAGAAAAATTAAGGTTATGGGGTATCAATAAAAATTAAATATTAATTTTTGGATCATTAACAACACATCACAAGGTTAGGGAACACTATATTCTAAAACATGCACCAACCATACATATTCTACTTGAAAACAATATAGAGATCCACACAGCTATTTTGTGTGGTTTGGGAAACTATGATCTACTACTATACATCACCCAAGGGATCCATGGTTGCAACACATGGGATGGAAACATTATTCCCCAAACATGTGCAGCTACTATATCCCCAAAAAACCCAACATAAGGTTTCACCTAGTAACTCACACAGTTTGTCTAAACTATGATCCAACCTATTCTTTCCAATTAACTTATGAAATTATTTTTTATCATTTCCTAGATATATTATATAATTTCTACTAACCATGTTGTTTCTGAAACTTTCACCAGGGCATGCATCTGTCTGTTGGGATGTTCTGGTTGATTACCCAAATTGCCACTTTCCAAAGGTGGGAGACGTCCATTTCATTTTCAGGGAAATTTTTTCCTTGATTGAAATGGGATGATGGGATGTCAGTCTCTCCTTCCATGGATTCAACCTATGAATTTATCTCCTAGTTTGGGTCTCCCTTATAGATTTGAGTTTTAGTTCGTGAATCTCATTCTCAGTGCCACATCTATGCAGACACCAGTTAATTATGTTGCATCTATCTTGACATTACAAGGGTTCAAGTCAGGGAAGAAAGCATCAGTCAAGGGATTAGTCATTTTGGACATCGCATGCGTGTATGGATGCTGAAACACCGGTATACCTTTATGTTTTCCTTTATGATAGGTCTTCTCAAGGGAAAAAATCCCAATGCATCCCACTTCGAGTGTGGGAAATTATATGCCATGGGAATGTCCCAAAGGATTTTATCATCTTCCCATATTTAAAATGGGGTATGTAGTGAGTTTAACGTCCAACAAATATGGATTAGACTTATTAGAACACTGAAGGGAATTTATCAGATGGGTTCATAAAAATGTCTAATGAAGAAGGATCTAAGAAAACATATTCCCCTATATAGGGAGACACCATTTTTAACCATTGGTTGGGATTGAACATTTTTTAGGCCTTATATGTATCTCATATAAGGGATAGGGTTCATAACCCATGTATTTCAAGGGGGTGAATGATGGGATTGGTGTTTACCGAATGTAAAAAAACCCGAATACATGCTAGGGGAATACACATGGCTAGCAGCCTATCGAAAAAGAGGAACTCTTGGTTGGATGGTAATAGATTGTGTGGGGATTACACATGGTTAGCTTCCTAGATGGATGTAATGATCATTTCGGGATGTGGTGGCCCTGGTAAGAACCAGGATGAATGATGGAGGGTTTAATGAAATGGATTGCGAATTAGATGGAAGAATCATGAAGACAACAGTGATTTTGGTCTTTTACCTTAGAGAGGATTCATATGTATCCTCATTGTATAGAATAAATATCCACATATTTTAGTGGGGCGAAGGGACACATGAGGAGGTGGCCTGTAATAATGGACGCTTGGATGGGACCCAAAGGAAACATAAACTCTGGGTTGGGGAATGACCTACCTGAAACAAAAAGTCTCAAGGGAGAGACCAGGATGAGACATGAGTGATAGGATTGAACCTAAGGGATGATTCATATGTATCCCCATGGAAGGGAATCAAAGTCTACCTAGTTTAGGAATGGGGGATAGAATTAGGGTGTACAAAAAAGCCAAAAACCCGAATACATGTTGGGGCTTATGCATGGTTAGCAACCCATCACAACGGGGACGCTCTTAGTTGGAGGAGTGTGAATTAAGTGTAGGGAATACATATGTAAACTACTTAGATACCAGTCTGACACCACTGAAGAGAATAATAACCATGTCAGTCCAAACAAACGGGACTTCAATGTATACCAGTGTTTGGGGATGATCTATAGGGAGGCTTCCTACAACCCCTGCCTAGGAGATAGGGATAAAGACCCACGTAGTTACGAAGAATGAAGTTTAGCATCACATGGGATGAATGTTTAATACAGTTTAACGTCATGAGGGATGAGGGTGAATAGATGTGAAGTGATCAAGATCGATGGGTGATGGTATAGACCCTCTGGGAGGATTCCTAAATATCCCTATGTTGTAGAATCAAATTCCATGTAGTTCTGGAATATGGGGAATGGGGCTTACAAATTAAGGTTTCCCATGAGGGGCCACAGTCGATGCTTACTCAAAGCCCACATTATCCATGATCATTGAGATAAAAATAGGCAACAAGGACCTAATGATCACGTCATGAAAGGAGTGTCAATGTGGAATAGATATGGGAATAGGTGTGGTTATCATCCTAGTGATATGGATATTTGGACTTACTCTATGATGGAATATCGATGGTGATAAATCCCAACGGGAGAGCGATGTGGTATCGAGAGTCCCATGTGCCCATTTCCCCTTTGGTCACTATGCTTGGAAGAGAAGAGGAGGAGAAAAGGTGATATATTCTTCAAGGAAGGCTAAGGGCTTACACCAAGATATTGTCACTTTCCCCACAGAAAGATGTCATTCCATGCAGGGATAACCTCATTTCGTGTGAGGAAGATCTCACTCTCTTGGAGACGAGTGGGCGTGGAAAATGTCCAAGGAGGGTCACCCCATGTATATTGCATGGGGTGATTCCAAATTTTAACTTCTTGTTCTGGTGATGATAGTGATGGGATGTTTAACGTCTTGCAGCTCGGATGATGTCGATATGCTCCCCATCCCAAGGAAATGCTTAACTAATGCACATTAACCCTTGGTGAAGGGAAGGTACCAGGAATTTCATGTGGATATGGGGTTGTAGAATGATCGATTGAGTATATCACGTTAGCATAGGTATGCAAAGAAGCAATAGTCGTTAGCATGCATATGAAAAGAATCATGAGGCAATGATACACAACATAAATCATCACATAAGGGACATTGTAATCACTTAATACAATCATGGAATACTTTATAAGAGAATTAGGGTTTGTGATGAAAAGGGGTTCACAAGAAGGGTCCTTTCAAAAGCTTTGGTTCTCGACAAAGTAGAGAGACTCCATGAAGGGGTATGATTTGTTAAGTTGAGTGGTGTAGCCTTGAAATGGAGTATACTTGCGTATGAATAGTTCTTCAAGAAGTGCATGTGATTTCATGAAGTAGGACTTTGTGGAGCATGGGTACCTTGCAAAGTGTAGTATTGCGAAACAATGTACTTCGTGAAGCACAATGATCCTACCTTACCATGGGTTTTACATGTGCATGGAAGGTACCTTATGAAGCATGAGTGCATTGAGAAGACCTATGTTATAATAGGTATCTCCTTCTTTTTATAAGGCCCATTGGATTCATGATGGGAATCCCTTCTTGAAGAGGGGTTGAATATGAGGGAAGGGAAATGTATTGTGGACTGCTCAAATATCTTGATGAGTTCATTTTATCAATGTTTCATAGAGAAGAGGTTGATTTACTATTTGAGAGATGAGATGGGGAAATTTCATGGTATCTATCAATTGGGTATTGGGGAATCCTGATATATATAAGAAAGAGGCGGCAAAAATCTTATAGGATGGTTCATGAAGTAATTAGAACTCAAAATTTGAGGTAGATCAATCATGTTCCTTAGACTCGAATAGCCCTATGTCAGCTGCTTCACGACGCTCTTATAATGCTATGTCCAGTGCATTGTAGTCGCGATGTTCTCTATAAACTTCTCGGAGGTGGCACAAATCAATCTCTAATGTTCATCGTAATCATAGAGTTCTTTTTCACCTACTCTACGATAGCCATAAAGGATGATTTTCCCACTGCTTTATGTAGATCGGAGAGCAGGAGGGTCTTCGCGAGGCTTCTCTATTAGGCAGGCATCCTTGAAATTTTTTGGGGGTTTTTTCCCAAAGGAGAAATTTTGTTGCCAAAAAATTCCCCCTAAGAATGGGATCCAAGGAGAAACAAGGGTTAGATTCTGAGGTTACTTCCCCAAAATCACAGTAGATCGCAAATAAAAAACAAGAAGTATGGGATCAAATTGAATGTTGAGTACACTACAGAGCGCACAATGCACTGAAAAGCTCAATGATCATCTAAAATAAATAAATAAAAATAACTACTAGTATTTCCTCATTTGATTTCAAATATTTGTACGTTCTATCTTGATTCACAATCCTCCTCAATATTAGGGTTCTTAATTTGTGAATCCAGACTCCACAGACCACACACTACATGAGGTGAGCTATACGAAAGGGCTCTAAAACTATACTATGTGACAGAGCATTATGAATGAGCTTCTCAAACAGTAATGAAACAAATCTATAAAGTCTTGAACATAAGAAATGGCCAACCATGATGTTTTATAGGAGGTACTTGTGGAATCTTCCCAAAGAGATGAAATAAAATATAACATGAATATTGGTGAATATGTGTGTAGACACATGGATCATGAATCCCAGATGGCGCCTCTGATGAAGAACAAGAAGAACTGTCCCCTATGAAAGAGACTGTTATTGTACGACATAGGTCTGAGGGATAAGGTCTTCATCCCATGAGCTGTTAGGGATGATCTGGCCTACTAGTTCAGGAGAACCATTATCCAGTATTATTAGTTTCGGGTCAGTGATTTCCATATAGGGATTGATCAATCATCTGTCACTGCCACCTTTCTATATAACCACACTCACGATATTGATGGGAAGGATCTATAGGCTGAAGTTTCACATCCTAAATATCACACTATCCTGATGGGAGCTCTACGAAATTCATCAAAGGGATTGACTGATGAGTGGGACCTGCACTGGGGTAGTAACTTCATTGATGATTGGGCCTAGGCCTACTTGGTATGCACAAACTTTGATGAGTTTGGGGAAGACCTGAGGTGAGTGGGATTGTATGAGGTGTCATGGCTTCTCAATTTCAAATCAACCAGCCTAAAAGTGTGATGCTGAATCTATTGAGAAGGTGGTCACCTTGGACCAACACCTTCCATCTTCATCATGGGGAAGTCGGCATCAGCCTCTGGGATATCCACAAGATTCTAGTATTCCTATTCTAGGGGCTATGTATGATGAATTCCTCCTATAAGAGAATGTGTGGGGAGATATAGAGTAGATTCCAAGGCTAGAAATGGAATTGATGGACCTAGTGGTGGGTGAGGAAAAGCAATCAGTAAGGTACGTGAATTTCAAGCTATAGTTCAAGTGGTTTTTTAAATTTCCTTTAGATAGGAGGCTTCTAGTGAGGCATCCCACTTTCCAAAAGGGGGCCGAGAACATTAGAACGAATCCATACTAGAGACCCATGGAGGACAAATATTAAAACACATGTGGTTTTAGCCTCAACCCTAAACATAAATTGGTGGTTAGGTTGGATGTGTTCATCTCAGTGCTCATCTGTGGATAGATGCTGCCAGTGAGAGATACGAACATGGGTGTACGACCAAGTACATTTCTCTTATCATCCATTCTATTAAATGGGAAACAAGTCAACCTCAGGATCCCAGTACTGGTGAGGTTGTACAAGATGTTGTAGAACATTAGTGATGGTATGAAACCACTATTGGTGTGTATGACATTCCATTTCTTGTATGGATGGGTGCCAGTGCACGTGAGGGATTAGGAGTATTAGAACCTAATTTCTCCTCTAGGTTCAAACATCCATTCCACATCCTTAATGAAGTGGGAAAAGTTTCATCTATGTTGATCCTAGAGATCATGTTGAAAATCATCTAGAATGTAGATGAGTTTTTCTTCCACCCATTTTCACTACCCATGAGGGTGTTCATCGATGATGGATGAGATACCAAAGAGAATCATTCAAACCATCTAGCGTTCAAGGGAGGAATTTTGGTGGCATAGGGGGACTGTGATCCCATCTACAATCCATACCCCCCGCATAGATTTTTGATGAAATATTGGGGAATTCATAGGATGAACTCGAGTGTTTATATGGGTGTGCATCTTGAGGATAATACTTTCATAATGAGGCAGATGTGGATCATGATAACTCAGAAGGAATGGATGAATCGAATTGAACTAAAATTGGTTGATTCCGCATTCAGGATGGTGAAAGAATACACCAAGAGATGGGGGGTAAGCCTACCTGGGGGAGATGTTGAAGCGGGAACCCATCTGGGCCAATAAAAGAGTGTCTCCTCCACCCATAGTCCAGGGTCGGAGAATGACCACAACACATGCTAGTGTAAACGCAACAACCAGGGTGAGGGAGGCACTATCATAAAATGCATCGAGTGGTGAGAAAGTGGCAGTAGCCAGCTTATCTGTCCCAGCTGAACAGGTTCAGGAAGAGATGAAGGTTCTTAAATGGTTTCATAGAATTCCCAATCAAGCTCATGGGAAGTGGTTGTGCTACATAGACTTTCCTATGGATGTAGTCTTTCAGAAGGCTTGGGACAATAAGGAGGTCAACCGACAACTCTTAGTCCTATCCAGATCTGGGATCATATCAACCACCATTGAATGGATATTTCATAGATTGGATGTATAGATGCGGACATTCTAGTGTCCCACAAATAAGGGGAATGATATGTTGCCGAGGAAGATGAGTACTTGCATTCTTGGAGCGCTCCACATCTAATGACAAGCCAGGTGAATGTATTGTTGGGTCAGATAGTCCTACCTAATGAATCATCTACTGAGCAGAGGTATTCCTTCCCTTTAGTCAGGGAGTCAGATAGCTCCTAGGGAGATGAGGTAGATAGGAAAAATCTTTTGGAAGGAGGTGAAATCGGGACATTAGAGTTGGGATATTCTACCATAGTTGTCGAGGTAACCTCTAGAACATTATTTTTCGCAACAATTTATTCTATTTCACCATATCTTTTCAACTAACATTTTCTATCTATAGGAGAGCCTTATAGATGAGATTCCCACCCACATGCTTGCAGATGTGGGATCAAGATCTACACCCAAGTCAATGAGGATTGTAGAGTCGAGTAGGGATATGATAACTAGGAAATAACATACATAGTTCTTAAAGTTCCCAACCATTTTTTTGGGGCCCATCCTAGGATATCATTGATGATGACCTAAAAATGGATACAATCCTTCGACCCTCATAAGCCTTTTTTTCTCACAGAATATCTGGATATTATCTATTCAACCAAATGTGGAAATTTCCATCTCTATTCATAAAAGTTCTTCAAATAGAATGAGCTATAATAGAGAGCATGACTGAGGGTCCTATAGATCCTCTCTCATGGTGGGTACCAATTATAGTAAAATCAGATGTTCGGGCCGACCAGACTATAGTAACCAATACTGTGGGTGGATCCATTGGTGGGGCGGAACCAGATCTTGTTGGTGTTGAGCTCGATTACAAAGATTATCCCCATGATGCAATTCATATTACCCATGTCGAAGTAGAACCCTAAATTCTTGATAGGACACCAGAGGAAGACCCCACTGCTGAGCATCGTGCAGTATTCCTGGAGTACAAATCCTCTAACCCAGAGGACAGAGACGAGACATATTCTAATAAAGAGGAAATTAAGGTTTTACACCTCCAATCAAGGAAACTAATAAAGAGAATCATCTATAACACTCTCTTATTAGAGTTGGTGAACTAGGTTGGGAGGCATCATACTTAGGTACGTGACTTGTGTGCCGGAGGAGTAGATGCTACAAGCCGTCACATGATCATTAGAGATTATCTTACCATGAAGATAAAAGAGAAATACATCAACCTCATTGTCCGCTAGAAACATAGGAAGGAAGTTAATATACAAAGTCTATAGTATGCAGAGTGAGATGCATGGTGTTTGGGGGAAGGGGTGATTGAGCACTTTGTTCTTATTAACACCCAAGAAGGGCTCATATCAATGATGTGATCCCTGTTGGTGGTGGCCAAGGATAAACAATAACGAACGGTCTAGGAAATGTATAATGCCCATGCTTCAAATGACCAAGCATAGTTAAAGGTTGACGAGCATCACCCTGTGGCCCAGGAGGAGAAGATGGAGCTAGATCGGTGACATAAAATTCTAGACACCACATGCCAAAGAGTGGTAGAGTTGTAAAATTATATAAAAACAACCAATCCATTGGGGATGCATTTGTCGGAACTCAAAAACACAATTTCCCTGCTTTTCCTGTTTAAATGGTGTGCCTAAAATAATTATATTTTCAATAATTATAGTATCTCAATCACATTTTTGAAACAACTAGCGATCAAATACTTAAGCTCGTGTGGGTAATACACGAAGTGTGAAATAAGTGATGACCACATAGTTGTCTGTTCCGAATTATTGAATTCCAATAGATCACCAAACGCTCAGGGTTTAGATGACCACCAAAGGTTTCATGATAGAAGAGGGTGGCCTGACTGGAGAATGATGTTCTTAGAATAGTCAAACTACTACTTTCCCAATGTGATCTAGTGCATGAGTGAGGTAACACCATGGGTGTTGGAATCAATCCAAATATATTGGAGTGAAAATTGTGACTCATGATAACTAAAATTCAAAACACTATAGGGATGGAATGAATATGATGGATAACTATTTACCATGATGGAAACATAGTATCCCTATTGTGTGATCCTAAACTTAGGAGAAAAATTAGGGCCGATTGGTGACCATGTTCGAAACATGAGACCTATCTTGATATGACATTCTTTAATCTCCACGAACAATGGACCAAGATAGTATGAAATCCATAGGATGAGAATTCATACCATTATGGGGTTCCTTTGGATGTGGAAGGTATGTGGGGCTAGGTAAAGGGACATATGAAACATAAAAATGGAGAGAGAGCATGTCCATGTGAAATTCAACACCTCAGATCCTAAATCACAATGCTTATAAACATGTTGATGGGGCCCGATATAGGTTCTGGAGCCTAGTTTAAGAGCACTAACCCAAAATTATATGTAAAGGGGGTAAGAGGGTTTCTAATGGACCTAAGTCTGGGCCATGGGAAAGATTCAAATATAGTATATTTTCTTTTGATTAGGACATCCAATAAAGGTTATCATGAGGGAGATGCATGGCACAAAAGTTTCCAACCCGACCTGAGTCAGGACCAAGGAGATCCATATGATACCACCCTCCTTCAGAAAAGTGCCTAGGACATGTGGCTAGAAGAACTAGAATGAGAGAACATGATAATTCTATGTATTTTAATCTCGTGTGGTGAGGACATGGTTTCCCAAAAAGAAAATTGTGGGCATGGTACATATTCCGAAATGAATGAGGATCTTAAGAGTCCACACCACACCCCATGTTCCATGTGGAATTATTTATTCCATATACCATAGGTGGCCTATCCTGGGGCTGGACACGAAGGAAACTGCTCAGGTGTTCCTACGTATCCCATGGAGATGGGAATCAAGCCACATGTAGTTCTGGTGGACCCATGTAGTTTAACATCATATTGTAGGATTATGAGTGAAATGGGAGACAACAAAGGGGGATTACATGGTTTGGCTATTATAGACCTGATGTGAATGACAACCAATGTAGTCCATACGCCACCATGTAATCCCTGGGGAAATCTTAGGTCGACAGACCTGAGATTGAGAAATTTGGGTGGGGCTTGAGATGAATTTTTTGGGCATTCTTACATATCCCCTAAGGATGGGAATCAAGACACACATAGTTATTAGAATGAATTTTAATGTCATGCAGGATGGAAGGCATGCGTGTTTCAACTGCAATATTACACATTCTACAAAAACCACTAAACAAGGAGAAATGATGATATTTTCCTAGTACATAGAGGCAAACATTACTGGAATTGAAATGATAGATAATAAGGACACAATAATACTAACACACCTACTTAATTTACATAGATGTTTGTTAGGGTAAACCGAGTGTGTTTGAATTCCACTTACATAATGAAGTTGAAATATGTGAATGATGTCACCTAATATCTAGATTATAATGACAGTGGCATGAGGATGGAGGATAACAATTTACCATGTTCGAAACACATCATCTGTTACACATTAGCCTACCATGGGGACATACAAATGAGGTTCAACTATTTACCATGTTCAAAGCGTGGGACCTGTTTCAAAATTTCATATGAGGTATTCTAGGTTGTTTACCCAAGATAGTAGGTGAGCCAATGTGACATGATACCATGCCATAAATGGGGTCCCTTTAGACATAGAAGATGATGGAGATCCAATTAAGTGTATGATGAATCATGGACCTGAAACGAGAGAATGTCCATATGTAATCTAACACTTAGGGATCTACGCCACAACACAATTGAGTATGCCAATGAGACATGTCAGAAAGAGGGATTCTAATACCCTTCCAAGGAAAAGGGTATGGGTGAGTAAAAATCCTAGTTTAAGGACATAAAGTGGACCATTGAAAGGGGACTTGGTTTAATGTTACGTGCGTAGGGTGTCGATGTAACCAAACCTAATGTTGATGAAGACCAAATATGCCTTCCATATTATGATACATTCTTGATGAAACCCCACAGTGAGTTTAAATTCATGATGCTTGGACTAGGCTATGTATCTAAACATCTTGTGCATGGAAGAATGATAGATTTGAAGTACATGTGTTTAAACCTAAGGACTAAATGTCCGGGCATTCATATGTATCCCAGGAGGAAGGGAATCAAGCCATAGGTAGTTATCAAGGGAAGATATTAATTTATAGTCATAGAACTCAGACCAGGATGGGAATAGACAAGGGAGACAAATGGTGTTGTTGTTGAAATAGCTGATGTGAACAAGGATAGTAGAATTCCATAATGTACCATGTTCTCCTAGGGAAAACCTTAGGTCGAGAGAAAAAAGGTGGAATTTGGGCTGGGCCAGAGATGATTTGTCGGGCGTTCCTACATATCCCATGAGGATGAGAAACAAGCCACACATAGTTCTAGAATGATTTGTGTAGTTTAATGTCATGATATTGGAATGATTGGATGTTAGTTTAATGTCTTAGAGATCAGACCATAATGGAAAGAGGAAAGGGAAACACATGGTGTGGATGTAATAAACCAGACATAAATTAGGATAGTAGAAGTCCATAACACACCATGTGCTCTTAGGGGAGATTTTAGGATGAGGTACCAAGGATGAAAGTTATGCTGGGGATGAGGCAAAGTTCATGAGTGTTCCTACATATCCCATGTGGAAGTGAATAAATACCCACATAGTTCTAAAAATATATATAGTTTAACATCATGTGGGATGAATTATAGTAAAATGAAGCTCTAATGGGAATGTGTAGGGTGTGGTAAAGAAAACCTGATGCAAATGAGGACGGCAGTCCATAGTATGCCACATGAAATCACAGGGGAAGGGGACCTCCGTCCAAGGGGCTATAAAATTTCAAAGGACCTGGGGATGAACCCAATGAATAAATTTCCTAGTGTTCCTATATATCACATAAGGATGATAATAAAGCTGTACGTATTTCTCAAAATTCACATTGTTTAACGTCATGCGATAAGGATGAGGGGGTATTAGTTGACGTTAATAGATCCAGGATCGAAAGAAGCGAGATTCCTCCAAGGGAGCGTAAACCTTGACCAAGTCCCTATGCTCACGTGATCTATTCTCAACATGGGAAACAAGGGCGAAGTGGGATTTCATGGCATATGGAATGCTTGGTAATGGGAAATGGTACAGAGTCAAGGATGACACAACAAAGTCTAATCTTAACAAATAAATGTGAATGGTGGGATAACACCAAGGGTATCAGAATTTCATTTGAACAAGATGTTGTAGAAATGGATATGAATCATGAGACCAATATTTAGGGTTCAATGGGGGTGACACACTGATGGACGATAACTGTTGACCATGTTTGAAATCACAATATCCATATCTTGTGGCTTGAAATGTGAACAACCAATTGAGTGTTGACTAATGACCATATTCAGAATGTGGGACTTATGTCAAATTGTGGTTCAAAATACTCGAGGGTGTTCCCTTTGATAGTTGGATAGCATTGAGTTTTAACATCAATGCCCTTAAGGGGTATTTTTGGATTTGAAATATGATGGAAACCAAAATAAATGCAATAATGAAGAATGGAAATATATGAAAACATGTCCATTTTGAATCCAATATCCTAACATCTAAACCAAAGTGCATCTGGGCACACTGGGGAGGTATCAAAATGGGTCTAGGGGGCTAATTAGGAGAAGAAAACTTGATAAGATGAGTGGAGGAAAGGGGGATGCAGATCTCTCTATAGAGAGGTATTTGGCATGTTGGTTGAGAACTCGACATCAATGAGGAAATATTCCCACACCACACCACATACCCCCCAGGGAACTTAGGCCAAGGGGCCAAATGGAAAAGAAGGATTCTAAAAAATGGGACAGCACACAAAGACAAAACATCCAAGAATTCTGATGTATCCCATGAGGATGGGAATCAATCGATACATAGATATGAATATGTCATGTTGTTTAACATCATGAAACACAGACATTTATTAGATCATAGTTTATGGTCATAGATATCAAACCGTAGATGCCTGGTTTAAAATCTTGTGTTTGAGATTGAAGGGAATAAAAGGTGAATCACCACGCCTGTCATCTGTGAGACCATGGGATGACAATAATGATTAAGAATAACTACGGACCATGTATGTAATAGATTATCCATATCGTGTGACCTAGAATGGAAACAAACAATTGAACATCAACTGTTGACAATCTTTGCAGTGAAAGACTTGTTTCAAATTATCATTCAAGATTTACCATGATGTTGGCCCCAACTGTTAGGTGAGCCAATGTGATGTGAGACCAGGTCATTAAAGGGGGTCCTTTCAGATGTGAAATTTTATGGTGAACCAAATGAAGGGACACCTAAAGCGTGGTGGTACCCGGCCAGATTAACATCTTGCGGTAAGGAAAAGGGATTAAAGGAAGTGTGTCTCAACGGGATGTGTGAGGAATGGAAAAAATATCATCACATGAACAAGGACATAGAGTCCATACCACACTAAATAATCCTAAGTGTGGAATTATGCCAGGTGGCTGGAAATTCTGAGGGACCTAAGGCTGGGCCATGGGTGAAAAGTCCTGGCATTTTTACGTATCCCATGAGGATGGTAATGAAGTTGTACATAATTATGAAATTACGTTTAAATTAACGTCATATGATAAGGATGTGGGAGATCTTAGTTTATGGTTATAGAGCTCATACCATATTTCATTTAATCATCGTGTGGGATGAGGGTGCAAGATTAACATCCACTAGGATGAGTGTAGGTATTTTAACAAATTGAAGGATGGTAATAATGTTTAACTTCATGTGGGATGACTGATGGGTAGCTTTACATCCTTCATCCTAGAAGGAACATGATGTTTAATTTTGTTTGGTAAATATGGAATAGATTAAAGTCTTGTGGGACAGTTTAGAGAAATAATTCTTGAAGAATTTATCATTGTTGGGGGGAGTAATATGCTCACCATCCATAGTGACTAGAGAGTATGCACCATTGGGGTTAACATTGTGAACGAGATAAGCCCTCTCCCATTTGGGATCTATCTTTGGAATCTTCCTTCCAGGTATAATTGGCGTTCTCAGGACAATAACATATCACCTTGTAAGAAAGAGTGGAATCAAACATCCTTATTGAGGGCTCTGGATACCTAGTTCTGATTCCTATCCATATTGTACAGGGCACAAATACAATTCTCTTCAAGCACTTCTAGTTCATCCAGACTAGTTTTAGTTACTTTGTCAAGTGCTTATTGAACATAGATGGTTGTGCATAATGAAACAAAAAAAGAATCTAGATGGGTAGGACTACCTATATTTCATACACTAGGGAATATGTTGTCACCTGAGTGGAATTATGAGTCATCATCTGGTAATACCAAAGTTAATTAGAGTGTTTTTGTAGAAAATATTCTTGTTCTGACCAAAAATAATCTACAGAATGTTAGAGAGGGATATTTTTAACACCTCAATCTACCCAATTTCTTATGCATGATAGGAAGAGGTGTGACTAGAACAAATGTTGTACATGGCACAAAATTTCTTCAGCATATCTTCTTGGATGTTGGGTCATTATCAGTAAAAATGATGTGAGGTAATAAGAATCAATTAATGATATTGGTGCTCATGAAGTCAAAGATATAATGGGCCTTTACTTCTTTGAGTGGAATTTTTCTGCCCACTTGGAAAAGAAATCTGTAGTAGTCAGAATGAACCTTCACTGGTGAGATTATTCTAGTGGATATAGTTTCATGACATCAAGTCCCTATACCACAATGGGAAAAGATTACATGAAGTATGGAGATGTTCTAGTGGCCAATGAAAAAAATTAGAATGGATATGACATGCAGGGAACCTCATGGAAAACATGATATAACCATGTATCATGGTGGGCCAAAAGTAAACCCATCATCATATTTGATGAGAATGTTTCGATGTCGCTTGATGAGATCGACATGAAGCAACATTAAATTACTACATGACTTAAGAAATATCACCTCCCTGAATGCAATGGAGGATAATCTCATCGAACCCATGTCTGTAGAGGATATGCTGAAGACTAGGACTACTCTGGGGGGTGAAATGCACTGAGCGCTGACAGATTCTCTCACAATTGTCTCAATATACTGGTAGATTATCGTGCTAGATATACACAATAAAAGGGGTCCTCTAGTTAGGAGTCACTTCCAATACTGTAGATGCGGGGGCTTGAGGTCCTGATGTAGAGGCATCAATGGTAAGGTGGCTTACATATGGGATATCATCATCTTACAGAATGATAGGAGTGATAAATCATTTATGCGCCACAAGGATAATCAAATCACTACGGTTAGGATCTATAAGTGACGAGCCTAGGCTATCCAAGTCATCAGCTCAGTCACTCTACGATCAAGGAACATGATTAAATTATGGATAGGAAGGGAACAAGGCCATCATATGGTGACAATGCTCAAAAAGTGGTATGAACTGCGGCTTCCAGACAATTTAGTCACCATTGATCTTCTTTATGACTAGTTCGGAGTCCCCATTCACATTAAAGTGGGGAATTTCAATCTCAAGGGCTACCTTAAGACTAGTGATGAGAGCCTTGTAATCTTCCTCATTGTTGGTATAGCCTTCTGAAAACATGAATGAATATGGCTGGACTACTAGTGTAGGAGTGATGGAGAAGATACCCAGGCCCACTCTATTGAGTATGGTATCATTGAGTATTCTGCCAATAGGTCTTTGAGAAGTACCATCAATGTTTATTTTACGTCACTAAATTTATTTATCCACATAGAGGATGACTTCATTTGGAATGTCAACGTCTAGAGCATGGTCCATGAGAGCTGGATTGGTGGAACGATTTTCTAAAAATTCCTTCCCCTAGATAGCCTTATGGGGGACAAAATTGTTAAAGGATGACTACCCACAAAGCTAGATCGCATGTCGACATGGGGTAGTTCAGAATATACTTCAATGAATCCACTAAAGATAGTAGTTTTATCTTATAGTGTTGTAAGTTATGTATCAATTTCAAAAATGAAAGTAACATTGTGAGGCAACTCTTCTTGACCTAAGAGTATCTAGTATCTGTATCGAGGAGCATGCGGCTGAGAAAGTATAAACTGTACTTTTTTCCCTCATTGTTCTTTTGGGTGAGAAGGGCACGGGGGGACCGTTCAAGAGCGGTGACATAATGGACTAGTGGATTTCTAGAAATAGGTGGAATCATAACCAGAGGTTGTAGTAGTTACTACTTGATTTCTTCAAAATAAGTCTGACACACATTATCCAACTGATAATCGGCCCATTTATTCCAGATCTAGGAAATGGTATTAGACTTACCATCAATGAAGGTGAGATATTCGAACCCATCAATGGCATCAATCAACAATTTTGTTATAGGAATGGGAAAGTCATCCTTCGAACATTGACGGTTGAGATCTGGGATGTCGTTTTAGACTCTGATCTGTCTGTTCTTCCTCCTGACGAGCATAATGTTAGCTTAAGATATGGGTTACTGGAAATCCATGATGAAGTTGGATTTTATGATCTTATCAACCTCATCCGTGAGCATGGAACTATGACAAGGATGCATCATTTAGGGAGGCTGTTTGAACCTGCGATGATTTTCCAGGAGACTGAGACGTTTGATGGAAACATAAAGATATAGCCCTAGAACTTCATCATAACTATAGGAAAATTAATCACATTACTGACATTAGAAATCCTCATATCATTGTCTCTCTTCTACAGGAATAGCGGCACTGATCAGTGTTGGTTTCAGATCTGTCATGGTACCGAGGTTCACCTATACCAATTCATCGACTATGGTGGAGACTCCCTCTTCGAATGTGTGAGCAGCATCATCCAAATAATATTCAATGTTGATATAAATTGGATCATTGAAAATAAATAATTCCTCAAATTCGATTGATCCTGATGGGATATTGGCACCATCTTGGGTAGTTGCGGAGTACTCATCAGAGGGCTCCTACATTACTGAAACCATGGTGACAAATGATTTGGACCTGATCACATCTATCATACGACCCAATGATCCATGTTTGTTGATATAAAATAAACATTATCACATCATATGAAGTTAGTTTATCTAATCTTAGAAGAATAAGAAAGTTTGATGGATTTTCATTTCCATATGGGGACATCCTAATACCTTATAGGAGTAGAGGGCTTCGGGATCACTTGAGCCTGATTTGTGTAAGAATATTAGTTGATCTTCCAATGATCCTATAATGTTGGAATGTTCATTCCCAATGTACCAATGAAAATGAAGCATTATTCCATGTCTGGGGTTGTGGCCTCTAATCAGTGAATCAAGAAAATGTAGGCACTATCCAGGCCTGTCCATGGGACGGTCACAACCATGCCATTTTGAACCTCATTAGCCTATTTCATATTTTCCTTGCTCTTGTAATAGTCAGAATTAAGGTAGTGTTATTAATAAGAAGAAAAGGCAGATGGATCACCATGGATTATTCCTACTCAACCATTAATGGAGTACTTAAGGAATTGGTGATATGAAGATGGGATGACTAAGTGCAGGTTGAGCCTTGGCCATCCAATCACTGCATTGTAAACGGTTTCCTGCGAGACAACCATGAACTCAATTCTAGAATCTATGCCACCAAACTGGGTCTTCATGAGATTTTTTCCAACTATTTTCTGCTCTGTCTTATTATAACCTGGAATTTTCAGGTCATAGGGACCCAAATCTACCTCAGACAATCACATTTTCTAGAGTGTCTGGCTCAAGATAAGATGGATCCCATATCTCGTGTCTATATGATAGTGACATAACTCCACGTCGTTGAAATGGCCAGTCATGTATAGTAGAAAAATGTGACCCTATATAGGAAAACATTCATCTTCTACATAGAAATAGATAATGGCCCTATATTTTTTATGCTAAATTGTCTCATCATGGAAGGATTATGTGGCTTCTAACTCTATCTCAAATTGGAGGGGGATTTTCAAAGAATCTGCAAGGGCTTCGCACATATCCACTGATAAGAGGAGATTCTTGAGGATAGACTGTTTTGCAAGAATGTTGGAAAGATAACTTGGGATATCATACATCTATGGAAGGTGTACAGTTCTGTTGACATGAGGTCGATCTGTGGCAGGAGGATTGACAGGTACTGCTGGTTGAACTAGCAGCTGATTGGTACTAAGAATGTATCATTCCTCATAGTATGAGATTTTTATAGTGACTATCAGCTGAGGGCTAGATGAATGAGGTCAATTCATGAAAAGATGTGGAGGGCCATAACACAGTCATAGTGGCTCTACCTGATCAAGTAGAACAAAAATCTATGAAGGTAGATTTGGTGAGATGAGATGAGAAGGTTGTTTGTGCTGGTCTCTACACTAGGCCTATTGTTGGGTCTCTGTAACATACAAAGATTGGCTGGAAGCACTGACCAATGCATTATGGTGACTCACATATCCACATATTTGTAGATGCTTGCATAGGTTGGTGACTTTGGGAGGATCCATCTGGCACTCTTCGTCATTAGGAACCATGTAGGTATTTACCATCTCCATGATGTTAATCGAAGAATACGATTGATCACCACTGGAATAATCCTCCATCGCTAGGCAGATTCTGGGGGCAATTTCCATCTCCGGGGGAATGAAATCACTCAGAGTATGAAAAGAAAATGACATCAGTGAGGGACTTTTCTCTCCCTTTCATTGTTGATGTTTTCCCTTCTGGGAAGATGAAGGTTGAGATATTGATGAAGAAGTAGCAGCACCAGGTAACATGGTAACTTATAAAGGATCAAGATGATTCAAACATGCATGCATAAAACCATGGGCATAAGAAACTACCTTGTGAGCCATCCAGTGGTCATATTTTTTAGAACCACAATTAGAAAGCCACTTCCATTCCCCATTGTTATCATTGTCGGACATTAAAAAAAACATTCCACCTACGTTGGGGATGGACCTAACCTGACTATGTTATTCTTGACTTGATCTTAGAGGAAGTATTTAAACACGTAGTGTAGCTTGAGGGTGTTCCCAAGGATCCAGTGATAGGGGAAGTAATTGGGATGATCAATGAGATCTTCCTCTTCGGGCCTCCTGCCTTCCGGCAAATAATTGGTTTCCCTGGTCCAAGGCTATTCGGGAATAACTAGGGACTCTAGCCTCATTAAATTAGTAAGTCTGTTTTCTTATATCTGTTAAGGGATACCTAGGATCCTGGACCTCACAAGGGTTGGGAGGAGCCTGTCGAGGAGGTCGAACATGATTATCTTACATTGGTGGTGGCGGTGTGTTACACGAGGATGACAACCGATTCATGGGGGTGTTGTTGGGCCAGAGGCAGCACCTGAGGTAGATGTCTTTGGCGAGGCTATAGAGGTATTTCCTTAAGTATTAACTCTATCTTCCTAGTGGCCTCTATTTGTGCTTACACAAAAGGCTCTACCTTAGAATCTATTTTGGCGGGAACTATCGGAGGTAATGGATGTGCCTGCATGGATTTCTGTAAGGATTCTTCTAGATGATGGGATTTGTTAGAGAAATCTTGAAATCCCCTCGGGTAGTTATGAGTGAATAATGATCTTCCCAATTCAGTTTTGACATTCACCACAAACAATTTTAGAAGCTGTTCTTGAGTCAGTGGCATATCATGGGTGTAATTGAGGATTTTCCACCTGGAAATGATGTATGCAATTCACTCGTCAGGCCTCTGCTTGAAATTGAAGTGGTCAATAATACTCATCATCATGGTGGTGGAGATGAACTAGTAAATTAACATCCCACGAAGGTCCTCCCAACCAGTTATTGACACGATGGGTAACTATTTGTACTAGACAAATGGGGACCCTTCCAATATCTGTACGAAACACCAGACTTTGGAAAACACCTATTTTTCCAGAGTTCCCAGCATAGGTCCACAACTTGAGATGATGTGATCTAGATGATTTAGCAGATCTCACATCCCATTAATGGGATAGAAGGTAGGATATCCCAATCATGATGGTGCTGGTATATCATCCACCCATGGTGGATATGTCTTTCCATCAGGTGGGATTTCCACTTGTTGGGTTTCCAAATCCTTAAAGTGAGCAATGAGATTGGCCATCAGATCATCTTGGTAGGGATTTCTATATTGGTGAGGATCTTTTACCATCAGTGTGTTGGTAGTTTTTTCCACATGGTATGAAGTCCCAACATCTTATAGAGCTACTGGTGGGATGACACGTGGGACTACCGGGGGAACGGACTTTGGAGCAGCTGTAAGAACTTGAGTTGGGTCTTGAAGAGGATTTTCATGAATCTTAGGTAGATTTGGTGATGCATATAATTCCCTATTTCGAGAAACACCAGATTCTATGTTGTCCATATTGGTAGGATGGTCTAGCTGACTTTGAAGCAACTTGCCTCGGGGAGGCTCTACTTTCCCATGTTCCCCTAGTTGAGGATTATCTTGATCTTTTCTCTGTTCCATTACACATTTGGCGAGAAGTTCATCAATAATCATTTTATGTTTTTTGAGATATTGATGCAACACAACCTTTTGGAGTCATCTTCCATCTTTTTTACTGATCCCGAGGGGTCAGAGGGTTTGATAGACCCTATATGCTCATTACCATTATTGGGGTTCTGAGCGAAGGATAATGACTGAAAATGTGTGGGAAGGCCCAATAAATAATTTTTTGGGCAATTAACCCTTCCCAAATGATCTAATAGGTGTTGCACCACCCCGAGGGGTAAGTTCTCTTCAATGAGTCCTATCTAATTTTCCTCCTCCAATGGGTCAGCCATGTTAACTATGGTTGTGCCTGGAGGCATATCCTCAATATCACATGTAAAGTCAGGATGGTACAGAATAAGACTAAAATGAAGAGAAACATACTGCCACAAACAATGGATCTAAATGTGGGGGGAATCCTTCGGAATAATTCAGTACTGTACTGAAAATATCTGGACATATCATTTCTAGAGGGTCCAAAAATGACTTGGCGACTCAGAGCACTGATCCGTGGGGAGTGTAGCAAGTTCGACCATGTGGAATTTCTGGATGATTTCATCAAATTACTCCTGTAACCTGGGGTAAGACACCCATCAATGACAGATATGGATGTGTGTTTTCTAGAGGGTTTGGTGGAAGCATACGACCTCCTCCTGGGTAAGTGATTCTGGAGTACTGATCTTCTTGGTTTCAACTGGCCAGAACATATCTAGGAACTGGTCCACTGCATGGATACCCTTCAAGATTCTCTGCTCAGACTCGAGATCTAGACCTTTGTTTCCCCACTCATCAACTGGGGGATGTTGAGGGACTGGTAACAGAACTGAAGTGGACCATTGCAGTGGTAGACTGGCTGGTGGAGAATACAATTTTTGAAATGATAATCTACCTCATCATTGGTTTCCATCCAAAGAATTAAAAGATTTTTCCACCACATCCAAGTAATATGGACAAAAGAACACAACACCCCACGGAGGGGAATTAGTTAATGATTGTGGTTCATGTAGTTCCTCATCCTCTATTGGTCCCCAGAACAACTCTTCATGATCTCTTGTTGAGTTAGGGAATGATGCAGTTGAAGATTGGGAGGATTTCATGTCCATGAACTAGAAAGATTCCAAATATTCCTCCTCTTAGATATATCTTTGGAGAGATGCATGGATCAATTGGACTTCACTTTTCAAAAGAATAAGTATTATACAACTTGTTCCTACCCCAGCCCTAAAATAGAAGATCAGGGTGAGGGTTCCATCACTGAATTGCACTCCACCTAAAAATCTGAAAAGAATATGTGTTTAATAACAATATGTAACATCATCAGATTATTCTTTTGATGGTGGCAACCCACCCTCCTTCCCAGGGATGGTTATTCAAGAGATGTAATATTTATAACATGGGTGGATCCTACATGATGATTGTTGTTAGAGTTGGGAGGACCTCTTCTTACGCTTGATGGGATATGAAGAGGGCCATCATATCTGTTACTGCTGATGTGGGGAGGAAATCCACCTTGATGAGTGAGGGTGTGAGGGACATCTAGTAAAATGTTGAAGGGAACACGGGGAGGACCTCCATGTTTTATAGTTCTCTAGCGGGGAGGGCCTCCACTAGAACTGTTAATTATATTTGGTGGACCTTCATAGTGCACTTCTATGATGTGGGGAGAACCTTATCTCCATGTGGCCTTTACAGAATTGTTGTGAAGACGGACTTCATACTAATTATACTGGACATGAGAATGACCTCCGTTTTCGATGTTGATAAAGTGGGGGGGACCTTCACTTTGGTGATTGCTGGCATGAGGTGGACACTATTCGGAATCGATTAGCACATGGGGTGGGGGGGCTCCATGTAGTTGAGTGACTACACAGGGAAGAACCATGCATTGAAAACCAACTATTTTATGTAAATTTTCAATCTTAAGGCCAATAACACAACGAGTATCTTCATGTGAATTTAGATGAAGTTGGGAGGGCCTCCACCACAGTTGATGATGGTGGCATGGGGAGGACATTCATACATAATGATAGAGTGTGGAGGAACCCCACTATGTATGATACTGGTATGTGGAGGATATCCATACTGGACGAAATCAACATGGATCGGCCCATGGTGGTTGCTTATTTCCACAATAACTAGGAGATCTAGTTAAAAATGCTCAAAGGGTGACAGATGCTTCACCTTCGGCCGAGCTTAGAATTTTCCCTACCCTGTAACCATGGGGTTTCCCAAAAGAATGATTATAGTGGACTAATTTCTTGTGAAGGGGATGGATCGATCGATTAAAGCTGAGGAAGGTTGTTCACCCTATTAGGCATACTACTCAGCCTACACCTGACGTTGATGCGGGGTCAGCTGAACTAGAGACGGCTGTGTAAGGAAATGGACCTCCTATTATTTAGTCTACAGAAATGGGTGGCGATGCTGACACAGCTGGGTGGGAGCCATCCTTGGAGGCTCCCTAGTTGAAGACCTGGCCAGGTAGACCTGGGTATCCCTTACTTCGTCAGTGTAAGGGAGTGAGTCATGTGAGTGCTCCAGTGATAGTCTCCCAACCCTGTTGAAGGATGGAGTGGACAGAAGTGAGACCCTGTGTGGTGGTTGGGGGTGGTGGTGCTGATGGGGAAAAGAGGCATCCATATCTTGGTGGGCCATGTCCTTCATCGGGATGACCCCTTTCTACCCATATAGTCAAATAAGAGTATCAATAACACTCTAAATAAATTCATAGGCTGAGAGGGGGAGTGCATGCCCAGTATCTACATGCATGGGATCCATTGTAAGGGAGATGAAGTTGTGGGGAATTGTAGTGTTTGTACTCCCCCTCCCCTGGTGTTTGCATTATGTAGATGATCAGTTTTCTATAGATTGTGTGTGGGTCCTAACAGAAGGAGATTTCAACCATAAGTTCAAAAAATATGAAATCATTTCCCAGTTTCCCAACACTGTTCAATCTTCCATGGATGGATAGAAAGATCCACGCTGACAACACCGCGGACTGGGATTCCCAATCATCAACTACCCCAACTTTGGTGTGTTTTATGCCATACCCACTATTTTATGGGCGAGACCTGGCCCCATATAGCTAGATCCAGTGGAACTCTTATCTATTGATGTCTCAAATTCCACTAATCTCTATATTGAGGAGAAGATTCACATCAGGTTCACTATTTCAATTTTAGAAACATTCACTGGGGTCTACATCCATCTATGGGGAAACACTGGCTGTGGCCCTGCATTCGCACTTTCCAAAGGTGTAGGACATCCATCACTTATTCAGGAAATTTTTTCCTTGATCAAAATGGGATGATGGGATTTCAATATCTCTTTCCATGGATTCCTCCTCAGAATTCATCAGCTAGTCCTGGACTCCCTTATAGATTTGAGTCATGGTTCGTGAATATGATTCCCAATGCCACATCTTTTGAGAAACAACTTACTTATGCTACTTCTGTATAGAAATTCTAAGGGGTCAAGAGAGGTAAGTGTAACACCCCAATCTTCCATGGTATGTTTCCCTTTGAGTAATGTAATAGCTTGCAGTGTACGCAACTTCGAGATTCTAACACACCGTGACCAATCAAAGTAGCCATTATGAATATTAATACCCACTTTTTGAAATATTATAAATTTTATCTCTCAAAATGAACATCATTTTTTGGATTCGCAATATCGAAATTAGTCTAGGGTTAAATTTTGGTGCTTTTCGGATAACTTTTATATTTTGATGAATAGTCAAAATTACTAAATTTTAATTTAAAAAATCTTTTTAATCAAAATAATTACTAGTGATAAATTATGAATTTGAGTGGATTTAAAGTATATTTATAATATATTTTTACCATTTAATATAATTTTTTTCATTGGACAAAATTTCACATTTAAACCGGACATAAATAAGTGTCAATCTTTTGATAGTTATTATCTCTTAAAAACACGCTTTTTGTTTTAACAACGAGAATTAATTTTAAATTAATTTATGCCACTTCTATGTTTTGAATTTAGAAAAATGGATTCCATATTTAGAATAAGGAGGTTCAAATTGTGTAAATTGGTAAATTTAATTTTTATACATTTTGAATAATTATTTCGGTAAATATTTTATTTACCATGGTTAAATGGTAAATCCGGTAAATAAGGGTACAAAATAATATTATAATAATAATAAATTACCCTAAAATGGGTCCTAACCTTATTGGTTGATACATGTACGACCATGGGAATCTTTGGGTCTATTTTGGGACCCCATGGAGCCACTTGTAGGTGATAAGGACACTTTATATGAATTAAGTTAAAGTAAATACAAAAATGACATAAGCATATATAGTTTAAAATAATAATTTTTACATAGGGTTATATGTGTTATATTTTCAACTATAAATATTCATTAGAAAGATAAAACGATTTCCTACATAATGGTATTTTATTTATAATTTTTAAATATTTAGTAGTTAAATATATTTGTGACACAATAATGATGAATTATTTTCCTAATTAATGAAAGAATCAAATAATTGGTAATATAAATGTTAAAATAAATATAATTTAAAAGTTTTGATGACATCAATGAATTTTATTTTTTAACATGACATGTTAGTATTTTTTAAAATAAGTTTGTTTGATTTAATAAAGTTTTTAAGACTATAGAAAATATCAATTATTAAATATTGTCAAAATTGACATAAATGAGATTTTAAAACAAGTATTATATTATTAATTGATATTCTATTCATATAAATATAAGGTTTGGAAAAAAGACTTATATAATAATAGTTGTATCATTAATGGACCACTTGGGGGTCCCTTGGATCTATATAGTATGTTTATTTACTATATAATATAAAAATACAAAGTGACATGGTAAATGTCAAACTAATTAACTAAGAGTTAAAACTAAAAGATAAGGGTAATATAATGACCCAAACCTGTCTAAAATATATTGGTTGAAATTATTGCAACTCATCCCTACCTTATACTTTGAATAATCCACTTTGGAGCCATTATAAACCGAATATTAATTTATTATAAATTAATACTTTAAGTATTTCCTAAAGATCCCCTCATCCCCCTTATAAAATGACACCACTTCTAACCAAATCTTCATGCATTAAATTCTTTTGGTTCGGCCAAACTCTACCCAAATACAGTCTCAACTATTCTACCTTCATTCTAGAGGACTTACTTTAGTCATAAATCCAACCTATGAAGTCCTTTTAATCAAATCAAAAGGAAGAACCCGAAGAAGAGGTAATGTTTTCACCACCCTTTGTCAAGTTCCTTCCTTCTTCAATTTATTCTTCCTTTGTTATTTACTTTCTAAAATAATAACTCCAGTATCTTCTATATACTGTGATGTTATTATAAATATGGTACAACCATATTTATTATTCTATCCATCCTTTTAATGACATGTCACCATACGTGCATACGTACGGCTTAATGTCTCCAAGTCATGGTGTAATTGTTATTCAAAACATTATTATTTTGGATGGGTATGATAATGATGTTTAATTGATGTAAATAATAAATATAACATGATAATAATTCTTTATTAATGATATACCATACAATTATATATTATTTTAATATCAAAATAATGATATTGTCTCTTGTGCGTACATACAGACTACCGTCTCCATGAACGCGATGAGATTCAATCCCCATCGTATACATGAAATTATAATTCTAATTTTATGATTAAAAATAATTTTTAAGGACATGATATAATTGTGGATATGAATATGATACAACCTATCCATAACCAACACGTCTTATGTAACAAAATATATAAAAGAAAATGAGTAAGTTAACACCCGAAATGATGATAACACTAACAAATCAATGTTAAAAGATCATATATGACATAATATTAATGTATATGATTCTTGTATGATTTAATAAAAACTATTTCACCATTATAAAGGAGGTTAATGTAACATAATCCAAGGAAATGTACAAGGAAAGGGTTTATTTCACAATCTCTTCATTATTCGAGGTTGTTTATACACAATTTTCTACTCGGACCTCTTTATCATCCACATCCATGTTTCTTAAAAATGTATTTCAAAAAATTATTACTATTTTATAAACTATGGGTTAAAGTCATTTATACCCTTGTTGACTCTTTATAATATGTCTATAAAGGAATATTTCTTTAGTTTTCCAAAAAATTTCCTTTTAACCTTTTCGACAAAATTCAGGTAAGAATGTCTTTTTTAACTTATACGGCGGGTGTGACTATTTTCTACCGTTATAAACTCGTCGAAGCATCCCTTACAAGATTATAAGAATATTTTCAAATTAAATGTTTTATTTTATAATTATGTGATTCTTAAATGATTTCAAAATAGAAAGAGATATTTCTCTAAAAAGGTTTTTGATTTCATCTATGTCAACATCCTTTAATGGATTTTATGTTTATTTGAAGTTGATTTATTATGATACAAAACTTCCATATTGTATTTAAGGTTTTGTGATATGATTGATTGTGGATGTTCTATTTTTATACCAATTATTATTTATGGTTAAAATATTGACATTTTTTATGCTAGTTTTAATACAAATGTTCATGATATGTTTAAACCTTTTCAAATGAGGAGTGTATTGGGCTTAGTAACTGATGGGTGGATCTAGCTATAACTCTTTGATGCATCTGTAGGTATCATGAGACAACTAGACGTGGAATTGGTTGAGGCCCTTTCCCATTTTGATTTATGGTTTTGGACAAGGCCTTAATCATTTTTGGATGTCTTGGCCGAGGCCTTAACAAAATCTTTCAGAAGGTCTGGAATTATATATTTTCTCATTATGGAAATAATATTGATGGTTCATGTGCTCATTCGTCTAGTAGAATACCCATGATTATGTTTTATTATGGAATTATTTACTCTGCTCATATTCTAGCCATAAAATTATTCATGTTTATTAAAGGCATGCGGTTTCAATTATTTATCATGCTTAATATTTATGCCATTTTCTACTGTATTACATACCCTTAATGAGCGTTTGAGCTCACTAATTTTCTTATGTTTCATTTTCCCAGGATACGTAGATTTTAGTTTTGAGTGACCTGCAGGCATAATCTAAGAGGCTTGGATGTTTCTAGTGAAATATATTTGTGTTTAATTTCTCATCAAGATGTAAAGTTGAACTTTTGTATGAATCTTGTTTCGAATAATACTAAACTTATCAGTCTTTCGAGACATGATTTCCTTGTGATCATGCCAATGTTATGTAATAATTCACCGACTCTGTGTAACTAGGGTCGGGGTGTTATAGTTGGTATCAGAAGAAGTTTAGTACAAACCTTGGAACTAGATTTAGATAAACTCTAATAAGAGAACATAGCCATAAGATAGACTTTGAGGACTAGTATAGAAGAACTTCCTAGAATTTGGGTATTGTAGAGATTTTTTGAGTTTTCCAAGAAATACATCTCTGTCTAGATACGAGCAGGTAGCAGCGGCTCTGGCACAGATGTACCTTGGGGTAAAACCCAAAAACACCACTTTGATCTAGACTCAAACGGGAATTGATGCACGACAACAGTCCTTGCTACACTCTTGCTTATGACACACCAGGGGGATATGCTTAGGACAATTATCATTTTCTTTAAAAACCATTATGAAGGGTTTATGAGTATATACTTCCTCAAAGAAAACAATTTTTTTATGATTATGGATTATATCTATAAACTGTTCAATTTATGTTAAGTATTTTAGAATTTTGAAATTATATATTTCGATTCATAAACTAATCTTGTTTATGCCATTGTTTAGAAATGGAACCTAGTGGAAGTAAGGGAAACTGTATCAATGCACACACTCCATGTATGGATTTCCCTCCTGCTCTAGATAACTATAGTGGAGCTAGTGATGCAACTGGTGCTAATCAGCTAATCACCATACTAGGACAACTCACTCAGGTGATGAATAATAACCTTACCCATATGGAGCACCCAGATCCACAGCGTGGAGGATCAATGATAGATCTCTTTATGAGGCAACAACCACAAAAATTCAATGGGAGTACAAATCCCTTAGTGGCTGAGTAATGGATAAATTCCATAGAGAAAATATTCCATGCCTTGGGGAGTAGTGAAAGGGAAAAAGTTATCATGGCAGTTTACCGCCTAACTAGAGATAATGATCAATGGTGTTCATTGATTCAAAACACAAAGGAATATGATAAAGTATCAAATATATAATGGTGGGAGTTCAAAGAGATTTTCTTAGAAAAATACTTTTCTCGTGACCATCAAGTAGATATGGAAATACAATTTCTAAGTCTGAGGCAAAAGGAGGATGAAAATGTCTCTATGTATGAGGCTAACTTTACATGGTTAATGAGGAATGCTACTGATTATATATGTAACCCATGAATTAAGATTGATTGTTTCGTTGATGGGTTAAAACCATTTCTTCGTCGAGCATTAGTATCACAATCGTTCTCATCATATGAAGATATTGTCTCATGTGCTATCAAAATACAAAAGGAATTCTCTAAGTCTTATGACTTTAAATTAATGAAAGAGAAGAAGAGATCTGTTGAACACTCTGGGAAAGGAAATAAGGAATCAGGGAAGAAGGGATGAATTGAATTTCCACCCTGTGATAATTGTGGAAGAAAGCACCCTGGTGCCTGTCTAAAAGGAAAAGGAGTTTGCTACAAATATGGACAGAAAGGTTATCTAGTTGGCTATTGTAAAGGAAAGAAAGAAGCTACCAATGTTCAATGCTACAATTGCAGAGAGATGGGACATTATTCAAATGAATTTCCTAAGAGTAAGGGAAAATTACCTCAGAAAAGGCCAAGGGACTAAGGCCATGCTTATTCAACCACTAATGCCGAGGTTGAAGCCCCGAAAGACATGGTGGAAGGTAATTTAATGGTATCCTCAAGTTTAGAAAATGCTTTATTTGATTCTGGATCAACACATTGTTTCATATCTTCCCAGTTTTCTAAGAAAATTAGATATTTCCAATTTGATTTAACGAGGGAGTTTTCCGTCAAAACTCTTAAGGGAATTATCATTGCAACAATGTTTTGTGAATCATTCCCCATTAGAGCATATAAATGTTCGTTATCTGATGATCTCATCATCATACCCATGACTTAATTTGATATAATCCTTGTTATGGATTTGCTTTCGTTCCATGATGCAAAAATTTATTTTAAGAAGAAGGCTGTTATGATTTTTGATGATGATGATAAAGAACACCTTATCTTTAGAGCATAATCGTCACCACCTGATTCTTATCTAGATCCACCCCCAATAGCTCGACTAAATTCAATTATCGGGGAGGAAGTGAATGAAATAACTGTGAGTGAGGAAAGGAATGTTCAAATAGAGGATGTACCTATTGTGAGAGAATATGTTGATGTGTTTCCGAAAGATTTATCTGGACATCCTCCAGAATGAGAAATTGAGTTTTCCATTGAATTAATTCCTAGTTAAAGGCCCATATTGAAAAACCCTTATAGAATGGACACTGTGGAAGTAGTTGAACTAACGAAACAACTGGAGGAATTGAGTAATAAGGAATTTTTTCTCCCTAGTGTTTCTCCATGGGGAGCCCCTGTCCTTTTGGTTAAGAATAAAGATGGATATTTGAGGTTATGCATTGACTACAGGGAGATCAATGCTATAACAATAAAGAACAAGTATCACCTACCTCGCATTGATGATTTATTTGACCAATTTCATGGTGGTCAATAATTTTCAAAGAATGACCTTCGATCTGGATACCATCAGTTGTGTTTGAAGAATGAAGACATTCTGAAGACAACAATTCAATCTAGGTATGGGCATTATGAGTTTACAGTAATGGCTTTTGGGCTGACTAATTCACCCTATATTTTCATGGATCTAATTAACAGAGTTTTCAAGAAATATCTTGATTACTTTTTAGTGGTATTTATTTATGATATCTTTTTATACTCTAAAAGATACAAAGATCATGAAAATCACTTGCGCATTATATTGAAGACTCGAAGAAGACATGAATTATATGGGATGTTTAGAAAGTGTGAATTCAAGCTTCAGGAGATTTCTTTTCTCGACCATATTGTCTCTAAGGATGGAATCTCTATTGATCCCTCTAATCCAAGAGAAATCCACGAATGGACAGAACATATGAGTATAACCGAGGTATGCGGTTTTATTGGTTTAGAAGGTTATTATTGATGTTTCGTCCAGAATTTTTCCTGATTAGCTAACCCATTAACGAGGATCACATGTAAAGGGGTTGAATTTGTTTGGAAAAAAGAGTGTAAAAAATGTTTCGAAGAACTAAAGATAATATTAGTCAATTCTCCAATATTGACTCTACCAATGGGGAATGACATGTTTTTTATTTATAGTGATGCATTGAAGAAAGTACTTGGTTGTCTCCTTATGCCTAATGACTGAGTTATTGCCCATGCATCACGACAGCTGAAAATTCATGAGCAAAACTATCATACTCATGATCTTGAGTTAGCTCATGTAATCTTTGCTTTGAATATTCGGAGACACCATCTCTATGGTGAAAATGTGAGATTTATAATGATCACAAGAGTTTGAAGTATGTTTTCTAACAGAAATAACTCAACATGAGGCAAAGGAGATGGCTTGAACTACTCAAGGATTATGATTGCACGATACACTACCACCTGGGGAAGGAAAATAATGTGGAAGATGATTTGAGTAGAAAGGATCATGTAGTTTTGAACAAGATGAGAGTTGAAAATGATCCTATATACATGTATCTAGTAAATATGGATATGGGAATCACTATGGAAGGTGAAACATCAATGCTTTTTCAAGTGGTTTCCAAACCATCTTTACTAGAAAAGATAAATATTTCTCAGACCGATGATGAAGAGTTTCAAAAAAAGATTAAATCTGTGAATGATGGGTGATTGAGTGACTTTGTGTATGAAGATGGAATATTGAAATTTGGGAGGAGATTTTGTGTTCCTGGTATACTTGATCTAAAAGGGTATTGTTGGACGATGATCATAGTTCCAATTTCTCTATACACCCTGGGAGCACCAAAATGTATAGAGATTTGAAGGAACATTTTTGGTGGGGCAACATGAAGAGGGATATTGATGATTTTGTGTCATGACGTATGGTTTGTCAACAAGTTAAAGCTGGAAGGTAACAGCCTGGTGGAGTATTGCAACCTGTTCCCATACCTGAGTGAAAATGGGATAATATCATGATGGAATTTGTCATGGGACTACCAAAGACTCCTAGAAGGAATGATGCAATATGGGTCATTGTTGATCATCTTACCCATTCAGCACATTTTCATGATATAAGAGAAGATTTATCACTTGAATGTCTAGCAAGAATATATATTAATGATGTTTTGAGACTTCATGGAGTACCCCTATCGATTGATTATGATTGTGATCCCTGTTTTACATCCAGATTCTGGAAAAGTGTTCAGAAAGCCTTGGATACTGAACTTCGTTTGAGCACTACCTACCACCCTCAAACAGATGGACAATCAGAACAGATTATTCAAACCTTAGAATACATGATGACATCATGCTCACTTGACTTTCAGGGTATGTGGGATCAATATTTACCTCTGGTATAATTTTACTATAATAATAGCTTCCATTCAAGTACTCAGATGGAACTATATGAACGGTTATACAGAAAGAGATGTCGCACACCAACATGTTGGGATGCCGTTGGTGAGAGAAAACTCGTAGGCCCAGAACTGGTGGAGGAAATGATGGAAAAGGTGAAGGTAATCAAAAACCACATCAAAGGTGATCAAAATAGACAAAAGAGCTATGCCGATAACCGAAGGAAGGATTTGTAATTTCAGGTAGGAGATCATGTTTTCATGAATGTATCTCCATGGAAGGGAGTTATATGTTTCGGTAAGAAAGGTAAATTGATTCACAGGTACATCGGACCATTCGAAATTCTAGAACAAATCGGGGTTGTAGCTTACCATTTGGAAAAGCCACCAAATCTCTCCAAAGTTCACGATGTGTTCCACATATCACTATTGAGAAAATACATGCCTGACCCAACACATGTAATCACTTATGAGGAATTAGAACTATAACTAGATATATCTTATTGTGAAGAGCCCATCAGGATTCTTGATACCAGAGAAGAAGTGCTGAGAAATTGGATGACTCGTCTGGTAAAAGTTCTATGGAGGAACCATAAGATGGAAGAGGAAACGTGGGAAACCGATTAACTTATGATGAAGAACCTCTCGAGTCTTTTCATGCGGTAGTATTCTAGAAATTTTTAGGATGAAATCATTTTAAGGAGGGGAGAATTTAACACCCAAAGATTCCACGTTACATTTCCCTTTGAATAATGCAATAGCTTGCATTGTATGCAACTTCGAGATTCTAACACACCGTGACCAATCAAAGTAGCAGTTATGAATAGTAATAACCACTTTTTATAATTTTATAAATTTTATCTCTCAAATTGGACTTCATTTTTGGATTATGAATATCGAAATTATCCTAGGGTGAAATTTTTGTGCTTTTCGGATAACATTTATATTTGGATGAATAGTGAAAATTACTAAATTTTTATTAAAAACAACTTTTTTAATCAAACTAATTAATAGTGATAAATTATGAATTTGGGTGGTTTTAAAATATTTATAATATAATTTGACCATTTAATACAATATTGTTCATTGGACATAATTTCACATTTAAACCGGACATAAACAACTGTCAATCTTTTGATAGTTATTATCTCTTAAAAACACGCTTTTTGTTTTTACAAAGGAAATTAATTTTAAATTAATTTCTGCAACTACTGTGATTTGAATTTAGAAAAATGGGTTCCGTATTTAAAATCAGGAGGTACAAATTGTGTAAATAGGTTACTTTTATTCTTATTCATTTAGAATAATTACTTCGGTAAATATTTTATTTACCATGGTTAAAGGGTAAATTCAGTAAATAAGGGTAAAAATAATATTGTAATAATAATAAATTACCCTAAAATGCATCCTAACCATATTGGTTGATACATTTCCAGCCATAGGAATCTTTTGGGTCGATTTTGGGACCCAATGGATCCTCTTGTAGGTGACAAGGACACTTTATATTAATTAAGTTAAAGTAAATACAAAAATGGCATATGCATATATCTTTTAGAAAAACAATTTTTACATAAGGTTATATATGTTATATTTTCGACTATAAATATTCATTATAAAGATAAAAATATTTCTACATAATGGTTTTTTATTTATAATTTTTATACTTTGAATAATTAAATATATTTATGACACATTAATGATGAAGTATTTTCCTTATTAACAAAAGAATCAAATAATTGGTATTATAAATGTTAAAATAAATATAATTTGAAGGTTTTGATGACATACAAGAATTTTATTTGATAATATGACATTTTATTATTTCTTAAATTAATTTATTTTAATTAATAATGTTTTTATGACTTTAACAAAAATCAGTTATTAAATATTGTCAAAATTGATATAAATGAGTTTTTAAACCATATATTATATTATTAACTGATATTATATTCCTAAAAATATAAGGTTCGGCAAAATGACATATATCATGATATTTGTATCATCAATGTACCACTTGGGGGGTCTCTTGGATTCATATAGTATGTTTATTAACTATATAATATAAAAATACAAAGTGACATGGTAAACGTCAAACTAATTAATTAAGAGTTAAAACTAAAAAATATGGTTAATATAATGACCCCAACCTATCTAAAATCTATTGGTTGAAAGGATTTAGACCCATCTACACCTTATACTTTTAATAATATACTTTAGAGCCATTAGAAACCGAATATGAATTAATTATAAATTAATACTTTATGTTTTTTCTAAAGAGCCCCTCCTCCCCCTTATAAAAGGACACCACTTCTAACCAAATATTAATACCTTCAAAGCCTTTTTCCTCTGCCAAAATCTGACCAAATACTATCTAAACTATCCTACCTTCATCCTAGAGGCCTTTCTTTAGTAAAAAATTCAACATAAGGAGCCCTTTTGATCAAATCAAAAGGAAGAACCCGAAGAAGAGGAATTGTTTTCACCACCCTTTTTCAGGTTCCTTTCTTCTTCAACTTCTTCTTCATTTGTTATTTCTTTTTTAAAATAATAAATCCTGTATATTATATATACTATGATGTTCTTATAAATCTGATACAACCATATTCAGTATTCTATCCATCCTTTTAATGACATGTCATCATACGTGCGTAAGTACGGCTTACTGTCTCCACGTCGTGGTGTAATTGTTATTCAAAAAATTATTATTTTGGATGGGTATGACAATGATGTGTAATTGATTTAAATAATAAATATAACATGATAATAATTCTATATATATGATATACCATCCAATTATATATTATTTTAATATCAAAAGAATGATATTGTCGCTCGTGCGTACGTACGGACTACCGTCTCCTCGATGGTGATGAGATTAATCCCCCATCATGTCCATGCAATTATAATTCTAATTTGATGATTAAAAATAATGTTTAAGGACTTTATATCATTCTAGATATGAATATTATACAACCTATCCATAACAAACACAGATTATGTAGTAAAATATATAAAAGAAAACGAGAAAGTTAACACCTGAAATGATGATAATAATAATAACGCAATGTTAAAAGTTCATATATGATATCATATTAATGTATATGATTCCTGTAAAATTTAATAACAATTATTTCACAATTATATAGGATGTTAACTTACCATCAACCAAGGAAAAGTACAAGGTAAGGGTTTATTTTACAATCTCTTCATTATCCGAGGTTGATTATACGTAATTTTCTACTGGGACCTTTTTATCATCCACATCCATGTTTCTTAAAAATGTATTTCAAAACATTCGAACTATTTTATAGACTATGGGTTAAATTCATTTATACCCTTGTTGACTTTTTATAATATGTTTATAAATGAATCTTTTCGTCGTTTTCCAAACAATGTCCTTTTAACCTTTTCGACAAAATTAAGGTAAGAATGTATTTTTTTAACTTATACGGAGGGTGCAGCTATTTTCTATCGTTATAAACTCGTCGAAGCTTCCCTTACAAGCTTATAAGAATATTTTCAATGTAACTGTTTTATTTAATAATTACATGACTCTTGAATGATTTCAAAATAGAAAGAGATATTTCTCTAAAAAGAGTTCTGATTTGATCTATGTCAACATCCTTTGATGGATTTTAAGTTTATTTGGAGTTGATTAAATATGATAAAAAACTTCCATATTTTATTGAAGGTTTTGTGATATGTTTGAATGTGGATGTGATATTTTTATACCATTCATGATTTATGGTTAAAGTATTCAAATTTCATATTCTTTTTTTAATACGAATGTTCATGATATGTTTAAAACTTTTCATATGAGGAATGTATTGGACTTAGTAAGTGACAGGTGGAGCCCGCTATACTTCCTCGATGCATCAGTAGGTCTCATGAAACAACTAGACGTGGAATTGGCTGAGGCCCTTCCACATTTTGATTTATGGTTTTGGCCGAGGCCTTAACCATTTTTAGAATTCTTGGTCGATCCCTTGACAAAATGTTTGAGAATGTCCGACATTATACATTCCCTCATTATGGAAATAATGTTGATGGTTCATGTGGTCATTCTTCTAGTAGAATACCCCTGAGTATGTTTTATTATGGCATTATTTACTCAGCTCATATTCTATCCATAAAAGTAATCATGTTTATTATTGGAAAAGGCATGTGGTTTCAATTATTTACCATTCTTAATATTTATGTCATTTTCCGCTATATTACTTAGCCTTACCGAGCATTTGAGCTCACCCCTTTTCTTATGTTTCATTTTCCTAGCATATGAAGAAGTTATTTATGAGTGACCTGCAGGAATAATCTAGGAGGATTGGATGTTTCTAATGAAATATATTTGTGTTGTATTTTTCATCAAGCTATAAAGTTGAACTTAGGTATGAATCATGATTTCAATAATAAAAAACTGGTCTGTATTTCGAGACATGATTTTTTTGTGATCATGCCAATGTTATGTAATAATTCATGGACTCTAGGTAACATGGGTCAGGGCATTACATAAGAAACCTACATTCAGGAAAGAATCCACGTTAGACATCACTGCTGTGTCTGGATACTGAAAAACTGGTACACGTAGATTTAGTTCACTTATTATTGGGATTCGCGAGGGTGTGGAAGCCCAAGGAATCACATATTGAGTTAGGGGAATTATATTCCATAGGCATGTCCCTGAGGATTTCCTTATCTTCCCATGTTTAACTCGGGGTATGTAGCGAGTTTAACGTCTAGCAAAGACAGATCGGACTGATCAAAACACTGATGGGAGTGGATCAAATGGGTGGATCAAAATGTCCAGTGAAGATAGATCTGGGAATTCTTGGGTTTATATAAAGGAGGACAACAATGTTTATCATTGGCTGGGATTGAACCTCGTGGAGGCATCCTATGTACCCTATATAGAGGACAGGGATAAAAAACATTGTAGTTTGAAGGGGTGAATTATGGGATCAGGGTTTACACATTTAACAACAACCTGAATACATGTTTGGGGATTATGTATGGTTAGAATCTTCTCTCTATAGGGGAACTCTTTGATGAATCTTTATGGATTGTGTGGGGATTACACGTGGTCACCTTCTATGGTGGATGGAATTATCTAACCGGGATGTGCTGACCTAAGTAAGAACCATGATCGGTGATAGAGGGTTGAATTACATGGATGGTGAATGAGATGGAACCGTCATGAATATGACAGTGATGTTGGGGTTGAACCTCAGGGAGGCTTCCTATGTATCCTCATGGAAGGAAATCAATTTCCACGTAATTGGGTGGGGTGACGGGACACCTAAGGAGGCGTCCCATTAGAATGGACACATGAATGGGACTCGAAGGAAATATAACCTCCATGTCGGGGCATGACCTTCCTGAAACACAAAGTCTCAATGGAGAGTCCAACATGAGACATGATTGATGGGAATAAAACTCAGGTAGGATTCCTATGTATCTCTATGGTAAATAATCCAAGTCCACGTAGTTAATGAATGGGGAATTAAATTGGGGTGTACACAAAGAACAACAACTCTTAGACTTTATAGGGCATACGTTTGGTAAGAATCCTATAGAAATACGGACCATCTTTGTTGGAGGAATGTGAATTATGTCTGGGGCTTATGCAAGGTTATTTTCCTGGGTACTGGTCTGACACCGCTAAAGGGAAGACCAAGTATATGGGTCCCAACATAGTGGATGCCAATATTTACTGGTTATTGGTGTTGAAGCCACATGAGGTTTCCTAAATACCATGTCCAGGAGATGGGGATCAAAATCCATGTAGTTTAAAAGAATACAATTTAACATAATGTGGGACAAAAGGAGAATATAGTTTAACATCACGTGGATTAGGGTGAACCGACGTGAAGTGGTCTGGACAGATGGGTGTTTGGATTGAAAAGTAGGGAGGCTTCCTACGTATCCCTATGACGTAGAATCAAATTCCATATTGTTTAGGAATAGTGAAGAATGAGGCTTACACACTGAGGTGGCCCATAATAGTTTCATGGTCGGTGCTTAATCTAATCCCACATGAGTCATGGTCAGTGTGAGAAAAAAGAGGCAACGTGGACCTGGAGAGCACATCACGAGTAGTGTTTCCATGAGAAATATAAAGATTTTATGTGTAGTTAGCAGCACATTGAGATAGAGGTTGGGACTTACTCCAATATGGAATCCCGATGGAGATAAATCTCAATGTGAGAGGGAAAGGGTATCAGGAGTCCCATGTGACAATCTCTCAGTTGGTCTTTATGCTCAAAAGAGGCGAGGAGGTGAAAAGGTGCTACCTGCTGCAAGGAAGGCTAGGGGAATACAGGAGTGTGTCTTCCCAATCCCAACAGATATATTTCATTCCATTCAATGGGAATCTTATTTCATTTGTGAAATATGACACTCCCTTAGAGACTAGGGGGAATAAAAAAATTTCTGAAGTGGGTCGCCCTATGAATGTTGCAAAAGGTGTATCCACAATTTAACATCTTGTGTTGGGGAAAATAGTGCATGGTAGTTTAATTTCATATAGCTCGGATGAGGGGTAATCTCTCCCCACCCCTAAGAATAACATAACTACATTGCATTAAACCTGGTGAAGGGAAGGTAGTGGCAATACCGTGTGTAGATGGGGTTGTGGAGTGATCCATCATGGGACTCATGTTATCATGGCTATACTAAGAATCAATATACTTTGTTTTCCTATGAGAATAATCATGAGGAAAATCAACACAACATGAATCACCACCCATGGGACATTTAAGTCACTTTGTACAAACCTGAAGGTCCATACTGGAGTTGTAGGTTTTACTATGTAAAGGGGTTCCTAGGAAGGGACCTTATGATGATCTGGTGCTCCAAAAAGTGGAGAGACTCTACAAAGGGGTATGAATTATGATGTGGTGTGTTCTATCCTAGGCATGGAGTATTAATGTGTATGAAGTGTTCTTTAAAATGTTAAAGTGTTTTCAGAAAGTAGAAATTCATAGAGCATTGGTTCCATGAAATGTGTAGCACTGAAAATCAATGAACTTCACGAAGCACTGTGATCCTTCCTTAGCATTGGGTTCACATGTACATGGAAGGTAATTCATGAGACGTGAGTACTTTGAAAAGACCGTATTTTTCATAGGTATCTGGTTCCATTGAAATGGTAAATGGGATTTGCAAAGCGAATCTCTACTTGAAGAGGGGTTGAATCTAAGGAAGGGGAATGGTATTTTGTAGTTCTCAAATACCTTGAAGTGTTTATTTTCTCAATGTTTCACAATGCATAGAGTGATTTATGATTTGAGGGTTGAGAAGGAGGGGGGTTAGAGTATCCATACATTGGGTTTTGAGGAATCCTGGTATTTATAGGAAAGATGCGGAACAAATCTCCGAGGCTGGTTCGTGAAGGATTTGGACCTCAAAATCAGAGGCAAATCCATCATGTTCCTCAAACTCACAGAGAACTCCGTCAGCCACATTGCATTGCTCGCAGAGCACTCTCTCAAATTCACTATAGTCTCAGATCTCTCCGTTATCTACCCCATGACGGCTATAGAGGATACTTTTCTTGCTACTTCACACCAATCATAGAGGTGGAGGGGATTTGCGAGGCTTCTCTATGAGGCTGACCTACGAGGCATGCTTCCTTTGAATTTTTATGGGAATGGTTTTTCCAAATGACAAATTTTGGTGCCAAATAATTATCTATCCATGTACCCTCTAAAAAACATCAAATTTAACTGAAACTCCCAAAATTCAACCCATGAATTACATAATCAAAAAAATCACAATAAAAGAATAAATTACATAATCCTAGGTGTGATACTGATAAGTGTATTTCATGAATATTTTATTGAGTAAATTAATGTATTGGATTGTTCATTTAATTCAATAATAATTCCAATTTTGGAATATATTTACTTATTTTATTTTAATTGAATGAAATGATGAATATTTGAAAAATGAGAAAAGGGTGGAGAAAATGGGAAAAACGACCCTTCACGCCACAAGCGAAGCGAAGCAGTGCGACCCTGGAATATTGATGATGAAACAGACATAGAAAACTGGAAAACACTTATTACACATCTTTTATCCACAGTAAATAGTGTGACATGTTCAAAAAGAAATAGCTTCACTAAACAAGTCATGAAGGTAGTACACACTATGAATTCTTAGTACACATCATGTGTCAAGAGTACACATCGGGACAAAAGTCAAAGTTTCAAATAATAATTACAAGAGATTCAAAATATGAAGAGTAAAACATGATGAAATACCAAACATGAAACAAAGTTACACGTCGTGATGATGGAGATTCTTGAAAGATAAAACCAATGCTACATTCCACGCTGATGTATTGGGCTATAAAAGGAGGCCTCAAGACACTATTCAAAGACACTCTAAGACTAAAAGGATCAAGTGTAACACCAATATATGATAGAGTGATGATCTGGAGCCCCTCTTCACTTCCATTCTTCCACAGTTACCCATGTCACTCAATCTCATAATGAGCGAGTAGTTTTCATAGTGTTGGGTCATGTGATTGTAGTGGGGTGTATGCCACAGGATAATTTTTATTTCTTATTTTTGTTTGGGATTACTGCAAATGGATTATTAATTAAAATTCATTATCATTTTGAAACTTCATGTCCATTGATATCCTTCAGAGGTTGTTCCTTTAATATCACACATTAATTATACGACTCTGCGCATTACCATTTTGAAATATAGGTTAGTTATGTTTTAATATGGTTTTGTGTCAATAATTTCAATGATTAAACAACATAGATGACTATTCCAAAGTGGAAATCATAGGAGTAGAGTAGGGATAACAAGACTAAGGATACCTACTATCCCAATTCAAAAATGAAACGAGAAAAAACCCCATATCAATTGAATCAAAAGAACATGTACCCGAAATCAATGAACTAAGCATTTCTCCCACATTGAATGTCACCCAAAGAATCACTATGGTTATTTATTGTTTCTCAAAAAAAATTAAACAATTTCAATTTATTTGTTCTTAATTAATTTAAAACATAAACACTATCCTTGTTGGTTCAATCCCAAACATTCCATACAGTACATTTTTATTAATTAATTAGAATAGTGTGGGTTTTATAAATTTTTTTTTTGTATAGTACAGTTGGGAATTAACAATACCCTATGGGGATATCATCTACACTATGTCTTTTTATTATAATAATAATTTGATATTATTATTAAGATATAAATATTATTTATTGAATCCTTCTTATATCGACCATTTTATTATCATTAAATTATAATTCATGTAATCTTACATATAGAATTTTATATTTTTGGATCATATTGTTTAATTCATAATTATACATTGATGTATGTATATATAATTTTTTTTGTTATCCCTATTTGAGTTTTTTAGGAAAATAATTTCTTTATCTTACAACATGTATCTATGAAAATGGGGAGAATATTATTTTTGATCTATCCTTAGGATATATTGATTTGAAATTAACAATTCCTAAAATTTATTTTTCTCATGTAATATATATTTAATAATTGAATGTTTATGTGGGTATAAATCCTCTTTATGCAACTAAACTCATTATCATGTGACAATTTTAGATATTTTATAACTAGAAAATAAAGGATCATATGCTTTGGGAAACTGTTGTAGGTGGTGTTATAGAACATGTCTTTGAGTCCATATGACATATTAGAGGATATTAAAATAATTATAATAATATTGTTATCATGAATTAACCATCAACTAATATATGATATGTGAAACATATTAATTATCTATCTATGAAAGTTATAGTGATATTACCAATAATATTGTGATAACAATTCCATTGTACCCATTAAGTTATAGTATATTTTTTTGACTATTTTGGTAGTGATTAGATATGGTATAATAGAAATTTATGAATATGTTTAAACGTTCATTGATTATATATTATAGGGGAAATTTAATAATTATTAAAATGGTGTTTTGATTAATGTGACTCCAAGTTCTAGGGTTGGTTGTATGAACGACTAAGAAAAGTCTTAAACATTATTATATATTTTATATATAAGATGGTGTGAATTTTTAAAATTTAAATTTAATATAATCAGTCACTTTCAAAATTGATTTAGTTTTCATGAAGAATATATTATTCCAAATGTAATTTTTCTTCCTAATTTTTTAGTAATATAGGTTATTTTAACCTAATGATAATGATCTAAGGTGAGTGAATGATTTGGATTGTGAATAAGTAATGATTATTTAATGATTTTTATGTCATTGAAATTAATGGAAGACACATTAATTATCTTAATTATTTAAAATTGAATTTATATTAATGTTAGAAATGTTTTATTTTCCTGAAATATGAAATTAAATTTTATGATAAATATTTTTTTTCTAGACAAAAATATAATTTTAATTTACATAGTGTAAGTATGATGTATGTGAACATAATGTATAATGCCTGAAAAAATAAATGTTGAAATTAAAAAAGTTTTAAGATAATGAAATTTCATATGAAGAATAAGAATATATAATAGTTTGACTAATCATGTAAATATGTGTTTAAATTATTAATATGTCAAGAATATAAATATTAATGTATTAAATATAAGGAATCTTATACTTTATATATATTCATTTATTTAACCTAAAATAATTCTTTGAAATAAAAATAAGTGAGATTTGAAAAATTGTATGTGACAAATATATTAAGGGAGAACATAAGTATTCATCAGAGAAATAATCTATGATAAAAAAGAAGAATGGATAAGGATAAATTTAATCCATGTGAAACTGAATGAGAGTAATATTTTTTACTTGTAATAATTGTTACTAATGGTCATCAATGGGTCTCTATTTATTATTGAATAATTCATTTGAAGGTTTAATTTGATCATTTTTCATTTTATGTTAGGGGGAAAAATATTGGAACAATTTATTTTCGATTTTGTATTTTTTTGAAAATAATATGATGGAGATTAAATTCTGATTTTGTTGATATTTTATCAAGAATATATGGAAAATATTTTAACGGATAAATTGATGACACTATGTGGGAAACATTAATGAAATATATTTATTTACCATTAACCTAAGATTTGTGATTGTCATCATAGTGAATATAATAAAATTAATGTATCATTGAATTTAATCAATGATTGTGAGGCATTTAAAAATAAAGGAGTTCCAAAGTGGTTATCATGGATCCTAAAAACATTATTTTCTATCATAGTTTGATTATATAGAACATTATGTTGAGTTACAGTTGTAAAGATTGAATACTGATATGTATTTACTCAAGGAGTAATCCTAGTAAGAATAATCAATTCTAGAATGATTGATTATATATGAAGAGGTTGATGAAAATGATAATGGATAGGATTGAAAATGGAAGAATCCATGTGTGGGAACATTCGTATATCATGAATGATTTTGAGGGTGATATGGATATAATATTATCATTGAAGATAAAAATAATAGTTTTTTAATATTTCATAATCATAGATTATCATGAATATTGATATAAGTAGGTAGAGTTAAAAGTAACTAACTCAAAACATTCTATACAGAACAACATAGTTCTATAAAGGTTGATATCTATGTCTCATTGTTGATGCATTCCAAATAATTATTGGATAAATCACAATGTAATACCTAAATATGGTTTTTATTTTCCATGAAATGGAAAAGAAATGAGAAGGAGTCTAATGCTCATAGATCCCATGAAACATCAATAGACATATGATCATGTGACCAGCATAGGGTCATGTAAAGTAACCAGGTGTAGTAGATAGATAGAAGTAGGTCTTGTGAATCCACCCTTTGATAAGTCCTTATACCCATTCAAAGGGTCCTTATAAAAAAATAGTCATGTGGTGGAATGCAGGTAATATTCCCCAAGATGTGTGGTTTTTTGGTTTCATGAACCATGAAATCAATTGAAAATAAGGAAGAAAATTCCCAAAGATTGGAGGCCTCTATATGTAGTGAACTTTATCTGACTCAATACAAAATGGAGGGATGATTTTTCTTGAAAAAATTCAAGAAAATTTTCATGGCCCCTAAGCCATTATAAAATAAACAAATGAAATAAAACGATGTGGGGTTGGGACTACATGAAGTCATAAAGTACAAGTGCCACTCTCAGGGCAGCCAACAAATCAACGTGAAAATCCAACAACATGTATTCCTCATCATGAGAAATCCCTTTGTCTTGTCATCCTTTCCATACAATGTTCCATAGGTGTTCCCAAGAAACTATGCACTCCCCCTTCATCTCTGAAAGAATCAACGTATGCATTTTTCCACAATATTATCAGGCTTTCTCATAGGACCTATCTTGGCCACACAACATATCATAAAAAATTAGAGTAATTGTCTTTTATATTACAAATGTAATATCACATCACTCTCAAACTGTTGTAAAATAAATCAAAGGGAATAAAAGTTGGAGGAGGTGGAATCCCCTCACAATCATTAAATTATTCTGATGAACTATGGATGTACATGGCATGACTCTTTGAGACTACCATACAAGCTATATTTGTCTCGGGAAATGTTTTAGGAAGGTCATCATGCATCTCACGAAGGTCATTCAATTGGGAATTTGTTCATGAGAAATCCCTTGGACATGTAAGAATGAAAATATGAAGATCATTCGACATATCAACATGTGTAAACAAGTATTCTTTAATTAGATCCATTGTAATATTAGTAGTATTAGTAAGAGGGACTTACAATCACCGAAAATCATGTAACTCCCTTGGATCAATCCATAAAAAAGGCTCACGAAGGCAAATGGTGATAGACCCCTTCACTGACTCCATCATAGATCCATGATATATATTCCCATAAAATCAGTGAATAACCTAAGTAGTGAGGCCTATAAATTCCACACAATAGCATGAAAAATGAACCACTACCATATGACAACAACTCTCCAGAAGAATTTCAGATTTTTCAAATCCAACTACATCAGAACACCCAACCATCAGAGCATACTTATAAGAGTGACTGGTCATCAGAACAAAAAGTGTTCCATATAGAAATATGTCAAGAAGGAGTGATCATGAACTATTCGTAGACTAGTTTTAATGGGAACATATGTCGTGTGGAGGACTTATGGAAAGGTGTGGGAAAAAATACCACAAATCTACCTGATAAAGCAAGATAAAAGTAAACTGATAATGAATAAATCTAATTAATTCACATAATAATTACTAAAAAAAATATTAATTGTTGAATACTTCAGAAAAAACATGTTATTTTCCTCATGTGATATTAATGAGTCATCAAAGACTCGCAACAACACCAGGATATGTCACCAAAATCACAGAAAGTTTCTCTAATGAGCTATTTGGTTCATGAGATATCTTATGGACATACCCGAACTAGTTACACAGTTTCCCCAAAGATGTTCCACCATATTCTAATGAAACCCCCATGGGTATGTCACTTGAATAATTCAAAGCCCTTGCAAAATATCTCCTAACTAATATAATGATTCCTACTCATGCCATCCAAGTCTCATAGAAATTCCTACTCATGTCAACTATGCTATCACAATACCTTCTAGGAATGTTATCCAAGACTCATGACGCCATCTAGACGTGGCACACTGATCTTGAGATTCCCTCAAGGGATGTTATCAAAGACATGTGACACCCTATAACACATGTCTAATTAACTATCAAGACACCCTCCATATGTGACAATCCATATCCAAGGAATGACACCAAGGAATGTTGGTTGGATCATGTGACACACTCTTGAAAAGTCAACCAGGTCATGTAATGGCTTCTATGATAAACCACCTGGATCTTGTGATGTCCTCTGGACATGTCATCTTTGATTATGTGAAAAAATTCAGTTATTCCACACAAATTACATGAAGTCCTCTATAAATTCCTATTAGTTCATTTAGATGTCTTCAAATTTTCCAGACATATAATCTCCTACATATTAATAAAAGTTGATAGTAAAAACATTTTGGTAAGGAAATCATGTCAAAATGGAAACATCATAATGTTTTCTCTGACCAGTGACATAACATGACATGCCTCAATAAATGGGTCAACCTTAGAGGGTAATACCTAACCAATGGAACAATGATGAATCTTATTACTTCCATATTCAGGATATGTAGTCCACCTATTCAATGATAAAGATCCACAATTTTGTTCCAATATGTAAGTCCATCACTCTCCAAGTGATGATATTGATCATTTACCATCCTCTGTTTCTCACACCAATCATATATTAGATGAGTGTAGTAAGGTTCAATAATCATATAATTCACATCATGTGCCTCCACCAATAAGATAAATATAATATGTAATTATCCAATGAGTTTCATGATAGATTTTCCTCAAAAAATGGTATCTACCTTGGGGAAAATCCCATGGGAGTTATTAAACTAAGAAAACTCTTATTCCAAAAATAACATGGATATGTAGGATGTCTTCCTATGGCTCAAGATCAAATAAGAATCCATTTTTATGTAAGGATTGTGGAAATTTCTTTTCAACCATCGGGACCCAATCATTCATGAGGGCTGATTACTCTACCTCATCCATAAGTGGACTGAGAAATAAACTAAACTATGATGACTGTGATTCCTTCCATAACTAGGATACATAGTATGTATCTCTATGGAAAGGACACTATAATAATTTTTTCTATTTAGGACCCTTCACATAAGTCCCACACCATGAGGAATGATTAAATGATGATTTTCATTATATTCTTTCTCCCACTAAGCACATCTCACTTGGTCTTTAGTAATTGAAATAATATGTTCATCTGCACAGTAAGTATTTAAAATGAAAAGGGAAACCTTGGTGTATAATCCCAAAAAAAATGAACAATGAAAACACTAACTCTTACCATAATCTAGACACATTGGATGTCCCTATAAGACTCAATCTTGAAAAACTGGTGTCCCACAACACCTGTGTAAAACCTATCTACATGACATTAGAAACCCCCTAACCCCAGATGCATGAAGATTGGGAATTATTTTACTACATTGGCATGATTACAAGGAATCAATCCTAAAGCAATGATCCTTTTAGAAATTTTGAAAAAAATATTACTTAAATGATTTTCATTGTACATTATAAAATATATAAAATACATAAAAATGAAATAAACATCATCCTTGAAACTCATTCAAGGGATTACTCTTCATAACCCAGGGAAATGAAAAATAACAAGGGTGTGATCAAATGATAAGTAATGGTTACATGAAGAAATAAAAATCAAAGTAAAATTAATAATTCATCATAATTATTTCGAGGTAAATAATCTAAAAAACACATGCCATCAATAAAATTGAAATGAAAATTCATCCATATATTTTTTCATAGTGAAAATATCATGGAACGTAATAAATGAGTACCGAATGAAGAGAATTCTATTTTAAGTGATGTTATGTATCTGTCACATGAACTATTATACCATCAAGATGAATTAATTATATGGGTAAGAAACCATTTGATTCTGTGCAGAATCAAACATGAATGGTTTACCACTAACTGTTTTGTTTAATGAGACATGTCAATGCTTAGAGGGGCTATAACAGGCCCCCCAAATCACTTCAATCCAAATAATTAAACATACATATATTTAATTCAAGAAAAATATGACTAATTAATTTTCATATTTAGTGGAGGAAACATATTCATCAATATTTCCCTACATAAAACAAAATTCAAAATAAACATCATATGTAAAATGTTATACAACTAAGACAACAATCATAACCATAATACAGGTATATGGATATTTATTTGAAATAAATTTAAAAATTAATAGTGATCTCAGATGTGAATTATATACACCATATAAAAATTATATGGTCCACAATAACTATTATTTCTTGATGATATGGAAGTTGAGACAAATTCCCTTACCTTAATTTCTGCTTAATTTTTGTCACGTTTTAACCTCTTAAAAATAACCTTATATTTACTAAAAGTATGATATCAATGTTAATTATATAAATTTATATAAATATTTATGAGTTATATTCATTTTATTATATTTATTAATTTCTGTTGATAAAAATTGAAGCATTTGATATCGTGTTTTAATTAAAAATTTTATATTTTCTAGTAAATCTTATATTTTAAGAAAATGTAAATTATACATTAATAAAATTAATTAAATAAGTATTTAATGAATATAATTATATGTTTATATATTATATATTGTTCATAAATTCCATCCTTGAGGATCGTTTTATTTTTTTAATTGTAAATGTCTCCATAGGTGGTTGGTCGACCATTGAGGAACCATTGACATGAGAGTGGGAAGAGGATGTCTTAAAATTTAATATATAGTACTATGAAATATACAGTAGTCAAAAATCATAAATATATAGTTAAAATAAAGCCTAATTAATTACTTTAATTATTATTTATTGAATGGTTTTAGAGAATTAAATAGAAAGTGTAACCTGATGGAAAAAAAATTAGAGTTCAGGAGCATTCACTTCCTTTGTTATAATGACTTGTTTTCTTATTTATAAGTAATGATGTTCAAGAAAAATGGGAATAATTTTCAAGAATAGGAATTATTAATGAATATATAGGAGTTTAAATTTTTATATATATAATTTGTTTAAATTGTATGAGGATTTAACATTAGATAAACTTTTAGTGATAATAGCTTATATGATTTTGTTTGTTTTTTCAATCATTATGCTCTAGTTTTGCTTAATTAATTCATATTATGAATATATAATGGTTTTAGAATATTATATAGAATTTAATTAATATTTGATAATCTATTTCAACCATAAAAATGGTTTCATGACCTGTCCTAATGGAGAAATTGAAGAATAAAAATCCTCCAGTCATGAAGGTTGTAAATTGACACCTTACAAACAAGGATTTCATTTTAAAAATAATAAAGGGATAGAAAGGAGTTTTGGAATGGGTATTAAATAAACAATATATAATTAAAGTATATATATGATAATGTATTTTTCATGATCAATTGGACATAGGAGGTGAAGATATTATAATAATAGAAAAAACAAGAAATGACAATTAAATCAAAAGGAAGAAGATTTTACCTCTGGAATACTCCTCCTTGAGAACCTTTTTGAGGAAAGGAGTTTTGGTATTTTGGTAAGACCATGAGCTCATGGTTGTGGGTATACACTATATAAGAGGATATAGGTAAAAATATTATATTATTCAAGGCTTAGAGGACTGACGAAAAGAGGAGGAGAGGGAAGATATTTATAGTGGAGTGGAGGGGTGATTTCCCTTTAGTTAGTTCATTATTTTATTATTTTTGTCAAGAACCGAAATAATATTTATTCTTGTCACTAAATAATCTAATTGGTGCATGTGATTTTGATACAATGGTTGTTATATAATTCATGCATCTATGAATAGTGTATTTAACTTATAATGTTTTATATAAAAAATTACTATATTTTACTATACCAAAAAAATTCATGTATTTCCATGAAAACCGAAAAATTCACCCTAACCATATTTTGACTTGTAGAGTCCAAAAATGAACATCATTTTATGAAGAAAATTACATAAATATGTGAGATTTAATTTTTAATTAAAATCAATAATTACTTGAAAAACTTCAATTTTAATATTATAACTATTTTTATGACACTTTAAAAAATTATATAAAGTATCACAAAATTATCATAAATCACGAGACAAAAAAATATCGATAAATTCATAATTTTTTAAAAAAAAAAATCATTTAAATAAATACATTAATTATAAAATATTAATTAAAAATTTATTCCATACAAAAATACGAAACCTAATTAATAATTTTTGATATATTTATTTACTTATACTCTGATATAGTTATATTATAATTTCATATATAATATGCCTCATTTTTATTTATTCACTCCTGGATGAGGTCACTATTTATTTGACCAATTTACTACCCATGAGGGTTGTATTTTTATTCATAAGTTTAAAATTACTATTCAAAAGGGTCAAATTACTATTCTCCAAAAAATTAAGTTAATCCCACCAGACAATAAAAAAATAACAGATTAAAACCATGTATGTCCATTTTTTGAAATTTGATTCACATAAGTATAAAATTTATTTTTAATGTCAACGTTATAACTATATTTTTTCATTATTAGAATACTATAGGGTAGTTTTTCAGTGACTCAGTGTTGTGTGAAATATAATCTATCTAATGAATTAAAATTATTTTTGAAGAAACATATCGTAACTTTTTGGGGTGTTATAATGTTAAATTGAATGGGTCTAATGAATGACATTGGTTTTGATTCCTATAATAAACAAGACCGGTAGGATTCCTCAAAATGGATCCATCACCTCCTCAAAATATTAACACCATCCTTGTATAACAGTGCATTCCTAAGCACTTGGTTTTATAACATTAGCACATATATTGCCTACCATTTTTGGAAATTGAGGGATAACATAAGATACAAGTTTATGGATACCCCAAAGAGCCCCAAGTCTACTTAAATTAAAATAGAATAAACTCATGATCATTTTTTTAGGGTAACTAATCTTGTATTGGGATTTGGAATAGATTCATGAACATATCATAAATAAAAAAGATAGTCTCGTAGTATGAAATAATTCCCCCCCCCCCCCAAGGGTGGTATGAGACCAAACTCAAATCCATTCTACCAATGAATGTCCACAAGAATCATTGGGACCGAGTGCCTAGGAGATCCCCTACCCTTGGAAATTAGGTATGTACCCCATTAAATAATAGGGAACCATTGGGGGTTTCTGATAAAAATGATAATGCCAACCTGATGTTCAAGATTGTGCACAACATAAATACTCCACAATAAAACTGTTAAGAGGATCCATTCCATGCCTGGAAATACTAATGAAACAAAACTGGAAAACCAGACATGAATATTTCTAATATAAAATTATTGGCTATAATTCAACAAAACATTTTAGTAGAACACCTATTCACAAAAAAATGGATAGTCCTGATTTCAATCTCTGAGGACACTTTGTTTTTCATACCCTTTACAATCAATGTATTATGACTTGAATTATCCTATAGATGATCATCTATAACAAAGGGTTATCATGAAAAAATTCATTCATATCATTAATAAGTCTGAGAGAGAAGAATGGCTGAGTTGAAATAAAATAACAATTTTTTTTACCATGCATGTCTTATTGAGCTTGTTATGGCTATGATATTGCATTAATCTGTAAACTTGTTCTACGTCATCTACCTAACTACAAATAATTCTTTTATCATCTCTATTTGAGACAATATCTTCAACATATAGAATTACATATAGTAAATTATATGCAGCTGCAACCCCCCACAGGTTGTAAAGTGATATCGCCTACTTAATAACTCCAATACCATGTGGAAAAAATGATGATGCAGATGTACAAGGGATGTGGTATGATCTCTGACATGCAAGACTCTGGTGATAGTCTCTAATAATGACAAATGGTGACTTTGTATCTCCCATGGAATGCTGATACTAAGAAAATATCCATTTTCACTACAACCAAAAGCTTCATGATCTTATCCTCAGACTGTGAAAACGGGAACTTTCAATCTCTGATATAGGTTGATCGAAAATCCAAATACAGATCCATTTCAGTTCATGTGCTACAATGGAGGGAACCGATCGACCACCATTTCCAATACCATCCCATTGGTGTCCACTAGTTTCCTGCTGAGGGTATAACCTAACATAATTCCCCCTCTGATACCAATGCATGGGAAACAAGGAAGGCTCATCGGAGCAGGAAGGTATTGGATATCCAAAAAAGGACTCATATCCCAACTCATAATGACGATGATTGTCGACATATTAAAACATGAATGATAAAGAAGGATCATATCCTTGCTGACTTCAAATAGGTTTGTGGGTATATACCATCATTAGGCATGGGGTGGCATATATTTGACTCCCACTCATAAATCCTCATGGAATCTTATGATGGAACAAGGGGTATAAAATTTGGTGCATATCCCTTCTTCAATTTAAGATTTATTTCAATGTATAATGGAGTTGGATAATATGAAGGATTATATCCTAGAAAAAAGTTTCCCAAAATTCCAATATATTTTAGCAACAACTGATGAACTCCTCCATCATATTCCAGCACTACTATAGGTAAATAGATCGGAGCATACCTCTATCCACATAGCACAAGAAACTCAACACTCTAATCAATGAAAACAAGTGTTTTATTGGAGTGATCACACATTGTTTCTCCCATACAATAGATATATCAGCATATTTTGATAAAGGATGTGGTGTTAGACTGGGCTTGTAGTCCTATTACAATCAGAGATCACCAGGTGAGATAGGAATATTCCTTGATATTGGGGAACATGCATATTAAAAAAATTCTTTATTGTATTCCAAAGGCCTAGGATCAAGCTCATATCCCAGTTCTAGATGGGGATCACCACATGAGTGGGGTACAAGACTCATGGGACCGAGTAATCCTTGGGTTATTAAGCCACTAAGACGAAATTAACCCACTTCAATGATGCTCATGCATCATGAATAGAGGGATTAGATAGAAAACATGATAACAAAAGAGGGCCCTATAATCAATGTGAAGGAATTATGGACACAGAGACTAGAGTTACAATAATCTCAAAAACTTCCCGTAATGAATGGTTCTCATCATGGGATATTGTCTCACCAAGGTAGTAGGTGATCATAGTGGTGCCACATCAAATGAGCCTCAAAAGTATCATACATTAAAGCAATCCAGGAGCGGACCCAGTCCCTTGGGGTAGAAGAATATCTACCAGTTCTTTTACCCTTTAAATCATCAATTCTTGAGAGGATTTAAGACATATCCTTGGCAATTGCGAGTAAAACCCATCCTATATGTCTGGGGAAATTTATATCTCAATCACCATCTCTAGGTTCATCATCCATATAGAGGTTTCTATAAGAATTAGCGGTGATTCCCAATAACCCCCATCCCACTAGGCTGGGGGGGTTTATATCATCATGTTTATCCAAGGAATCATTAATTCCTCAATATTAATCATTATATCCTCAACAACAGAACAAATCAGTGCAAATAGAATCCCTAAATTATCCCCACCCCCTAGGGATATGGTTATTTTAATCATCATCATCACCACAGAGAGAATCATTCTTCTCTAGGTTTGGGGAAAAACTATTAGTGTCCCACTTTCCCCTCCAACCATGAGGCAAACCTCTACTGTTTAGGGCCCATATGGAATCCACCATAAGAAACTCTCTCAATGTAACTATTAATTGGATGATATTGGAAGAGGGTACAATAATATAGATCATACCTCACTAGGGTTTCAAGATGAAATGGACAAAAATGGACAAGAGTTAAAATAGAAATCTTAATTAGAGAAATGCATAATCAACCTATGGCATTGAAAGTAATGGAATAAGCACCATTGATCAATATTCATATGTTAATATCATCACTTCCAACATGAAAAAAATTGACCAATACATAAATTAATAGGGAGAAAACATGGAAATTATACCATGAGAGGATGATTAATTCGACGAACCAAACAAAGTTGCATGAACCCAGAACTAGAGAAGGATCCAAACTCATGCACTTCCAAATAACAAGTATCCACTTCTTTGGTGGAACCCTGGAAAAGAAAAGGATAATGTTATGGTAACATCCTCATAAACACTTAAAAACCCAATGTTTCTTACATAGAGGAATAGTTTTCACAATATTACATAAAAATAAAAATTATCTAAAAACTCAATCAGGATATACTAATGGGAAATACTCCATATATGGATTATATTTATGTAGATATGAATATTCTCCATCATGTATCCATTCCACCAGAAAGAGTGGCATACTAGTGTTATATTGGATGCAAATATTGAAATATAGTTTTCACAAATGAGGAAGTCAAAACTGAATATGAACTTAATCTATTGTGATGAAATCATGTCCCTCACTAGATTAATCTTTCAGTCTAGTTACATATTGAGAAATAGTGGGGGTGGAGGAAGGACCACCTCGCGGCATCTGCCTACTCCCTATAGATTTTTGATGGATGTGAAAGTAGTTCCCTCGGAGTTACATAACATCATCGGGTCTATGGATACTCAAATGGAATCGATGGAAGCACAACATTCACCCATACAGCCTGATAGGAAAACATAACCCAAATGGATGGATGATACTCTACCTTTGCCCAACATCAATAAACCTACCTTCTCTACCATTGATGGTGCAGGTGACCCTGAGAAACATCTCACACCCATTTTATCCTAATGTGGGATGAAGATGGGACCTTGATATCAATATCAGACAACAAAGACAAGGTATTTCATATAGAATCTGATAGGCCCATCCTCTATTTTGATCAACAACCTTCTAGTTGGATTCGTTGCAATATGGAAATACCTTCATCGTCAGTTCCTTTATCAGTTCATCTTCATACTAGTGAATAAATTTTTTAACATAAAGAGATGTAAGAAATTAGAGAATGAGAGGGTGTATTATTTCCTATCATGATAGATTGGTTTATCCTATTCGGTCATCATCCCTGTCTCACAAAAGAAACTGTTGGAATTCTATGCTGAAAATCGTAGGGATGAGTTGTAGAAACTTGTGATTCGCATAAAGTTTCCAAGTGCGTTCTGAGAGTTCAATGAAATGAAACAATATATCGAGTTTGATATTTTGAAAACCTGACCTAAAATTTTACTTGTGCCCACATCACAAGGGAATAGGGTCGGCAATGCAGAAGATTTAGATTTCACTCTTAAGGCGACAACAGTGCCCATCCGGGAACCTTAGAAGGCTCCAAACAACCCAACACCTCTTATTGAGCTTTGGTAACCACATAATCACCCTTTTACTAGAGAATAGAGAATTAAATGTCCCAAAGGATTTAACGAAAAAATGAAAAAATTATACTCCTTCCAAAATGAACAATTCCATATTTATTTCTTGGCCACTATGGAAATTAACCTAGTCAAGCTTCCAGAGCATAGAAATCCAGATTTTGTCAACCTCAACGACGGACCCAACTACTACCCTTTCCATAGATGGTTGATTCATAGAATCCCAGAATTTATCATCTTCAAATATGTCCTTCAAGGCATGGTAAATTCTGAATAAGTGATTTTATAAATCACTATAGTGGTGGTGGCATGCATAACTTTTGTCCAGTCAGAGAAATGGATTATTTGAAGAAAGTTCCAACCTAGCATGCACAAAAAAATGAAAATAGGATGACTCAAAAAATAAATGATCGAGCATAATACACTTTGAGAGAATAGCTGTACAAACCTGAAATAGATCTACCACCTAAATTGGTAACATCAAATGCACCTCCCAAAGGTTGGTGTTTTCACTAGAAGTAGAAAAAAATAGAATAGGAAACATAACATACTTATCCAACGCAATATCTGACCCTTACATATTTTCTCCCTACAACATCCTTAGACAACGCACCACACCATCAAAAGAAAACCTCATTGGATGGATAGATCATATTTGGTTATGTTGATGTGATATACTTGGAAGAACCCTTATCTAATGATGAGTATGCCTCCAAAAATGAATTTTGTTCACTTAATTGAGGAATGAGAGGAAATATATTCAAAAATTGAGGATATATGGGACAAGATGGATGTGCTCAGATGAAATATTCCAATAATATTCCCTGAAGGAAATATATGATGCTGGAACTCATAGGAAAACACTCATATAGGCCCAAAATAGGTATAAAGATGCTCTAGAGTCCTCCATTTGTTGTTAATATCTGATTTTGATGCGTTACCACCTAGTGAGGGTTCAATCTAATCAACCCAGGCATCGGGAAAAGAAAGTGTTACATGCACCACTGGTATCCAATTTCTCCTTGGTTTCTACACAAGTACCAGGCCCATCCACCTTAGATGCATCAGTTCCTGAACCACACGCCCAAGAGAATCACAATATCTGAATGTTCTGACCTTTGGCACCAAAGTACAATGTTTTAAAATAGATTTTTTTGAACAATACAAGATCTCAATCCTGGATGAACTCCATCTTGAAAAATAACATGGGGATCCACTTATTGAATCCCTTAAAACCCCATAAGAGTTTGAGATAAAAGTTATTGTATATAATCTCTATCAAATGGAGACCATGTTCTCAGAATGTTATGTGGAAATATCATTCACTAACTAGGATCAGGAATAGGTTCTTTAAGGATGTATCATGCCCCAATATGTTTTGATAAGACTCAATTAAGGTAATTTCTAAATGGTTCTGGTTAATAATTGTTCTGAGATCAATATCATCCAATCTCAACCCCTATGATAGTTGGGAAATGGAGAAGGGGACGTATATCCCAGAAAGCAACCAATGCAAGGGTATGAAAATTGTGCAAAAAGATCCTTCAGAAATATCACACTCAATCTATAGTTTGGGGAACTGACATATGAAAATATGTTCATGGTTATTCACTAAGACATCACATATAATGTTATTCCTAGAAGGCCCTATATCAATTTCCACATGGCATACCTTCAACATTCTATTAGTGTCTGAAGTATCTCGTCGATGGAAATATCAGAATACTACATGGGTTAAATGCCCCCTTTGAGACATGTGGAGCCACATATGATGAAAAAAATTTCTACAAGAAGAAAGATAAGAATCCCATTTTAGATGATGATATAACACCCCAAATTTTTATGAAAATTGTTTTTAATAAATTAATTTTTTTTCATTTGTTATATGATGCACCAAGTTAAGCTTATGTTACATGCAACATCATCCTAGATTTCGTTACATGCAATACTAATTTCATATGAAACATCATTTAATTATCATTTAAATAAGATAATAACCTAGATGTTAAACTAGTATGTGTGAATAATATTAACTTTTATGAAAATGTTAATTCATTGGATACCAATTAATTAGATAAGAAAATATATTCCAATTGAATATAAAAGAAATTTTTATATATTTCTGGTGCCAAACTCAATTTGTATTAATAAGTTAAATTAATTAAAATTTGTTAATGAAAGTTGGGAAATATATATTTTATATATTCTATAAAATATTTTTTTATATTCATAAAATAGATTTTAGAGGGATAAGAAAACATACATCCAAATTTTATGCAAAACCCCATTAATTTTCAAAGTGTAATTTCAATAGTCTTTTAATAGTGATCCATATTAAATCAATTTTTTGGAACTTATATATATATATATATAAATGTATATGAAAGAATAAAATTCTTATCTGAAATAGTGATATAAAAAATTATGTTTATTGAAATTTTGGTTTTTTCATCTAATTATAATGTTTTTATGAATTGTAAAAATGGATAAGTTTTAATTAAAAGAATTTTTTTCATCAAAATAATTTATAGCATAAAATTTTATTTTTGATTTAGTTTAATATATAATTAAATTGACTTTTTATTATTTAATATAATTTATCTCAATGGTATAAATTTTACATTTAATTTAGATATAAAAACATTGCTATTTTTTTCATGTTTTAACAATAATAACACATTTTCTCACCACATCAAAGAGATTAATTTTAAATTGATTACTGAATATTTTGTGATTTGAATCTTTTAAAAAGGATTTCTTATTTTAAATCATAGGGTCAATATTATGTAAATTGTATTTTTATTTTATGTCATTTTAAATAGTAACTTTTAGAATTTTTTATTGACACGAAAAATAATAAAAATCGGGAAATTAAAGATGGAAAATAATATGAAAAATAATATAAAATTCTCTAAAACTTGTCATAATATAATTAGATGAGTTAATTTTGACTAAAATTAGACATTGGATGAAATTATAACCATTTTGAGCCACATGGATGAGAGTAAGAAATTTATTATATTTTATTTAAAGAATGGGTAAATATGCCAAACTCATATATTTTTTACCTATATATTTTTTAATATTAGGTTACATAGTGAATAAATTAGACTATAAATAGTCATTTGAAATTTAATTTTTTTTATTATGAAGGTAATTATTTCAAATGTTGTAGTTAATAACTATATACATTAATGTCCTCTACAAGGAGGTGTAGTAATTGTGGAATTAATATAAATACTAAATAAATGATAATAAATATATTAAAATTAATATACTTTTATATAATTAATGTAATACCCGAATTTTATGGATGAAATTGACATGATTTGGATGATGTAATAATTTTATTTGATGATATCATGTTCTAATGATATTTTAAAAAATACAAATGAATGGTGTAAAAATTGAAACTAATGAGATTTTATGAAACTAATATATTATTAATTTATTTAAATGTCATAATATAATTAAATAATGGAAAGGGGATGATATATGGTAAAATATCATAAACTGAAAATTTATTATCAAATTTACACTTTATATATAAAAATAACATTATAATAAAATTAAATACATTGTTGGCATAGTTAAAATAAAAATAGGTCAAATAACAGTTAATAAAAAAAGATGTTTTAAAATTCAATCAAATCCTGTATAAAACTTATTGGATGATAAGATTACAAAAATATCTCATCTGATCTTTGAATCCATGGCCTTTTGGAGGTATTTGAATTAATATTGAATTTATTATAAATTAATATTTCTAGAAAATCCAATAGTGCCCCTCACCTCAATTATAAAAGGGAACATTCTCTATCACTCCAACACATCACATTTATCCTTCAAGATCGACCATCCCATACCCATTTCTATTATAAAATTCCATACTAACATTATAGAGGTGTTAATTTTCTCAAAAATACCAACACTAGTGTCTCTAATAGAAGATCTAGAGGGAGATAATTGAAGAATAGTAGGTTCAAATAACTATGAAAGAAATCAGACCTAAGGTAAGGGTTAATTCCAAAATCTGATTATTAATGGTATTTTTTATACATAAGTATATTTCGTAATATATATATAATCTATGTCCATGTTTTTTAAAAATTAATTCCAAAATATTTTTACTATTCTTATATAATTTTTAAAAGTCATTTTGTCCCATGTATGACTTTTTATTAAACAGTTGAAAAGGGAAATTTTATAATTTTCCAAATAAAGTACATTTTGATTTTTTTCGAAAAAGACTAAGAATAAAGTTTGTTTATTTATAAGACATGAATGTATTTTGACGATTTCATGATACCTCAATGCCTTTAATCATCCATTATAATCATAGAAGGTTATTTTCAAAGAAAATATTTTATTTTTAAATTTTTCATCATTTTATGAAAATAAAATGTCATCAAAGAAGAAAATATATTTTCCGTAATTTTTTTCAATTGATATCTTAATATTATTTTATAAATAAGATCAAATTATTTGATTTTACTTATGTTTTTTTAGGGATAAGATTAAATGTTACCATTCTTATTTATTCATTGAATGGTTTATGTTTATGATGGAATTATATTTATGTGACCCATTTCTTTACCATGGGTTATATATGTATGATTTCAATATATATTGGGTTGGACCTATATCTGTATCTAGTGAATTGGGTAATGATTTATATCTCATCATATATAAATGGATGGAATGGGGAATTAACATTATTCATTAAAGGACTTTGTCCGGTAAGATAGTTGTGGGAGTTAATCTTTTCTACTAAGAAGGACATGAGAGTAAAACATGACTATCAATTTGGTATAGGGAGTGAACCCATACTACTAAGATGACCTTCTCAATGATGACTCGACCATTGTAGAAATAATTTTATATTATTATATTTCTACCAAACCTATCATGTCTTATTCCTATGTTATGATTTTATGGATTTTATTCATTATTTTCTTATTATTAATATCTTATGAACTACCAATATTTATTCCATGAATCTAGTTTATGTTCATTGATATATAGGGTATGATCTTCTCTTTTCATGATCATGCCTTCATTCCATTATACTAATGATTATACTTGCTTTTATACCTTCTTTAACCTTACTTAGCATCTGAGATTACCTCTTTTTATGTTTTCATTAAGTAAGTTTCTTAATATATGTATTATATTTGATGTTTCAAATATGGATTATAGTCAAGAAGAACACAGTCAGAGATAATTTAGATCACTTACGATGCAATTTTAATATTTCCATGTCTCCAAAAGCACTAAACTATTACAATCTTTGGTCGTGTGTGTGTGAAATATATCAAGTATTCTGCAAAAGTGATGTAATTTTAATGTATAAAAAATCCATTATTATCCATTATATACATTTTTAAACTTTCACTGGCTTGGGGACCACCCTTATCAATCCCTGAATTATTCTCTATAGTGACAATGTGTTCCTCATAAATCTTCAAGACATTAGATCAAATTCAAAATGTTCAATCCCCTCTTTTCCTTAGTGAATTTAAAACACAATCATCTCTAGTATCTATCTATGATGAATTAGATAGAAAGGGTTGATAATATATCATATAATTTTCCCCATCACCCAGATTTTGGTGGAGAACTCCATAGATTTCCATATTGTTCTAAAAATTCTATTATAGAATCCGAAATAGAGGAAGATTATGATGATCTCAGGAATTACCCTCTTGTATTTTAGGAAGGAATCTCTATGACCATAGATGAGATTAGGCAGATAAATCATGGAATGTAATAATACCCACGACCTACTAATATTAGTGCCTACATTCCCCTTGGAGATTATAAGATGTACATTGCATTTATAAAGTAGCACTAATAAGTTTTCTCTTGGAACTATAAGGAAATTCCCAAAATGAATCTCGATATGGATACGCACCATCCTAGACTACCAGATGAGAATCGAGGATTAAATATGGCATCCATGAGTATACACACCTCTCATTCCACCAATGTTGAGGCAGAACATGACATGTTGATCAAAGCTAAATTTTTCAGAGAATTTCAATAGCAAAGATGAATTTCTAACAACATCCACATCAAGAAAAAGAACAAATTTATTAAGGTATTTATTGGCTTCAGATAATTTAATTTTCATTTCCAAAAATATTAGTTCCCATTTTGGATTACAGAACTCTTGATCGATGTAATTTCTAGTTTCATGTGACTTTACTTTAGGTACGGTTAATTGGGGTACAATTAGATCAAAACGGCCCCTGAAGATGAGGAATCCACTACCTTCAAAGTGACTTAGTGGATCTACTACTATCAGGTCATTCGATTTTTATTAAAAAACATTGGACCCACTTATCAGTTAACCACACAACACATCTTTAAGCCATTCCTCGAAAGGATAGTTTAGTGTTATTTCGATGAGTGGGGTTTTATGTCATGATAGTGACCTGATCTGTTCAAAGATCTGCAGCTAATTTTAGACGATCTATGACAACAAAGACTAAATATGAATCTACTAAAATGAAAATTCAGGGTAACATCCAGAAATTTCCATGGATGTGTGTACATCACCATGACATTGAGGATTATCCAGAGAAGACTAGTGTTATTTTATCAATGTCACCCCCTGAAATCTCAAAGAACTAAGGGTACTCGAAGGGAACCTTTCCTACATTAAATTATTCATATCTAATGTGTTCATCAAATCTATCCCCATCACCAAGATAGTGAAGAAAGGGATCACCAATCAATGAAATGATAAATGAAAAAAATCTTTCGATAGTCTCAAGTATTACTTATTGAACCCATCAGTTCTGATTTCCCCAGTGGAAGGGAGGACCCTCATATTATATTTGTACTCCATGGAATAATCACTGGGAACCCTACTCACAAATACAAAATATATGATAAGTGAGAACAATATCTACTTTATCACTTGAATGATGCTAGGTACTGAGACGAGATATTCTGATGTTGAGAAAAACCAACTTTCACTCATCTTCACAGTAAAAAATATATGGCATTACATGTCGCACCATAAAGTACATCTGGTATCCTATATTGATCAACTCATGTACTTACTTGTCCTCTAAATAATAACTGGGTAATTTTCATGATGGCAGGTCAATATATTGTAATTTTATGTTTTGTACAAATCAAACAATTCAGTGAAAGGGAAATCCCTATGTGATTTATTAAAAAAAAATCCTCCCCAAAAATACACTATAAGACATTGAGATCCAAAATGTGGAGGTTTTCTACACCTATGAAACTCCCTGTACATGAGATCTGTACATTAATGGAACCTCCTAGATTCCTATCAGTACAAGAATGTAAAATCCGAAGATCAATCGGTTGGTCTAGGGATTGTATTTTTCTCTCAATAAAAAGAAGTTTTCCCACTCTTTCTCACTATCTGAAGGTTTCACTATTAATTAGGAATAATACCAAGACCTCATCGTTGTATTGGAGCTATTCCTATAGCATTACAAAGCCAGCCTAAATGTCAAAGGGGACTTTTAATTGGAGATAATGTAGATAAATGGTGGATATTCCATTTAAAAAATAAGTATTTTCCCCCTTACCTGATATATTAGGTAACTGATAGAAGAGTTCCCTTTTGAGACCACATTTCATTATGTTCATCGACCACAAAATTATCACACCAAAGCACTAGCTAATATAACACCATCTTGGATATCCTTGACCAGGAGGAAGCACATCAAGCATCAAATAATCATATAGTCAATCATTATATGAGATATGGAAGAAATCAATCATTCCATCATCACCCTATAGCATGATCAGATAATGACCACCCATGGATAGATAGAACACATAATTGGATATCTACAAAAATGGATTATCCCAAAAGATAGTGATGGATTGGAATATATGCAGCACAACGAAGAAAATTTCAATTTTCTGGATGGTTCAAATGACCAAAAATCCCTTCACAATGGAGGCTTTGATGGAATCATCCTAATATGCATAACAGAAGGACATAACGTAAAATAAGAAGTCCATTTAGGATATTTTAGTGCCCATGAATTTTGGACCAGTCTCACATTCTAAATTAGTAGGTTAGAATATTACTCAAAAATCATGATTTTGGGATACATTTAATTCCCCCATAAATTTCATGCATTCTAGATAAATGAAAATTTCATCCATCATCCCCTTAATTTTTATATACATCTAAATATTTTAGTCCATTCTAAATTATGGGAATAGATGTTTTGTGGCCAAATCCCCCAACCATAGCTAAGAACTTCGAATACATCATTACTTCTACAAATTTATTATTGAAATGGGCTAAGGAAATAACCTTGAAAGAAGTTGGTATGAATAATATCATCAATTTACAGATGTCTCATATCATCACTAGGTTTGGGGTCCCTCAAGAAATATTTATAGGAAATGGCACGAACTTATCTTTTATAGAATTAATGAGACTATATCATGTGTACACTATCGATTCAAATCACTCATTCATTGTCATTCGATATATAATGGAAAAATAGAATCCTTAAATAGGACATTATCAAATATACTCTCACAAATGGTGAACAAGTATAAGATTTATTGGCCAAAAAATTCCCCATGATTTATGGGCTAAATATACCACCATGCATAATACCACATAGGAAACAACATACCCATTTGTGTATGGTGCCAATCTTGTGATAACCACAGATGTCTAGATTCCTTGACTCTGAATAGACATTTATTCATGTTTCATAGATGAATAACAATTGAAAAAGTAGTGGGATGAATTGGAATGGATAGATGAGAATATATTGAGCAAACTCCACAACATCGAGGTCTATCTTAATCAGATAGCATGAGCCTTTAAAAAAGGTTCATCATTATTCATTACTCTTGGGAGAAATGGTGATGTTTCCTAGGATCTAAATTATACCAAGAAAGAATCCCTTGAAATTGGACCCCAGGTGGGAAGGTCCTTATGTCGTACATATGTTTTATCATAATGGAGCCTACTTATCCACCACCATGGGTGAGGATCATGTCAAACCATACACAAATGTTATATTTCTCAAGAAATACTATGCAAATATATCATAATATATGCATACATACTAGAGTAATTCACATCATTCATCCTAAGAACATGGCATTAAACTGTGAAAATATGTTCTGACCACATTATGATAAACTATATAGAGCTCATCCTAACTTGATGACATCATACTAAAAAATTCCTTAAGAACTTCATATGTATAAATTCCTACTATAACAAGAAACATAGTGATTCCCAAAACATTATTCATCTTCCAATCCAAAATAAGAATTTCACTTCACATTAGGTGATCCAATGTCCTTACCACATGGCATTAATCTACAAGGAAAATTTCCTAACTACATGATGTAAAACGTCATAGATCCACAAAATCTCTTTTCCTACAAGTAAAGTGATATATGTCCTTGTTACATGAAATGAACTACACAGTTCATTAACATCCATCTTTATTCATGTCTATTCACCCACCTCCTTACTGCATGGCATTAAACTACCCATGATTCCAATAACTAAATATGTCTTGATTTTAATTTCCAATGATATATGTATGGATGCTTCGATCATATATCTTTTTCCAACCACCATATTATACAAGATTCCCCAATCCTACTCTTAAATACCTCTACACAGTGAGAGGAAACATTTTCATTCTTTTTTATCACTCTAAACATAGCACACATGGGATTAGGCATATTATTAAGGGATTCCCCAAAAGAACAAGCAATAATAGCTTTTTATAGGCCAATATCTATCATAAATGCTAGAAAATTAAATGAAACCCACAAATTAGATCTACATGATGTTAAATGACATAGTTAATATTACCTGAATGACATGAAACTTGATACTTTTGTGGTCCCCTCCTAAGAGGAAAACTACCTTTGGTCTTGTTCTTCTTCCACACCTTTATCCACTCTATCCATCTTAACATGGAGGAGCCCATGTCCATAATACTTGACATTAAACTGGATAGTTCATCAAGAACTATGTGTGGCTTTATTCTCACTTCCATGATATATATAGAGACACCTAGACTACCATCCTTGGGCCCATCCCAACATCGCCACTTTTTCAGGTCAATCCATATTCACCCTTTCCACATTATGTTGAAATGAAAGTTTCCTTAAGAATTATGTGTGGCTTGATTCGTATCATCACAGTATACATAGTGACACCTGATACATCATTCATGGGCCCTACTACAATAATTAACAGAAATAATGACCACCTCTATGAATGGGGATGACATATATAGAGTATTTCCCACTCAAGATGAATGTGTTACCTGATTCCTATCCTCACATGATATATTGTTTTTACCAAATTTCCCTCCTCAGTCCCTTTCATAATAGATCAATTTAAATAAGTCTGTATCTTTTCTTATGGGTCAAACATGTGCATGAAACTCCATTAAAAACTACATGTGTCTTGAATCCCATCACTATGGGAGATGTAGTGACTCCCATAATTCCATTCATTTGACCATCTATAATACCACCATTTAATATCAATGGTTCTATAACTCACCACATGAAGATCAACTTCATGGCCCTTTAGAATTATGTGTGGCTTGATTCTCAGTATCATGAGTTACATAGTGACTCCCAAACATCCACCATTGAGACCATCGACCACAGTTCCATCCATTCATGTTGATTCCAATTTCATTATTTCATTAAGTTAAATTACACGAGAATATTTCCATATCGCATGATGATGAACTGTATTAAAGTAAATCATTACCGCATTATTTTAAAGAGTACAGAAAATTGCTTGGCAATATAACATTAAAATTAGGAAAAATATGTCCTCACCACATGATGAACAAATACACAAAATTTTTTTCCTAAAACATGATGTCATAATTCATGTAAAATATTCCCACAACATGGAAAAAATAGTGTAACACACCACCCATTATCCTTCCTTATCGAAGGACCATAAGAGACTTACCACAGTCAAATTGAGTGTGGGATTATTTTTTCATTTTTCAAAATAATTTCACTTCATTTGGTACACATAATTTCTTGAGTGTTTTAGGTTTCTTCCATCCTTTCAAATCCGTTGGAAAGGAAAAGAGATGTATCACTTCATCCTTGTAGTTGATAGAAAATTTCTTAAGACCCACCAATTGGTGACATCAGGTACATATATAAAGGGATTCCTAATTATTGTGTGCATGAATTCACCATGTATGAACTCAACACATTAGTGTGTACTTTACTTCTCTTGGTGTGACTATCCCATAACACTACTCGTGACCTGAGAACTTCGATCCATGATTTACAACATTTCCTTCTCACGTTCATAAGGATGTTGGATTTTTAATGACCATGGGTATCTTAATTATCCAATTGAATAACATTTTCCATATTATATACATATGAGTCATGGACTTAAACTACCTTCACATTGGATAAATTTGTATGACCTTAAGCTCGAGACGATAATGGCTCAAATCACAATACCTTAGACTGATAGTGAAATAGAAGGAAAATTTATCAGTTTTGAATCCTAAAATAGGTGACCCAAAAAAAAATTAATGTCTTCTATCTCTAAACACATCATCCACATAGTTTTGGTATAAATTATGATGCAAAAAAAATAAGGAATAAAGCTAACAGGGCCCACTTTGATTCCCTAATAATATCCAAACTATGGTCGTTGGTCCCCATAGTCTAGGAGAATGTTAGAGAAATGATATTTAATATCTTCTCACCATTATAATATGCTTTCTATGTCATAAAACAACTTTTAATGTACTAAAAATCTTCTTGAATATTACAAATTTCATAAAACCCTTTAATACCATTGAATTCAATGTTGACACTACCTTTCTGTAAGATACTGGTAAAAGGGACTCGCTTTGAAAAACAGAACATCAAATCCCAGGAGGGCCTCCATTAAACCCAAGAGTTTCCTTTTTGATCTCATTGAATAGTAAAGGGTAAATTTGCCTATAACCACCAGTTTTTCTCTATCTGGTTAACTCACCTATTCCTAGGATATGATTTATAATTTTTATAAGTACACTATTCAAGTAGATTCGACATCCTTGAGGTTACGTCACTATGTATTGAACCATTTCTCATGTCTGGAATAAAAAACTCCATTATCAAACATTTTATGGATCATAACTCATGATTTGAAACCAAAGTGCACAGGGATCGAGCTTCATAATCAAGAGCTAAACTACTATAAGGGGTAGAATATTTCCTAGATAGCCTTATTTCCATCCCCAAAATCATCATCTAGATAGTTGAGTCTTCAAAAATATTTTATTACCCTTAATAATATGTGGAGATCATCTTGGGTTAGAAAATTATATCAACACATAAGGTCTTTAAACCATAAACTAATAGAATCTCCTCCTTAGAGGAATGGAGCTTCAATTAATGTGATCCATAGCGACACCAAGGAGAACTGAACATATTAGAGTGTTGCGGGAGATACCAGTATGATTACTCCCCCCAATAACCACAAACTCTATATTTAGTGTTCTTATTTTTTTCACCTATATCCCAACTGTTAATTTGGTCCTTATATCTGTAGTGTTTCTCCCTCAACCAATATTACATCAATAAATATTCCACGACCCTTTGAAAATAGTGGAGATAAATTTTTCATGGACATTCAATCGATGCATAAGGGATTCAAGAGTCCTAGTAAAGGCATATATTCTTTATGATAATGGAACTCCAATCCTTGTGATTCATAAAAACATAATCAATGAACATATCACAACAATGTATTTTAAGTCATTCTTGGCATGTATGCACTATATTCCATATTCATCGATATCAAATCCAAGCTCAAAGACCCTAAACTACATGACACTAATGGTCCCAACTCAAATAACGAAATCTATATCACACCAATGGTCTATGATCAAAGACCCTAAACTAGGGAAAACCAAATTTCCAAGAACAATCACCCTAAAATACAATACTCCAATGTTCCAAGATCAAAAAACCTAAAAAACCAGACAACCAAATGTCCATGATCAATGACCGTAAATTATAGGAAACAAAAGGTCTCAGATCATAAACCATAAAATATTTAACACCAAAGGACCATGATTAAATACCATTAACTAGAGCACACAAAAAGTCCATGCTAAAAGACCCTAAATTACTGCTCACCAAAGGTCACACCTCATAGACCATAAAAAACAAAACACCAAAGGTCCATGCTCAAAGACCCTAAATTATGGAACACCAATAGTTCATGTTCAAGGACCCTAATTTATAGCACACCAAATTCTAAAGATTAATGAACATAAACTGAGTGAAATGAAATGTACAAGATGAAGGATTTGAACTAAAATCAGTTGATGTTTCAAGCTGAAATATCACAATCTAATGGATGGAACTTTCTTAGACTAGAAATATTATAAATCCCACTACATGGCCTTTGGATAATCAAAGGACTTAATCAAATCCTATCATATTGGAAAAAAAGACAATGAAATATCCCTCCAGGACATGAATCCTACCAATGAAATACTTATGCTAACTAGATGATCTCAAGATAATTATAATATATCATATGTATAGAATCTCATGTTTGTGGGTATTCATTAGTACTTATCCAAAGGAATACATTATAATTTTAATACTCAGATCGAGACATTTAGGTTCTACAGGATGTAATAAAAAGGATGGTTTTCATTGTTGACTAAAATAATATTGAAGAAAAACATAATGATTGAAATATAACATGATAGTAATATTGAAATATCATAAAATTAATACTTTCAAGGTCTGAAAAGGAGGAAGGAATCTCCACATGTTGAAGAATCACCAAAGTCTCAAATATAGAATCCATTACAGGGGTCGATCTGAGATAAAATTTGATCGAATTCATTGGAAAGGTCTACAAGAGTCCAAAAGGAAGCATTGATGGAACACTGGATTGTTTCTCTCCCAACTTATTCAACTTTTACCCTAATAAAAAGAGCCTAGACCAAAGCCATTAACTCCCCAACCCTCTTTCTAGAAGTTTATGTGGAACTTTTTAATGTTGAAATATTATACCTTAAACAAGTTATGAATTTTTTTTATCTCTATATCTATGCGGTCCAACCAAACATCTCATCCTTCAATTTGGATATGAACTAAAAACCATACTCTAATTCCCCCAAGATATCTTAAATATTCCAAGAGAGAGGAACCTCATCTACATGATTATGAAAATCCACTTCACATGAGTCCAGATCCTCTTGGGCTTTGGAGATATGATACATAATTTCATACAATGGATTTAAATTGAAACCGTCTTACTGAAAGTCTTGAAATTACTGATGAAGGTGTTACCCTTGGATGTAGAATAATTACAAAGGGGTATCAGTGATCAAGGAATGAGTTTTTTCTAGATCATATTACATCACTCTTTATCCTTTTAAAACCATGATGTTGGCATGATAGGAGGATGAATAACTAGTTGAACCACTACAAAAACTGTAGAAGAAGCCCCATTTGACCTTCTCTCAATGGGGGTATCATCTGTAGCCTTTGTTGGAGGGTAAAATTCTTTAACAGAATCTATTTAAGGTTTATAATAGTTTTTACCCCAAAAAGGTCTATACATTAACATCTCTACAAAACATTCGATCAACTCTATCCTCACATCTAACAATGGAATTAAAGAGGAAAAAGGAATGCCCACGTGATGAACCAACTAGTTTATCACACCACATAAACAAGGTGTTAAACATTACAGGACATAATCAAGGGTAATGAATGTAGAATAATCATTAGAAGGAGGAAGAATGATCTCATCCTTAGTATCTTCACGTTTCATCATCTTACAAAATTAGAGGATGACCCCAAGATGTCACTCCTCTCAAACAACGAACAAAGAAAGATGGGATTCCCTTTGAATGTATGCAAATTGATGAGCTAATAGATGAGGGGAATATGGTTCTCAAATAACAATATCATCCACTCTGGCTATGGGAAATCCATCTCATATTGATATCATATACAACATTTCATCAATGGAACTCTTTCCAATATCAATAATTGGTCCAACTTGTTCTTAGAAAGAGTAGAATAAAAGATTTCATATTGGATCAACGCACCTTTATCCTCGTAAGGGACTTGTGACATCGCCCAAACCCTAGATATATTAAACAATATGTGTTGGTATGAATAATTTGGGACCACAGGGGTGTTGTAATATTCGTAACAATGAATTTTTTCCCCTATACAGAAAAACAAAAACTATAGAAGACAAAGATTCTGTAATGGATTTTACCTTGTTGAATATATACTAAGAGCTAGTAAATGAAGTCATGGACTAGAATTTCTAAATTGATATTAATTCCTTCCACAATTCATATCATCATCACCCATGTTATAACTCAGATCCCTGAGCATGCATCCTACTCTGGGAAAATCACCCAATCCAAGATATGGCTATAAATCCTTCCAACCAAAGGTCTAGAGAGATCTATGAAATCACTTATTGTCACCATGAGGTATAATGCCTATCTTCAATTGTAATCCAATATGATTTATTGTCATTTTGGACATGTTGAAAAGGCAACCAATATATGGCATGTCTCCACTACAACAACGAATGATATCAATCAAATCTATTAATGAAACGAGTGAATGATTTGTGAGATCATTTTTAAATTTATCCTTTACGTTAATATGTATCTACCTCACCAAGACTAGGGTCTACAATGGGTTATCCTTGAAATATGTAGTGGGGATTAATTTATCATACATTTCTCCAAGAGGGGAATTCCACCCATTTGTTAGATATACTATAGGATGATTAACATTTCCCCATGGGACAAATGGAACCTATTGGTGCTTGGGAACTAATGGATGATTATCTCTCAAATAAGGTCAGGTTAGAGGTAAACGATGATCTAGGTTATCTACATAGCTTTCTAAATATGAACTCAGTACTGAATATATGAAAACTCTATTTATGATTCCCTAAACCAAAAGGGTCATTCCCATTCATCAGAGAAATTACCATAGGGATGGAGATACCACATGAAACCCCATAAAGGTCCATGATTATTCTAGGAGTAAGAAAATTTACACTAATATCATTGAAAAATGGGTCGATGAACAAGTTCACAATCATCATGACCTTTTTGGGATTTTTCTAATATATATGATAATTTTGGAGACCATGATATGATTAATTGACCATCCTAAAAAGTTATCATTTGGAAATAGTCGAGGGAAGATTAAATTCAATGAGATGGAAGATTAGATTCCATAGGGTGAATGGGAGCATCATACGGTAAACTAAACTTGTATAGAGGAATTAATTGAGATAAATTGTAGTCCTAAATCCCAGATTAGAGGAACCTATTTTGATTTTCATTATCAGTATACACATGATATTGAGGGTCGACATTGAAATTCATAGCCATCATGGACCTTTTACTGGCTATATCTGAGGAATATTGATGAGAACCAAAATCCATCCAAATAAGAGTAAGTGTCTTATGTCATATATATGAAATAAAATTTTGTTAATGTAAAGTCCTAAACCCATAGTATCATTCCCATTACGTAAATACTCAAGGGATTCACAAACCACATAATGGGTTCATGAATTTTCAGACCTCTGAAGGAATTACATGTCACATAACCCTTATAGGCCTTTGAGTAATCTCTTGAACCCTTTTTACACACATGGTTATGTGTCCTCAACGTGGTCACTTTAATCACATGATGATCAATCGATTAGATTATCTAATTTTTGAAACTCGTGAAATCCTTAGGATAATCACAGTACATCATGGTCGATGTTCAAAAAAATTATTGAAGTATGGTTTGTGTTTGGACCAGATAGGAAGATGATATAAAGTTGTCTTATAGGGATATTTCTCCTAAAATGGGTTTTTATGGTCGAGTCTCAAAAATAGTCATCCTGGTCAGGTTTTTTGGAACGGTTCTGTGACAGTGGAACATGATATAAGTAGGGTGGGAGGGCTCTGAAGGAATTATGTCATGTGTATACAACTTTACACCGCCACCCTATATATATGGTGTTTCACGGAATACCATGTGTCACATGTTATACCAAATGTCTCCACAAATACAGATTTTTGGGAACACTAATGACTCATATGGACATTTAGATTCCTTATAACTGAGTCATATTCTCTATGGTTTTTTCTCATAGGGTGGAATTGTTAATGCCCACCAATTGAGAATTGTAAAATTAATGATTGAAGAAATAACAAATTATGAGTATTATTTTATCCTTAAATTTAATGGAAGTATAAGGTAAATAAAGCTCATGGATTGTGTGGGCCTCCAAGATTTTTGTTCTCTCATGACCATAATAAGGTCATAAGAAGTAACTAGGTGAAAAATATAGACTCAAACAATTCCCATGAATCCTCCCATTGAAAAGTCTAATTTCTCTTTCAATGTAACCTCAGGTAAATAATGGACTCATGATGGTAGTCGAGCAAGTTCCCCTAGGCTTCATAGTTTGTCGATACCAAGCACCTGACAATCTTACCTAACAATCCTTTGAATATAAAGAGACAAATACAAATACTGACGAGGTCTCTAGTAGTCCTAAACATCAAGTGACACATCACTAAAGATAATGATGATTTCCCTTGATAAAATTTGAGAACATTTCCATGACCATTGAGGCTTTTTAAAAAGATAAAATGTAAATAAAAGGAGGGGAGGTGGATACTACTCACGATCATAAAAGAAAGGTGACACACTTCTGGAGGACCTCAAGATAACATGATACTCTGGAGACATGCATTCCTCATCTCCCTAAATCCCGTTGGCTTTTCATCCTCACCGCGCAATGTTCCCCAGGGATGATTAAGAAAACTCTCACCCCCCTTAGGCTCTATAAATATGAATATATAGTTTTTTTTTCATAAAATTCTGACACATCCCCATAGGACCTTTTTTTGGTCATGTGACATTTCATGAAAATAAAAACTCATTGTATTTTACATTACTCAGGTAATCTCTCATAACTCCAACAACATTGTAAAATAATACAAAGGGAATAGTAGAGGGGGGAGGCCTAAGGCTTTCATAGTTTTACAAATATTTATAGGAATGAATGTTGTCCATAACTTGACACTACAAGACCTCTAGAAAATTCATTTTTTCCTTGCGAAATGTACTAGGAAATGAATCAATCTTATCATGAAGGCCTTTCAATAGGCTCATTGATATATCAAAATCCCCTAGCCTTGAAAAAATGGTAATATGAAAGTTCTTCGGCATATCCATAGGATTCAAAAAGTCCACATTAATTAGAAGTAATCCTATAATAGATGCATTGATAAGATGTACTCACAGTCGCTAAAAATCATGTGACACATCCGAAGCGATCCATAGTATGGGATTTTGATGATGTGTGGTGCCAGACCCCTTCAACAACATGAGCCTAGATCCGTGAAAGATACACCTTGTAAACTGGAGAAAAAAAATGGTAGTGAGGATTATAATTTCTCCACCATAACATTAATAATGAACCTCTACTATACGACTGTGATGATATAGATGAAGGTTTTATTTTTCACATCCATGTGCATTAACACAGCCAAGAACCATAGCATTATTTTTGGAGTGGATGATCTCATGATTGGAAAGTATTCTGTTAGGTAATATACTAGGGAATAATAGGAGCGTTCATGTTCCATGCATAAATCACCTCTCATAATCATTCATAGATCATGCAAAGGACATCTTGAAAGGTGTGTGAAGAACATACCACACATATATAGGATTATGGAAGACTCAAAATAAACGGGTGCTAAATTAATGTATGGAATTCCCAAAAAAATGGACTATTAATGTGTAATGGTGGAAGGCATATGAAAAAAACATGTTTTTTACCATAATACGCTTCGAGTGACTCATCCAAGACACATGAAAACACTAAGACATGTATGCTAGATCTTGTAACGATTCTATAGAATGTTATTTATGTCATGTTAAGTCCTATGGAAAAACCAATGTATGTCACATGGTTTCCCCCAAGGACATACCACGTTAGTCTCATGAAACCCCAATGGGTCCATCACATGATTCTCACAATGTCATTAAAATATATCACCTGATCATATAAAAACACCAAATCATGTTATCCAAGTATCACAGATGCATATGAGAATGTCAAATAATCTCTCATAAGACCCTATAATAAGTCATTTGAGACTCTATATGCACACATACATGTCGGCCAGGTCTCGCGATTCCCCCCATGAATGTTATCCCAGACATGTGACACCCTTTGATACATTTTATATTGAATCTCACAACACCCTCTATTTTTGTCAACCAACTCTTTTTAAGGACACCATCTCATGTCTAATAGATTATATGAAACCCTCTAGACAATCCAACCAGGTCAAATGATGAATTCTAATAAAGACCACATGGATCATTCCATGTCCTTTGTACAAGTTAGCATTGATCATGTGAGAAACATTAAATATGCCACTCATGTTACATGAATCCCTTTAGAATGAACAACTGGATCATTTAGTTGTCTTAAGATATTCAATGAAAATACTCTATAATATATTATGATAAGAAGTCAATAAGTGAATGTCAATTAGGAAAGTAGGACACAAGGGAATCCTCATATTGTAATCCCTAACCAATGACAGAAGATGATATATCCAATATATAGATAATCCTTAGAGTGTAATCCAAAAAAAAGAAACTATGATGACTATAATTCCTACCATATTCTAGATATGTAGGCCACCTATTCAAGGTTTGATCTCTATAGGGTTTTTTTAATATGCAAGTCCATCACTCTCTATGTGATGAAATTGATCAGTTTCTATCCTTTATTTATCAAACGAAGAATAGATCATGTGAGTTTAGGGATTTTCAATAATAATATCATTTTCATCACAAGTCTACACAAACCAGAGAAATATAAGTATGTAAAGCCTCAACGGTTGGCAAGACACAATATCCTGAACAGCAGGGGATCTACCATGGGGACAATCGCAAAGCCATAACAGAATTATGAGAACTGTGATTCTTGAAATAACAAGAATGCGTAGGATTCCGTCATTTGTCTAGGTCTCAAATAAAAAACCATCTAAATTTATGAATTATGCCTATGTTGTTTCAACCATAAGGACCCAACCATTCCCATGGGTTGATTAATATTTCACATCCATCATTGGACTGCTAAATTGACTAAACTATGATGAATCAGATAACTTCCATAACCATGACACATTTTTTGTCTCGATGATTTCCAATCTTTATAATAAGTCTCCTCATGGTAGTCCCAAACCATAATTCCCATACCATGAGTAATGAAAAATGATCATTTTATATACATTGTTTCTCACATTTATCATAGCTCATACAGGATTACAAAATAAAAACAATCGTGTCATCTTTATCATAAGTATCTAAAATGACATGGGAAACCTCGGTGTGTAAGAACTAAAAAATGAACTATAAAAAATCTGATTCTCCCCATAATTAGGATACATAGGATGTCCCTTTAGGACTCGATCTTGAATACTCGGTGTCCCAAAGAACCTATGTAAGTACTCTCTACATTATGTTAAACTACATGGGTATAATAAACTATGTGTGTTTTGATTCCTGCAATAACCATGATATATAGGGAACCTTATAATGGATCAATACACTCCAAGGAATAATAACTTCTTCTATGTGTGTATTGTCCTAGACCCCAGAGGTCCATTTCATTGTGTAAATCCAGTGCTTGAGGTGTTTCAAGAGGTCATGGTTACTCATTTCAAGAGTTTCTTAGTTTTTCAGTTTTCCCAATGGTGAGTGGAATCGATGAGTCTTCCATTAGTAGGTGTTTTCAGTAGGTTTCATCGATAGGTGGAATTTGTGAGTCATGTGTTGGTAGGTGGTTTTTGTGGGTCGCATTAGTGACTCATTGTTGTTGAGTCCAGACGATGACCCATGTTGGTGACACTTTGATAGTAGGTCACATCGATGGGTTTCATCGGTGACTCGCTGTTGGTAGGTCGCTTTAGTGGGTCACATCAGTTACTCGATGTCGGTGAGTTGCATTGGTGAGTCGCATCAGGTACTCATGTCAGTGACTTGTGTTAGCGACTCACCCAATGGTGAGTAATTTCTAGATTTTCCTTATTTTTTCTATTTTTCTCCTCATACATATTAATTGATGTAATAATGTTTAAAGCCCTATTTGACCATTATTAACCAGTTTCTAAGGATATTAATTTAAATCTTTAAAATAATAATTCCTCAGAGACCTTCAAACATCTAAGCTTCATGGCCGTGGACACGACCCCACTTTTAAGTACATTGAAAACATATTCCTTTTGTGGATATAGGATCTGGACATTTCTAAATCTGAGATCCTATATTCCTTGAACCCTTCCATTTTCCCATGGTAAGCCCTGATCTTTTCTTCCCCATGGAGTCATGTGTCGTGATGTGGCCTTCAGATCTATTTTTCCCATGGAGTCCTTCTTGGCGCTCATGCACCCCCGATTTTTGGTGTAGGATGGAGTTTCTAATCATCTATTTTTCTAGGTAGTATCCCTTAGTCGTTCTTTATTTGTGTATCATGTGGGGTGGGTAAGCTAATATCCCATTGTGATTACAGTCGATTCCCAAATTTTAATTAAGGATGTTATGAAGATAATATAACCAAATATAATGATAATTAGACCTGTTAAGATAATGGTATTTTTACATTAGTAATAAATGAGGGGTGGGGGAGACGATAATGATGATCATTTGTTTTATCTATTATCTTTGATCAATTTTTTAATGGTATGCCTTCTAAAAATAAAGGTTATTGGTGGCCATTATTTTTTCACCTGTATGGATTGTGGATTACGACTGTGAATTTGGAAATATGATTAATCACATGTATCCAGCTAAATAAGTGGATTCACAGGGATTGAACTAGAAATATGATCACCCATGAATAATGAAAGTATAATTAATGAATGATTTTGGATAAATCAAAATACAATTTGAGTGTATTGTGGGGTTGTGTGTATTGGGTGGTACCAGTGGTCTAATGGAATCTCAGGTTGATAGATTGGTTTATTATGGAATGGGTAATCATGTTATGCAATGGGACTACATCTAGGTTTTGTTATGTTTGTTGAGACATGGTATGTTTATGAAGTAGGGATGCCAATTGTTATATATGTGGGAGATGGATGTTTATGGTTGTGATGAGTATGGTATGTTTTTGTAGTGGGTCTACCGAGTATGATTATGATGAAGTGTGTTATTGGGTTTAGTTGTAAGATGAATTTTTTTCTTGTTGAGAGAAAGGAAAAGTTGTAATGTCTTTAATGAATGATAATGATTTTGGTTAGATTTTTTTATAAGTGGGGAGGAAAAGTTAAGGGGTGTTTTATGATAGTTTTCTTCCTATGATTTTTTTGGTTGTGATGTTGGTCCTAATTTATTTAGTTAGTTTCCCTAGTAGGAATGGAATAACTGGTAAATTCTTATTAATGTAAAAATGATTGGGTGTCATATTCTTTTACCAACTTCATAAGTGATTGTTGTTCATCCTGATATGTGCGTTTAGAGGTAAAAAAAAGTTTTTAGTGTTATGTAGTGGTTGTTTTCTTGAGAAACCATATGTTTGGTTGAGTGTTTGATACTTATATATACATAATAATATATTAATTTTATTATATATTCACCCATCCTAGTTGAGCTCTGTGTAAGGAAAACCCCCATTACTATGAGGGATGGTGTCTTTCCCAAACATCATAGTGGGAGGATGGATGGACGAACACCCTCTCTTCCATGCTCCCTCTTATAGGAAGTGATTGTTCAAAAATCATTGGGAAGGATGTGGTTTGTGAGGCCTAGGTGTGTGTTTTTGTTTCTCTTCCTAGGTTTCTTTGAGATGATATGTGTTATAGTTCGTAGATGTCTTTGGGATAAGATGTGTTGCCGTTCCTAGGTGTCTTCGGGATGATTTTTTTTGTGGATCACTGGTTTCATTGGTAGTGATGTTGTTTGTGGCCTAGATGTACGAGGGAATGATGAGATGTGATTGTGAGGCCCATGTTTCTGTGGGAGGGATGTGATGTGTTATGTGTCTCAATTGTGTACTGGAGGGCTGTGATGTTGTTCTTTCAAAAGTGGTTGGAGCACCCAAGTATTTTCCACTAGGTTGTGAGAGTGGATATTCAATGGGTGTGCCCAAATACTTTTTCCCCATGGAGTCATGTGTTGTGATGTGGCCTTCAGATCAAGTTTTACCTTTGTGTTCTTCTATCATCTCGTTTAACCCCTATTTATGGCCCGAGGAGGATTTTTGGATCAATTATTGTTCTAGGAAAGCGATCCATTCGTCTTTATTTATTTTTGTCTCATGCGGGGTGGATAATATTATATCCAATTGTGATTATGATGGAATACCAACTTTTGATTAAGGCTATTATGAAGACAATCTAACCTGTTATAAAAATAATCATACCAATTATGATATGTGGTTTTATTACAATAGAAATAAATGAGGGGTGATGAAGATTAGGATTATGATCATTTGTTATATCTCTTATCATTGATCCATTTTTTAAATGGTATGAATTTTGAATAATCATACCTGTTGGTGACCTCTATTTATGCATGTATATGGATTGTTGATTACTGCCGTAACTTTGGAAATCTAATTAATCATGTATATCTTGTTAATTAAATGGATCCCCCATGATTTAACTTGTTCTATGATCACACCTGAATAACAAAAGTGGAATTAAAGAATGAGAGATGGTAAATATGAATACACATTGAGTGTTTGGTGTCTCTATGTGTATGGGGTGGTACGGGTGGATTAATGTAATCAAAATTTGATATATTGGTAGATTATAGAATGGATGAACATATTCTTAAGTGTGACTGCATTTGGGCTGAGTTTTTGTTGTTGGGGAAAGGTTTGTTTATGCAGCGGGGATACCGATGGTTGTGTTTAGGGGAGATGGATGTTTATGACTGTGATGAGTGTGATATTTTTATTAAGTGGGGCATCTGATTATGGTTGTGATGAGGTGTGTTGTGGGGTTTAGCTATAAGTATGGGGTTTTCTGTTGTGAGAAATTATAGGGTGGAATATCTTTGAAGAATGATAATGAATGTGGCTGTCTTGGGTGCTAAGTAGAGACGAAGCATGAATGCGATTTTTATCAAATTTTTCTTCCTCTTTTTGAATTGGATGTGAGGTTGGTCATATGTTTTGGTTCATTGTTTCCTTAGTAGGGATGGAATAAATGGTAAATTCTTACTTACATCAAAATTATTGGGTTTCAAGTGGCTTTATTTTATCAATGTTGGAGGTGACTGTCGTTTGGACTAATATGTGCATTTAGAGGTAGCATCAATGGTGGAATTGTTATGTAGTGGTTGTTTCTTTGAGAATCCATATGTTGGGTTGAGTGTTTGGTACCTATATATACAGACTTATAATTTCCTATGACTCAATATGCACCCTACCGTAGTTGAGCACTACGTGCCAAACACCTACATTGTTACAGGGGAGGGTGTCTTTCCCAAACATCCCAGTGGGAGGATGGATGGGTTTTCACCCTCTCTTCCCAGCTTACTCATCCTAGTGGTCATAGCCCAAGAATCCTCATTATGGTTTTGGGTTTTTAGGCCCAAATGTGTGGGACCAGGTTATGGTTCCTAAGATTCTTCTTCATGGGTTGTGTTTTGGTTCCCATTCTTCTTCAGTACAAGATGTGATGGGGTTCACAGGTGTATTTTGTATGATATGTGTTGTGGTTCCTAGGTGTCTTCGGGATGTAGTGTTGTTTGTGGACTAGGTGTCTGTGGGTGGGATGAGATGTGGTGGTGAGACCCAGGTGTCAGCAAGAGGGATGTGATGTTGAATGTGGCTCAGATGTGTGACGGAAGGTTGTGACATTGTTCATCTGAAAGATGTGGGAGATCTAGGTTGTTTTCCATTAGGGTGTGAATGTTTATAGTCATTGGTAATGTGGTTCAGGGTACCCTATCATTGATTTTCATACCATATCACTTACATGACTTTCATTATTTGGTGAGAATTCTTTTGGTGGGGTTGGAGTGAATAGTATACCTTTTCAGGTGCTTTTGGTTTCTTCTATTTCTAATGGGAGAATTAGTTTGATTCCACCACTTTTATAGGAGATAAATCTATTTTTACATATTGAGTATACTTTTATGCTCCCCGACATATATAAAACTACTTTCATGTTTCTATGATGACAATAGGAACCGTACTAGGCATTACTTGCTCAAATATTGGGATAGTTTATGTGTCACTATTTATTTTTATTCAATTGGTACATACTTTTTAGTTTAATTGTATTTCTAGAAGCTTTATTTGGGAATATGCATGGGTCCAGATTTTGGTTTCATTCATAAATATGTATTGGAGTTGTTTTTAGGTTGATACATCTTATCTTTTGATCTTGGTTAATATAACAAGGGTAATGACTCCCATGTTGTGAGATTTTCATACCCTTGGTGCTGGTCTCTACCCTGGGGCCAACTAGAGGCGGGACTCAGGGGGTCATTATCTCTCTTCCTTGATTTCTAGTTTTAGAGCGGCATCTTTGGAGGGAAGAGGTCATAACATAATGGAATCAAAGTTGATGGTTGAGAGACAAGATGATTCTTGGAGTTAGGAATAGTTAAGATTGTATGGTATCATAGGGAAACATGGTATTGTGATCATGTTCCATGACATAGACTAGGGATGACCAGCTAGGACATGTGATTTTTGGGCCCCCATGATCTGATGTAAGGACCCTTAGTCTAAAGAATAGCCAAGTGAGGCCACACTATTTTCAGCGTAGAATGCATCCTGATGACTTGTGTTCTTGTTTGAATTTTTAGTTTTAGGGAATTTAAATTATTAAAAGATAAATTTAATTTTAAATAATGTTATATACTACATTGGATTATATGTTCACTATTTACTTTTTAGCTCTAGAACCCAGTCATCATCCATGAGTGGCCCTGGTAGTGGGGGCTCAATAGGCCAATCTGGTTAATCATCGGAGTGTTTACCCAAAGGATGAGGAAAACCAGTGGCAGAGAACATTATGTTATCTATAGTAGAAGACCATGGGAATTTATTAGGGCAATGTCTCAGACATGGAGAGAGAGAGATGGATCGAGGACCTCGATTTCACCTATCGTCTGATCCAGTCAATGAAAGAGTACATGGTTCAATCAGCAGTCATTTAGATGAAGGGAGATGTGTGTCAGTGGTGGATGTTATACCTAGGGGATTTAAAGGAGGTCGATGTTCTATGGGTCGATTTAGAGAAGGATTTTCCGGATGAATTCCATTCTTTAACCATGAAGGATGATTAGTGACACGAGCTACACTTCCTCTAGCAAGGGAGTATGTTGTTATGGGAGATGGGGATCAAGTTGAAGGATCTTCTTCGATTTTCTTCAGATAATAGTCCAAATGAGGAGTATCAGTCGAAAATCTTAGAGGAGGCACTTCATCCTTCTATCAAGAACGAAGTTACTCCCATCACCTTGTCTACATACCTAGAGGTCCAAAAGAAGTAAGAGGAAGTTGATAGAATTCACTTGTAAGGAGGTATATCATGATAGAGGAGCCAATATCATTCTTATACAGTCAAGGATACTAGTGTTAGTGCTTAGGAACTAAGGCCTTTGGGGATTCTTTCATTAGGAATCCAACTTCATCAGTTTATGTTTCAACCATCTTGTCCCTATCCCTATAAATCAAACATGGGACTGGTATGCTTTATCTATGGAGTTAATGGGAACCATAAGTGTCTATTCCTGATAGCAATTCTAGCTCGATATGGTGGAGCTGTCTAGGTTCATCAGCCACCTCAATAGTAGTTGTTAGCCAGGATATTTCAACAGTAGGAATATTAGGTCTCTTCTCCACTGAGGGAAGATAGAGTTGGTGGAGAATGACCTTAAGGTTTTCCTCAGGGACCACAACTCAGATGTGGTGGGGGAGGTGATCATTAGTAAAGGGGAATAAGATCTGTGCATGGTCAGTTCCACCCCATAGAGGTAGTGGTTCCATCAAGTCTAGAGACTATTCGTTGTACGATTAGCTTTTTTGGTAATCTTTCTTGTTGTTTTTTGATTTGGGAGCTTCAATCTGCACAGTTTCTCCCACTCTAGCCCTTGATCTTGGACTAGAAATAGAGCGGTTTTTCATGTCCCTAGTGTTGAGTACGTATGTTGGAGGTTAAAACAACATGTTTGATGTATTCCAGGGATGTAGAATGATGATGGGGCCACATCAGCCCCATGGGGATATTTTCTTATTATATTTGAAACTATACAATGTCATCTTTGGAATCTATTAATTTTACTATGTTCAGGAAATTATCAAATTCTTCCAGAGGAGAGTCGTGTTTTCAAAAGTGGATGGCTACTGTATGGATTTTGTTGGACAGTGTAGATTTCAGATGGGTAGTGGATTTATGGGGTCCCTTCATGCATTATTATCTGAAATGATAGATGAATCAGTAGATGTTGTAATTTTTGAGGTTCCTAACATTGTTGTCAAATTATTAGATTTATTTCATAAGGAGGTTGTGACTCTACCCTCTCAATGTGACGTTCAGTTCGGGATAGAATTACAGCCTGATTCTTCTCTGATTTTTATGGATCCCTATTGAATGACACTTTTAGAGCTATGGGAGATGAGGATCCAGGTATAAGATCTGAGGAAGATGGGATTTATCTGGCATAGTGTGTCCTTGTAGGGCGTTATAGTCTTGTTTGTGAAAAGTTGGATGGTGTTTATAGGTTTTGCATTGAATACAAGATGTTGAATCAGGTAACAGTCAATAATTTTTACCCACTCCTAGGAATAGATGATCTTTTGGACTAGATGAAGGGATAATTTTGGTTTTCTAATGTTGATTTTTTGTCTGGGTATTAGTAATTGATGGTGAAAGAGATATAAATCTCGAAGACTGCTTTCAAGTGAATTTATGGGCACTTCGAGTTCTTGGTTATTCTTTTTAGTGTTACGAACACAACATCCAGGTGCATAGAGCTCATGAAATATGTTTTCATGTTTTCCTAGACTAGTTCATCGTTGTGTTCATCAATGATAACCTGGTCTACTCAAAGATTGAGGAGGAGCATACTGGGCATCTCACGACTGTCTTAAGGGTCCTTCAATGCCACCATCCCTATCAAATGTTTTTCAAATGAATTTTTTGTACGTGGGTGGTGCACATCCATGGACATGTGGTGTCTTAGAAGGGAGTTTCAGTTGACCCATCAAAGTTCGAGTTCGTTTTTTCTTGGAAATCACCCAATAATGTTGTATAGGTTCAATGTTTTCTTAGTTCGGTATGGTATTACAAAATATTTTTACCACATTTTTCATGAGTAGAATCTATATTGACTTCTCTAAATAGAATGGATCTGGCCTCTGTGTGAAGTGAGCAATGTTAGGCAAGTTTTAGAAACAATAAGGGGAAGTTGTTCAGTGCTCCAGTGCTCCGGTTTCAAGAGAAAGGGGTGGTATTCAAGGTGTTTTGTAATGATTCCTATCTTGTCTTGTGGTGCATGCTGATACATCATTGGTGAGAGGTCTCTTATGGATCTAGGAAGTTATTTTTTTCATTGAACAAAACTATTCCACCCCTGATCTGGATCTAGAAACAGTCACGTTTGTGCTAAATTTGTAGAGGCATTACCTCTTTGTGGAGTGCTTTTTGGTATGAATGGAAAACAAGAGATTAGGCTATATCATTTCCTAGAGAGATATGAACATACAGTAGTGAAGGATTATGAAGTTACTCTATGATTACGACTTAGATATATCCTACACCTTAGGAAAGGGAAATTTGTGGCTAATTCTTAGAGAAGGAAGTCACAAAAGGAAGTAGATAAGGAAAATGCAGAGGATTGGAATTCCATGTAGGAGTAGGCTTCCATGCACATAGATGCAAGAATGGATGGTGTAAAAGGATTCCTATTTCAGATGATTGTACATTCATATCTAGTGCATCAGGAGGGGGAGTGTTACTGGGGATACTTAGAGGTAGAGGGGATGCATGATTGCGTCACCTAGGGTGATGATTTGGAGGGATGGATGGAGGATGGTCAAAATATGATGTTGTTTCATGGGATGTGATTTTTTTCTAGTAGAAATTTTTGTGGAATTCCATCATGTGTTTCAAAGATCACCTTTGGTAGTGCATCCAAGGATATCTAAGATGTATCGTGGCTTGAGGAAATAGTTTTTGTGGAATGGGATGAAGCAGGAAGTGACAGAGTTTGTGGCGAAGTGCATAATGTGCCAGCAGGTGATGGCTGAGTACAATGTGGTCGGTGGTTTGTTTCACCCCTTAGATGTCCCCGAGTGCAAGTGGTATAAAATATTTATGGATTCACCACATTATCACCCAAGTCTCAGAGAGTATGTGATGAAATATGGGTAATGTTGGATTGGATAATTAAATCGTCTCACTTCATAGTGATCAAGGAGTCGAGCCCTTTTGATTCCTTGATGGATAGGTATGTGGATGAGGTGGTGTGGTTTAATAGAAATCCATGATCCATTGTCTCATACTGGGATTAATTATTTACCACATGAGTATGTAAGGGATTGTATCATTCTTTTGGCACTCATTTACTCCTTAGCAGTACCTTCCACCCTCAAACAGATAGGCATACATAGGGGAGCATCCGGACATTGAAGGACATGTTGCGATCATGTTTCATGGACTTTGGTGGGTCTTCAGTGAGACATGTTCTCTTGGTTGAGTGTTCTTAAAATAATAGTTATAAATCTTCCATTAGAATGGCTTAATTTGAATCCTTGTATGAGAGACCATGTTGTTAACTTCTGTGATGGACATAAGTTAGAGAGATATCTGGTCATGGTCCCGATGTAGTGAAGATAATGATAGAACTGGATCATCTTTTCCTTGATATGATGAAAGTATCACAGGATTGATAAAAATCATATGCCCATCATTGGAGGTGGACCTTGGATTTTGAGGTTACGGACCATGTTTTCTTTAAGGTTTCCCATCAACGTGGGAAACAGAGGTTTAGTAGATGGGAAAAGATTTCTCCTAGGTTCATTGGACCCTTTTAGGTGTTTGGATGAGTTGGAAAAGTGGAATACCAAATTTATTTTCCATTATAGTTGGATAGTATTAATGAATTATTTCATGTCTCCCAAATTCATTAGTATTTTCATGATGACTTCCATTTCATTGAATAAGGAGAGATGGATATCGATAATGATTCAATGTTCATGGAGTGGCCAATGTAGATACAATATCATTGGGAGAAGGTGCTTTGTGGATGGAACATTCTTTTGGTTCAGGTGTAGTGGAGGAATGGTCGATAGGAGGAGTGTATTTGAGAGAAATAACCATAAATTCATACCTAGTACCCATATTTGTTTTTTTTTCCTATTTCAATTTTTTCTTTGTAATGATTGTATCTTTTTTCTATGAGATGAGATTTTTAATTGTTCTGTAATGTGTGATAAAGACCTAAAATATAAAGAATGGATTACCTGATCCAATATCAAAATTAATTAATTAAAATATGATTAAGCCCATGTAGGTGAGTTAGTGGCACCCTATGTGGATAATATCATGACATGGAGGAATGAATTCCCTGATTCATGTGTTTGGTCATGTGGCCTTTGGTGCTTTTGTGGGGTGTCTTGTGGTCAGTTAGGGTAACATATTTTAGAGGAGGTTCTCTTAAAAGTCAAGGTTTTCTTTCATATTAATATTAGTCGGGGATGGTGTATCCTTGAAAGGTATCTCATGGGGTGGTTGTTCAGACCCCTCCTTCTTCTAGGTTTGGTATTGAATTCTATTGGGTGACAATAGTTTGAGAGGTATTTGATGTAATGTCTCAGAACACTCCATTCCATTACATTGTAAAATCTAATGTTTGAGGTACTTTTGGGGGTCACAGTGACTCATTTAAATAGTTTTTCAATTTTATAGGTTTTATAATGGTGATTGGAATCCATGAATTATGTGTTGGTAGGTGAGGTCAATGAGTCAAGCATCAGTAGGTGGTGTTGGTGGGTCACATCAGTGACTAGCTCTTAGTGAGTGGTATCAGTGAGTGGTGCATGTCTTCTGCGTCAGTGACTCATATCACTGAATCACTATCGGTAGGTCACGTCGGTGGGTTGTGTTTTTGACTCACTGTATGTAGGTTTCATTGGTGGGTTGCGTCAGTGGGTTTCATTGGTGACTCACTATTGGTCACTGTTATCAGTGAGTGGCTTCGGTGGCTGACGTAGGTGACTCACCCAATAGAGATTTATTTCCATCTTTTCCCAGTTTTCTAGTTCCCCCCTCTTATGTATTATTTAAAAAAAATAGATTTTTAATCATTGGTTGACCATTTTCAAAGTAGTTACAATGGATAATATATATATCATTAATATCCTAACACCCCTGATACATTGAAAAGGCTAAGTTGTGGGGTCTTTTCCACAACCTCACTTTTTTGTAATTTGAAATCATCTCCCTTACATTAATATAGGATCAACCTTTTCTAAATCTTAGATCCTATACCCATTGTACCCCTCTATTTCCTTTGGGTGATCCTATACCCTTTCTTCCCATTTGAGTCGTGTGTTGTGTTGTGTCCTTTAGATCCAATTTTCTCATGGAGTCCTAACTTATGCTCGTGCACCCATTATTTTTTGGGGTAGGTTGGAGTTTTTGATCATATTTTTTTCTTTGTAGGGATCCCTTAGTCTTTCTTTATTTTTTTATCATGCGTGGTGGGTAAAATAATATCTCTTTGTGATTATGTGTGGGTCCAAACTTTTAATTAAGGTTGTTAAATTGATAATATACCTTTTTATAAAGATAATAAAACCTGTTATGATAATAGGTTTTGTTAAATTAGTAATAAATGAAGGGTGTGGAAGATTATGCGGATGGTCATTTTTTTATCTCTTACATATGATCCTTTTTGTAAATAGTTTGACTTATAAAAAATCATGGCCATTGGTGGCCTCTATTTTCACACCTATATGGGTTTTGTATTACTATTGTAAATTTAGAAATCTTATTATTATTTTATAGCCGATTAAAAAAATGGATTCCCGATGATTGAACTTGTTATGTGATCACCCCTAAATAGTGAAAGTGGAGTTAAAGAATGAGTGTGGATAAATTTGAATACACATTGAGTGTTTGGTGAGGCTATGTGTATGGGGTTGTACGAGTGGTGTAATTTAATCTCAGGTTGGGATATAGGTTTATTGTGGAATGGATAAACTTTTTAGACAGTGGTCCTACATCTGGGCTATGTTATGGTTGTTGTGGAGTGTTATGTTTATGTAGTGGGGCTACCAATGGTTGTGTTCAGGGGAGATAGATGTTTATGGATGTGATGACTATATTATGTTTAGGTAGTAGGGCTTTAGAGTAGGGTTGTGATGAGGAATGTTGTGGGGTTTATCAATAATTTGGGGGTTTTATTGTACAAATAAAGGGTAGGGAGGAATAACATTGAAGAATTATAGTGGAAGCGGTTGTCTTGGGTTCTAAGTGGATAGGAAGTGTGAAGGGGAGTTATATCATACCTTTCTTCCTCTATTTGTCTTGGTTATGAGGCTAGTCAGGTGTTTTGGTAGTTATATTCCAAGGTAGGGATGGAATAGCTGGTAAATTCTTAATAACATAAAAATTATTGGGTGTCAAACAACATTCTTTTGTCAATTGTAGATTTGACCAACATTCATCCTGATGTGTTCATTTAGAGGTAATTGTAATGGTGGTACTGTTTTTTTGTGGTTGTTTTCATGAGTACCCATAGGTTGGGATGAGTTATTGGTTCCTATATATTCATACTTATACATTCTGGTGATTCTATAAAAACCCCACCCATGTTGATCACTACCAGATGAACACCCCCATTGGTATGGGCGAAGGTTTCTTTTCCAATTATCCCATTGTGAGGATGGATGGACGAACACCCTATGAACCCTTCCCCCTCTTCCAGGTGGTGATATCCTCTAACTCTTTAGGGAGGTTGTGGTTTTTGAGGCCTAAATGTTTGGGGGAGAGTTATACTTCCCAAGTGTCTTTGGGATGAGATTTTTTGTGGTTACCATTTTCCATTTGGATGATATGTTTTTTGTTCCCTAAGTGTCTTCTAGATATGATGTGTTTCGGTTCCCAGGTATCTTTGAGATATGGTGTGGTTTATGGACTATGTGTCTGCGGGTGGGATAAGATGTGGATGCAGGGCATAGTTGTCTACATGCAGGATGTGATGTGTCATGTGTCCCACATGTGTGTGTGGGATGAGAAGTGGTTCTTTTAAAAGATGTGGGAGCACCGTGATGTTTTTCGTTAGGGTGCGAGAGTGGTTAATCAGTGGGAATGTGGGGAGTGGCACCCTATCATATATGTGATTACAATATTAATTTACATGACTTTCATTATTTAGTGAACATGCATTCAGTGAGGTTGGGGTTTCAATTATTCCTTGTTAGGAGATTTTGGTTTCTACTATTTTTCCTCTGGGAATTAGTATTTCTCCCCCACTTGTTCATGAGAGACATTGGGTTTTACCTTTTGAGTATACTTTTATGCTCATCCTATATATTTAAATATTCTTTTAGGTTTCATTGAGAACTATAAGGTCTATATTGGGAATTATTAGCTAAGATGTTGGGACAGTTTCCATGTCGCTACATAGTTTTGTTCATTTGGTACTTTTTATTGTAATTTCACTTTATTTCTAGTAGTTTTATTTGGAAACATGGATGTGGAATAGTTTTTTTCATTCATTTATATGTCTTTAAGTTGTTTTTAGGATGATACATCTTATCTCCTGAAATTGGTTACTATTAAAAGGGTAATTCATCCCATGTTGTGAGATTCATATACCCATGGTGCTGCTCTCCACTCCGGGGCCAACTGGAGGTAGGACATGAGGGTCATTTTCTCTCTTCCTCCATTTCTAGATCCGGAGGGGAATCTTAGGAGGGACTCTTTGTGACAATGTGTTGCAGAGAATTTTGAATCACATAGTTTTATAGATTCAGCACATAAGTGACCTCACATTACAAGAAAATGATGGAGAACCTCTGATACATATATATAGATTCCCTAAAGATCCCCTAGTCATTTTCACAAAAAAGAAAATTAACCCACGATCATTTTGTCAGGGTAATTAGCCCCGTATCAGGATTAGGAAGGGATTTATGAAAATTTCCTAAATAAATAATATATTCCCGAAGAAAGAAATAATTACCCCTCCTAACAAAGGGTGTGATAAGCCTGACCACCCATACTCTCAACCAACTCTAGCCACCAATAGTTATTGGGCCTAAGAACCCATTTTATTCCCAACCTTCAGAATAGAAGTCTGTAATTAGTAACAGATGAGTGAACCATTGGGAGTTTCCAATAAGAGTAGCAATGGAAACCTAATTTTTATAATTCTACAAAACACAAATCCTCTGCAATTAAACCATTGGTTGGATCCCATCCATGAAGTGAAATATTGACGAAACACTCATCATATTCTAATGGTAATTTACTAGTTACCATTTTTGGATAAAATCTTGTGGAGAGTGTATTCCCTCATTATCATTGATGGAAATAATATATAAATAAAATATTCATTTATAATAGTTATAACATCATAACATAACAAGGGATTATATTGTAGTGAATAGGATGATAAATTAAAATCTATATGTGTATAAAAAATATACCCATATTGATCATATATAAATGCATCCAAAAATGAATTCACTTAGTGCATTGATCATATACTACTAAAAATAAAAAATGAGAATAAAATAACAAGGAAATATGACCACTTGTCCTAGGGCCCACCGTAAACCTATCTCAACATCTTTATTGAGATTATCTAGTATTCCCACCTTTTTTTATATCCCTTTACATGACCAACATTGTAAATTTCATTTTGTATATACCGTAATATTCAATTATAGTGTGTGAGAATAAAATGTTATTATATAGTATTAATGTTCCCAAAAACTAAATATTGTATATGAGGATTATTATACAACATAACATGAATGTTAAAAAAATCACATATGTAACACTCACTATGAAATTAGGTTCTCAATAGTCCACCCTAACACTCCACACATACCACTTCTCCCTACCAAGACGTGAGATGATGTTTCCAATGCTAGTTCATATTAACCATGTCCGAAAACCATAAAATAGATTACACACCTAGTTGAATGGATCCTCTCAAGTACACATATAGGAATAAAGAGGAATGCATTCTTCATGAAACATATATTGGGATAAAATGTCTTACATCCTTCTAGTCTGATCTTATAATAATTGTGTATCGTATGTCAATCATGTGGGGTCAAAAAAGATTGAGTAGTGGGAGTTTATCCTTTAAGATAATGTAATCATCTGGAATCTAATTCTTATACTGTATAGTATCATTGGATTTTCATGGATATCATCCTTCCTACATATACCTTTGGATTATGGTTCAAACATCCATCTCATCAAGTAACTGATCTCTTTGTTAGTCACACGCCATACATAAGGATGGTTGACCGATTAAAATCCCATACTAATCTCTAAATGTGTAGGTTCCATGTTCCCATACCATTCAACTCTTTACAGAATAATTGATAAACTAAAACCATTTATCAATGTACTATTTTTCATTGAATGAATCTTGTCAATATGCTCTTGAAATTACATTAATCATCGGACCAACCCTTATTAATAACTCATGTCAATCAATATATCATTTTAACATAAATATTAGGATAATAACTATCCCAACCATATAAATTTTCCTACATGAATCAATTCCATCAATAATATACCATCTCTCCATTATCCAAATTCATTATAATGTAACAAACTCCTTTATCTCAAATAATATAATTTAATACATCAAAAGGGTCATTAAAAAAATAGACATGGGAAGGATCACAAATCTATAGTGTAACCCATCCATCTAGACACCCACCAATATGTTGATGTAGAGTCCTAGTATATAGCACATAATTCAAAATCCCATGGTCATAGAGTATACTTACTGCATATTAACAAAAAAACTATTCTACCCTCAATTGTTCTTCAGCCATACAAAAACAAGGTGTCACATTTTTTAATTTCAATTAACAACTATTTATCTTAAACGATGCTTTAAGTAGGGTTAATTATCCATAATGGTCCTCCCTAATAAATCAAATTCTCGTACCCAAAAAACTAATCCGTGATTAAGTAGTTAAATCATTAAAATTATTCTTGGTTACATAGGGTTACTCCTGATTTTATTCCATCCCAAAGGTCATTCCTTTTTTTGTTACTAGAACATTAAACAGTTTTTGAAAAAAAAAACTAATTTAACAATTAAGATATTTACCAACTCTAATAAAATTCCAGTTAATCACCTCATAAATAAACCCACTAGTACACTCTAGTATTTAACTAATGATGGATTCCCTTGGTGTGGTTCTTTACTAATTATCAAAATATCTCCATTTTAATAAAATTTTAAATTTTTTAAAAAATATTAATAGAATGTGTTTGGGATTATCTCTACTAAAAAACTGTTCTTACCTTTTTCCCAATAGTTTCCATAGCTCCACTGTCTATCAATGGTCCATATCACCTTCTTAACCAATATACACATCATTATACACATGAATTTTAAATTGAAATGTTAATATTGGGGGAAACATACCACATACCATTTTTATCCCCTCCATTGGGTGGGGAAAATGAAATTAATTAACCTTTTTCCTTTTATCACATTCAACCCTAAGAATATATTTTAACAAAAGATGTCTTTTAAAGTAATTATAAAAAATATAATTATTTTTATTATTTAATTTCAAAAAATATTCTCATGAAAAAATAATTTAATTGTTCTAACTCATTAAAACTACATGAAACTAAAGGAAGGGGAACTGATAATGACCCTCAGTAACTCTATAACCAAAATCATTATTTTCATATTGAAATTGATAGATCAATTTATAAAATATTAAAAAAACTAAATATATTGATAGTCTATTGAATCATTTATATCAATGGATGGATTTATTTATTATTTTAAGACGCTCAAAATGACTATATTTGAAAATTAAATTCCCTCGTACACTCATCCTTCTATGTTGGGACTGTCACCTACCAAGGATATGAAGGTGTGTAGTTTTACTGTAGTCACTCCTTGCAATACTTATATATTCTGTAACGAAATACTGATGAAGCAGGATCTAATAATTTTTACAGAACTATATCTTTTGATGATTCCAGAGATCATTTTTCCATAAAAGGATCTATAGGTAGTCAAGGTAATATTATACTTCTCTCTTTCAATGGATGAAATTGTTTTCGAAACTGATTATCATAACCTAACATTCAATTCTAAATTTAGCATAGATAACCACACCCCATTCCCCCACCCTCTCAATAGTGTTTATTAAATGATTATAAAACTCTTATAACCTTTAAATAATATTTATTCTTTTCTATCTCAACTATATACCCTTCTGTAACCATTCCATTATAGATCATAATATTTTTTTAACAAGATCATGTTACTATCATGTTTTTTGTTTAAATAAACATATTATATTTTGTTTATTCATATATCTCCATGAAATTCATGAATCCAAATATGAAGGTTCATGGGTATGTCTTGATACCTTTACAGTATTATCACATAATTTGGGGATCCTAAATGAAATATAACACTTATTTGGCAGGTTTCATTTTAAATATTTACCTAACTTATCCATAAAACACATGTAGACCCCCTTTGTTTTTATGTAGATTAACCTTTTTATTTGTTCTCATAATTTTTTTATATGAGTGGGAAAAAAAATAATTCTTGTAAATTAACTTCTTTTAAAATGGGAAGGGTATTTTTTGTTCCTTCCACCTATAGGGAAGTTAGACCACTCAATATAGAAATTGAGGCACTATCCCAAAGGAGGTATCTTTCTAGAAGGTTCTAGTAGAACCACATGGTTTTATATTATCTCCCTTAGAATATAGTGTCCTTCCATCCAATATGTCATCATAAAAATTCTCACATCACTTTACTTGAGATAGTACCACATTAATTTTGTGATTTCATGTAATTCTTGATCCAATGACCTCAACGTGTAAAGAAGATTTCTCCTATGTAGCTAAAGAGTATTAAGCCATTTCTTATTTGTATTTTTTGATCACTATGGATTATATAATAATATTAAATCATAAAATTATAATATTTTAGGTTTAAAAATTTATAAATCTAAACAAATAACTAAGGACACACATCAATTCCTCTCATTGAAGAGAAAATCTTGGTAAATGAACTTGTCACTACCCAAAGTGGAAAATTTTGGAGAGATTTCCATCAATGAAATTACTTCCAAAAAATATGAATCCAACCAACTTCTCTACATGAGATTCCAATAAATTCCTCTAAACATAAAACACTTATTTTTCATGGTATCCTTGATTATATAGAATGAATGAAGCTTTGGGGATTCGATGAAATGTTTTTTAGTTTTCTATAAACTCAAATTTATATAAGTTTCTGTCTAGTTTATAAAATAATAATAAAGAAATATTTCCATTTTGAACTTTTTTCAAAAAAATATTCATGAAGAACAAATATTATACAGGACCATGAAATACACACATTTTGATATTTTGGAATCATAAAATTTAAGTTAATATGATAAATTACTCCCCAATATTCATTATTATTAAGTAATATAGATGTAATCATTCCACTTATATTTATTTAATTTATACCAAAAATGATATTTTTTATTGAACATTCCTTTATAAAAACTATTATAACATAAAAATAGGTTCCCCAATATTTATTATTAGTGCAACTTTCAATACTACCCATAACCCCTTAAATAATGGAGAAGGGTGTTATTTAATGTGGTATTCCACATTGGATTTCAAAATTATCTTAATTGATTGCCCAATTTTGGTTATTTTTATTGGAAACTAATTCAATTGGAAAAAACTAATAATGGACATTGAAGTAGTTGATTCTACCTGGATAAGTTCCAATGTAATCTTTTGATGATTTCATGGTTCTCTGATATTTTAGTTTTTGACAAGCCTTGATATTTTCTAGACTATGTTTCCTTGTTCATTAAGATGGAAAATTCACCTTCAAACCATACTCCCCTCTATTAATTTAATCAGTGGATTCTATAAGAAGATTTAATTTTATTTATAAAACTCACTTGGAATGTGATACTTCATGGGAAGTAATGGTATTTCCCAAAAAAAAGGTGCACCTAAAAATCACAATTTTAATGTTGATTAAATCCAACCATGTTTATTTTGATGACATTGAGATTATAGGAAAATAAATCCTATAAATTAAAAAAAGACATCCAAAAATTTTGGTTGAAGAAATATTTAGGGATATTTTTATTAAAAAAATTTATTAGATATTTACTATAAAAAGAGAGGATTTCATGGGAGAAAGCATAAAACTTGTAGCTCAATGAAGGGGGTGTAAATATAATATATTTTAATTTCTTCACTAGAGAAATTTAATTCATTTGGAACAACAACATGTAACTTTATTATTGATCATATACTAGTTATATCAATATCTTTTACACCATTATAGTTTCATACTATTTTTACATTCTTATTGGCTCGTGATTCAAACAACGGGGTTACACAAGAGGTAAAAAGAGTGAACCTTTATTAAATTTTATACCCCATTATATCAATGTTTAGGCTAGTGAGAACCCCAAATAAAATTATAAAAAAATATTCAGGGATTTGTTATTTATATCATGAAAATGAGTATTGTAAGGATAGATTGGTACACAAATTCCTCTTCATTTCAACATGGTATTTTTACACAAAAGTGAATATTAATGAAATTTATGAATTCCTCATAGGAGTATCATTATCCACAGTAGCATGTGCAATGACCCTTGTTGTTATATAGAAGATGAACCATCCCCATTCATTTCAATAGTACTGGAAAATAAATATATAAAAATACATATAAAACTTCATAGTTATTATCCTCAATTATAAAATCACCCATATTCCTAAAAAATAATATCAATGGGGAAATTTTTTTATTAATGGAATTTACATTCGATATGTAATTTAAATTTTATAATAGAATACCGTTGACCAAGATTGTATTTTTCTGTAGGGTATCATTATTCTTAATGTGGATATAAATAAGGTTTGTAATAAAATTGAATGGAACTACATCTTGATATTTAAATAAAATTTATTATTATTTTGGTTATGGGACCTCATGTATTTATGTAACTCTTCATGTTCATTCTTAGTGTCACGCATTGAAAAAGAAATTTAATTTCATTAAGTACATTTATGGACTCAAGAATTTATACCTTTTATCATCAAATCCCTTTTTCATAGAATATGATATCTTCAATAATTATTTTTACATTTAATTATAGTCATGTTGTTTATAAAAATTTAGAATCATATAGAAAACAAGAAATTTATCATCTCCTGTATACACAAAACATGATCCTCTTTCTTAATGGAAGGTTAGGTCACATAAAATCCTTATAAGAAAGTTTAAATGTTTACGAAAAATGGAGTCTACATTAGTGAAACCCTCTCAAAATAAGTTTTTATAATTATTTATAGGAATTTGTATAAAAAATTACTTATTAAATGTTTTATTGATTTCTATATAAAGGATTTCCCTATATATAACCTTGGATTGAATAACTCAAATGAAAGAATTTGATCCCACAGATTTGATACTCTAGTTAATAGGATCACTAGAATGATTTTTAGTAGTAGGAATTATTTCATATCTCCTAGAAGAATAATAGTAGTCATAAATATTTTCTTTATTTCAATTATAATTCACATTAATTTAAACATTAATGTTTTTATTTTTTTATCAAAATCATTAGGAAAACCTCTGATAACGTCATCTTAGATTCCCAAAGTAATTGTTGGTGTCACCTTTCTAGTTAGAAGCAATTTTTAATATTTCTGAATGAATTTTGTACCAATTTTCATTAGCTAACAGACACATTGAATGATATACGAGGGAAGAATGTATGGGAAATTATCCAAGGGACCTTATTATGGGATTTTATTCAGATACAAATCTATAGTGGCCATGTATTCCACTTATATTAATGCTCATCCATAAACATTTTGACAAAAATATCTATTGTTATTTTTTGATGCTGATCAATATTTCGTATTTCTTTTTTAGAGGTGTGAAATTCCACTTTTTTATGAGAACTATCTTGTTCACTAACACTTATTCTCTAGTGTTTGACTTCCTAACTTGATCTTATAGTTAGTATTAAATCACCCTTGTTTCATCTACAGAGTGATATGTGTGAATATTAATGAGGTATTCCAATCTATTAAAATATTCATTGAAAAATTTCATTTTTTAATCTTTCACCATATTGTGAGTTCACCCCCAAGTAGATTCGAAGATTCAAACACACTATCAAGGGTGAATAATAATTTGAAAATGTCTTCTTCGATGAATCATTTCTCATTAATCTAAATTTTTTTAATTCGAAGACAATTCCATTGTTCTCTTATAGTGGAAAATGAAATCCATAGTAGTGGGTTTTCACCACTGACTAAATTCAAGTGTTGTAAAAAAATATGGGGAGTTATATCTTCCACCATGTATATTGGGCTACAATACTATGTCATTTATTGGCAATTAACCTTGACATACATGCCAATAAATAAGTTTTTTTTATTTCACATTTCATGGTTCCATAGTATGAAAAACACCTCCTTTAATAGATGTTTCTATATCATGGCACTTGTGACCAATGAGTTAAGTGTATGGGAATCCTAAAACAAGGCAAGGCATAACTATTATAGAGTTATTCTCATTAGACTATGTCTAAATTCTAACATATGTTTCATGATATCTCTTCATACAATGAAGGTAAGGGGCGTTATTCCTTATTTAGTAGGCTAAATATGGATCGTACTCAAAGACTATCCTTTACTAGATGATATGAAACTATTGATTAGATATGGAATAAATATTTAGTTCATGGTATCAAAATGAAAAATGATTTTGATTATGTTAAAAGTCTCATTCATAGATGGTGGATTATCTACAATGTGAGTGGGTCTCTGATTTATCATTGAATTATTATTTTAGCACAGTGAATTTTATAGTTATATAGTTCACGGTACTTGTTAATGGATAAACCATTTGTATTAACAATGATTTCTTACTAATACCTTTTTTAAATTAATATTACACAGGTAATTAAATATATAACAATATACCTCCCAAAAAATATATTTTCTACACTCTATGAAGATAATGTTTTATGTCTCTTAATATAGAATGATTTAATACATATTGAGGGAAGAAAATGTAGTCGAATATAGCTTAGATGTAGAGGGACCTTATTATAAGAATATTCATTTTTTTCTTCCTCAGTATCCATTCCTTGTGTATATAAAATGTGGTTCGTGGAGACACACACAGATTATATTTCCTGAAACAACCTTGATTGTACTTTTTGGCATCTTTTACATTCTAATTCATTTATAAAAAATTGGTGTGAGTAGTATTAGAAAATAATATATCAATAGGGATAATATTATTTAGAAATATAGCATGAAAAAAAATTCCTCATCACTCTCAATATTTCTCTTTCAATTACATTTAGAATCCTTATGATTATTCTGAGATTCCACTATATTGTGGTTGAATAATTATCCCAAATTACAAAAGGTATATAAGTATTTAGAAAAAATAAGAGGAAAAAATTGAAAGACTATATCCAACAATGAAGAACACTCACTTGAACATCAAGGATCAGTGGGGGCTATAAGTTGGAGGATGTGGAAAAGGTTTAATAGATCAAATATCATAGAATATTCAAACAAGAAGACCCCTACATAGAATTTTAAATTCAAAAACATAGAATTCAAAAAAATTACCTCCATAATAAAACATATTGAGTAACACTAGGTTCATAGTGATTAGATAGCCATTAATATGTATCTATATTGGGGGTTTTCGTCCCCACTATTCATACAATAGGTACATGGTATACACCCAATAGGTACTAAATGGTGTCAAATATAATTTTTCAAATGCAATATTTTCCATTGAGTATCCATAAAAACCACATGGTCATGATAGTATGTATTACGATTGGAAACAATTCCACCACTTCATTTTCCACTCAAATACACAAAACATATAACAAATTTCCCTATCATTAGTAAGAAAATCCCACTATAAATACTTAATAACAAAAAAATATATATCAAAATTACAAATTATAAATTCACTACAACCTGAGTAATATTTATTTATAATCATTCATTAGTTTCACTAACACTAAATAATGTGAATCCATAAAAACTCCCCCAAATTACAATATCATTTTTAAGAGATGAATCCATGTGAATCTCTAGTAGACTATGATAGTTCTTGTTATATAATTTATATCAAATTTCTAAAATCCTACTTGTTATGGTCTTTCTGATACAATACCCAAACTAGTGAAAACTATCGATTCACTATATTTCTCATGTTAAACTCCATTATATATAACTTTTTCCCTTTAATGTTTTTATTTTATATAGTATTAGGTCACTCCATTTGATTTCACATTATATTTTCTTATTGGTATCATATTGTAAAAATAAATATGCAAACATGAATGTCTACACACAATAGGTCTAACTAAATTCATAATCTAGTTTGTAATTTCCCAATAAATGAAATAGCTATAACTTACTTAATTTATGACATCATACACCCACAGTATACATTGTCATAATATACTAGGAAATTTATTATTCATAGTATCAATAAATGTCTCCCAAACCATGGTATCAAAATAATTATTATCCTTCTTAAGACTCTATTTATTCCATAAATCATCAATTTATTTTAAAAATTTATCGCACATTCAAAAATTTAATTCTCCCCATCAAGTCTATATCAATCCTATAAATACAAACATTATTTAAAAACATATCACACTTTACATGGTTATTGGTATTTTCTAAATCCAAAAACTATTCTATTATGATTATAATATTTCACACCAAAGTAGTTACCAAATGTAAAACCTTATCTTGATCATTCCATATTGATACCCATATTTGGTATTTACAACAAAGTAGACATATCATAGGAACTTTCATACAAAAGATGGATTAAAAACTTTAATACCACAAGTAATAGTTTTCTATATGATCACATTTTTTGTTCATCATATTCTCACATAAAATATTGGTTATATTTATGAAAATTTACCAAATAATTTTTTTTCGTTTTCAAAAATCCATTTTAAGGTTCAGCGGTAACTGAAAAATAACGCAGATTTCAAGATACAAATTCAAAATTAAAAAATGAAAACAAAAACAACAACCAATTAAATATTTGAAATCTGGTATCTTCCATGAAATTATCACAACACCTCATAACCATCAGGTTGTGAGAATCTTGATCATGACAATCTTGAGTTTCATGCCCTGACACTCAGGATCAATCGTCATCTCCACATCATTAGCATGATCCAACAAACCATTAAACTCTAAGACTTATCCTAATAATGAGTCATAAAACTAGTAACTATCCCACCAGAGTGATCCACGAACCAAAATAGCATCATCATGAAAAACTCATCATCGAACATCACCAGCGTCTTCAATGCATAAAACCAGAGATTCTTTCACACGAGTGATCCATGACTTTCACTATACCATCATACCTTCACCAAAATAGAACAAAAAAACATTGACAACCAAAAATTTCAACCATTAATCCTCAATTGGATAGTTAATACACCCTCAATCATCGTAATAACTTTAACCACAGGAAAAAACTACATCTAAAAACCAAAAAAATCGATGACTGTCACACCACATGATTTTCAAAAAACCACTGAAATGGAACATCCCTAAACCTCATTTGGAACCACTAAACGAGACTGATCTAGAAATGATATAAGGAGATGGAAGTCATAATAGAGTTTATAGAGGGAATGACCATTTAATAACATCATAAAATTCCTTAGGACTTGTTTCCTTATCCAACAGAACTACACCAAGTGAACTATAATCATTACTATAAACTCTTATATCGAATAACCATAAGATAACGAGACCACCATATAAACCGTCAACTACAAGTTTCTCCTCTTGGGAAATCAGTGACACCTCATCCAGTACATCAACAACCATCCTAAAAAATAGTGTTTTAAATGAGAAATGATAGAACATGAAGAAGATGTTAATAGAATATGAAGAAACAAATATAACATCAACTAAGAGAATAAATTTTATAGGATCAAAATGGGATCCACATGACTATGACCTGAAATGGTCCATAAAATCCAAACATCCTGCAAATAATGCCATCCAGAAAGCAGAGGAACAAAATAGAAAGAAAGAGACCTCATTGAAGGGAAGGAACCCAAGAAGGAATGAAGATGCGATCACACGACCTTGAAGAATGGGAAGTTTAGAAAGTCATAGGAGAGATGAAGGCCATGATGGAGATAGTGCATTGTCATCCCCCACTATGTAACCACCAAAGAGAAACCATAAACAAGGGAAAGGGAAGGAAACTCCTCTCATAGGCTGAATAATTAGTTACATTATTTTTTTCATGAGTATATGATTGTGTGTTCCCCACAATAAAATTACCCTTATCCTCATTCTATAAGAATATACTACTCATATTCCATCATTATTTGGTAATTTTTGTATATAATCCACACTCATTCCATAAAAAAACCCATCCCATGAGCTTTTATCCCCGATCATTAAACCTTATGGTTTTCCATGCTACTTCTTCCCAATTTAAAAGTATTGTCATGTTAAACTAGAGAACTAATATATTATACTAATGATCAGTTACCTTGATCACTACCATTTAACTATAACATTATATATTACTAATGATTCTATACTAACTTGTTAGTGTCCCCAAAAATTCAATGCACCCAATTTACCATAATTTATTATATCTCTAGATTCATTTGTAATCTCATAGAGAAACCTTTCACTATAGAATTTTACTAATATATTCACTAATTTAAATTGTATTTATATTCATAAAATGATTTCCAATATAACACCAAGCATATAAAAATCCATATATTTTTAATAGATAATCCTAATCTAAGATAATACAAATTATCTCTTCTAACTCATGAACATTATATAACAATTATTTGTCCTCCAATATCATTCTATAAAATATTATAAGGTGTATCATAGAAACCTATATCCAATTACATTCCCCAATAATAACTGAATATGATAATTATTCATGTTTAGTTGAACTCCCTCGACCTAAACATTCAAGAAGAAATCTACACATATCATCTATTAAATAGACTCACTTCTCATTAAATTCATTTTATTCGATAACATGTATTTATTATATGCTATCCATGTTTAATCACACCAAACTTATATATATGGTCATTGTCATAGGTATTATCATACGATATAAAAATTCAAATTCCCCATACAAAAAATGAAAACAAAATATCTTATCTTTATGGAAATAGAGTACCCATGAACAATCATTAAAATATGGCACAATGACTGTAGTTTTCTATAGAATCACATTATTAGGATGAAATATATTCCTTCAATACAATTCTATATGAATATAATAATTCCTCTACAATTCATATATCAATAATCTTATCCTCACACAAATAATCAAATAGATAATCATTCTTCTTATATATTTCAATATCATCTCATTCATGAAGTAATATCTATTCTTTTACACCCATTAAAAACCAAAGGTAATCCTTATGTTTGTATTAAACTCTTTATCACACTTATTTCACATGATATTCTTAGAGAAATAATCATTTACCCTTTAATTTTGTATCTAAATTCATCTATGTTATTTGGATAACCCCTATATTTAAAACTACCTACAAATCAAACCTTCCATCTTAATAAATAATAAGAAATAATCCATTTTATTTTATTAGTACTTATAAATGTCACCATACGAAGTCAGATATCAGAATTAATTTGATCCCCTATCTATTCTATGGACTATATAGACCTTTAGGACACCACAAAAATAGATATTCCATTTATTCTATCTCAAATATCTTAAAGAAAATCATATTCCAGTACATCCCATTTAAAGCTACCAAAAATACCATGTATCCCTATACTCATTATATTCATCCTAGAATTTTCTTCATCACATTCATGATCATGTCAATAATGCAACTAAAAATGAATTAACCTAGATAATTCATCATCGTCAGGTTCAGTAATGCGAGGCACAGACCAAAAGTTATTTTAGAAAAAATTAATTCTGTTGTTATTAAAAATTTATGTAATTGAAACAAATTTCCTTCTTCCGGGATATTTCTTCAATCACACATGAGCTTTCATATGTCATGGGTTCAAATATTCCATGTATAATGTCTATGTTATCACATATTATAACCATGTTCCAAGAGTAAAATAAAAAATAAAAATTTTAAACATCATTATTTGTTAAGAAAAATTGTAGTAATATATGATAATTACCATAAAACTAACTCTACAAAAACATTTATCTACTAAAATAGATTTGAAATTTAATAAATTTTGTTGCTTATATTATTATTTATGACCATCCCATCTTATATCTAGTATAACCTAAATTGTAAGAAAGATAACAAAATGACCTTATTTTTTAATATCATTAGCCTTAAAATCTCTAAAATGCCTATTTATTATCACAAAATAACCTCATGTATGCCTCCCTATACGTTAAATTCTATAGAATATCAACTAAGGTAAGATAAAAACTATTTTTCAGTATATACCCTTTGTTTGATGGAACATAATATCATATAATTTACAAAAACATTCAAACTATATAAAAAATTGTTGTATAAAATTGGATTATAGTGGAAGGAAAATAATGATAAATCAATATCACTATTCCAAATCAAATGATACACTTAAAAATAGTATAGTTGTATGTAAGGGGTTGACTCTATACAAGAAAAATGAAAAAAATTAAACTTAAAAAATATGTCCAATCACCATTATTTATCCTCCACTTATACCTATATATATATTCATAAAGATAATATATAACTTTTTCATCTCTATATAGGGCCCTATCCCCAACCCATGTGTCAAAAATTATTTTACCAAACCACTAAGGATTATAGATATGGTATGAGAATAAAACTCAGTAGGCCACTTCCAATGATGGACCATAAGGTAAATAGTGTAAATTTCAATTCATGTAAATAAATACCTAAAATAGTTATATATATATATATCCCATCATACTATTTGGTGATCGAAAATCCATAGTTGTTTTAAAGTATTACAATCTTGGGCCAAATAAAAAATGTAGGATAAAATCTCCCAAGGATTTTCATGTTAATATGGAAAGACCACCTTCTGATGGTTTTCTCACTAAGTGAAACAAAATACATTATTAATATAGATACAAATAAAATATCTCAGATAAATAAAGATATATTACCTAAGGACCATGTGGTATGAATTAATATTAAATGGTTTAATAATCATCATGTAGAAAACATCCATCAAGAAAAATATCTTACAGAATAGGAGGCAATCATTAACCATGTTTGATCACATAATAATTAGTTAAATAGACACAAAAACAAAGGTAATATTGATAATAGATCATTTTAATTCCATATAAATAATAATTAATTATATTTTCTAGAGATACATTCATTACTAAAATATTATGTAATTTTCCTTTAAAAAACGAAATAGAATTATTCATACTAAATTTGTTTACATATATTATATTTTTTAAATTTAAATGAAAAATTAATAAGTTCATTAAATATATTTTAAAAAAAAACTATTTATGTTTTTATATCATAATTTCAAAACTATATTAGAGTTAACTTTTGTTAACTTTATAAAAAATTGATTTTTTGGTTATTAGTATAAAATATGAGTTTTTAAGAAAGAAATCTTTTCATTTTAAGTATATACTTACCCTCATTTTTTGGATTAGTTTTTAAATTAATTATAAATTTTTAATTAATATTAATTTAATAAACATAATTGTAATCAACAATATAGTTTAATATTTATAAAAACATTTTTATAATAGAAAATGTACTTTTCTACGAAAATATTTGCCTCTATTTTTGCATGTTTGTTTTAAAATTAGTTTCATACACTTAAATAAAAATATCTATATAAAATTAAATAAAAATTATGAATAAAAATTAATAAATTAAATAATTAGTCCATATTCATTTTTTCTCATTATTAATAGTAAAAGTAATAAAAATTATGTAATAATGGAAAGAGTTATAATTGGTAAAGGGTTAAAGATAAAATATTAATGGTTTGAGTTAACTAAAAACATAAGTAAATTCAGTTTTATAGAAATTTTTTTACCTAAAATCATCAAATATTTGAATATGGTCTATTTTGGAGAATTTTTTTAATAATACGTTAATATATTTTACACTTTTGAAAAATTTAGACTGTGTACTCCCCCTTACATTAAAAGAAAATCCCCAAGCCTATATTATTCACACTAAAATGTCCTATTATATCCACCAATACCTACCCTAATCCCTTCATAAAATACATACCCACATCCTATAGATATTTTTTAACATAATACTATCTAAAAAGGCCTTTAGTAGAAACCCATGGAGGCTGTCCAAAGAAGAGGTATACGTCGCAACCTAGTGTTTTCATTTTAGTTATTATATTACCTCCTAAAAACCTATATTAACAATTTTCATATAATAGAATAAGTGGGTAAATTTTAATAAAATTTATTATGTTTATTTTATAACCTTATTCATATACTTAACTATCTAATGATAAATAAAAACATTGTTCATGCGTACGTACAAACTACATCCTTGTGAGATGGTGTATTTTAATTTTCATCACCGACTCTTATTTCATTCCATAATGATGGATAAAAATAAAATAATTTGATATATATGATAAAAATTTAATTCTAAAAATGATAAAAAATACATTAATTATTTTTTTACCATTCAACAATAAATAAAAACAATGCTTGTGTGTATGTGAGGACTACCACCTCAAGAACCAATGTATTTATTTTTTAATCACTAGAACACATGAATGATATATATAAGTATATATAAAAAAATTAATATATATTTATGATATAATTATAATTTTTTAAAGATAAAATAATACTTACCTTCTTTCACATATGTTCCTTAAAAAATAGGAATGTTTTGATGTGTTTGTACGAACTACCATCCTAATAATTGTATCAAAATGATTTTTTCATAAACACCATAAAATTTTCATTATAAAAGTATAAATAAGGCATAAAAATGAGTAATATAATATTTTTCTATTATATATATGATATAATCATTTCCCACTTGACAATTTTAAACTTACCAAATCCATATCCATCTTATACGATGAAAGTTTTGAAGACGTTCGATGTGCTGTTTATCAATTAATTAATTATGTATAACAGATATTTAAGTGTAACAAAATAAATAATAATATTTAAAATTATGATTAATAAATTAAATAAATAAAATAATTCTATTTTTTTGGATGTAAAATTCCATGTGTGATAAGTCATACATGAGGTATGGGAAAGTATACCCTAAAAACATGATTTAAATGTTTGAAAGATTAATTTTATAAATATTTATCCTCCATTTCCATATTAGTAAAAATATTTCATTGCTGTATTTATATTTGATGAAATTAATTATTAACAATATTTTTTGTTTCTTTTTAATTTAAATAAATTTTTTTACATGGATTTTTTTAATATACTTTTTATAGAATTTTCTATCTTTTAATACAATAAGAGAGAATGATTGTTTTATTTTAACATATATTACTTCAATGGATTTTACCAACACTATAACTATTACCCTAAATCTATATTAATTAATATGAATGTTTTTTTTTCATTAAAACACAACCAATATTCCCTTTGTTTTAGGTATTCTATCTTTGATAGTGGGGTTTTAATTAAAAGGTAAAAATCAATATCTAAAAATGCTTTACTTATGGGTTCAGATATATATTTTTATGGAATTGTTGATGAAAATTCAATATTTTATGTATGTTATGATCCTTGTACATTTTTTTATGAATAAAGGGTGAGCTTATATGGCATTGATGATGGGTAAGACCAATATGGATCACCAATTTACTGGGTAATAGTTATGTTATATACGTAATTACGATGGAATTATCATACATGTTATTCTATTTATAAGGGTTATTGTAAATTTTCTTGTAATGGTTCAATGAACATGATTTCCATATATATAAACAATGATTTTTTATAAACTATAATGAGTTTTCTGGTAAATATTTTTATTTCATAATTTATGCTAGTGATATTTTTAAGAAAGTATTATTCCCTTTAGTGGGGAAAATGAATATTTTTTGAAAAATGTTTTTCATAGCTTCTCATTATTTCTATGAAACCCTCCTAATTATTATTTTTAATTTATGTTTATTTATAATGATTTTTATTAAAAACATTGGGCATTAATGTTTTTTTCAAGTGTAAGTAATTATTATTTGAGATCAATGATTATTATGTTAAATGAAAATAGTCTTATATGATCTCACGGTTTTGAAATTGAATAACATATTTCTATAATCTTTTTTAAATGTTCTGTCATGACCCGACCCATACCAGGGCTCATACCACAACTACCCCAAGCCTGCCTCCATAGGCCAGGGGCTGGTGACTAGCGCTGAAGGCACAGAAAACTAGGGGAGGAATTTTCCTAATAAATCGTACTCACACTTGTAGACAACTCAACGCAAAAGTGCAGATAAAGGAAAGAATTATACAAAACTGCTACAAAAGGGGAACCAAAATACATGAATTGACCTCTAACCAGTACAATAAAAGTGTTGAAAAGTACAGAAAGTAAACTGAATAGTAAAAGAGAAAAAACACGGGCCCAACCAGAAAGGTGCAATAACCCGACAATAGGTAAAATAATGGTAAACCACTGGCGAGTATCACACCCAAAAAGTCCTACTATATCCACTGAACATAGCCCAATCTCATGTGTCCTCTACACTTCTCCGTAGTCTCAACCGACCTGTCTGTCGTCTGTAATAGAACACTAAGTGCGGGCAAAGCCCAAGAAGGGGTGAGTGTAAAAATACTCAGTAGGATGACACAAAACCTCGAGGGAGCAACAAGGGAGGTACTAAAATGGTGAGCACTAGATAGAGCAAAGAAAAATGTAAGAGAAGAAAAGAGAGAGATTGAATCTCAACCCAACAAGAGAAAGGAAGCAGACTCGTCCAGAGGCAAGGATCTAGAGATGGTGAGAAGACGAACTTCACATCGAGTCCTTGATGCCTATAGGAGGAGGGTAGACTCATCCAACTTAGAGGATCTAGACATGGAAAGCACATGGCATACCCCGCGCGTCTTCACCCCTCCTAGAAGGAGAGTAACTGGACCCAAGGAGTGGGAAAAATAGTAGGGTGTGTATATATATGCTCAATGAGAATTCCGAATGAGTGTGTAAGGGGATCTCTATCTCCATGCTCAGCCCAAGAAGAGTCATCGACAGTTCAAAGGACTTCCAACACAGAACCCAAATGTCCTTCATGTCATCCTAGGAGGTACAAGTCAAAGGGGCTCAATCACTGGACCTTGATACTATCCGCTTTGGGCGGCACTGACTTGCCCGCATGGATTTTAGGTTGCGATGGAAGGACGCGTCTCGGTGGAAAAAGTGACCCTCGTTCTCGTATGTCCTAAGGTCATGTCCACGTTGTCACATCACCGATCCGTACAACCAAGGATCTCACTCCGGTAGTCGTAGAGAAATAGTCACTAACAAATCTCATAGATAAGGACCAAGTAGGAAATGCAAATGGGTGACCCACTACCCATCCCGGCTAGAGGGTAAACCTTGATAACACATTGGGTGACCCACTTCCCAGTCCCGATGGAGGGTAGACCCTAATAAGTCCACATGAGACCCACTGCCCAGCCCTACTGGAGGGTAGACCTAGAATAAGTCGACAAGAGACCCACTGCCCAGCCATGCTGAACGGTAGGCCCTTAGAAGTCGACAGGCGACCCACTGCCCAGCCCTACTGGAGGGTAGACCCAGAATAAGTCGAAAGTTGATCCACTGCTCAGACCTGCTAGAGGGTAGGCCCTAATAAGTCGACAGGCAACCCACTGCCCAGCCCTGTTGGAGGGTAGACCCTAATAAGTCGACAGGCGACCCACTGCCCAGCTTTACTATAGGATAGACCTGGAATAAGTTGACAGGTGACCCACTACCCAGCCTTGCTGGAGGGTAGACCCTAATAAGTCGATAGGCGACCCACTACCCACCCCTGGTGTAGGGTAGACCTCGAATAAGTCAACTTGTGACACACTGCCCAGCCTTGCTGGAGGGTAGACCTAGAATTGGTCTGAAAACTCAACACTACAACTGACATCACCGGGTGTTACCAACATCGCTATCATGGGTAGGTTCAGGCTGCATCAAAGGGACCTCCAGCTAACACCCTTTCTTGTTTCTACATTTAATAAGATATCAAACGAGGCTCTGCATTCCCAAACAGATCACACCATTGAAATCCACACAGAAAAACATGCGATATAGACCATTTACTCGCCCAAAACAGCCAACAGGTGAATATGGTACTATTCAATGTATTCAGCTTGTGTGGGGCCCACACCAAGATCTCAAAACTGAACAAACGGATCACACCACTACGATCCCCGCAGAAAAACACACAGGATTGACTACTCAATCGCCCAAAACGGACACCCGGTGAAGAATGTACTATTCACCATAGCCAGCCCGGGTGGGACCCACACCACGATCTTGAAAAAGGCCGGGCGAACTGCGCCATCGTGATGCTCCTAGAAAAACACATTAAAAACTACAAATTCGCCTTGAAAGTATTTCTTATGAAAAAGTCACAGTACATTGTACACCATTTAAAAAACGGCTCGTGGGGTCCACACCTCAACTCCAATTTTGGCGGCCAGAATGCACTGTTGCAATCCCCCCAGAAAAACACACTGAATGTAGTGCTCAAACACCCCAAATGGATATCGGGTGAAAAAGTGGTGTTTCACCATAAAACGTACAAACTAGGCCATGAGGGCCCCACACCTTGTATCCAACCCAAGCACTTCAAAAAGAATTTCAAAAAGCTATCACGAGGACTGGGGCTATACTGACACTGACGGTGTGTCAATCAGACATCCCAAGCAGGAGTTAGCTTCGACGCAACAATTAATTAATTAATTTACTAATTAATTAATTATTCGCGTTAAGAATATCGTGCCTTCGAGCAACAAAACCAACCCAAAATGTTTTTGAATGAAATTCGGATGTTCCGTCTCAACTCCAGGGCCATAGTGCCTCTTACAGCAAGTCAAACGGACGTCCAGCTCGTGAACTGTGTCCATCATGGGCTTTATTTAATAATTTATTATTATTAAATTAAACATCTTCGGGTCACCCATCTTTGGGCACAGAATCCAAAAACCATGAAACCCAATTTAAAATAGCACCTCGCTGACATGATTCTGCAGCCACAGACGGCACGTCAAACGGATGCGCCGTTTAGAAGATATGGCCCCCCGAATGCAAGGGGGCCTAACCTGGCCGGTTTACCCCAGCTGGCCTGGTCTGAAACGCCAGCACGCGGCCCAACCACGGGTCAGGCCCATCATGCCAAAGCCCTCATAGTAGCACCGGACTTGAGGGGGTCCAGTTTTCTCCACACAGACTGGCCAGCAGGTCGGTCTTCTGCGCTGCGCAGCATGACCCATATTCGGTGGGTCCTTGTCTTTGCCCTTACAGACCGGCTTTGACCGGTCATTGCTGAAACGCTTGGAGGACCCACACAGCGTAGGTCCTGGATCCTACGCATGCTTGAGGCGAGGCATCAGGCTCCCTTCAACCACGCCGGCTCTTGGCCCCTGACCTCCAGCAGCACCGACGGGCTCCACCGTACCCCGCACTGCCCGATGCCGTGCCTACCTGACGCCGTCGCCCCGGCCGCCTGCACCGCTCCGCTTAGGACTCCCTTCCCTGGTGCTTCTCCATTGCTCGACCAACGACACCGCTTGCTACTGCAACACACCTCTGCGCTACCATGACCACACACTGCACCGCCTTCAGGGCTTCACCCACTGCCCCGTTGACCTGGATTCACCAGCCACACGAACCGGAAGCACCCTGCTCCAGCCTCCTCCGCACTGGATCGCTCCCCTAGTCTCGCTCGACTCGTCGTGGCCACCAGCCACTTCCCCGATCCCACTTCTTTGGTTCCATCCACGGATCACCGGGACCTCATCGGAGGTCCAATTTCGATTCCAATGCCATAATTCGGGCCCTCGGGATGAGGCCTTCACAGCGCCGCCCCTTACTCGTCAATCCGTTGAGAATTGACACGTCTGAAATTCGAATGAAGAACACCCATGAACAGAATATGGGACGGGGCTCAGGTGATGGTCATGTTCGTTCATACATCGCCCCAAATTCTAGAATTATAGAATTTAAAATAATGAAAATTGATGAAAACTGCAGAAATTTACAAAGGTGAAGAAATTAAACAAGAATCCTACCTTGATTTTGATGCACGTCATAGGCGATGAGTCCGTAAGGCTCCACCTTCGAACCGCCGAGGTTTTAGTGAAGATCACTCCTCGATCTGGCAAAGAACGGTGAAGAACATCTATAGAGAGAGGGAGGGGGAAGTGGGAGAGAGAGAGAGAAGAAATGGGTTCTCCCTTCCAACACTTAGTGAATTTAAAGAAATTCACTAAAACTCTCCCAACGGGCACGGATCCCGAAACCTGCTCACCCACCTATTTTATACCACACCTAGATAAAACGACCCATTTCAAACTCAACAAAAGTCCCATATTTCAATTCCGAGACATCATTCGATGGTTATTGGAGAAGAACACTAGTGATAAAAATCACTAAGTGGTTATTTCGAAATGACCATTTTTCCCCTGGATGACATCTCTCACAGCAGGCCCACGCCCACAACTTTTACACCACACCTAGGGTAAACAGAACTCTTTGGACTCAACGGTGCCCTCAATATTCCGATCTGAGCGACCATTTAGGAGTTATTAAGGTTTGAGATATTAAATGAATAATTTGATAATTTAATCATCTATTTAACACACCGCCAACAAGCGAGGGGTCCGAACATCCTGCACTAACTCATTTTATGTCATGCCTATGGTAAACACCGCGTTCCTAACCCAACTGTGGTCTTGGATTTCTGATCCAATCAACCGTATAATATATATCACATTTTATTTAGTTAACCACATGTGCGTAATATAAAAAAATGTAACATTTTTATATAATTAATTCTGGGCACACTGGGACTCAAAAATACACGCCGTCTGAATTCCCTACTCTAGAATGACATCAAGAAAATTTGAAAAGTCTCAGAGTCCCAAAACCTGGGCTCTTACATCATTCCCTCCTTCAAGCTTTTCATCCCCGAATAGAAAAACTAGGAAAAACAACTCGGGATACAGAGCTCACACATAGCTCTCCCGCACCAAAGAAAATTTGCACATCACCATGTGAACACAAACACGCGAACCAAATGGATGGTTATTATAAGGTATGCTACTCTCGAGGAAATGCATAGGAATACGCATGCACCTCATCAGCAGAAACACGTGGAAGACACTGTGAGCCCAGTTCTACTTTTGGGATTGTAGTTCAAGATAGTAGGCAACCTCTCAGCCGTTTACCTGATTCCCAAATGTCCCAAAGAAAATCTGGGGTCTTTCCCGGCTGCACCTCTACTTTCCATGTCATGACCGAAATCACAGTTTTTTCCTGGAACATGGTCTCATGATTCCATCCTTTAGAATACCCATCTGGTGAAACACTCAATGATATTCGGTCACACAAGTTTTCACAGTCGGTGCATCAAGACCGAGACTCTCTTACACGCTCAACCAGCGAAGGAGTCAGCTTCATCAACTACAAACAAGCGTTACCCTCCTGCAAAAACTGAAGCCCGTACCATCATCTCCATTTCAAGTTTCTCTGTGTGGAGACGCACTTGAGAAACTGGTGGTATGAGCAAACCACAAAGTGATTATCCCAAAGAGAGTGTCTCCACATTCTTAGGGAAAAACTACCACCAACAGCACCAACACATGGTTACACTGATGCCCCATGTCACCCTCAATAATCCCTCGAGAAAGGAGTTAGATGAAAGAGTACCCCATGCAGTGTCTAACATGTTTTACTGAGAAATGTATAAAAAGACACAGAGAGTACCTCTTATTATCTCTTGCACTGTTGGATTGTAAACAACCACAACACACAACCGCCTGAAACCCTGTCCATCAGCTCCCTGACCCTGACATGGGATGCCTAGTTGTGGTGGAAGGACCTCGAAACATCATCCTCTTACCACAGTTATTCATTATTTATTCCAACAACACCTCCCTGGGGACCACCCTATCCTCTCCTAGGAGTTCTTCTATCATGACACTGCCTCTGTCGTGGCAGTTCATCTACCAACTATCTGGATTACTCAGCACATTTGGTCGAGTAGTATCATGCCATGTGATATCGCACATCAAAAACATAGCACTAGTCCTCTATGGGCTATCTTGGTGCTCTATTTTGTCCCCGACCATGTGCCTGAGTCTCATCAAGGGGAAACCTCCGGCATCGAGGCCCCACCAATCGACATCCCTCTGCCAAAAATTTCTATGTCACGAGTGCCTGATCCTGTACCTTGAGATGGGTGAGGATGTACAAGGGCACTATGATGGCATGAATCTCCTCTACAGAGATCTTTTTCAAACTTCTGTGCTCAGAAGTTGTCGTCATGGACCACGTCCAAGGAGTACCGAGTAAGGTCTGTGAACCCAGTCGCGTACCCTGCCACTGCCATCACTCCCCACTGAAGCTCCAACAGCTCCCGAAACCACAAAAAGCATAAGTAAGAGGGGTAGTACTCCCCATTAAACAGCTGCTAGATGTCATCCCACGAGAGTACCAACTCATCGTGTATCCGAGTAACCCTGGATCTACTACGCCAAATTGCGTGGTGGAAAAATACTGGTTATCAAAGCCACTATCTAAGCTATCAGTGTCCGAACAAGACTGAAGAGGTGGACCATCGACTCTAGCCATCCCTTCACTGTCAGAGGGTATGTATCACCATGGAACCTTAGTGGTCTATGACGCTGGGACTCACATAGCGCGCCCAGCCTATGATCGTCATCGTCCCTCACTACTGGTACTATCCTCTACTCCACAGGTGGAGGTGCTACTTTCTGTCCTCCTGGAGAAAGGGTAATCGTATGATGGATCTTGAACTAAGGCCTTTTCACTCACGGAATCGTCTTCATGAACTAGAGCTAGAATCCTAGATGGCTATCATCGCAGAGACATCCTAAACCCGATCATGGAGAACTGCAGTGAAATGAGTATATATATAACAACAATAACGGGGAGCTGACTTAAGAAGGATAGTCAAAGACTCAATCCTATATGATAAATGAATCAAATTCCATGCAACAAGTGTGTCTATGTGCTGAGTCGAAAAGCAGGTTATTAGGGTCCTTGTGAATGGATACGTCGACCACCACACCATCACTGGACTCCCTGGCCTAAGAGCTGCTCTTGGGACACGTTGACACTATTTCCCCAAAACTCAACCAATTCCTTTTTAGGGATGTTTGAACATCTCCCCAAGGAACAAACCACCACTGATGCCACTTTTTAATGACCCGAACCATACCAGGGCTCGAGCCGAAACTACCCCAAGCCTGCCACCATAGGCTAGGGGATAGAGACTAGCGCCGAAGGTAAAACAAAAGAGGGGAGGCCTTTTCCTAAGAAACTGTACACACACACACATGAATCCAACACAATGAAAAAGTGCAGAGAAAGGAAAGAAAGATACAACACTACTACAAAAGGGGAACCAACATACTTGCATCGAACTATAACCAGTACAAGAAAAATTCTCAAAATTACTGACACGTAAACTGAATAGAAAAAGGGGAAAACACGTGCCCATCTAGAAAGGTGCCACAACTCGGCAACAGGTAAATAAAAGGTAAACTGCTGGTGATTCTCACACCCAGAAAGTCCTTTTATGTCCACTAAATGAATCCCAAGCTCCTATGTCCTCTACGCTCCTCCATTGTCCTGACCGACCTATCTGTCATCTGTAAGGGCACACCATGTGCGGGAAAAGCCCAAGCTGGGATGAGTATAAAAATAATCAGTAGGATGCACTGAAAGCTCGAGGGATCAACAAGGGAGGTACTAAAATGGTGAGAAGTAGACAGATCAAAGAACAATGTAAGAGTGAAAAAGAGATAGAGTGCAGCTCAACCCAACAAGAGAAAAGAAGCAGACTCATCCAGACACAAGGAGCTAGAGATGGTGAGAAGACAAACTTCTTGTCGAGTCTTCGCTGATATAGTAGAAGAGTATACTCATCCAACCTAGAGGATAAAGACATGTAATCATGTGGTATACCCCACGTGTCTTCTCCCCTCCTAGAAGGAGAGTAAACTAACCCAAAGAGTGGGAACAATAGTAGGGTGTGTCTATATATGCTAAATGATAAACCTGAATGAGTGTGTATGGGGATCTCTATCTCCCAGAACCACCTAAGAAGAGTCACCAAAAGTTCAAAGGACATCCAACACTGAACCCAAACATCCTGCACGTCAACCAAGGAGGTACAAGTCAAAGGGGATCAATCCACACACCTCGATACTATCCACTTTGGGAGACACTGACTCGCCCACACTACTTTTAGGTCGCGACCCAAAGACGCATCTCAGTGGGAAAAGTGCCCCTCGTTTCCAGATTTCCTGAGGTCATGTCAAAGTTGTTACATCGCCGATCTTTTCAACCATGGATCTTGCTCCGGTAGTCACAGAGAAAAACTCACTGACTAATATCATAGTTAATGACCGAGTCTGAAATGCCAATGGGTGACCCATTGCCCACCCCTGCTGGAGGGTAAACCTTGATAACACATTGGGTGTCCCACTTCCCAGTCCCACTAGAGGGTAGACCCTAATAAGTCGACAGGAAATCCATTGACCAGCCCTGCTAAAGGGTAGACCTGGAATAAGTCGACATGCGACCTGCTGGAGGGTAGACCCTAAGAAGTCGACAGGAAACCCACTGCCCATCCCTGGTAGAGGATAGACCCGGAATAAGTCGACAGGTGACCCACTGCCCAACCCTACTAGACGGTGGACCCTAAGAACTTGACAGGTGACCCACTGCTCAGCCCTGTTGGAAGGTAGACCCTAATAAGTCAACAGACGACCCACTTCCTAGCCTTGTTGGAGGGTAGACCTGGAATATGTCGACGGGCAACCCACTGCCCAGTCGTGCTGGAGGGTAGACCCTAATAAGTCAACATGAGACCCACTGCCTAGCCCTGCTGGAGGGTAGACCTAGAATAAGTCGACAGGCGACCCACTGCCCAGCCTTACAGGAGGGTAGACCCGAAATTAGTCCGACAACTCAGCACTGCAACTGATATCACCGGGTGTTACCAACATCACTACCATGTGTTGGTTCAGATTTCATCAAAGGGACCTCCATCCAACACCCTTTCATGTTTCCAAATTTACTAAGATCTCAAACGAGGCTCCACATGCCCAAACGGATCACACCGTTGCAATTTACGCGGAAAAACACGCGAGATAGACCATTTACTCACCCAAAACGGCCAACTGTTGAATATGGTACTATTCACTATAGGCAGCCCATGTGGGTCCCACACCAAGATCCCAAAACTGAACAAACAGATCACATCACTGCTATCCCCTCAGAAAAACACACATGATTGACTACTCAATCGCCCAAAACAAACACCTAGCGAAAAAGGTACTATTCACCATTGCCAGCAGGGGTGGGACCCACACCACGATCCCGAAAATGTTTGAGCGAACTGCACCATCATGATGCTCTTGGAAAAACACATCAAAATGACTATTCAGTCGCCCCGAACGGACGTTTGATGAAAAAGTCGCAGTTCGATGTACACCGTTTAAAAGACGGCTCCTGGGGCCCACACCTCAACTCCAATTTAGGCGGGCAGAATGCACTGTTTCAATCCCCTCAGAAAAACACACAGAATGCAGTGCTCAAACAACCCAAACGGATGTTGGGTGAAAAAGTGGTGTTTCACCGTAAAACGTGCGAACAGGGCCATGTGGAGCCCGCACCTTGTCTCCAACCCGAGCGCTTTGAAAAGCATCTCAAAAAGTTTGCACAAGGACTGGGGTCACGCTGCCGCTGATGGAACATCAATCAGATATCCCAAGCAGGTGTTAGGTCAGACGCAACAATTAAATAATTAATTTACTAATTAATTGATTATTTGTGTTAAGCGTTTTGTGCCTCCAAGCGATGAAACCAAACCACAAAGGTTCCGAACGAACTTTGGAAGGTCCGTCTCAACTCTAGGACCACAGTGCCTCTGACAGCACGTCAAACGGACGTCCGGCTCAAGAAGTGCATCCACCGTAGTGTTTATTTAATAATTTATTATTATTAAATTAAACCTCTTCAGGTCACATTTCTTCAAGCACGGAATCAAGAAACCCCAAAACCTACTTTAAAAAGAGCGCCTCACCAACACAATTCTATAGACGCAAACGGCGCGTCAAACAGAGGCACCGTTTAGAAGATACCCCCCCCACCCGAATGCAAGGGGGCCTAACCTGGCTAGTTCACCTCGGCCGGCTCGGTCCGAAACACCGGACCGTGGCCCAGCCGTGGGTTTGGCCCATCACGCTGCTGCCCGATGTCCGCGGCCCACCCAGCAGCACCGGACCCGAGCAGGTCTGGTTTTCTCCACACAGACCGGCCAACTGGCCGGTCTTCAATGCCATGCAGCAGGACCCGCATTCGGCGGGTCTTTGTCTTCCCCCCAACAGACCGGCTTGAGCCGGTCTTTGTTGACACGCTAGGAGGACCCGCGTGGTGCGGGTCATGGATCCTCCGCATGCCCGAGGCTCGGCCTCGGGCTCCCTTCGATCGCAACAAGTCGTCGCCCCCGGCCTCCTACAGCACCACCGCGCTACGCCGCACCCTACACCGCCCGACTCCACGACCACTTGACGCCATCGCCTCGGCCGCCTGCACCGCTCCGCTTGGGGATCCCTTCCTCGCTGCCTTGCAGCCGCTCGACCTACGCCTCCACCTACTACTGCAACACACCTCCGCACTGCCCCGAACACATATTGCACCGCCTTCGGGGCTTCACCCACTACCCCATCGGCCCGGCTTCACCAGCCACATGAACCAGCAGCACCACACTCCGGCCTCCTCCGCACCAGCTCACACCCCTGGTCCCGCTCGACTCGCCGCGACCTCCACGCGCAGCCGTCAGCCGCTACCTCCAGCCCACTCTGGTGGTTTTTTTTGCAGACCATCAGGACCTCATCGAAGGTCCAATTTCAATTCTGAGGACGGATTTCGGGCCCTTGGGACGAGGCCTTCACAACACCGCCCCCTTACTCATCGATCTGTTGAGAATTGACACATCTGAAATTCAGACTAAGAACTCTCAAGAACGGAATATGGGACATGTCTCAGGCGATTATCTTGTTCGTTCAGCCATCACGCCAAATTCCAGAATTATAGAATTTAAAACGATCAAAATTGATGAAAAATCCAGAAATTTACGAAGGAGCGGAAATTCCACAAGAATCCTAACTCGATTTTGATGTGTTTCGTAGGTGATTCATCCGTGAGGCTCCACCTTCGAACCGTGGAGGTTTCAGTGAATATCGCTCCTCAATTTGGCGAAAAATGGTGAAGAATGACTAGAGAGAGTGGGAGAGGGGAAGAGGGAGAGATAGAGAGAGAAGAAATGGGTTCTCCCTTCCAACACTTAGTGAATTTATAGAAATTCACTAAAACTCTCCCAATGGGCAGGGATCCTGAAACCTCCACACCGGCCTATTTTATACCGCAACTAGATAAAACGCCCCATTTTGAACTCAATGTAATTCTCAGATTTCAATTCCGAGACTTCATTCGAATGTTATTAGAAATAGCATCGGTGATAAAAATCACTAAGTGGTCATTTTGAAATGACAATTTTGCCCCTGGATGACATCTCTCACAGTAGGCCCGCGCCCATAACTTTTACACCATGCCTAGGGTAAACAGCACGCTCCGGCCGCAACAGTGCCCTCAGTTTTCCCATCCAAGAAACCATTTAAGAGTTATTCAGGTTTGAGCTATTAAATGAATAATTTGATAATATAGTCATCCATTTAACACACCGCCAATGAGAGAGGGGTCCGAACGGCCCGTGCTAACTCATTTTATGTCGTGCCTAGGATAAACACCACGTTCCGGACCCTACCGTGGTCTCGGATTTACGATCCGATCAACCGTATAATAGATATAAAATTTTCTTTAGTAAACTAATCGTGCATAATATAAAAACAATTAACATTTGTATATAATTAATTCCGGGCACACCGGGCCTTGGAATTGCATGCCGTCTGAACGCCCTAATCTGGAATGACATCAATTTTTTTTTTCATAGTTTAAGGGTCCCAAAACCTGGGTTCTTACATGTTATTTAATGATATTTTTTTTCATTCCATTTTTTACATTTTTTATAAGGTTTTGTAGGTGAGCATGAATAATGAAGAATTTGAGTTGAAAATATTGATTTTTTCATAAAAAAGTGAACTTATTTTATTTTAAAGGTATTGTATTGTAAAAAAAATGTTAATTAGTGAAACTATACATTTATAATGCATGGGTTTGTAATGTATGATCTATCACATCTTTATCTAAAACTACAATAATAAAAAGAAATTTATATGTTCAAGATAATTAATTCATTATTTAAAACTCATTAAGGTTGAGTCATTATAGTCCATATAAGATCATGATTTAGATAATTTTCATGTTTAGGATAATGTAAGTAAGAAACCTTGAGAGATTAATTTTTTTACATGATAAAATATTTTAATATTACCATGTTGATTATTATAAACAATTTCTATTCAATTTTTTTAAGTGGAAACATGGAAGTTAAATTAAGAAGGAATTGAGAATAAAATATTCTTCTGAATAAGAATACTTGAATGGTTTGAATTTTAATAGATATTTTTTCTGTTTTGATTGTTTATTTGAAATAGGAAATAAATGTTGGCTATATTTATGTGATATAGAAACTACATCAACTATGTAATAATTTTTCCATATATAGAATTTCATGAGACAAAAACCATAAACATTTAGTCAATCACATGATGCTATGATAGGTGAAAGATGGGTTAAATCCTTAGACATGATTTTAAATATTATGGGAAGTTATGAACATTAAAAGTTAACTCTTCTTAATTATCATTTTGAAGTTGTATTCAGTAATTGGTGGTCAATTTTTAATAATATATGATAAGGAGAAGATATTTATTCTTTATAATGTGTTGAATATAAGAATATTTTCCCTTAGAAGTATTTTTCTAATATTTTTGACTTCTAATAGAAATAAAATTCTTAGAATTGAAGTATAATGTGAAATATTCAATGTATTAAAATGAAGAAAACTTCAACTAATTGAAATGGTATACACCAAACTGTATCTATGATCTTGATAGTAAAAATAATAGGTTTTTAATAAGGATTGAATCAATGATTTCAATGGGAATTGGATTCTTGTGAATTAAATGGGTATGAAAATATTATTTTCATGTGTTGAGTAAGTAAATTTTTTGTTTTTTATGATAATATATTCCATGAAAATGAGATGAAAAACTACTCTAAATTATTGGTAATAGGGAAGAAACCATTTAATAAATCCTGAGGTAAGAAAATAAATTTTCCATCATGTGAAATGTGTGGTTAAAATAAACCTGAATAACGACTTTTAAATACTGGAAAGTGTTTCTGGTGTTGTATGTTTTAAAATGTGTCAAGATATTGAAAATAAATGGATCACAGTATTGATCAATTGAATTATGAAAAAATGATAGTAATTTAATTGAATTTTAATAATATGGGTAATTATATGACTACTTTACAAAGATTAGACTGAGTGATGAATGCTTTCAAGATAAAAAGTAAAACAAATTTGTGGTTGAATCCATTATGAAAACATAGATTTGTATATTTTACTACCTAGTGATGTAATTTCATGTACACTACATATTTATTGAGATTATGAAAATACATTATTCGATTAGGGTTTAAAAAATTCCTTCATTTCTAATCATTTTTTTGGAAAATTGATAATTTAATATCATGAAAAGAAGATAAAACATTTAGTAAAAACACATGGAGTTGTAATGAGAAAAATATAAATTATAATAATCTTATTTTTATCACCTTATAAAGGGTTTTACCTATAAAACATTGTTTCTATACCCTTTATGTGTTTGATGTTTTTTTCAATATGGGTTAGATTTCTATTTATCAATATAAATTTGAATATGGAGATAATGAATTTTTTTAAAGAGATAAAATATGTATATATGTATGAATTCATATCATTGATAATATATAAAAAAAGGTTTAGAAACTTATTAATGATGGAAATTGACTCTATCTAGAGGACAGAGGCTCTGACGCACCAATGTGGTGATGAACGACAATGACGTTGAAGGTAGGTCGACGTCGTCATTTGGTGTGACTCACCATAGTGATGGAGGCTGTCAGAAAATGTACAAGATTTTTTTGGCTTGTATTGTAGTTTGGTTTGTGTCCTAAGATCAGTTATGATGCTTTTTTATTATTTAAAATATGAATTTTAGGAAACTTGGTATGTTTGTGGGTTTTCCTCTCTTTGAATTATGAAGTGGGTGGGTTCTGATGTTCTATTTACTTGATGGTTTTTATTTTCGTGGAATTGTGTTAGGGTTTACAATAAGCCTTAAAAAACTCATTTGAAAATATACAAATATGGATTGTGTGTGTGTGATTAATGATAAAAATAAATGTAATATATATCATATTTTCCCGTAGAGGTAAACTATTTAAATTTATATTATTCCTATAATAAATGAAAAATATAGAGGTACTTAATTATTAATTTCCATATATTATTCCAATCGAGAGATATATTTTACAATTTTAATGAATTCTGGATGTTAAACCAATTTTACTACCTCATTATAGAATGAATCAAGCAGATTGTTTTGGAATTCAAAACGTAGTTACAAGAGTTTATGGATAAAGGCTTAATTCATCATACTACATTCACTTTCGTTGATACAATTTTTTTAAAATAAATATGGTTCCATGAAGATTTATTTTTAATATTATTATTTGAATAAAATAATTTTTATGAAAATGTATAGGTTGACTCATATAGATGGATTTTTTATCAACTATAAGAAGCTCAATATTTTTTATTGTTCATCTCAAATTAGGATATCATTAACTGATGTTGATGCAGGATTAAATTTAAAGGATAGGTTTTAATACTATATATGGGTATTATGTTTTTTTGTTATGAAATTTTGATTGAAAAATGTCAAAGATATATTTATAAACCCTAATAATAAATTTCCAATGAGTTTTTAGATATTGTTTTGGTTTTTTTCATTAATGATATTTTAGTATATTCAAAAAAAATTGAGGATAATTAAAAAAAAAGGGGTTTTCTAAAATCAGGAATGAATATAAGTAATGTAGATAATTTATTAATAGTGAAATTTATTTCTTACTTATTTAAATCTATTTAAATATTGACAATAATGATGGAATATCCATGGATGTTGAAAAAATTAAATTTGTTGATGAGTTTCTTGCCAATTAAATATCATGGATATTTATATATTTCTTTGTATAGTGGGTTACTATGGATGTATTTTGGAAAATTTTCATAGTTTTCTAGAACACTAACTATGTTAACTATAAAATTATTTAAACTCATCTTGTTAAAAAATTGATGAATGATTCCATTAATAGAAAATAATATTAGTGAATGCTTGATTTTTTCCCCATTTTCCTAAAATGGTGAGATTATTATCTATTGTGATGCTTTATTGAATTGAATTTATTGTGTTATAAAGAATAATTTTTCATATCATTTTAAATTTCCGGAGCTATATTATCCTTCACATGACCATGATCAAGCTGGTTTGATTATTTCCTTTATAATATAAAGGCATCATTTATATAAAGTACTGTATGGAATATATACTTATCATAAAAGATTAAAATATACATTCAATAAGGAAGATATGAACATGAAAAAGATAAAATGACTATATATGATTTAAATATTATGACTACATGCTTCATTACCATCTAGTATAATAATATATTGTAGTTGATCCATTATGTAAAAACATAAATCTTCATTAACTGTTATAAATTTATAACATGATCCTTTAGTAAATGATTTGTTGAATATTAGAATAATAACTTTCATGATGGAACTCCATCTATTTGATTATAGTTTTAGTTTAGTTTTCATAGTCATTCTGAATTATGAATTCCAAAAAGGATGATTGTTTTTACAAGAAATGGTAGAATAGTATATGATGGTAATATTTCAAACCATTACATTTACAAAGAAGTTGTTTTTAGATTCATAAAAACAATATGTGTTCCTTATGATACTCCATTGTAGAAATAATTATTTTATAAAGATTATAAAACTCCATTTTATATCCATCTACATAGAACTAATATGTATAAATAAACTTGGGAACACTTTTGGGTGGAAGGAATAAAGGAATACATTGCTGACATTACCCAAAAATGTTTTAATTTTTAACATGTTAATGTATAATGGTAATTAGATATGAGGATACATATTCATTTTCTATTTATATAATAGAAATTATAGAATATATCCTTGTCTTTTTTGGTTGGATTAACAAATAAATATTTAGATAATAATAAGATATAGTTTATTGTTAATTGTTTGAATAAATATTAAAAAATTCTTTATATTTGAGTGAATATGTATATGGTTCATCATTCTAGAAAATATGTTAAATATATAATTAGATTTTATGTTGTTCCTCTTTCTATTAAATTCGATCATGATCCAATATTTTCCATTAATTTTTAAAAATTACCTAAAAATACATAGGGTAATGAATTAAATTTCACCATAAATTTTCATCCTCAATCTGAAGGAATGTTAGAGAGAATGATTCAGATATTTGATGGTATTATTTGATATTTTTATATAGATTACCAAGGAATTTTGGATCAATTTTTTTCAATAGTTTATTTATATTATAAGAATAGTTTTCATTCCAATATATAGATTCAAATATTTGAGGCATTAAATATAATTTTATGTTATATTAAATTTTTTATGATGAAGTTGGTGAAAGAATTTTTTTGGGACCAGAATTGGTAAACGAGATGGTTTTATAATGTGAATGTGATTCAACAACATATGAGGGTAGATCAGATAAATTTTAATAGTTTTGTTGATAACGAACAAAAAGATAATTCATTTGAGTTAGATGAACTTATTTTTCTATTTCCATGTAAAATTTATATTTATTTATTAACATTGTATATTCAAGTACATTGTTTATTATGCCACAAGAAATTCAAGATAATATTGGTTTTCATTCTTATTGAGGGACCTTGCCTCCCATTTTACATAAGGTACATGATTTTATTTATGATTCAAGGTATGGATGTATTTGAGAGATGAATATCAGGTTTGGAGTCTTAAATTAGTTCCCATGGAATATAACGTTTCTTATAAAGAATTTCCAATTTATATTTTTTTACTATAAATTGAATTTATTCTGGAATAATGTGATTCACCTAATTATGAATTTGTGGAAAAAACATATCATTAAAGAAGAAACATGTGAATCTAAAAATGTGATGAATATAAAATACCTTCACTTGTATGATAAGTGAATAAAATTTCTAGGACATAATTCCAAAAAGTTAAAAGAAATGTAACAAGCCAATTAAGGTAATTTTTAGATCAATTTAATTCCATATAAATCTTCATGAAATAGATTTTATAATTAAATTTTCACTATAAAATTATTTATAAATTATATAATAAAAAAAATATTTTTACAAAATTAATTTTCATGTAATATACAAATTTATTTTAATTGTTTATTTTTTAATTTCTAAAATATTATTTTTTATTAAAAAAATATCATTTAGAAAATAAATATTTTAATGTTTTCATAGAGTTTAATTTTGGAACGTTTTAGAAAAAAAAATTATTTGGGTGATTAGTTGAAAGTAAATATTTTTAATAAAACAATATTTTATTTTAAAATAATAACATAGTATAATTTTTTGGAATGGTTTTAAACTATCCAAAAATCATATTTATTAAATATAATCTAATCAAAATAATTTTATTTAATATTATACATTATTTAGTTATTAAAATATATTTGAACTTAAAATGGAATTTTTATTGAGACCAATTTTACATACCGTTTAGCGAGTTTCCACATAAAAAAATTTTATTATATAAAACTTAATAAATATTTCTTATCATCATGCCCAAAAAATTTTAATTAGGGAAAAATCATTTTTTCTCATTATATATAATATTGGTAAAAATTTGTTTTACCACAATAATAGTTAAATGGCTTAAAAGGCTTAACCTAATATGATAAGTGTTAAAATGACGTTAAAACAATTTTAATGCTATTTTTGTCATATATAGACCCTATATCTTCTAATATTTTTAAAATATTCTTTTTAATCCATTTCCTTGAGTAATAAATTATTTTAATTTAATATTATGAAAAATTCCATGTGTGTGTTACCCCTTGTTTATAAAAGGAAACCCACTCTCCTCTATTATTTACACTTAAAGTGCCACTTCTAACAACAATACCTACCATAATACCTTATTAATATACCTCCCCTTTTATGGGAGGTTTTTTTATCATAACAGCATCCTATGAAGGATTTATGTATAATCCCAATGAGGATGTCTAATAAAGAAGTATAGTTCTTAATGGAGTGTATTCATTTTTATTATAATTTTTACTCAATAAAAAATACCTTAACCACTATCATATAATAAAATCATTATCTCGAATATTATTTGTTAGAATCCTCATGTATTAATCTTGTTTTAATAGTAACAAATCCTTTTATGTCTATTAAACTTGTTAACTCTATGTAATCTATATCACATCAAATGAACTGTTGATTAGTAAAATCTATCCAAAGCTCTTAAGTGCTATACAATCAGCATAGTTACTAAATACAATTTGTTGATCTACTTTATAATGAATTCTATGAAAAATGATTGAGTTTAATCCATCCCATAAATATCACTGCATAAGTTTGAATACAAATATATGCCTATGTCTGAGAGTTCGAGACACCGAGACACCGTGAACAAGGAGACACCATGAACAAACATATACCGTGACTTCGAGGTACTGTGAACAAGAATACATCGTGAAACCGAGACACCATGAACAAGTAGAAACCATGACATCTAGACACAGTGAACAAGTAGACACCATGACATCCAAACACTGTGACCATTAGTCACCGTGACCAAGAAGACATTGTGACCACAAGATACTATGACAAATCCAGACACCATGTGAAGGAGACACTATTTCCATGACAAAATTTGACACCATTTCATAATATCATTTATCATCTTTCAATTTAATCTATAATGGTCATATTTGGGGATTTTAAATGGACTGTCATAATTAATATTTCTTTGTAGAAATATCATCTGACAGTATGATGTACAAGGTGCAGAATACATGCAACATGTCGGAACAAACACATGCACTCTTAGATAAAAGATAAGTGTAGCCCAGAAATAAAAATATACTAAATAGAGAAAAAAGAACATGGGAGTGACCACAACCAAGAATAATAAACATAGATAACTTTTTAAGAAATAATTGTCTCATGAAACTCAACGCTGCTGAAAAACACACGAAGCATACTTGAATTCCATAATCGAGAATATCTACGCACTGTCAAACATCACGAAGAACACAAGCCAGATCTTTCAGACTTGCAACACACTGTTTTCCATACGATGACTTAATTTCGGCATCTTCTTCATCTTAGAAGTACAGAGCTGCAAAGGCTAACATTCATGGAATTTCTAAACCTATCTTAATATTTCTGCTCTGTTGTGTATCATTTTACTAGATTTAGAGAAGTGTGTGTATCTATATGACAACACAATCTATCTCCTGTATGAAACTGAAGGATAAAAGATATCCTTACTCAAACATCTTTTTACACTTGTGTATACACACAGATAAGTGTGGTAGAGGTCCCTCTGAGGCCTGGTAGTTTGTTCCCATGAAGAACTGTGGAATATGTCCTTGTGTGAACTGGATAGTCCTGTGTACTGTTCTTAACCTTGATCCGGGGTGTAGATCATGTTTATTTATATAAACTGCCTGGTGGTACTTGATCACCAAGTGGAGTAGATTAGGTCTCGTCTTGAGACTAAACCACTTGTTTCATATCTGTTGTGCTGCTTAATTTATTCTTCTCGGTTTTACTGCTTTATTGTATAATTAAAAAATCACTAAATTCTCTTTGATATTTAATCTTGGGAAGAAGTTATAATTGTATTTTATTAATATAATAGATTCAAAATTAATATAAATAACTGACATTAATATTAATGAGAATTAATCAATCTTCTATGAAGTTATTTAAATAGTCAAACCTTCATAAATGTATTACTTTGATAAACTGGGGTGTATTTAACTTTTTGGGGAAACCTTTTAAGAATACTTTTTAACCAAAATTTTTTATAGATGCTCAATTAACCCCCCCCCCCCTCTTGAGTAATATACTCTAAACAACATTTGGTATCTGAGTATTGTTTGTTTAAATCTATGTTTAACCTTATTCAACTATGATGGTAGTTTTACTTTAAAGATCTATATATTTATGTTAATTCCAAATTTCTAGCTCTTTTAAAGTATTTCTATGTTATGGATAATATATTGGATGGTTCTGCAACCAACATGCCACCATTAATTAATGGAACCAACTATGCTCAATGGAAAATTAAAATGAAAATTAATTTAAAAAGTTTGGGTTTTGAATTTTGGTCTTCCCTTATAGATGAATATAAGATTCCAGCTACTAATAGAATCACATGGGATGAACCAATCAAAACTACCGATAATAATAATTTCAAAGCGATGAATGATTTATACTGCCCCTTATGAGATAAGGAATTCAATATAATTTCTACGTGTAAAACTACCCATGAAATTTGGGTTACCATATCTGTCTCTCATGAAGGAACATCTAGTGTAAAATAAATGAGACTTAATATTTATACTATTAAATATGATAAATTTAATATAAAACCCGACAATCCTTTCTCTGACCTTTATCTTGGGTTCAATTAGATTGTCAACACAATGATATCTCTTGGAATAGAAGTCACTACCAAGGAACAGATCATGATTATTCTCAGATTCCTGCCTGACAGATGGAGAGGAACCTCTATCTCTATTAGTGAATCATGCGACATCAGCAAGATACCTATAAAATTACTCATTAAGAAACGAATGATGTATAATTAAGAGATTATATTCAATAAGTAAGAGGAGGATGAACCCAAAAAATCTGCCTTATGCAAGACCACCACTTCTATACACAAAGTCCAAGGGAAATTGGAATCTTCTGTAGAAAGTTATTGTAGTGAACAATCATCACCTGATAGTGATGAGGAGATTACTCAATTAGATAAAATATTGAAGAAATTTTACAAGAAGATGAACTTTTTCTAAAATCCTAACATCAAGGGAAAATATAAAAAAAAAGGAAGTTGGAAGAAGTATTGGAAAAGAAGTGACAAGACTAATGAGATTGTTTGCTATGAATGTAAGGGAAAAGGACATATAAATGTAGACTTTCCAAATCTCATGTACAAAAAGAGATATGAGGAGAAGGATAGAAAGTATAAAAAGGAAATGAAAGCAACTATAAGTGATTCTGAGGATAGTTCAAGAGACTCAAGAAACATCACATGATGAACATGCTAACAAATCTAATTTGTGTTTTATGAAAAACACATATGAGGTAACTCTGGACTCTCCTGTACATAATTCCCTCTATTATGGAGATAAGAGTGACTCTGAAAATAGGGATAGTGAAGACATGTTTGAATATTGTAACATTCTTGAAGAAACATTAAATGAACTAAAAGAAAAATATAAATCATTGTAGAACCAGTATGATTTTACTGTGACTGTTAAATCTGAACTCACAACTGAAAAATAGAAAAATGATCAACTTCTCAAACAGAACAAAAAATTAAAAATTTCTAATGAGATACTGAAGAATGACCTAGAAAAGTTTACCAATGAGAAAAATACCCTTAATAAAATTCCAGGAATACAAATTTCCCTTAAATATGACACTAGCACTGGTTATCAACCTAAAAAAAGAAACATTGATAAAAAAATTTTGTTTCTAAATCTATGGTATATAGTTTTACTCCCAGTTCTAGACACTAATCAACTAGTTCAATTTATGATACACTTTGAACTTTTTGATGTTTTTCTAGACCAAAGAGTGTTAATTTTTCAAATAATTTACATAATGCTTATAGGAAACCTGTGAGGGAGATATGGGTTCCAAAATCACCTTTTACTAATATTACTAGACCCAAACAAGTATGGGTTTTAAAATCTGTTTTTGCTTAATTATTTCATAGGAAAGCTGCTTAAAGAGTTCTTGAAAAATTTAATAGTACTTGTATAGTGGATGTTCAAGACATTTGATAAGAGAATACTCATTCTTAATAAACAAATAAAAAAATATGCAGGACATGTCACATTTGGTGACAATGCAAAAGGAATGATTATTGGCCTCATCCAAATCTGTAACTCTAACTCAATTTTAATTTCTAATTTACTATTTATTGATGGATTAAAATATAATTTTATTAATATCTCACTATTATGTGATGATTGATTTCATTTTAGATTTAAAAATTATTATTTCAATGTCTTTAATTCTAACGAAGAATTGGTGTTTTCTTCATTAATAAATGAAAATGTTTAATATGTTAACATATATTCCTTAGCTTCTCAAAATGCTTCATGCTTAATTTTATTTAATAAAGAGTCTTGGATCTAGCATAGAAGACTTGGAAACTATAATATTCACTCCTTTATAAAGATAACTAGAAAATTCTTAGTTAAATACTTACCCAAACATGAGTTTCTAAATGTCAAAAGTGTGTAGTCCCTATCAAAATGGAATAGAATACAAAATTTTCTTCAAACCAAAGAAATATGCGTCATCTTCTCAACCTCTAGAGCTAGTTCACATGGATTTTTTTAGACCATATAGAGTTTCTTGTTTAAATTATAAGAACTATGTTTATGTTCCTGTAGATGACTTTTCTAGATATACTTAGACCTTCTTTATGGCTCACAAAAGTGAAGCCTTCTCTTATTTTACTAAATATGCCAAGTCTGTGGAAAATATTAGTGGAATTAGAATTAAATCCTTAAGAGGTGATCATGGACATGGGTTTGAAAATCAAGAGTTTGAAACCTTTTTCTCACAAAATGGTTTTAGTAACAATTTCTCTACCCCTAGAACACCTCAACACAATGGAGTTGAATAAAGAATAAATAGAACCCTACAAGAGATTTCTAGAACAATTTATAGTGAATATGACCTACCTATTTGTTTTTGGATTGAAGCTATCTATATAGCATGATACATAGTCAATTTAGTGTTGATCAGAACTATTCTTAAATGGAATCCTTATGAGTTCTAGAACAATCAAAAACTCAATGTTAACTACTTCAACTTTTTTGGTTGAAAAGTCTATATCCTTAAAACTAAGGACTATCTTGACAAATTTGAATCCAAGAGTGGTGAAGATATCTTTTTAGGATATTCCATCTCTAGAAAATTCTATATAGTGTTCAATAAAAGAAATAAATGTGTAGAAGAATCTATCTATGTAAAATTTGATGAAACAGTTCCCCATGAGCCTAAAACAATTATAGAGAACCTAGAAGATAAAGTATCAAATCTAAACATTAATTCAAAAGCCCAAAACAATTCTGTGAAAGAATCAGTGAAAACATCTAGTTTTGTAAATTACTTAGACTCAAGTCATAGTGAACATGATCCTGTTTATGAACCTGAGATCATTAGTCCCTCCTTTTCTAGAGCTGTTAGAACTCTTAAAAATCATCCCTTAGATGATTTTGTAAGAGACATAGCCAACAGAACTCAAACTAGAGCTTCTCTAAGAAATAAGGTTGAACACCAAGTCTTCTTTTCACAACATGAAACTAAAAACATTAATGATTCTATCGATGATGAATTTTGGTTGATGGCTATGCAAGAAGAACTTAATCAGTTTGAATGGAACTAAGTTAGGAAACCTGTTGAATGACCCAAGAAAACATTCACTATAGGAACTAAATGGGTGTTTACAAATAAGGTAGATGAAACTAGTAACACAGTTAGAAATAGGGCTATATTGGTTTCACAATGCTATAGTCAAGAAGAAGGAATTGACTGTGATGAGACCATTCCACCAGTAGCTAGACTTGAGGCCATCAGAATCCTGATTACTTATGTTGCATATCAGAATTTCGAACTCTATCAAATGGATGTTAAGAGTGCATTCTTAAATGGGTATATAGATGAGGATGTATTTGTTGAAAAAACCCTAGCATTACAAACCCCCATTTTCCAAATTATATTTTTAAATTATCAATATCATTATATGGTTTAAAAATAGCTACAAGATCCTGATATGATAGGTTCCGTACTTTTTTTATTTCCAAAGGTTCTACAAAAAAATAGATGGTCCCAACCTTTTTATAAAATGAATTTTTAATGATGTTCTAGTTGTTCAAATTTATGTGTATGACATTATATTTGAATCTTCAAGAAATTATTTATGTGTTGTATTTTATAAAATGATACAAAATGAATTTGAAATGAGTCTAATGGGTGAACTAAAATTCTTTCTCGGATTTGAAATCTTTCAAAATAATGATGGTAATATTTTAATTCAATGTAAGTATAATAGAGATATTCTAAAACGTTTTGGATTGGATAAGACTAAAAGTAGTGGTACTCCCATGAGTACCACTTGTAAGTTGGATCTTGATGAAGAAGGGAAATATGTTGATCAAACCACTTATAGAGGAATGATTGGATGTTTAATCTACAAAACTGCTAATCAACCTGACATTATAATTAGTGTGTGTATGTGTGATCATTTTCATGAAAATCCTAAGGACTCTCATTTAAATTTTGTAAAGATAGTTTTCAAATATGTCAACCATACACCCAATATAGAACTATTATATCCTAGATGAAAAATATTTGAGTTAGTTAGTAATTTTGATGCTATCTTCGGTGGTGGTAAGTTAGATAGAAAAATCACCTCTAGAACATGTAACTTCTTAGGCAAGTCACTAGTATCATGGTATAGTAAGAAACAAAATTCTGTTGCATTATCTACTGTAGACGCTAAATACATAGCTACTAGTAGTGGTTGTGCACAAATCTTGTGAATGAAACACACATTACTAGATTATGGATATCAATTCAAGAATGTACCTATAAATTGTGACAACACAAGTTCTTTTAACATCTCTAAAAATTATTTTTCACATTCTAGAACAAATCATATTTATTTAATACATCACTTATTCAGAGATCATTATCAAAAAGGTGATATCACTTTGGAATTCATTACTACATAATATCTGCATGCTGATATATTTACCAAACCATTAAATACTGAAAGAATAGACTGCATAATACATGAACTTGGCATGATAAATCTTAATTAAATGTATTACTATTTTATATCTTATTGTTCCATTTTTACAGTCTCATAGTCAGTATTTTGTGATTAATGTCTGACAGTCCATGTTTCACTGTAAAGTTCAATCATTGTCTCACCGTAAAGTTCAATCACTGTCTCACCATAAAGTTCATTCACTACCTCACCATAATTTTCATTCATTGTCTCACCATGAAGGCCTGATATGGTCTCACAATATTGAATCTTTATTGGTTTTATTTACAAAATTAAAAACCGCATCATGGTAATTGTTCATTTCACCTTTTTATTTTCCCGAGCCTTTATTTTTTTTGAGACGTTTGGCATTCCTAAATGATAAAATAAAATAATTTTCACTTGTACTTCACTCGAGCATTCTTCTATTCACTCATTTTCTAACCCTTCATCATATATTCAACCCTTCTCTCTCTTGAACCTTCGGTGAATGCCTCAGATAAAATGCCCTTCGTCGTCGACTCCTGAGAAACGTAGATCAAAGAAGACAAAAATCGTACCTATGCTACCACCCGAAGGTCCTCTAAATCCAATATTGGTGAACTGAGTGGTATTACCTGAGAAAGAGATATTCCCTAAGTGGATTATGTTGAGTAATTATCTAGTTTTGAAATTTCTAAAAGTAAAAGGATGGTTAGAATGGTTTTATAAGGAAGATCGACCTATCTACCCTAAGCTTGTGGCTCATTTTTATCAGTATGTTCAGTTCTCTTTTGATTCTGGTGATGGATATGCTGTAAGAAGCTGGATAAATGGCCAGAGATGCACATTCTATTCGAGGTTATGGGATGCAATCCTTAGGATACCTCATGAAGTCCTCTTTGAGGACTATCCGAGAAGAAATCCACCTTCTAGTGAATTATTTGTTTTGGAAGATTCTTTGAAAAGCGTAACCGGAAATGGCATGAAGAGGAGATCCATCGCTGCTGAATTGGATGGAGAATCTAGACTTTTGTTTAAGTTTACACAGAACTTGATTATCCTTGAAAAGGTGATTTTTCTGTACTAAAATATCAATATGTGTTTCTGATTCATCTTATGAATAATGGGCATAAGATAAACCTTTGAAAGTATGTCATACACCATATGTGTAAGCTGGTCAAAACCACATCCAAGTCAACCTACCTGTTTTATTATTGGATTATCTCATAAATGCTCCATGAAAAATTTATGGTTGGACCAAATTAAGTATATATCAAGGATTATTAGTTCTGACTTTCAAAAGTCATCATAAAGAGGATTAAAATCAGTTGGAGTCCTTGGAAAATGGAATTGGTGGAAGTCAATGATAGGATTTATGAAAAGTTAAATCGAGTGGAACATCCCTCAGGACCAAAAAATAATTTTGATCTTGGTTTAGAACAAGATGAAGTTGTTGAGTATTATAAAGAAGAAGAATAAGAGGTTGTTGTGCCTCCCAGGGAAACTGTTTTGGATAAAGAAGACAATATTCATGTCCCTCATGTAGTAAATGAAAAAGAAGTCCCTACTTCTAAATATGTTTTAATATGAAACATCAACCAAAAGTTGAAATAGAATATACTGGAAAAGATACCAAAAAGAATGATATAGAAGATATTAGAGAGGATGAATTACCGGTTATGCAAGAAGATGAACTTGAGGAACTCCCAGTGGAACAATCTGTTCCAGAAGTCATTCCTTCTTCTAAGGAAAGGCTGGAGATGGATTTTCAGTTGTCTAGACAAGAAATGAAAGAGGAACTAAGAGATGAATTTTTGGAAATAGATCAAGACCCTAAGCCTCCTCGTCCTAAGAAGGATGCAACTGTTGAGGGGGAGAAACCCCCAAATCGAAAATATGTTGAATTATCAAACCAGATTTCTCCAAGACTTATAAACACTATGTATTAGTTCTCTATATTTTATGATGTGAACGACTCTTAGGAAGTTTCAGTAAAATTACTTGAAATTTTCACTTTTTTTAATTTAAATCTATCTCTGATCATTCCCTTGAAAATGAACCTTAGTCTGTCCCAGCCCCTATCTCTAAACCTTCACAAGAACAACCATCGTTGGTGAGTAAAGATGATCTGAATGAATTTGGAGCTAACCTTTTTTCTGGAGTTGAAAAACTATTGAATACCCAACCAGGTCCTATAACTAATCTATGTGAGACATATGACTCACTACTATTGGAAAAAGTTATTTGGCAGATTCAACCCAAAATTCTTCCTGAAATTCAAAAAGTCAGAGTTTAAAATAGATTTCTTAGTGATGAAGTGAAGTCTCTAAGAGTTCTGATTAAAGACATGAAGAATGTGATGAATTCGAGATCAGAGCTTACTTCTCATCATGTAGAGCCTATTTTACTTCAAACCCTACAGAATATTGCCTCTTTGATTCCACATAATTTAGATTCCATAGGTGAGAAGGTCGCATAAAGAATCAAAAAAATTGTGAAAGAGATGCAAGAGCTTGTTGTTAATCATAACTAGATCACTGATGAGTATATCTGGTTACTTTAAAAAGAGTTAAATCAACTGAAATCTCTTACCTCAGCTGTCACAGCTTATAAAGAAAACTAGACAATCATCCCAACCTACTTTAGATAGTTACATGCTCATAACAATTGTCAAAGATGAACTTCAGACTGTGCATAGTGGTTTCAATAATGATTATCTATCTGATGTAATTGAGAATAGTTACAGAGTTCTTGATCTAGTATAAATACATTAAAAAATTGCTAATTATGCTCAACACAAAATTACCAAGAAATCGGATTTCTACTTCAACCAAATCTTCTTAAAGACTGACATGACCAATCATCCCAAATATCTTGTAGAAAATTTGTTGATTCCTTCTGTTACTCAAGCTTTCAAGGCCCACGTTTAAAAGCTCACAGAGTTAACTCGTCTGTTGGATATGATTATGAAAAACAAGGATGACTTCTAAAAAGCTATATAGTTTGGTCGAGAGATAATTTCTGATTTTATCAAGCTTTATGAGGCCCTATCTCTATGTACAGAGTATAGCCATTGTTTCTCTTATGGCTGCACCTCTGAGACCTTGTTTTCCAACTTTCACCTCTGCCGTAGCCTCCACTTCTATGTCTGTCAGTCATGCACTATGATAGATCAAGCCTGGGATCCTTGATCAATAACTGCCTTTGTCTTCTACTACACCTACTCTGGATCCCACTGTCATTGAAGGTCTTCATTTACCTTCTCTATCTTCCAACTCACTTCCTTCTACTATTTAAACCTCTTCTCCAATGGAATCCACTTTTGATGTTGCTTCTAAGAGAAAAGAGAAGACTAGCCAGTGAATAAGGACGATGCTTACTCTCTTTTGATAGGAATATTGTTATATTTGATTTAATTTTTTTAATTACCCTCTTTTTATGTCATACATTATGCACTTTTCTTGTCTCTTTTGTCTTATTTTTTCTCTCTTGCTGCTTTATGATAATCACAAAAGTGTAAGAAATATATATAGGTTAAAACTCTCTCTATATATGTTATATTCACGTTTGAACTATGTTGTTACAACAAATATACACTCTAAATATACATTATTTGTGATCATCAAAAAGGGGGATATTGTTGGACTCCTAAGGTATTAATAATGTTTTAATGATCAAAAATCCTGTTCAGTCTATAAACCTTGTTAAATCTATGTAATCTATCTCACATCAAATGAACAGTTGTTTAGTAAAAGTTACCCAAAGCTCGAAAGTGTTATACACTCAGCTTGGTTACTATACACTATCTTTTGATCAACTTTATAATGATTATCTGAAAAAATGATTGAGTTTAATACATTCCATAAAAATCACTGTTTAGGTCTGAATACAGATATTTTCCTATGTCTTAGACACTCTGACACCTAGACACTGTAAACAAGAAGACACCATGAACAAACAAAAACTGTGACTTCGAGACACCGTGAACAAGCATACACCATGACACCCAGACATCATGAACAAGAAAACACCATGACATCTAGAAACCATGAACCAGTTGACACTGTGACATCCAGATATTGTGACCATGAGAAATAGTGAACCACCAAAAACTGTGAACCCATGACACAAAGACCAATCCAGACACTGTGGGGAGGAGACACCGTTTCCATGACATACTGTGAAACTATTTCATAATTTGTTTTTTCGTCTTTCAATTTAATCTTTAACGGCCATATTTGAAGATTTAAATTGAACTGACATAATTAATATTTTTTTAGACATATCATCTGACAGTACGATGTACAATGTGCATAATACATAAAACCTATCGGCTCAAACACATGAACTCATAGATAGAAGAGAAGTGTGGCCCACAAAAAAAATATACTGAATATCGAAACAAGCAGGTGGCCATGAGCAGAAAAATGAAATATAGTTAGAGAATTTTTTATGAAGGAATTGTCTCATGAAACTCAACGATGATGAAGAACAAAAGATGCATACTTGAATCCAATAATTGAGAATCTATTTTCTCTGTTAAACATCATAAAGAACACAAGCTAGATCTGTCTGACTTGCGACACTATATTTCCTATAGGAGGACATGATTTCTGCATCTACTTCATCTCATAATTCCAGAGCTGCAATGACTAATGTTCCGAGCATTTCTAATCCTATCTCAATATTTAGACTCTGTTGTGTATCATTTTACTAGATTTCGAGAAGTGTGTGTATCTGTATAAAAACACACTCTGTCTCCAGCATTAAACTAAAGGATATATGATATCCTTACTCAAACATATCTTTACACTTGTGTATTCCCAAAAATAAGTGTGGAAGAGGTCTCTGTGTTAACTATTAGTTTTTACCCATGAAGAACTGTGGAAGAGATCCCTGTGTGACCTGGGCAGTCTTTTATACTATTGTTAACCTTGATCCAAGGTGTGGATAATGTTTATTTATATAAACTACCTGGTGGTAGGTGATCACTAAGTGGAGTGGAAGTGGTCAAAACATGGAAATGAAACACCTTTTTCATATCAGCGGTGCTTCTTAATTTAGTCTTCTCTATTTTACTACTTTACTATATAATTCAGAAATCACTAAATTCACTTTGATTATTAATCTTGAAATGAAGTTATAATTGTCTTGTCTTAATATAATTTCATCAAAAGAAATATTAATAACTGACATTAATATTACTGCGAATTAATCAAGATTCTAAGAAGTTATTTAAAAAGTCAAACCTTTATAACCGTCTTACTTTGATTAACTGGGTTGTATTTAACCTTTTGGGGACACCATTTAAGAATACATTTTAACGAGAAATTTTTATAGATACTCAATTAACTCCACCTATTGAGTAATATACACTGACCAACATAATTTAATTTTATTATGTTTATTTTATATCCCATTTTAATCTACTTAACCATCTAATGAAAAATACAAAACAATATTCATGCTTACGTGCAGACAACTGCCTTGTCAGATAATTTATTTAATTTTTCATCACTGAATCCTATGTTTGGTCCAAATGATATATCCAAATGAAATAATTTGTAATATATGATATATATTTCATTATATAATGGTAAATAAATATTATAATTACTTTTTTACCATTAAAAAATTTAATTATTGATCGTGTGAACGTATATACAACCACCTCACCACTCGATGTATTTTATTTTTAATGACTGTATCAAATAGAGAATATATATTGGTGGTTTTAATGAAATAATATTATATTTAAGATAAAATTAATAATTTTGATAGATTAGATAATACTTTCTTTTTCCCTCATGTTCAATGAAAATTGGAAGCTTAACAGATTCATTCTTATGTGAAAGCATATCCATGAATGTAACATAATATATATTTTCAAAACCACCTTACATGGTTTGATATAAATGTATAAATAAATTATAACATGAAAATTATATCATAATTAAAATTATATAAATTATATTATCATGATCCATTTTACAACATTCAGCATACCAAATCCTTTCTAACTTATAATATAAATTCCTTCATATATTTCATTTAAATTAAAATGATTTAGTAATTATGTGTGACATCATTATAAGTTAAATATAAGAAATAATAAAATAGATCAATTTTATCAAGAAATCAAATAATTAAAATAATTATATTATTAAAATAGGTAAATTATGTAAAGGGAAAGTCCAAATTGAGGTTTGGGGCATGTTACCTTAATCCCACATTTTAATTGTTTTAAAGAATTATTTTCAAAATATTTTTCCACCATGCCTATATTTTAAAATTATTTTATATGCATATTAGTATTGACCTAAATAATTTATAAATATCCTTTTATAACTCCTATGTCTTTCTTTAACATCTTTTTAAAATGGATGTTATTATGTATTTTATATAGAATATTTTGACATTCTTTACAATAAGGAAAAAAGATTGATATATTTGTACATATATGATGTCAATGAATTTTTCCTCTACTGAAACTATTATTTTATATTTGCATCACATTAAATTAATCCATGTTTTATTCAATGAAAATACCTTCTTCCACATATTCTATGTATTTTAGCTTTGAAAATGGGTTTTTAAAGAAAAGGGATATATCAATATTAAAAAATATTTTACATATGAGTTTAGAAGTACATTTTTATCATTTTTATTATATATATACAATATTATATATATGTAATAGTCTAGATAAATTATTTTTTAATCATGATTTATCCCAATATAGCTCTATGGTTGGGAGATCCCAACAATACTATCCAAAACATTAGGTGATGATTACATTCTTTGTATATTTATGTTAGAATTAACTGGGTATGTTATTACACCTATAAGGGTTATTCTAAAGTTTCTATGAAGATGATTTTATGAAGAAACAATTAGTATTTAATATAAGTTATAATTAATTTTAATATAAATATTTACTTATCATATATTAAAATAATGATATTTCATTTAAATGAATGATTATTCCCTTTAAGGCTAAAAAGTTGTGTTTTTAAGAAAATTTTATTCTTGGGTTATCATGTTTTCTATCAAATCCTATTAATTATTATTTTTGTGTTATGTTTTCTTATAAAGTGTTTTATGAAACACTTTTTTTAGTAAAGCTGATTTTATCAATTATTAAATGAAAATTTGATATCAATATTTATCATGTTAAATGTAAACACACTAATGTGATCTCATCATTTGGAAATAGAGTAATAAGTTAATTTTTTTCATTATATATGTTCATTTCCAATATTTCTGATCTCATCCAAGGATTTAATTTTTTTTCATGTTTTATGGATGATTAGGAATAATAATGATGTCATGTTGAAAATAACTATTATTTTTTATAAAAATAAAATCGTTTTTATTTTAAATGCATTTAATTGTAAAAAATCAGGTATTATGTGGAAATGTGATGTTTGTGATGTATGGGTTTGTTATGTATATTTTATATCCTATTTATCTAATAATATTAATAAGAAAATTTCTTAATGTATACTAGAAAATGAATTCAAATTTTAAAAATTAATATTATATAATGTCATAACATCGATTCATTATACTAGTAATAATAAAATACAATCTCATTGAACTGGGATGAATAAAATCTATCTAGTATTGGCATCTAGATCATGTGGAAAATAACTATAACATCCAATCAATAATATATTTTCAAATTCAAACAATTGTATACATATGTTTTTCTAATCTCAATCCCTACCTCTTTTTAAATATAACGGATGGCCTATGTTAACATCATTCTCTTCCATGATGGAATGGGTATTTTCTAACTCCTTTTAATTTTGTCCAACTAATCATATAAATAAATACATATCTACCCTTTTAAAAAAATACTATATATAAATCCCAATATATATCTTTATTTGGGATTAGTTTTCATATCGAATAAATAAAAATTTAACGATAATGATCAAAACTATAATGATTATCATCTTACCTAAACCAAAGACCTCTATTATAACATATCACACATTAAAAAAAATGAATCATATCAAAACCATCTCCTATCATATATATTTTATGATTTACCACATCAAATATATCACTAAACTTTATATATTTGGTAGGGATCAGTGACCCTGGTCTTATCTTATCTCTTTGGATCTCACCTCTTTTAGGATAGAGTCCCTTATGCGATAAATCATAGTTTCCATGGCCAGTGTCATGAAATTCACCTATTAAATACTAAGAAACACAATATTATTTCCTTAATTAGTCCTCAATTTGAAGAACATTAGGTCACCTATTATTTTTTATATTAATCTATATTTATCTCACATGTCACCACTATAGTGGTGACATGTCTATTTGTACCTACTCAAACTCATCTAATACTCAAACCCCCAAAATGAACTAATAATTGGAAAATTATCTCACTTCTATACACATAAAAGTTTTACCATTATAATAATTATAATCAAAACATATGATTTTTCAGTAATATCCCTTCAAACCTATAGGTTACTCCATTCAAATTACATAATCCGAAAAGAATTTTCTATATAACATATTACTTGGAAATCAATTATCCCAACACACTCAATGGAGCATTACATCACCTAATAGAGTAATAAAGTTGGAATATTAGGCTATAACATATGACTACAAAACATCCAGGGGATATTTAAAAATTATCCTAATATTAATATTTTAATAAAAGACCCATAAAACCAAAATATTATATAGACTATGTAGGGGATCATCTCTAGGGGCATAATATATCACACAATTTTTAGAAACGTTTCCTAGGACCATTATCTCTCAATAGGTCATTCACACCCACTTATATGAATTACACATCATATTATACCTGTATTTTTTTATAATGTTGTACAATTAAGGTCCAATAACCCTGACATGGAGTAAAAAATTCTTTTATGTCATGTATTTTATTACTATCTAAAGTCATCAAATCACCATTTTCATCCCCAAGTCTATATATCTCCTAAATAAATCAATAACTAAAGAGTAAATATTTATATTAATATCCCATATTAGATAATTAAATTTACTAAAAAAATCTCTTGAGTTTTCATAACTAATTTACACAATACATAATATATGTAAAACTCACCAGATGATTCCAACTGATAATACTCTTATGCACCCAAATTTAGAGTTCTTGCTCACAACCCTCTATAAATATATAACCAAAATCCATAATTCCATTTTTTAATTCATTAATCAAATTTTCCACAAACAATTAAAATTCAATGAATATTCTATATGTTAAGTTACCTCTACTAAAATTACCTGAAAATACATGTTTATATAATTCGCAATCCTCATAAATCATTCCCATAATGAGGACCCATGATCCCAACATGATTCAAAAAAGATCTTGGAAAGTAGTTATCAAATAGAAAAATTTATTACCATATGAATTAAAGAGAAATAAAGAATATGAATGAAAATAATGTGAGGTATGGGAACCTTCCATGAACGATAAAGAACACTCATGTGACTGAAATGATTAAAGCTGTAAGAAAGAGAATTAAAGGGGAAGAAACGTTGGAATCTCTTTTGGTATTGGATTACATAAAAATAGAATAATTAGTGGAGTTTCTTTTTTAATGACTTGGGAATCCAAACAAAATTCGCAGCTTAATAAAAAAATTGAGTACCATATGGTATCAAGTAGATAGTCACTAGATACCAAGAATAAATTCAAGGGCTCCCCCATGTGTTATACCAATGGATACTTAGTACACACTCAATAGATACATGATAGTCAATAAGAGTTCCTAACTAAAAGAGTATAAATTTCATCCTAAATGGGTACATAGTGGTATATTTATTCCCTTATAAAAAACATGACCCTTAACATTTAATCTCCCCAACCTTATACACTTCTCATAGAACCTCTAAAATAATTAAAAAAAATCTCCCAATAAGTACATAATCTCCATAAATTCTATAAAAATCATTATTTTTTAGATAATACTTTATCTATTTAAATTGGACATTTAATTTCCTTTAGTTCCATTAACACATGATGACATAGTTCATTATAGTAAATATCAATGAAAATTTTAAGTGGTAGAGGAGGAGGTCTGTACAATTAAGTAAAGGTGGTAACTGATATATCAATGGAATCCAACAAAATCGTAGTTATTCTTATAGTAATATATTTTTTCACTCATGTTTATGTTTTAATAAAATAACTATAAATGATAAATAAATCCTTATTAAAAATTGGGAGTTACATCCATAGGTATAGAACCTTGATAGAAACTGATCAAATATTGAAGCCTTCTATGAGTATGGATCTTTTTTAATGATTTAAATTATTAAATCTCATCATTATATGTTAACTAATGGATTTATAAATAATAATAGTGGTTTATTTATTTTCGTTGGAAGTAAACATTAAATTGGAATGTAAAAAATGTAAATATTATTTTTTAAATAAATTTAATATTTTTTATATGTGTGGTCAGAATGTAATGGATATATTCTATTTAATATTTTTGAAAAGATTAAGTAATCAAATTAATGTAATAAAAACATAGTAGTGTTTCAACTAAGAGTAATTAAATTTTAGTATATTAAGTGATGTTTTATTAATCAATGTGTAATGTTAAGTCTAAATTGTTCACATGTTTATTCAATTCCCTCTTTGGGAGCCTCATATAAACCTGATATTCTATCATATCATGTTCTAGAATAATAAAATCGAGACAATGGAACACAAGATGTTTTAAATTCAATCAACTGATTACTCATTTTAGAACCCTATAAATCGATTTATTCCAAAACAAAATGTTTTTAATTTAGGTAGAAAAAATGAAAAAAAAATACTTGAATGTGGAACTTCAACCCCATGAATTTTATGTGGTTCACCCAAATTTAGTAGAATAAAAAGTGACCATCAATTATATATAACGTGACTAACCAGTAATTATACAAGAATTAAAAACACATTTACATCAACAAAAAATAGTAAATTTATGCCACCAATTTTTTTAATTAATGGTGAATAATTATTAGTTTATTTAAATAAACCCATATTAATTTGAATATGGGATAAATTTTCATTCCATTGATATGAAGGGTCCATGAGATTATAAAAATGATTTAAATTCATGCATGATAAATTAGCGGTAGAAAAGTTACCCCTAATGAAAATATAAAATAAAATAAGATATATATATATATATATATATTAATTTAAATATTTATATATAAATTCACTGCTAATTTTTAAATATTAATATGTTACATTATTAATTGACACAATAGATAAAAATATATTTAATATAGAATTTTTACAATGGTAATAATGGTTTCACTGAAATCAAATCCCAATTTTCAGATTTTTCATTTTACCACTAATGTAATATTTCAATAAGAATACGGCATATCGTTTGTAGTGAGAAAATATTGTGAACACTAAGCCCAAGAAATAGTTAGTCTTTTGGTTAGAGAATAAAATTTATAGATGTGAAAATATTTTGCGACAACCATATATTTTATGATCAATAAGATGAAAATTTTTTAAAAATGGAGGGTTCGGATAGAAAATCTTCATTAAAACATAAATAAACAATGAAGATGATTCGTCCCTAGAAATGGGGGGTAGAACATAAGTATTTTCTTAAATAAGAGAAAAAAGTAATAGACGTACTAGTTCACCAATAAAAATTATATACCAATACAATTCATATAATTTATTTTGATAGAAAAATAAACCATAATAAATTAAATCAATAAGATTCATCAAAATTGTATAGGGACAAGAAAAAATAATTATATGAATATTAAAATAAAATAAAAAATATTATTCATTTCTTTTGAAATAAATAATGATAAAGAACAACATGTTCACAAAAAAATTACAATATAGAAAATAATGACAATTTAAAATGGAAAATTTATTTTCATATATTCTAAAATAGAAAAAATAAATAATTATATTTATTATATGGATAAAATATTATTAGTGATATTGTATAGTGAAAAAATATTTCTAGTTTCCTTTAGTATATGATAATTTTGATGAATATTTACTAAATTTTTATTAGTGAATATGAAATAAATAATCATAATGGGAATTTTATTTATGATATAAGAAACACCTAATATTAATTTCTCTAAAATTTTAAGGGAATACTTGCTGGAAGGGGGAGTGATCCTAAAATAATAAGTAAATATTCCTCTTCTCTTCTAACCATGAAAATTTATTATTTTTCATGAAATAAATTCTCATGAATGACTATACTTTCTATATAAAAAAGTTGAATATTTAGATCATGGGAATTATCATTAATTATATTTTTAATTTCATAACTATAAATAGGTTCTATTGATTCACTTAATAAATTAAACAGTAAATAAACACTGAACTTTTTTCTCATGAGATACACTGTTTTAGTTTAAGTACCTTTATCATGTATTGTAAATAAAATATTGGTATGAAATGACTAATATTGTATAAAATGGACTAAAGAATGAAAGAAATTATATATTCAATAATTAATAATTATTGTAGTAGGGAATTATAAAATCATTTAACACATGGATAGTCTTAGGTGTGGATAACACATGCATAAAAACATTGATACAAAAATTAGTAAATGTAATTTAACTTGATGGAATAACTTATATTATTTTTTTTGACATTATTATGTCACTTTCATTACCTCCCCCACCCCTACCCACTTTTAACCCAACAACCACATAGAACATCACCCAATACCTTCTCTTATACATTCTTTTATAAAAAATAGTTCAATCCTAACCATAAACAGAATCCCTTAGAGAATCAATCAAATTGAACCAAACATTAATTTTAAACCAAAAATCAAAGTCTATAAAGTTTAAAACTCTTAAACATTATCACCATTGAAATACATGTTCAATGAAAGACAATAAAATAACCCCAATAAGTGAGCTTTCTAAAATAATAACTATTATTTAAAATTTGACCCCTTAAAAGATATTATTCCTATAAAAGTTAGTATTTTTTATGTGGAATAAAAATAATTAACTTGATACCCACCATCATTTGATAATGATCGCTAATAAAAACTATCCCATGATATTGACATGCCATACCACATTACCCATATCATCAAAACATTGTTCTAAAATACCAACAAACCATAACATGATGTCTCCCTTAAATTATTATAGATCACCAAAACATACATCACAATTAAAAAAGACATCTTAGAGAGAACAGTTAAATTGAAATGAATATATAATTTATAATATGAAGAAAAAAATTAATTGAATATCATTCATCAAAAAACCCTTAGTTATCTGTCTTTATCATAAAAATGCAGCTTAAAATAATAAAAATACCTTAACCACTTTACATTCTCACCCTATATAATTTTTAAACATTAAACATAGATACATTAACATCAAATTACTTATAAAATAATTATAAATTTTACCCTTATATATAAAATGTAATCCTGAAAAGAATATGAAATATAAGTGTCCTTTAAGATTTTTATTTACAATCTATTGTAAAATTATATTTAAAATAAAATACTATGAGAATGGTTTCTATTATCCTAATTTATATATTATTGAATGGTTTACTCAACCCCCATAGCTATGAAATATGTATGTGTTCCCTCATAGAATTTATGAAAAAAGATGATTATGTTCCCATAAAACCCTATTCATAGGGTAATTAATAACAATATGGACTTCCACATACCTTCATGATGTTTTTTTGAATCTAAATAGGGGTATATCCAAAATTTACACATTGTTTCGTTGTTTGGATGATTATTTTGATATTATAATTTCTCATTGGTCATTGGAATCCATTTAATTATTTTCCCAATTCACCTGAATCATTCCCATATATTGAAAAATAAATATCTATTTTAATCACTCTACATGAAACAAAATTTCCTCAATTCCCACATAAAAATCCTCCCAAACTTTTATAATCCAAAAACTACTTGAATAAGATGATATTAAATCTTTTTAACATTTATATATTGGACACCTTATCCATATGATACATATAAACATTTCAAGGTATATAGATTTTGAAATTTGTTAAGAACAATAATCTAATAAATATGGCATTTTCCCAATCCAAAAGAACCATACCCTTTAACAAAAAAATTTATTTGGAAACTCAATTTTTGATATAAAAAGATCTCATGTTTCCAATTATCATTATTTTCATAACAAATGATAAGCCTTAAAAATTCCTTCTTAAAACTGGGTTGAGATTTATTACTCTCTTAACTATAAGATACCCCTTCAAAGATTCCTTACACTAAATATTTCATAATAGAATAAAATTAATTTTTGAATCATAAATAAATATAAAATAAATAACTCATACATTATTATACTACCAATGGAAAAAACCATTATTAGCCTTGCTAATTGTCATTTATTCTAAAACAGAAAATAGTTTTCAAGAAAAATACTATTATATTTACAATACTCTCATACTTGTCAACTCACCTATCATTCTAGAATATATTGTCACTTTTTGATATCTATCCCCATTCATGTGCACAAATGTTATGTTCCTAAATCTCAAATCATTTACCAATTCAAAAAATTCCATTCATAAAAGTCAAATAAAACCATAACCCATATGCACCATGATAAGAAAAGTCTATTCAATCAATCCATATGTCAATGCTATATATATTTCATGACATGAAACATTAAATAACCAATAATTATTGAATTATTCATGAAATAATCATTTATTAAATCATGATTTATCCATTTTATAGGACCTCCCTCAATAGTATATAAAAGAGAGATACCCATTTTAATTTATAGTTATAAAAATAATATATCTCTTAGTAATAAATATCCAAAAAATGGTACATCACATTCCAATTTATACAAAATAATCCTTCTCATTCAGATGGAGTACAAACATTGTCATAGTCTGTATGTGCCCAATATTATCCATCACCCATATAATCACTACATTATTATAGTGTAATTTTTTTCCAATTACTATTTTCGATATATTTTATGTATAAAAAGAAGATCCTGAACCTGAACTAGTGATAACTCATATATCATGATCCACTAATGAAAACTATCACCCACTGCATTTATATCTAGTGCATATCTAACTTGATTCCCCCCACCCTTTCTTCTAACTATTAGTTTAAATAAACTAAATAATATTTTATTTTGTATATATCTACCATCAAAAATTATTAAAATCATCTATCATATAAATCTAGTTATTTTGATCCACTATCAATACTTGAAATAACATAAACTATAAAATATGTTTGTGTGGTTCATTAATAAAACAATACGCCCCTCCCATTTCAAACATGATGCAACAAAAAACTAAATTAACAAATAATCTAAGGAACGGACAAAAACAAATATTCCAAAAAATCCTTTTAAATTTTGTATTATGAGAAAAAACTATACCATTTAATAAATAATTTAATCAAAAACTAAAAAACCAATTAATTTATTCACAAAACACATTTTCAAAAATATTATTCCCTAATAACCAAGAGTTATCACCAATTAAAATATAAAAATTTATAAATAATCATGGGGATTCAAACAAAAAATTAAATACACCATTTTTGTGTATCATACTTATAAAACATTAAAATTTTAAATCAAACAATTTCAAGTGTTGGAAAATGTCCACAATCATTTACATGATAAATCATAAATGAAAACAATTTAATAATCTCAATCCTTAAATTATCTTTAAAAAGAAATTTTAATCCAAAATAAAATCATTTTCCATTGTTAATTATAAAAAAATTATAACACAATTTTAATTTTAATACTTTTATAAGGATGAAAAAATGATCTTTTACCTTATATTTAAATGGTCCTAACACATGTTTTTGAAACTAATTAAACATATATCATTCAGTGAAAATCAAAACTATTCACATATTGAAGGAAAATTAATACTTTTTCCTAAGTGATATCCAAAAAATACAAAACCATATTAATCCACATTCAATTATGGAAATGTAAAAAATTATATCAATTAAATTAAAAAACATCAAACAATTAAAACTTTTTTAAAAATTTATTCTCTATTTTATAAAACTATGTTAAAGTAGGAAATATTTTTTAAAATATAACCCTTTCAAATACAAGAGATAGACAGGGTCCCAAAACTCCTTGAAAAAACTATTTTCTTTCAATTTTAAAATCGATTTTACCATAAAACATTCCAAAACAAAATTCAAAAAGTTCAATACCATATAAAAATCATTTCATTGTAAAAATATTTTTTCTAAAAATCTATATTAAAACATTTAAAGTATATATATCTATATTTTAAATTCATTAGGATAGAGTAATAATTGTTTATAGAACTATTTATATAATAATTCACACTAATCCAATAATTTTTAATATGGAAATTGGCGTGATTTGGTCAAGACCATGTAAATTATTTTTTCTATCATGGAAATACCTTACTGATTCATAAACCAGTTTGATACCCCTAAAATTTTATTCAATCCTAACATCAATTAAAAAGTCTCAATATCAATAATAAATAATTCTTATTCTGAATTCCAACATGATTCTTTAAATAGAAAATATTACATCAAAGTAAACACTTGAGAGTTATGTTCAAAAATATTTTTCACATTTCCATAACCATGTGACCATTCCAAAATAACATTTTCCTCTTTTTTTATAAGAAAAATAATTACAAAAAAATATTATAAAACAAAGAAGTAAAATATATTCCATAAAATTCATTTTAGAGTACTACATGATACATGTGATGTAAATCCTATCTATGTCCACTAGGGAGAAGAAATATGACATTGTGAAACCAAAATAAACAATCTCTTTTGGAGTAAAGTGATTCCTAAAATACCCTAACATTCCTATGAATTAAAGTTTTGTTTTATATTTTTTTATTCTTCATATTTTTAGACTATATCCAATTTTACAAAACATATTTTCCCCAAAACTATATAAACCATATTGGACCAAATGGAATCAATTTATAATGTGTAAACCAATCCTAGCTTCTGAAACACTAATCTGAAGATAATAAAAATGCTACTTTGTCCTTGTAGGTATTACCTGATAATTAAATGACAAAAAAATTGTAGGATCTAAATAATGAATGTATATGATCAATATACAAGAGGGGTGTGAATTGAATAGTTTAAAAATTTCTTTGGAACCTTTAATGTTATGTTTAACTAGGTTAAACATTTATTCACAAAACGTCTTAAAGAAACTATCCCTTAAAAGAAAAATTCTAACTTAAAGAGAATAGAATCTATTATATAATTAGAGTAATGGAATTAGAAAGTATAAGAAATTTATAATTTATGTCTTTTACAAAGATAAGATTACAGCAGAAATAAAACAACTTGAAATAGATAACAAGTAGCAACAATATTATTTTAACCCAAATAGAAGGGTATCAAACAAACTTTTATAAAGGTTACTTGATTTATAATTTTAAGAAATTCTGTCTTACCCAATCCCAGGTAAGCCCTCAATCTGAGGATTGGTATCTATCTTGTTATCCCCACAAGCCCTTGATTTAGAAGGAAATCAGAACCTGTGTCTTCAAAACCCAGAATCCCACGATCAGAAATATCAGAGTCCACACCAAGAAAGTCTGAACAAGGTGTTCATGACATTTTCACAAAGCACTGAGATTTGTAAGAGACTCTCTCTCTATAAATAACTTTATAGATTTTTCACATGCATCAAGTTCATCCAATCTCTAAAAAAATTCTAGCAGCAAGCCAAAGTGCTTTTCTCATTCAAATGATCTTGTATATATAGGCAAAGCTGCCTAATAGTCATTTCCACTCCAACGGTCATATTTTCCTTATATTTCCGAAGGAACTGAACACCTTTCAAACATACAATATTTAGTTTTTAACAGATTGTATGACATTATTTCAACTATGAAACAATGTTAATTTAAAGATAAATTTTAAGTATATGGAAACATGGAATCTGATAATATTGGAATGATAAATTCAAAATCTCTATCATTATCAAGAAATATATATTCAAGAGAACAACATTATTAAAAAACAGATTCATAAGGGAATGTAAATCAGATTTAAAAAATGATATCTAATTTGATCTTAAATCGAAATCATATAATCAGAATCACATATACCCTGAATTTATAATCATAAAACAGAATCACTTTTTCACCAGATTTAGAATCAAAATATAGAATCACTTTTTCACTAGATTCAGAATCACAAAATAGAATCACTTTTGCACTGGATTCAGAATCACAGAACAGAATCACTTATGTACCAGATTTGGAATCACAAAACAAAATCACTTTTTTATCGGATTCAGTATCACAAAAAAATAACTTTTTTACTAGACTCGGAATCACAAAACAGAATCAATTTTGTACTAGATTTGGAACCACAAAACAGAATCACTTTTTTACTGTATTTGTAATCATAATGACGGTATGAGAAACTCGTAAATCTAATGAAACGTAAAATCTTAATGATACATCTGTAAGTATAACGGAATTACAATTCCGGATCTTAAAAAAAGAACTTAATAAAAATAAATGAACTTAAGATATGTTGATGGTGATTTTCAAAACATAAGAGCATAAGTAATAGAGAAGTCATAAGATAAACTTATTGATCCAACAATATCCCCCTTTTAGAAAGCACAAACAACTTTGATAAGGAGGAATATATTGACTCAGATAAAAAAGTATGAAAAAATTATCTCCCCATTTGAATGAGATTTCAGATGAATACGACTAACTACCCCTTAGGTTATGTTTCCCAGGGATCTTATTCTTGATCTTAGTGTATGATTTTTTTTCTTCATAAAAAATCTCTCCCTTAGATAGATATCTCTTCTTAAAAGAAAAATCCCCCATACTTGGTCATTATCCTTTATTACCATACTTTAACATATTCTCCTCCTTTGAGATCTTCATTAAATTCTTCCGTTAAATTAATTCTCCCCCTTTGTGATTTTAAAAAAGACGGAAAGGAATGTAGAAATATAAGTTATACCTTTAAGGTTAAGTAAGAATACATTAAAAAAATGAAACATATGAAATAATATTCTTATGGAAATTTTGGAAATAAGGTTTACATTACAACAAAATATTAGAATAGAGAAAAAATCATCCATCCTTCTTATACTCAGACATCAGTTTCATTATCAAGGATTTAAGTTTCTTCACTTTCTTATGATATTCTTCAAACTTCTTCAAAATTATCTCCTGATCTTGATTCTTGTTTTCTAATGAAAATATTCATTCGTCATGAGCATCCACCTTTCTCTCTAATTCATCTCTGACTTTTTTCTCAGTGCATACAGATCGGGCAACAGAATTGAGTTGGCTCTCCTTCTCAGAGATTAATGCCATGACCTTGTTGAACTCGGTTTCACAAGTATGGAATGCTACATTCTTTGAATCCATGAAGTCAACAAACTATCTTTGTTATTAATTGATGGTTTTGGTATAGTTAAAGACATTCTTACAAGTCATATTCTTTGCTTTTTAATCAATAAAAATATTACTAAAGTCTGTATCTTGCTTGACCACCATGTCCATAAGCATATTGGTCGATTCTGTTTTTTGATTGAGGGTTTCTTGCATCATTTGGCTCCAGGAATCTATATTTGCAAGAACCAGAATGGTGCTGACCAACATTCTTAAAGATAGCTTGACAATGTCATGTCCCATAGATGATGCGGATTCGGAACCTGAAGTATCTTTTCCTTTCTGAGATCCTCTTGGAGTTAGGGAAACTAATTTTCCTATCTTCTTAGAGGACTTATGAGGTGTTTCCTTTCTAGTTGAGGAAACCAAAACACTCATACCGTTGTCAGGATATCGAATGGGAGATTGTTAATCTGAAATTTGGATAACATTAGGATCTCTCTGTTTATTTTCTTCATCTTGAAACTCTTCTTCTTCACCACATTGAAGATCAACCTCTTCTTTCTCTTCTTATTCCACTACAGTTTCTACTTGTTCTTCTTCTTCAACTTGTACTTCTTCCTCAACTTCTGCTTCTTCCTCAACATCTCCTTCAACTTTTTCTTTGAATTGTTCATCTAAAACAGATTTAGAGACTTAACTCAAAGGAGTTCCAATGTAGTCTTCCACTTCCCTTAAAACATCATTATTGTATTATTGAACTATCTGATATTCTATTTCTTAAACAGGTTCTGATAAAGATAGGACTTTCTTGTCATTCTGGATTTCTATAGTGGAAACTAGTTTCTTATGAACATCTTTAGATTCCTCTAGTTTTTGAGACTTCTTTTCTTCAGATTTTAGAAGATACTGACAATCTTGCGCTTCTAATGATTTCATCTTTAACATCATCTCCTTCTTTTCTTTTTCTATATTTTCACCTTTCTTGATTTTCAAGGCCTTAGCTTCTACAGGATTTAAGCCAAAAGAAAAATCTCATTTCTTTCTGGCAGCTACCATTTCTCTCCACTCTGCCACTATTGCATAGGAATAGGCTTTTGGTTTCCTTATAGGAGGAGGTGCTGATACTGAGACATTATGAGCTGGTACTTCCATGCATGGTTCATCAAGTTTTCATTTCTTGGTTATGGTTTTTGATGATTCTGGATCATTACCCTTGTTTTGGACAACCATTTCTTAAAAAAAATTGATTCGTGTAAAAACTCGATCTTCATCTTCCTTAGAGTGTCATCACTGAGTAACAAAATCATGAAAGGAATAGAGACTAATCAGCATGGATCATCCAACTCTTGAAGGAACATGACAACTATCTTGGAGATAGTTGCTGGATACATAAATATGTGAGATCTGATGGATCCACCGTTTATTACATGGATGGTGAGAAAGATGTACTTCACAAAGTTGATCTTCCATAAGTTGATGAGAAACTCTAACATAAATATATCACATATCTTTAGAGAGTCCTTTTCTGATTTTCTTGGGATATGAAAGCCCTGCATCCAGAGATCTACCATCTTGTGGTTTGTTGACAGATTCATAATCTTCGGATTCATTACATATCTTAGAACAGGAAATTCCAAAGCATTGACCTTCTCAAATAAACCTTCTTTCTCAGGGAGTTATTGAGAGTATAGAATAGCTTTCCCTTCATACAGAATGTTAAGAACATTTTCTTCCTTCTTATAGGGGACTGTATTTGTCGTATCATAACAATTGAAATTAAAAAGATCCTTACCATCCATTTGGAAGAAAGTAACATATTTGTAAAATTGAATAACCATCTTAGGATAAACTAGAACCTGAATATTCTCTTTATCCACACAAACACTTTCCCATCCATTTGTTCTTATCACTTTAGTGATAAGAGATTCTTATTTTTCAAAGAAGTTAGGCCAAACCAATATTTCCCTAAAGATTAACCAATCCTTTATTTCCTTTCTAGTGGGCATCTGGTCTGCTGAAGATTTAGGAGTCATTAAGGGAGATAAAGAGTTGGCACGAATACTTTGATGGCAATAGATCTTCTGTATAGAGATTAGTAAGGATGGTCCGGTGCTTATAAACGAAGCACCCCTTGTATAGATGAGTCTATGACCATTAAACTTCCATAATATTATCAAACGGTTGAACATTACCTGATCAAATTTGACAGTAGAGGATAGATATATGAGATATGAATTCTGAACTTTTGTAGTAATGTAAACAGGAAATGAAAAAAATTGAAATACCAACAATTAAAACTTTAGATAATCAAATAAATGGTAAAAAAGTTTCCTTTTGGAATACTCTAAAGAGTTAATCGGTATTATAAGAATTTTCTTTGATGTTTTAAAATCATGGATTTCAATACCGAAATTTCCAATACCTAAATTTCTAATACCACAATTTCTAATACTGAAATTTATAATACCAAAATTTATAATACTGAAATTTCTAATTCTGAAATTTCTAATACTGAAATTTCTAATATTGAAATTTCTAACACAAAAATTTCAAATAATGAAATTTCTAATACTGATATTTATTATAACAAAATTTCTAATATTGAAATTTCTAATACTAAAATTTCTAATATAGAAATTTCTAATACCAAAATTTGTAATACAAAAATTTCTAATACCAAAATTTCTAAATAAAAACAACATTTACGGGAAGATAAAATTCTAAGATAAAAAGAAAAAATAAAGAAAGAGAGAAAATATATACTCCCACTAAAATATGTAGTAGTATAATATTAGGAGATAATTTAAAATAAAAGTATATATAAATGATTACCATGTAGAAATCATTCCTAGGTACTATTTAATGTATTCAAATCTAACGGAATATAGTGATTTTGTAAAAATATCAGCAAGTTGTTCTTGCGTTCTGATGAATTGAAGAATAATATCTCCTTTTATGGTGTGATCCTAATGAATGTTACGTCTAATATCTATGTGCTTTGCAGGCAAGTGATGTGAAAGGTTTTTACTTAGGGAAATGGCACTTTTGTTATCACACATTATTAGAGTCTTAGTAAAACTCATACTATATTCTGTGAGTGTGTGTTGCATCCACAACACTTGACCACAACAACCTCCAACTGTTACATATTCAGCTTCAGTAGTGGAATGTGCTACAAAATGTTGTTATTTTCATGACCAAAAAACTAAGGAATATCCTACGAAGCGCCATGTTCCAGACGTACTTTTTCTATACATTTTTCAACCACAAAATTAGCATATAAAAAACATTTAAGTTCAAAATTATTTTGAGAGGAATAAAAAAGTCTCAAATCTAAAGTTCCCTTTAATTAGTGAAAAATTATTTTCCCTGCCCTTAAAAGATATTCTTAAGGTTTTTCTTGGAATCTTGCACATAAGAACACTGAGAACATTAAGTCAGGTCGACTAGCGGTTAAGTAAAGTAAAATTCCAATCATACCTCTATAAGATGTATGATCCACAGGTTTCCATGCTTCATCAATATCAATAGTATTAGAGGTTACAATAGAAGTACTTATACTCTTAGCATTTCCATACCTGAACTTCTTAAGAAGATATTTGATATACTTATGTTGAGATATGTATGTTCCCTCTAGTTTTTGATAAATTTGAAATCCATGGAAAAAGGTTAATTTACCCATTATACTCATCTTAAACTCATATTTCATAAGATTCACAAAGAAATAAGTTAGGGATTACTGAGTTGACCCGAAGATGATGTCATCAACATAGATATAGAAAAATAATAATAATTATTTTTCATAATAAAAAATGGTTGGATTAGCAATTCCCTTAACATAGTTTTTTTGAATAAAAAATTATGAAAGTCTATCATACCAAGCTTTAGGGGCTTGTTTAAGTCTATACGGAGCTCTGGTAAGTTTATAAACATTATTAGGATGTTTTGTATCTTCAATGCTAGGGGTTGATCTATATTGATTTTATTTTCTATATAACCATCAATAAAATCACACTTTTCATCCATTTGATAAAGTTTAAAATTAAATAATGTTGTAAAGGATAGAAGGATTCAAATAGATTCAAGTCTTGCTACAGGAGTATAGGTTTCATCATAGTCTATGCCTTCTTATTGGTTATAGAATTTTGAAAATAATCTTTCTTTATAACTAACAATAACTCTCTTTTCACCACATTTGATTCTAAAAACACATTTTACTCAAATAACAGATGTTTACTTATTTTTTCAACCAAGTTCCAAATTTGATTCCTTGCGAATTTGTTGAGTTCATCTTGCATAACCATAATCCAATCTTCATCAACCAAGGCTTCTTCAGGAGTCTTTGGTTCAAATTGGGAAATAAATTAAACATGTTCAACTTCATTCCTTAATGGTCTTCTAGTTCTTACTGGTTGATTAATATTTCCATTTATATTATCACCAGGATGATTTCTCTGTTACAATGGGTTTGGGTTTTGAAATTCTTGATCATCAACATAGGGTATAAAATCATTTGGGGTAATTATTTCAGAAACATTTTTTTGAGCATTATCCTTCACTGAAAGATATTCTATCAATGGTTGGTGATTAGTTTTAGAAAATATATCAAGAAAAGGAAAATGTTGTTTGAAAACAAAAGGATCATTTTCATAAATATTAACATGTATTGTTTCTTCAACACTGCAGGTATTTTTATTAAAAACTCTGTATGCCTTAGAGTTAGTAGAGTATCCTAAAATTCCTTTATCAGATTTGGGTGAAAATTTATTTAAGTTTTATTTGGTATTCAGTATAAATACATTACAACCAAAAACATTAAAGTAAGAGTTTCTTGGTTTTCAGCCAGTCTATAACTCTTAAGGGGTTTTATTAAGAAAGGGTCTTATTAAAATTTGATTTATAGTATAATAGGAAGTACATACGACTTCAACCCAAAAATTTTTAGCTATAGAATATTCACTCAACATGGTTCTAGTCATTTCATGAAGAATACAATTTCTTCTTTCAACAACACCATTCTATTAAGGAGTTCTTGGAGCTAAAAAGTTTGAGTAATACATTTTTTAATACAAAAAGTTTCCAAATCAGAATTTTGAAATTCTCCTCCATGATCACTATGAATAGTTATCAAAGGAAGGTTTTTCTAATTTTTTGACTTCTTCTCTGAAAATTTTGAAATAAGAAAAGGCTTTAGATTTTTTTTGTGAGAATATAGACTGAATTAAATATAGTGTATTCATCAACTAAGACAAACACATAGTATTTACCTGCAATAAATCCAGCTTGTGTTGGACCAAATAAGTCCATCTTCACTAACTGTAAAGAATTAGAAGTTATAACTTCACATATAGGTTTAAAGATATATTTATGTTTCTTTCCATATTGAAAAGGATCAAAGACATTTGAATAATCAAACCAAATATCTGATAGATCCATAACAAGTTATTTCTTAGAGAGTTTACTTTGATTTCTTAAGTTACAGTGCCCTGGTCTTCTATTCCAAATCCATGATTGATCTTCAATTTCACTTAGGGATGAATGATATTGACTTATATGGTCTTCTAGGTTTAGTGTGTATAAATTCTCTTCCCTATGGGCGTAGAGTATAAATTCATCCTTGGAATTGTGTACTAAGAACTTGTCATTCCTAAAATTCACAAGGTATCATTCATCACATAATTTACTTATGTTGATGCGGTTGTGCTTAAAACCATTAACAAATAATACATTTTAAATAAAATATTTTCCAAGAAGAATATTTTTGCATATACCGAAAATTTCTCCTTGAGATTTATCTCCAAAGGTTAATTTTCCACCTTTAGTCTTTAGAATCTTTTTGAAATAGTTTTTGTTGCCCAGCATGTGTTGGGAACATCCACTATCCATGTACCATATGTTGTTGTTACTTCCTTTATTAACCCGAAAAATAGGAGTTAGGTTTTTGGAATCCAAACTTTCTTAGACCCAGAATTGATTGAAAATAAAATTTTTGGTATCCACATTTGTTTAGAAAAGTATGATTTATGAAACCCAAGAGATTGAACATTATTTAAAGAATATTTTTTCTTCTAATTCCCACAACTTTGACATTTAGTACAAAAAGGTACTCTAGGAGGAACAAAATAATTGTTTCTAAAAATAGGTTTTTCATGAGAATAACCTAATCCTTGATTATTACCATGAGGTCAGATCTGAGAATAAATTTGATCAAAATTTTCCTTACAAGAAGTAAAATTTTCAAGAACATTCTTCAAATAAAAAATTTCAGACTTTAGACTTAGGAATAAATTCCAATTCTCTAGAATAGTATAATTAAGGTTATGTTTATCCTCTAAAACATTTCGTTTCAAAAAACTGATTTTTAAGATCTTTAGAAGTCTTATCCGTCTCAGAATTTGCTTCTTCATATTTTTTAGAAGGATTTTCTAAAACAACATTTTTGTTTTCATGATCTTTGGTATGATCTGAAATTTCTTTTGGTAAAATAAATTCTCTAGAATTTTCCTTTTCAAGTTTCATAGAAACATTACAATTTCATAAGTCTAGTGTTGGACTCAACTCTTTTGATAATCCCAAATCATGTTTAAATATTGACCATGATATATAAATCCATTTAATAACCCTTTTTAATCTGTATTTATATTGTTTATCCTGAACAATTTATATTCTTAGTCTCATGACTTTGTTGCATCAGCTTACAGTTTACATTTACCTAAATATATGTTCTCTATTTAAGGCTACTAGTAAGAGCCTTCTGTTCAAGGTCACCGTTATAGTTGACTATTACTCTAGGTCACTGATCCTAGAAGGTTACTGTTGAATATCTATTGTCACTGATATAAGCTACAGTACAAGGTAACTTTCACAAGTCTACAGTTTATCTGCTTATCAAAGCTCACAGACAAAGAGTCACCATCACAAGGTCACTACTGTGGCAAGGATTCTGTTAGAAGCTCACTATCAGACTCTTTCTCAGTAATTCTATTGAGATCATCACTATTGAAGTCTACATTTGGACATGTCTACCATTTGTTGAAGGCTACCTCTAGACAAATCCTACTGTCGAGATAGTCGACTATTGTTCAAAGTCTACTGGTGAACATATTCCACTGTTAATGAAATTACCTATTGAGATAATTCTATCAGTGGAAAGGTCATTGTTGCAATAGTCTGCTATTAAAGACCTGCTAATGAAGTCCACTGATTAGAAGCTACTATTACATAGAGTAACAACTACTGTTACAAGACATCCACTGACACAAAGTCCACTGTTACAAGCCTACAGACAGAGAGCCTACCGATGAAGTCCATAGTTGAAGAGACTATTGTTGAAGTCTACCATTTGACATGCATATGCTACCAGTCTAATGATATTCTATTCTTTTCATTACTATTTTTTTTAATACTATCATAATGGTCATGTCTGGGAAAATTAATGCACCTAACATTATTTAATGATATTTGCAGGCATATCAGGAAATAGTACGATGTACGAGGAAGACCACACGTGGTTGAAACAGTTCTCTTGTTGGCCACCACTGAACCAAATGAAAAATCTGTATATATATATATGAGTAGAGACAAACATCAACATAAGATACAAAATATTTTTAATATACATAAGATACACATACAACACCAAAAATACAAGAAAGAAGAAGAACACTGGAGATTGCATTCCGAAGAACGGAGAGCTTCACGGAGATCTATTGAAAGAACCTTTTTCAAGCTGTTGTGGTTTTCTACAAAGAGCTTTCAACCAAAGAATTTGATCATCTCTACATCTGGAAGTCAGAACCTGGAAGTTGTGACACTCTGTTTTGCAGGCAACTTGATGAGAAGGACCAAAACTTCATTTCCATCATTTCAACGAGTCCAGAGATGATCTTCCAACATATAGAGCTATCTAACCATCTTAAAAATATATCTAGCTCTATGGTTTCATAGTATTTTACATTTGTGAGCAGTGTGTCTTTGTTACACACACTGAATCTTGTGCTTGAACTGAGGGATACTGAAAATCCCATACCAAACTCTCTTTACATCTATTTCCCATGCATAACTGTGGAAGAAGCATAGTGTGGCTTGGTAGTTTATATTTTCCCATGTATAACAGTGGTAGAGGTTACAAAACTTGGACAGTTTTTGAAAACTATTTTAAATCCCGATACAGTATGTGTATCACTTTTTAATATAATTACTTTGTGGCGGGTGATCACCAAGTAGAGAGGACAAGGTCTTGACTTATGACTGAACCTCTTGTTTAAATTATTGTGTTCATATTTCCATTAATCTATTTTATATTTATCCACTGTGCTTATATTAGCAAAGACATATATCTGTTTTTACATTCACTCTGATAGTTAGTTCTGGTTAGTGTGTAAATGTGATTCGTTTAGGAAACTTGTTTCAAAAGTGGAATTAATTCTCTTACTGATTCAACTGAAGAGTAATCAACCTTTGAGAAACCTATTGAACAGTAAGTCACTTATATCTCTACTTCCTTAATTGACTGGGCCATTTTAATTTGGGGGATTTTAATCCAAAAAGTTTTTAATAGAAATTTTAATTGGAACTCAATACAACCACCTCTTGAGTATCCACTCCGACCAACATTTCATATTAGAGGAAACTTTTTTATTTATAAATTTTTTTCAAACCCTTTGTTTTTTATAGTATTATTTTAGTTTTATCTTAAAGATCTTAAATTTCTGTTAGTTATAAATTTTATCTCATTAAAATATTTTCTAAAATCTAGTTATGGACAATAGACTAGAAGGTGCTACCACTAACATGTCACCTTTCTTTAATGGTGTGAATTATGCCCAATGGAAAAATAAAATGAAAATTCATTTGGAAATTATTGGTTTTGATATTTGGTCTGCAATAGAATCAGAATATGAGATCCCCAAAACTGCTAGATCTACCGGGGTTGATGCTTAAAGGTTTGACTATAACAAAAACTATAAAGCTATGAATGCACTTTAATGCTCTTTAGGAGATGAGGAATTTGACCGAGTTTCTTCATGTAAAACAGCTCATGAAATTTGGGACACCATGGCTGTTTCTCATGAAGTAACAACCAACATGAAGGAAATTAGATTAAATACTTATACTATTAAATATGATAATTTTAGGATGAGACCTGATGAACCCATTTCTGACATGTACCTCAGGTTTAATGAGATTTTCAACACCATGAGTTCACTGGGAAAAGTTGTTCCTGAGAAGGAGCAGATCAGGAGAATATTGAGATGTTTTCCAGACAGATAGAGAGGAACTTCTGTGTCTATCCGAGAGACATGTGACATCAGAAAGATACTTATTAAGGAGATGATTGGTACCAAAATGATGTATGAAGAATAACTGAAGGTGAACAAAGAAGAAAATGATGAACCCAAGAAAAAATCTGTGGCATTCAATTCTACTTCTTTAAAGAGCAAAGACAAGGAGAAAATACAGGTACCTACTGAAAGTTCAACTAGTGAAGATTCAGATTCAGACGGTGATGAAGAAATGTCTCAAATATCCAAGAGAGTTAAGAAGTTATATAGGAAGAAGATGTTTTTCAAAAAACCAAACTACAAGGGTATGTATGATCAACAGGGTAAGTGAAAGATGGATTGGAAGAAATCTGATAAGGAAGATGATAATGTCTTCTTATGAATGCAAGAGGAAGGGACACATCAAGGCTGACTTTCTGAAGTAAAAAGTCAAACAGAAATATGATTATAAGGACAAGAAGTACAACAAATCCATGAAAGCAACCTGGAGTGCTTCAAAAGATAGCATAAGTGAATCAGAAGCTACTGATTCTGAAAAGAATCATGCCAACATGTGCTTCATGACTAAAATATCTGAGGTACCTATTTCTCCTGTTCTAAATAATTATTATTCTGGAAATAATACTGATTCAAGTAATGATGAAAACATGTCTAAGGATGAACTGTTTGAATATTGAAATATGTTGAAAGATACCTGCAATGAACAAAAAGGTAAATATAATTCATTGAAGAAACAACATGCCTTGACTAGTAATGTTAAAACAGATCTATGTGTAGAAAAAAATAATCAACTATTGAAAGAGAACACTCAACTCAATTTATCTAATGAACAATTAAAAAAAGAAAATTGAGAAGTTCACTGCTAGTATAGATACCTTGAGATAGTTTCTAGGAAAACATATTTCTCCTAAATATACAACTGGTCTGGGATATCAGCCTAGAAAGAGACAAATTAGGATAACCAAATTTGTTCCAAAATCTGGACAGTTCACTGCTAGTTCTGGACCATCTTTTGAGAAACAATTTTTTCAAGGGCCTAACAAAGTATTTATGTCTCAATATATGTTCGTTAATTTTATAAAACCTTTAAAGAAAATAAGGGTTCCAAAAGTTTTATTACTAACCTTTCTGGACCCAATAAGATATGGGTACCAAAATAACCCCATGTTTAATCTGTTTTGTAGGGAAGTTATTTAAAGAGGTACTATAATACTCTATGGTACTTGGACAGTGGATGTTCAAGACATATGATAGGAGAATATTCTTGTTTCAAGAGTCTAATTTATGTTGATGGTGGGAATGTCACCTTTGGTGATAATGAAAAAGGAAAAATCATTTCTTTAGGATAGATTGGTAACCCTAATACAATATTAATCTCTAAAGTACTATTTGTTGATGGATTAAAGTATAATTTACTTATAATATCTCACTTATGTGATGATATCTTTAATTTTAAATTTAAAAATGATTCATGTAATGTGTTTAATTCAAAAAATGATTTAGTTTTCACTACATGCAGAAATAAGAATGTATATGATGTTGATTTAAATTCATTAGCCAAACAAAATGTTTCCTGATTAAATTATTTTTATAATGAGTCTAGGTTGTGGAACAGAAGGTTAGGACAATGTTATGTTCACTCACATAGAAATCTATCTATGAAATGTTTAGTTAGAGACTTAACTAAATTAGAATTCCCAATTTATAATGTGTGCAATCCCTATCAAAATAGAAAACAACACAAAGTTTCTTTCAAAGAAATGAAAGAAGTTTCAACTTCTCAACCACCTGATTTTGTTCACATGGATTTTTTTAGATCATCAAGAGTTTATAGTTTAAATGGGAAGCAATATGTTTATGTTATTGTAGATGAATTTTATAGGTATACTTGTGTATTCTTTCTAGCTCACAAAAGTAAATATTGTTCCTATTTTGTCAAATATTCCAAGTCTGTAGAAAACCTTAGTGGACTTAAAATTATGACCTTGAGAAGTGATCATGGCCATGAGTTTGAGAATCATGAGTTTGAATATTACTTCTCACACAATGGTTGTAGTCCCAATTTCTCTACCCCTAGGACACCTCAACAAAATTGAGTTGTAGAAAGAAGAAATATGACCCTTCATGAAATTGAAAGGACTATGCTTAATGAGTATGACTTACTTGTTTATTTTTGGGCTAAAGCTGTAAATATAGCTTGTTATGTTATCAATAGAGTTTTGATTAGACCTGTTCTAAAAAGGACCCCTTATGAACTTTGGAATAATATGACTCCTAAGGTTAATTACTTTAGAGTTTTTGGTGGAAAAGTCATTATTCTTAATACAATGGATAATCTTGAAAAAATTTCCCCCAAAAGTGATGAAGGAATTTTCATGGGTTACTCTATCTCAAGTAAAGCCTATAGAGTGTTCAATAAGAAAACCAAAAGTGTGGAAGAATCACTTCATGTCAAATTCGATGAGGCTAATCCACATGATCCTAAAACCTCTCTTGAAAATCTTGAGGAAGATTTGTCAAATTTGATCATTAATGATAAGGATAGTGAATCACCTGTAAAATTTTCCAGTTCATGAAATTTTCCAAAATCTGCACCTACTGATTCTGAACCAACAGAAAACAATGAGGAATCTTGTTCAACCCTTCCTAGAGTATTAGGAATCTCAAGAATCATCCTCTAGATGCTGTTGTAGGCGATTTAAATATAGGAACACAAACTAGAGATTCTCTAAGAAACCAGGTTGAACATCAAGACTTTCTTTCACAGATTGAACCATAAAATATTAATGATGCTATCAATGATGAATTTTGGGTAATGGCTAAGAAAGAAGAACTAAATCAGTTTGAATGAAACAAATTTTAAGAATTAGTGGAAAGACCTAAGGACACATTGCCAATAGACACTAAATGGTTGTTTAGGAAGAAAGTTGATGAGTCTGGGAATATAGTTAGAAATAAATCTAGGCTAGTTGCACAAGGATATAGTCAAGAAGAAGTAATACACTATAAGGAAACCTTTGCACCTATATCTAGACTTGAAGCTATTAGGATACTACTTCCATATTCAGCTCATCTGAATTTCAATCATTATAAAATGGATGTTAAACCGCTTTTCTAAATGGGTATAAAGTTGAGGATGTTTTTGTTAAAAAGCCTCCTGTTTTACAAAACCCAATTTCTCCAATCATGTTTTTAAACTATCTAAAGAATTATATGTCTTAAAACACGCTCCAAGAGCATGAAATGATAGTATCAACTCTTTTCATATTTAAAAAGGTTTTACCAAAGGGATATCTGATCCTAATCTTTTCATTAAGTATATTTCTAAAGATGTTTTGATATTAAAGGTTTATGTGGATGATATTATTTTTGGATCTTCAAAAAATTCATTATGTGTTGATTTTTCAAAAATGATGAAAAATGAGTTTGAAATGAGTTTAATGGGAGAAATCAAATTTTTCCTTGGATTTCAGATCTTTCAAAATACAAATGGCATTGTTTTGAATCAAAGTAAATATATTAAATATCTTTTAAAATGTTTTTCTTTGGATGGTAGTAAAGGTAGTGACACACTTATGAGTACCACTTGTAATTTGGATACTGATGAAGCTGGAGAACCAGTGGATCAAACCAACTACAGAGGTATGATAGGGAGTCTACTCTATCTTATAGCTAGTAGACCTGACATCATGTTTAGTGTATGCATCTATGCTCACTTTCAATCCACTCCAAAAGAGTCTCATTTAATTACTATAAATAGTATTTTTTAATTTCTCAAACATACTCCCAACTAAGGAATTTTTTATCCAAAAGGAATATCATTAGATCTGTTGAGTTATTCTGATAATGATTTTTCCTGTTGCAAGTGAGATAGAAAAGAACCTCTGGGACATGTCACATTTTAGGCAAGTCACTAGTATCTTGGTGTAGTAAGAAGAAGAACTCGGTTGCATTATTTACTGCCGAAGCTGAGTACATAGCTGTTGGTAGTTGTTGTGCTCAAATTTTGTGGATGAAACACACTTTACAGGACTATGGATATCAATTCAAACAAGTCTCTATAAAGTGTGACAATACAAGTGCTATTAACATTTCCAAAAATCCAGTATCTCTTGCTAGGACAAAAAATATTGATGTGAGACATCACTTTTTGTGGGATCATTATCAAAAGTGTGATATCACTTTTGAATTAATTGTCATTGAGCATCAATTGGATGATATATTCACAAAGCCTTTGAACCCTGAGAGGTTAAATTACATCAATCATGAGTTAGGTATGATTAACATTATAATAGGAGACCTCACTATTAGAACTCACTGTTAGACCTTACTCTTAGACCTTACAGTCAGACCTCACTATTAGAAATCACTGTTAGAACTCACTGTTAGACCTCACAGTCAGACCTCACTGTTAGAAATCACTGTTAGACCTCACTGTTAGAACTCATTGTTAGACCTTACCGTTGGACCTCACAGTCAAACCTCTCTGTTGGAAATCACCGTTTCACCTCACTGGTGTACCTCATTGGTACATCTCACTGTTGGATACCTCACTATTTATCTTTATTTTTGCGGGAATTTGAACCATTTTCATTCCTATATATTATTTCTATTTTATTTTGTTTTAATACCTAAATGATAAAACCAAATGCAACGAACATATCTCAATCCACCTTTCTCTATAAATCGTGAATCTTACTCTCAAAATTCCTAAACCCTAACTCTTCATTTGAGCCCTCAAAACTCTGTCAATCTCCATGGCTAGAACCAAGTGACCCCCGACGGTCAATGAAGATGCGCCAAGGCCAAAGAGAATTTGAGCCGAATCCGGTGTCACAATTAATACCCAGACGGGTCCTATCAACCCACATTTGACTAAGAGAGAAATCTTTGTTGAGAAAGAGTTATGTGAAGAATGGATGCTGTCGAGCAAGTCATTTGTGCTAAAAGCATTAGATTCCCAAGGGTGGAACAAATGTTTTTCCAAAAAAATTGGACCGTACTACCCAAAGCCTGTGAAATAATTCAATTAATATATGAACTTCTAAGAGGAAGATGATATGCCTAGGCTAATATCCAGATTCAATGGAAATGAAGTAAACTTATTGTCTGCTAGGTGGGCTGCCTGTTTGAGAGTTCCTCATGGAGGAGTATATGATTACTACTCTGGAGTGGCTCCTCTAGACAGTAACGTTTTTGAGTATGAAAATGCTCTGGAGGAATAGAAAAGAATTGGAAAATCAAGGAAGATCATTGCAGTTGAGATGAATGGAGAAGACATGCTTTTGTTCAAATTCATTCAGCATGTAATTAGTCCTTGGAGAGGAGATTTTGAAGTACTGAAGTACCAAGAAATATTTTTGATGTACTTACTAAAGCATGGAAAGAATATTAACCTATATAGGTTACTGATGGAACAATTGGAGGATTTGACTAAGGCAAGATCAAAATCCAATGCCCTATTCCATTCCAATGTAATTTTAGTAATGTTAAAGGTAAAGGGTGTGGCTAGAAATCAAGAAGAGATGATAGTGTCTAAGAACAGTGTTTGTATCTCCAAGGTTATTTAAGAATTCATGAAAATTATTTGGAATACCTGGAAGAATGCATGGGTGAATGATGAAGGAACGGTATATGAAAAGATTGACACTACTACTTAACCATCTAGGCCAAAAGACAAGAGAGATCCAGTCTTGAACCATGATGATCCAGAACCGGCATATTTAGATGAGTAGGAGGAAGTTGAAGGAGATGTGGACCCTGAAAGAGAGAACACCCCCATTGATGATGGGAGTGATCATGATATTCCTAACTGTCCTTTAAGGAAAGTAGATTTCAAAGCAGCTAGCCCTCCAGAAAAACATCCATGAAGAGAGACTGTTCTGAAGGATAGTGATACTAAGACCACTGAAGAAGAAATAGCATCTCAGAATATTGTCAAGGACACCTCTTAAGAGGATGAGGCTACCGAGTCAGATCATTCTGCTCATGAGACAGAGGAGGGTTGTGATAAGAATGAAGTTAAGGAGACTGTTGTTGAAGCTGATGATGAGGACAATGAAGAAGAAGAGCTCAGTTTGAGCCCTCTGATAGATAATACAGACAATACAGTGTCTGATTAGGAAGCAGGAGTGGCATCTACTACCATTGATATGGAGGTCATTGATGACTTAGTAAAGGATGAGACTCACCTCACTGGTGAACCAACAAATCCAACTATTATTGAATCTGTTGGAGTTATAGAGGAGGTTGTGGAGTTACCTAGAGCAGAACAAGTAGAGGAGAATACTCAGGAGAGATCTCTAAGTGAGGGGGAGCATCTTGGTTCAGTTTCTGCGCTGTATGACATAGAGTGTTGGTCATCAGATCCAGGGTGGATGGTACTTCGACTCAATTATGGAGATTCTGATGAGGAAGACCTTCCTCAAAGGGATTCTGTTATCATACTTGAAAGTATTCTAGTAGTTGTGGCTGACAATTTGGCAACCAAGGAGGACCATGAGTCCTTAAAGGTTTAAATTAAAGAGGCCCCGAGTGAATCAGTGGAATATTTGAAGAATATCCTTGTTAAATATCTGAGGAATGTGGAGCAATCCCTAGAGCTATCTCTGGGGTGTGATGTGTCTAGTCCAGTGAAAGAAATGCTAAATGAGATTAAAGTGCTTCATACTCAAATTGAAAGCTAGACAGGAGATGTGGTTGCTCTGAGACAATCGGTTGCTTCATTAAATTCGATGATCAGTTCTCAAAACTAAGTGAATGCTAAGATTTGATACATCAAAGAGGTAGTAAAGCAGTTTGTGGAAGTTTTTGAGGCTTTTAAGACATCAGTAAAAGAACACATGAACAGTCATGATGCACTTGTTCAGAAGGTGATTGGTAATTTTACTCAATCTTTTAGAGAGATAGTATCTTTCTCGGTCAAACCCCTTCCTTTATCTTGAACCTCTCTGAACATTGACCAGATCGGAAATGTGATCCAGTAAGAGATTACTAAGGCTAGTATCAGTGGATCCTCTGAATCTCAGGTACTTGCTACCACTAGGGAAGTCAATAGTTATGTTTGTGAACACTTGCGAGCAACTACTGCTACTCAGGAAGCCATTAAGAATATGGTCTACTCTTACTTTGAGAAGATCTATACTAAGAAACAAATGACCAACCACTTCAATATTTTGATGGAGAATATGAAGCTTCCTCCAGTGACTCAGGAATTCAAGGAGCAGGTCAGAAAACTGAGAGAATTGACCACTACTTTGGATAAATTTTGGGAGAATAAAGATGGTTTTTATCTGCTATGGAAAGAGGAGGAAACAGTATTATGGATTTCAGAAACCTTCTTCTACCCTTTCTCCATGTGGATGGTACCCCTGTCATCATACCTCCTGACTTACCTGCATCTCAACCTAGGGGTTCTTCCATGATGTATCCTGGTGAAGATATCAGAAGCCTTACTCCACTGATCCCTTAGAGAGCTACTGAATACAGACCCACATGAGCTTCTGTTGCTTCCCCTCCATTCATTCCTTCATAAGTTCCTAAACCTGCTGATCCACCAGCTCATCCTCCATCTTCTTCTTCCAAAGGGAAGGACCACTTACCTACAGATGATGTGGATTGAGTCTGTTTATGTATTTTTATAGGGACTATGTATTCTTTTTGGGTCATGTAATGTACATTCATTAATACATGCTTTCTCTGTTTTCTCTATTTGTGTGTCTTTTTGCTAATCACAAAGGGAGAGAAATACTGTGCTAATTATAGACTAATCACATGATTAGGGAGAAATGTGCTAATATGATCCTATGTTGAATATTTTCTTCATTTCTATTTGATACCATGTACAAATACTTTAGTGTTTTACACTCTTATTAATCTTTGATTACTTGAGAAATTTTTTATCTATGTTTAGTATCTGTATTGTATATGATATCTATCTTTAATAAATACTAGAATAATTTGTGATTATCAAAAAGGAGGAGATTGTTGGACTCACCTATTTTGATAATCCCAAATCATGTTTAAATATTGACCATGATATATTAAGCCATTTAATTACAATTTTTAATATGTATTTATATTTTATATCCTAAAAAATTTATATTATTATCCTCATGACTTTGTTGCATCAACTTACAGTTTACATTTACCGAAATATAAGTTCACTGTTAAAGGGTACTTGTAAGATCCTTCTATTCAAGGTCACCATTATAGCTCCTTGTTACTCTAGGTCACTGATCCTAGAAGGTTAATATTGAAGATCTATTCTCACTGATATAAGATACTGGTACAAGGTTACTGTCACAAGTCTACCGTTGATATGCTTATCAAAGATCACAGACAAACAGTCACCGTCACAAGGTCACTGTTGTGCCAAGGATTCAGTTAGAAGTTCACTATCAGACTCTTTCTCAGGTCTTCTGTTGAGAGAATCACTATTCATGTCTACAGTTGGTCATGTCTACCGTTAGTTGAGGGCTTCCACTAGACAACTCCTACTATCGAGATAGTCGACTGTTGTTCAAAGTCTACTAATAAACATATTCCACTATTAATGAAATTACCTGTTGAGATAAGTATATCGGTGGAAAGGTCACTATTGCAATAGTCTGATATTACAGACCTACCGAGGAAGTCCACTAATCAGGAGCTACTGTTACATAGAGTAACAGCTACCCTTACAAGACATCCACTGACACAAAGTCCACCGTTACAAGCCTAAAGACATAGAGCCTACCGATGAAGTCCACAGTTGAAGAGACTACCGTTGAAGTTTACTGTGTGACATGAATCTGCTACCAGTCTAATGATATTCTATTATTTTCTTTTCCAGTTTTATTTATACAATCATAATGGTAATTTATGGAAAAATTATTGAACCTGACATTATTTAATGATATTTTAAGGCATATCAGGAAACAGTACGATGTATGAGGAAGACCAAACATGGTTGAAACATTTCTCTTGTTGGCCCCTGCTGAACCAAATGAAAAAGTAGTATATATATATATATGAGAAGAGATAGACATCAATAGAAGATAGAGAATATATTTAATATAAGTAAGAGAGACACATACATCACAAAAAATACATGAAAGAAGAAGAACACTGGAGCATGTATTCCAAAGAACAAAGAGCTTCATGAAGATCTATTGAAGGTGCCTTTTTCAAGCTATAGTGGTGTGCTAAAAGAGATTTAAACCCATGAAGCTGATCATATCTACATCTAGAAGTCAGAACCTGGAAGTTGCGACACTCTGTTTTGGAGTCAACATGCAGAGATGGACCAAAACTTCATTTCCTTCATTTCAACGAGTCCATAGCTGATCTTCCAACATATAGAGCTTTCGAAACTTCGTTCAAATATCTCTAGATCTACTGTGTCATAGTATTTTAAATTTGTGAGCAGGGTGTCTGTGTTACACACAATTACTCTTGTGCTTGAACTGAGGGATACTGAAAATACCCATACAAAACTCTCTTTACATTTGTTTCCCATGCATAACTGTGGGAAAAGCCTAGTGTGGATTGGTAGTTTATTTTTTTCCCACATATAACTGTGGTAAAGGTTACAAAACCTGGACAGTTTTTGGAAACTATTGTGATGCCTGATACAGGCTGTGTATCACTTTTTTATATAATTTCCTGGCGGCAAGTGATCACCAATTAGAGAGGACTAGGTCTTGACGTAAGACTGAACCTCTTTTTTAAATTGTTGTGTTCATATTTCCATTACTCTGTTTTAAATTTATCCACTGTTCTTATATTAGCAAACATAGAATCTGTTTTTATATTCACTCCGATAGTTAGTTCTGGTTAGTGTGTATATGTGATTCATTTAGTAAACTTTTTTCAAAAGTAGAATTAGTTCTCATACTGATTCAACTGAGGAGTAATCAACCTTTGAGAAACCTGTTAAACAATAAGTCACTTATATCTCTAATTCCATAACTGACTGGGCCATTTTAATTTGGAGTATTTTAATCCTAAAATTTTTTAATAGAAATTTTAAATAGAACTCAATCCACCCCCCTCTTGAGTATCCACTCCGACCAACATCTAGAAACTTAGAAAACCTAGAAACTTATTCACAAGAAGGAAAATCATTATCATTATCTGATGAAGAGGACTCTTAATCTCATGAAAAATATTTATCAGGAAAATTTCACTCAAAGACATATTGGTTAAGGATTATAAAGTTTTTACCTTAGACATAATTCATTTATTTTGAAATGGATCTTGAGCTATTAAACCAATATAATTTTTCTCAAAAGATTCAAAATATGAATAATATCCACCACTGGCACTCCAAGTTTCATTGGCTTTTAAGACATTATTATGTTTTGATCTATAGAATTTTTTCTTGTTTCTCTCAGAATTCATGTCCTTCTTGTCTCTTTTCTTAAGTAAGGGACAATCAGGTCTGATATGAACAATGCTTCTACAATCATAGAATGTCACTTATCCACATTTCTTATCTTTTACATCTTTCTTTTTGTATCTATATTGAAAGTTATTCTTCCCAAAAATGTTGTTCCTCCTCCGAGAATGATTGGATAACTCATTTTATGGTGTTTCACATTCACATGATTCAGAAAAAACAGTCACATTCTTTGGTTTAGATCTTGTAACTTTCTTAGGAGTCTAGGCTTTCATATGTTTTGAAGTAGTTATAAAAGAAACACGTCCATTCATGTTATTCTTCTTAACATTGTCAGCATCTCTCTTCATTCTAGTCTCATGTTGTAGAAGAGTTCCAAAAATACCATCAAGATTAATCTGTGATAAATTCATTTTTTTATCAATAGTGGTTCTCTTTGTTTCCCACTTATTTGGCATGATGGTTATAATCTTTTCCACAATTGCCTCATCATCCAGACCTTTTTTACCAAATTATTGTAAGCTGTTGACAATAGTCATGAATCTCTATTTTACCTTACATATAGGTTCTTCATAAGGAAATAAAAAACCATAGTACTCAGGTATAAACATAGCTCTTCTTATTTCAATAACTTTGGAAGTTCCAAAACGAGTTACTTCAAGTTTCTTCCAAATACAGTTTGCAGCATCACAGGAAGAAATTTGGATATATATAATTCTATTCATGGAACACAATAAAGTATTTTGTACCTTATTGTTTAGTTGATATTCCGACTTCGCATTACTTGTAAAGGTTCTGACTTCCATATCAGGAATCTTGTAATCTCTAGTATGCATAAGAAAGTTGTCCACTCCAGTATTAAAGAAAAAAGTATTCATATGATCTCTCCAATATTCATAATCATTCTTAGAAAATATAGGTGGTATAGTAGGATTAATATTGTCAATTGAACCAACATCCATTCCTATAATCTCAAAGAAAAATATCCTTCCACACAATCTAGTTAGTAATAAAAGTTCAGAAACAAGGATGAAAATTCCTATGCAAGGAAAATATAGAACAATGAAAAAACATGAGAAAGAAAACTTATATGTGTGTATAAATATTTCAGAGACCAGTCCCCCTGATACCAATTGTAGGAACGAAATGATGAATGTAGATGTTCAATATACAAGAGTGGGGGTGAATTGTATACATTAAAAATTCTTTTGGAACCTTTAATGTTAATATTAACAAGGTTAAAAAATCATTCACAAAACCTCTTAAATAAAACTTTTCTTAAAAGAAAGATTTTACCTTAAAGTGAATAGAATCACTAATATAATCAGAGTAATAGAATTAGAAAGTATAAAAAAGTTATACTTTCTATCTTTAACAAAGTTAAGATTACAGAAGAAATAAAACAACTTGAAATAGAATACAAGTATCAACAATATTCTTTTAACCCAAATAGAAGGGTATCCAACAACCATGGATAAAGGTTCCTAGATTTATACATTCAAGAATGTGTGTCTCACCCAAACCCAGGTAAGCCCTCAATCCAAATATTGGTATCTATCTTTATATCCCCACAAGCCATCGATTTAAGGGGAAATCAGAACCATTGAATTCCAAACCCGAAATCCCATGATATCCACGATCGGAGTTAGCAAAAAGAAAGTTTGAACAAGTTTTTCACACCCAACAAGTTCATAATGACATCTGCACAAAGCAATAAGAGTTGTAAGATCTTATCTCTCTAAAAATCACTTCACAACCTTTTCACATTCATCAAGTTCGTCCACTCTATGCAAAAAGTCAAAGCAGTAAGCCAAAGTGCTTTGCTTGTTCAAATGAGCTTGTATTTATAGGAAAAGATTCCCAATGGCTAGTTCCACTCCAATAGTCATTTTTTCGTTAAATTTCAAAGGGACTTAAACATGTTTCAAACATAAAATTGTTAGTTTGTTATGGATTGTACGACATTGTTTCAAGTAAGAAACGAAGTTAAGTAAATGATAAATGTTAAGTATATGGAAACTTGGAATATGATAATATTGGAATGATACAGTAAACAACTCTAACATTATTAAGAAAAATGGATTCATAATAATAACATTATCATGAAAATAGATTCATAAGGGAGAGTAAATCGAATTGAGAAAATGGTATCTAATTTCTTCCAGAATCATAATCATAAAATTCGAATCACTTATACACTGGTTTCGGAATCAGAAAACAGAATCACTTTTGCATCGGATTTGGAATCACAAAATAGAATCACTTTTGCATGAGATTAGGAATCACAAAATAGAATCACTTTTGCACCAGATTCAGAATCACAAAACAAAATCACTTTGGTACCATATTCCGAATCAAAAAATAGAATCACATTTGTTCTGGATTCAGAACCACAAAATAAAATAACTTTTTTACTGGATTCAGAATCACAAAACAGAATCACTTTTGTACTGAATTCGGAATCACAAAACAGAATCACTTTTTTACTAGATTCAGAATTATAAAGATGGTATGAGAAATCGATAAATCTAAAAGAATAGAAAATCTTAATGAAACATCTATAAGTATCATAGAATAAAAATTCCGGATCTTAAAAAAAGGGCATAATTAAAAGAACAGAACTTAAGAAAATGTGATTGTGATTTTCAAAACATATGATCATAAAGAATGGACAAGTCATAATATAACCTTATTAACCCAACAAATTTACATTGACCAAACCAAATCCTGGATAAGTTGTTAAACATACCAAATAAAAACTCTAATGCATACTAATAAAAAGTATAAATGAAAACCATGAATTTATATACCTGAAAGGACAAAGAATATAATATAAATTTAACATAATGTATACTTAAAACATTATAAATAGTCCAAAATACAACTGCTACACCTCATATACTAATTTTATATATTATATTCAACATCATATCCATTACACTAAGCCAAAAACACCTACACATGTAACATGATCCCAAATAAAAACATCGACATATAAAAAGTGTTACACAGGTAGGGGGTTAGTGTAGAAACTCATTATGATTTCTATAATGAAATCACATACCACCCATACAAGTGAACTCCATGTACATTATATATATTACTAAACATTCCAATTGCATATAAATTTATATCATCGAATTAAAGAAACATATTCCAATAAATAAGATAATATATCATTAAAATTGTTAATGAAACATTTTATAACATCAATATTTATAAATGATGTTGACACACGCACAAATTTAAACCTCAAACATACGGGATATCTAGCTCAATTCCATAACCAATTAGGAAACTCCTACACAATTCCATTTTTTCTTATAAAAAATCCGAACTATTAAGAAGGATCCATAATCAACTCTTACAAATAAAATAATCAACCCATATTATGTTATACACACTATTTCATTGTATCTAAAAATCAAAATATTATATATTTTCCAATCATAAAAAAATCCATGAGCACATTCTCCCCAATTTTGAATTTTACGTAAAACACACATACACCAAGAAAATCCAACTTTCTATTTATTAAATAGAAAAAACCAGAAATCCATATAAACTAGACCACATATATAAATAATATTAAATTGTTAGTAAAATATTTATTGTAAATTTAAACTAAATTTATCAAATAACATAGTGATTGAGAGTATTCCTTCCTCAATCATAATGTTTGAGTTGTATCAACCCCATATGACCATGATTTTGTTTACCATACATACTTAATCAATACCTAAAAAACAATAAAAAATTAATTTTTTTCTCAATCCATTTCTTTTAATAATCAATATCTAGTTAGATTTTCTCCAATTTTCCCAATTTTATCTATAACAGTGACTCGAGTATGGGTTAGTTGAGTTCCGGAATTTACCCTTTTAAAAAAATTAAGCTTCCTCCTCAAATTACCTTAATTATTCTATAATTTTTAATTAGATATATAATGTATAATAAAATAATTTAAATAACCTATAGAGACATTTATAGTGGTTTGGGTAAACAAAAAATTCCCCAAATCCACTCCACCAATACTATATAAGGTATTGTGATTTTATTCAAATCCCTTTAGTGGGGGTCTCGATGGATGAGTACATGCAGTTTACATTTTGTTTATTTATAAAACTAGTGATTTCAACCTAGATCTTTAAAATATGACCTAACCCTGGCTTAATAATCTTATACATATAATAAAAATAGTACACTAAAAACAAAACTGAAAGAATATAGTTTTAAAAGAATCATAAATAACTTAATTATAACATAGCATAATTCATAAAATAATATTTTTTTTCAATAAATAATTCTTCAATACATTATAATATTTATTGAGTTACACCTATAAGAAAAATATATACATCAAGAATTTATATTATTTTGTAACAAAACAATAAAAAATACCATAAAAATATTTAGATAAAAATTATAATATCTAATTTATATTACTTTTAATAAACATATCCCACATAGAAATTCTAAAAATAAGGTAGCTAAACATCACTGAAGAAGATTCCATATTCCTTAAAAATAACTCAATAATAACTCAGTTAAAACACATTAATAAAATAACCATTTGAAATAAACCATTTAAAAATAAATAAAATATTTATATAAATTAAAAACTAAATCTACTTCAATATATCAATAAAATTTGAAATATTTATTAATATATTATTCCTAGTAACTCAAAAAACAATAGTTGTTAAATAGATGGATCATGTAAGAATTACATTACAGTTATTTTGATCACATATGAGTAAATAATTCTATAAAAACATATAAAAGTAAATCATACTTTTCATATAAGAAATATCCTTTATGAAACAATTAACTCTAAATATGACCTTCTGTGTAATATATTTTACATTATATGAGTTTTTCAGGAAAAAATAACTCATGGGCTTAAAAGCTGAAATAATATTAATATTTATCTGCAGAATATTTTAATAATTACTGAATGTTATTCACATAATATTTGTTTTAACCATCTCCAAATATCATTTAACTCTACAAATATTTAGTAGAGTATTTTTTTCAAGATAGTTTATATAAATTTCCAAAAAACTGGACCTTGAATGTTTATGAACAACCTTAATAGGTATCCTAACATATACCTAAATCATAATATTTCGAAAATGAACATAAAAATTTTATGATCATCAAAATTAAAATAAATTAGATTTAAATAGAGTCTGATGACTCTCCAATAATATCCCCCCTTTTGAGGATCACAAACCCCAAAAATTCCAAATGATAAATTTTTATAGATTATGAACTAGTAAATAATATATATATATATATATATATTAAATTCAATCATATAAATTTATATTTTTCAATTTTAAAATTAATTTTTTTTATCATTAATCACCCTCATTTGTGAGATCAAAACTAATAAAAAAGTATAACAAAAAAAATATAAAATTCCCTATTAAAATTTAATTAATATATTTCTCAAATAGGATAGAGTGTGGAATCAACATTTATTATAAATGTATTAACACATACATAAGAAGTTAAGAAAAAAAACTATAACAAGTCATCCAAAAAACTACAAAGAATAAAAAAATTTCTTTCCCATAACAATTAAGTGTTTTGTAATTGATGTTTTGGATAATAAATATAATTAATTGAAATATTAGGATTCAGTGGTAAAATTTATAGTGGTTTATCTATAGTATATCAATTCTAAGAAATAAAAAATTCATTTATCTATTTTAAAGGTCGGTTATTTATATCCTCTTAATGAAAATATATATGTGGTCCAAAAAAATTCCAAAGTATGTCCTGAGATGTAGTATCTATTATATTAAGACCATGTTTTACATTATTTTTCATATCATAGAGAAATTAACCATATATATCTAATATTTTAATAATTTTATACATATTATAGTTCAAAGGATCCTCATAACCTTTTTTATTATCCAGTATAGTAATATTAATATTTATTTTTTATTTTATTTATCAATGTAATAAATATCCACTGTTAATATCATTGTTTACATATGATCCTTATCATGCATCAATTCCTCCACTACTAAATCTACTTCAGATATATCTCAATATTTTTTAACTTTCAAAATTTCAGATTTAGTTTTCAAAATCCCTTTTATATAATAAGAATCATCATTCTAAATTATTCATGAATTAATTTAATCAAAATTGATTATAAAAATAGAATTTTATTTTGTGTCTTTCAGTTTAATTCAAAATATAACCATCTAATTCTTACAATCCTGAAATTTAGATATAAAATTTAATTTAAATTATGTATTATTTATCATAAAAAATAGATTCATCCTCATTTTGATATGGAATATTTTTAAGAACTAACCCTTGATCTTTTTACAGGTATATCAGTCATTCAATAGGAACAGTGTATTCATGATTTTATTCATGACAAACCATAATATTATCATCACAAATAACATTACTCTTACAAATATCAGCAACAAAATTGTCAATTTTATCTTCTTCAATTCATGTATCATTAAAAGAAAAAGACATCAACTAAAATATTTTCATTTTTAGTAACATTCTCAAAAAATTATATATATATATATCACCAACATTAAAATTAAAAAAAAATTATTCACTATTTAAATTCCACCAATAAATTCATATTTGACTTCACAAATAGTAATATAAATATTTGAGTAAATTCGAGCATATTTTTCCAAATATAATAAAATAAAAAACCATTAATTATTTAAATCTTTGGATAATTAATTCATTTCTATAGGAATCAAATTTTTTTGACATAAATGTAATAATAGCCTCAATTTTTTGTTTTACAATTTCAATCAATATTATGTAATTTAATTAATATATATGAATAATGATTTAATTTTTTATGTTAAATATATTTATTATATTGAATAAAAATTATCCTTATGAAACATTACCTTGGAATATATATGTGTTTTATATTTAGAAGTATGATATATTATTGAACACATGTAGAACATTATAAAAACCAACACTACTTTATTTCATTAATTTAAAACATTAAATTTGGAGAATAAATATTTTCCAAATAATTTAAAATATTTCAATGTTATAATAAAGAAACTAGAAAATATATAAAATTTTAATATTCATCAATTCATGGTCAACTATAAATATCAAAACTATCAATAACATTGTGAAAAGAAAAAAATTGAAATTTATTTAAATTTTTTGTAATGGATGTAGAAAACCTTTCAAAAATCTATGTGAATAAGGATTAAATTGAATTTTTGTTTTTAATAGAAATTGTTAACCCAATATTATAGTTTCAATAATAATAAGATCACTTGAAAATTAACCTTACTATTTGAATAGTAATATAACTATTAAAATAAAAAATTAACCATTATAATAGAAAAATAACCTGTACATAATACTAAAAGTAATAAAATAAGTAAAAATAAATATTGGAGTTCTTTAATATAAACTCTTAAATTTGTAAACTGAAAGTATAAGGATATAATTTTAATTAAGTGTATTATTTCTTTTAAAAAACATAAATATTTATTAAAAATTAAATATTCAAATTGAAAAAGATTGAAAATTGTTTTGAAAAAAATATTAACATTTTTGTATTCATCATGTCTAAATCATCTAGGACTATATTTTTCTAATTTTATGATAAATTAAAATTTTCAGGAGAATAGTTAATTTTTTTTACAAATACTTCATGTTTTATGACATAGTAATAATGGTATAAGGAAATAACATATTTTAAAATTATTTTATCAACCCAAAAGAGATTTAATATGATAAATAATATATTTAAAAATAATAATCCTAATTTATAAATCTAAAAATTAGTTTTCAATATCTAATAAAAGAAATATTTTATGTCAAAGATGGATTTTAATTTTTTTCTTACATTTTATTTTTAAACTAATATGTTTTGTGGTTTAACAATTATCAGTCATAAAAATATTAAATTTAAATGAAATATAATTCCAAATTTTAATTAATTTAAATATTTTAGTATTTATATTTGAAATAATATTCTATTCATTATGTTTCTTAAAAATACAAATCACATTAATCATAAATACACCCTCTCAAACCCTTGTAATGTCACATACTAAATCATTCTCATCTCATATGATCTACCCAATTCCTTTAAAATAAGACACATTAGATCATTATAAATGTTCTGGTCTCACCCAACCTAATGCATTCAATAAATCAAGGGTCCTAGAAAAGGATCGTCATCCAAAATATGCTATCATTCATTTCATTTTCATTTCATTTTTTAAACTATTATATCATTTTGTTACACACTAATAAAGACCCCAATAAATTAATTAATCGGTATATTAAAATGGTATTAATGAAATTAACCTATTGTAAAATTTTATTTATAATCAATGTATACATAAACACTATCTCCCTCTCTTTGAAACAATCTTATTAATGGAATATTTACTACTTATGATGTGTACATAAATCTTTATGTATCATCACATATATGAATGTTTAGTGTAGATTATTAATCTATAATATTTATTATTTGAAAATATAATTATTATAAAATATTTATAATGTACATGTTTTACTTCTCATTCCCCCTACGAGGGTGTGGTAAATTATTTACATACCACCACCTTCATGGATTATTCGTGTAAATATTTTTAATGTATAAATATTTAATTTTCTATATTCATAATCTCCATTACTTAATATTACTAATATATATATATAAATGAATCAGTACCATGAAATTGAAAGAAATCAAGGTAATTCAAAGAAACATTTCATTGGTCGTAACATAATTAATAAAAATAATACTAAATAAATTTTAATGATTATAATTTATCATTAGTAACATAAGTAAATTCTAGAAACATAGATATTAATCGTTGGATTTTAATAGGCTTAATATATTGTGAAACACCATATATTCAATTATAGTATGAATACAGCTCATTCTAAAGATATAATAGTATAATCCATATAGCTTTATTAATGAATATTATTAAAACCTAAATTACAAAATTTTATAAATTGAATTTTATAAAAATTATGTAATTTTGAAAGCATGATATCATAATTTTTTGTTGGAGTGACAAACTCAAGAGCGGTGGCGGTGAATTGTGTACCCAACAAAAATTTATGTCAAAATAAGTTTAAATAAAATCCATGAATTAAAATAAAATCACAATGTATCAAAAGACTTGTATAGTATAAATAGGATCTTTTAAAAGATTCCATGATTAATTATTACAATTCATTTAAAATAATATAAATCTTACCTTAAAGTTTTAAATCAATGTACTCAATCATATACTTATACAAATAGTAGTTAAGATTAACTATGAAATGTATTGAGGTTGTTTATAGTTTAAAACAACATTAGTTTAATTCTTTGAATAGAAAAAAACACAAATAAAATAATAACAAGAGGCCCAGTCTTAAGGTGAGACTTAATCCCCTCTACATTGATATGACATGATACAAAGAAAATTATATTGAAACTATCATGATCCACAACACGGATTGGGTATACACAAAATATGTCAAGCTATCCAGGACATGTAGGGACCTCCTACACAATAATAATGGGATGAAAACAAATATTGGCCACACATGAGCCTCTTCCACAACACTCATAGGTAATAAACAGTAAAGAGTGAGGTAGGAAATATCATGTGTTCCCCAGTTGTCGCACTAGAAATAATCTATGTTGTTAAACATGTCGAACAATACAATGCTCGAAATGTAATGGAAATATAAAGAAACGAAAGGTATAAATATATAGAAAATATTTTATTGATCAGTCTAATTTTCTCTAGAATTTTTAAAATCCTCAAATATTGTTTGGAGAGAATTTTCAATGGTTTCCTTAAATTTTTTAGTAAAAATAGTGCATCGTAAGACATCATTATTCTGACTATAGGGAATGTTCCAAGTGTCTGGATTGTTCTATTATTCCACAATTGAGTGTAAGTGAGTTACACCAAGTAATATCTTGAGATATGATCCTATATGATTTAGAAAGAAGTATACACTTAGATCTAATACAACACCCTATATATTCAAAATGAAAGAGCATATGTTTTTAGGAATTATAATTCTAAACTACTGACTCCTCATGTTGAACTACTAACATTTCATATAATGAATCCCCAAAAAAGTTAATAATAATCATTAAAATAATACTCAACATTAAAATAAATAATATAGTCATTAGAATAATTTAATTTAAATGTCCTGAAATAGAGATGTAGGGTTATGGTTGGAAGTAAGTCATGTTTAATGGTGTTTCCGGCCAACGACCTGTTAAGATAGTAGTAGATCATTAGATAGTCAACCAGGTCTGGTGGTGACTCATGTCCAGTGATGAATCCTCTTCACATCAATTAATCTCAATGGTGACTCATCTTAATGATGAATTGTCTCAATAGTGAATCATCTTAATGGCGACTCATCTCAATAGTGATTCATCTCAATAGTGACTCGTCTCAATTGGGAATTGTCTCAATAGTGAATCAACTTAATGGTAACTCATCTCAATGGCGACTCATATCATTAATGACTAATCTCAATGGTGACTCATATATTTGGGACTCATCTAACTATAGGTAAAGTATAGTGGTATTTCATCCTGGTGGTGAGATATTCCTTACAGTAACTCTTTTTTGTTGGTGACTCAATATTAAAAGATAGACAGTTATAGCAGAAATCATCGCAAGGGTGAGTAATTTAAATTCATTACTAAATGTTCACATAGATTCTTATATTGACACTATGGGGAAAACAGGTTTTTGTGACGGGCTATTTGTGACGGGATGAATTCTCATCGCAAATAGTCCACCCCATAGGTAATTTGCCACGGCTTTTGAGGTCCCGTCGCAAAAGGTAATTCGTGGTTAGGCGCGGGATGCGCGCCAAAGTGACAGAAGGATTGTTGCGACGGGTCCCGTCGTAAATACCGATGAAAGTAAATTGGTTTTTGTGACCGGATGTTGTCCCGTCACAAATAGTCCCGTCACAACTAATCTAACCTATATATACCCCCTCCGTTTTCCTCTCCCTCTCATTTCTCACTTGCTCTCTCTCTCTAAACTCTAATTTTAGAGTAATAATTTTCTGAGTTAGTTTTTTTTTACGGAGAAGTTGTGAAGTCAGTTACATCAATAGAAGATTAAGTTTAAAGGAATTTATATTTTATTTAACTTAGTATTTATTTTATTTATTTTTGTTAATTTTAATTATTGTTGATTAGTTGTAAGTCCATTTGATTTAATTTGTTTTGTTATCTGTCTTAATTTGTAATAATAAATTGAAATTATTAATATTGATTCTTAATAATTATTAATTAGTAATAATTAGTAATAAATATAAATAAATATGAATAATTAGAAATAATTAAGAATAATAAGTAATAATTAGAAATAATTAGTAATAATTAGAAATAATTGGGAATAAATAAGAATAAAGGGTAATAATTAATAATAAATAGGAATAATTAGATATAAATAAGAATAAATAAGAATAAATAAGATTAAATATGAATAATTAGGAATAAATAAAAATAAATATGAATAATTAGTAATTAAGTGGGAATAAATATGAATAAGAAGGAATAAATACGAATAAGTACGAATAAATATGAATAAATATGAATAAATATGAATAATTAATAATAATTAGAAATAATTAGTATTAATTAGTATTAAATACGAATAATTAGTAATAATTAGGAATAATTAGGAATAATTAGTAAAATTAAAAATAAATAGCAATAATTAGTAATAATTAGTAATAAATAGGAATAAATAGGAATAAATAGGAATAATTGGAAATAATTAGCAATAAATAGAAATAATTAGGAATAATTAGCAATAGATAGAAATAAATAGTAATAATTAGCAATAATTATCAATAATTAGTAATAATTAGTAACAACTAGGAATAAATATTAATAAGTATAAATAATTAGTAATAATTATGAATAAATATGAATAAAGAGGAATAAATAGTAATAAATAGGAATAAAAAGGAATAATTAGGAATAATTAAGAATAATTAGGAATAATTATGAATAATTAGGAATAAATAGTAATAATTAATAACAAATAAGAATAAATATGAATAAATTGGAATAATTAAAAATAATTAGGATTAATTAGTAATAAATAAGAATAAAAAGAAATAGATCAGAATAATTAGGAATACATATGAATAAATTTGAATTAATATGAATAATTAGGAATAAATATGAATAAATATTAATAATTAGTAATAATTATGAATAATTATTAATAATTAGTAATAATTAGTTATAATTAGTAATAATTAGTAATAATTAGTAATAATAAGTAATAATTATTAATAATTAGTAATAATTAGTAACAATTAGTAATAATTAGTAATTATTAGCAATAAATATGAATAATTAATAATAATTAGTAATAATTAGTAATATTTTGTAATAATAATGAATAATAATAATAATTAGTAATAATTATGAATTATTAGTAATAATTAGTGACAGTTAGTTATAATTAAGAATAATTTGTAATAAATTGGAATAATTAAGAATAACTAGTAATAATTAAGAATTATTAAGGAATAATTAGTAATAAATAAAAATAAATATGAATAAATGAAAATAATTTGGAATAAATAAGAATAATTAGTAATAAATAGGAATAAATAGGAATAAATAGGAATAATTAGGAATAAATAGGAATATTTAGCAATAAATAAGAAATAATTAGCAACAAATAATAATAAATAGGAATAAATATGAATAAATATGAATAAATAGGATTAATTAGGAGTAAATATGAATTATTAAGAATAAATATGAATAAATAGTAATAATTTGGAATAATCAGTAGTTATTAGTAATAATTACGAATTAATAAAAATAATTACGAATAATTAGTAATAATTAAGAATAATTAGGAATAAGTAGGAATGATTAGCAATAAGTAGGAATAAATATGAATAAATAGGAATAATTATGAATATATAGGAATAAATAAGAATATATAGGAATAAATAAGAATAAATAAGAATAATTAGTACTAAATAAGAATAATAAGTAATAATTAGTAATAATTAAAAATAATTAGTAATAATTAGTAATAAATATGAATAATTAGTTATAATTATTAATAATTAGTAATAATTTTTAATAATTAGTAATAATAACTAATAATTAAGAATAATTAAAAATAATTTGTAATAATTAGTAATAATTAGAAATAATTTGTAATAAATAGGAATAATTAGGAATAATTAAGTAATAATTATTAATAAATAGAAATAAATAGAAATAAAAAGAAATAATTAGGAATAATTAGTAATATATAGGAATAAAAAGAAATAAATTGGATTAAATAGGAATAATTAGGAATAAATAGGAACAATTAGCAATAAATAGGAATAAATAGTAAAAAATAAGAATCAATATGAATAAATAGGAATAAATATGAATACATAGTAAAAAATAGGAATAAATATGAACAAATATTAATAAATAGGAATAAATATGAATAATTAGAAATAAATATGAATAAATAGTAATAATTAGGAATAATTAATAATACTTAGGAATAAATAAGAATTATTAAAAATAATTAGGAATAATTAGGAATATTTAGGAATAAGTAGGAATAAATAGAAATAATTGGGAATAAATATGAATAAATAGGAATAAATATGAAAAATGGGAATAAATATGAATAAATATGAATAATTAGTAATAATTAGGAATAATTAGTAATAATTGGTAATAATTATTACTAATTATTGATAATTAGAAATAATTTGAAATAATTTGGAATAATTATGAAAAATTACGAAAAATTAGTAATAATTAAGAATAATTTGGAATAATTTGGAATAAATAGTAATAAATAGTAATAAGTAGTTATAATTAGAGAAAATTAAGAAGAAAATCAATTGTAATAAATTGAAATAACTTTTAAAAACTTGGCACAATTTCTAGTTGATTGACGACACTCCTTTTACTTGATGACTCTTCTCCATTCAACTTTCACTGACTTAAAACATTATGAAAAGTATGCTTCTACGTTGGAATATCCAATCTCGTATGCAAGAGTTTGAATATGAATTCATAGGACCATATTTTTTATAATATGTTCAGGTGGTGACAGTTTCAAGAAGATGATTCATCTATGAAAAGAGGATGCTTTTGTCAGATGACTCATTTACTTCCAACTTTCTCACACATAAATCACCATGAAGATTCTGCTCAGAGGTACACATATTCATTCTCCTACATACGAAAATGAATATGCTTACCTTCAAGAAGATTCTTCATTGTGATTTTTGTGTGATAAAGTTGCATTTAAATGAGCTGTCAGACAAAAAAATAGCCGTCAATCCACTAGAAATTGTTTCGCCTGTAAGTAATGGTAATTATTATTAATAATTTTTTATTTTTTATCTTTTTTTATGAAAGTGTTTTTATAATTTCAAATTATTTAAATATATTAATGATTTAATATTTTTTTGAACAATATTGAACATGTAAGTTGACAACAATCATTATTAGATGATCGCGCTTTGATAAATCAATGTAGAAATCCAAAATGTTATGGATTAAATCATGTATATATTGAAGGTGTTGAAGCTTTCTTATCATTAGCATCATCAAAACAGGAGTATGTTTCAGAAGACAAATAATGTGTCCTTGTAAAAAATGTACTCTAAGATTGTTTGAAACATTTGAAAAGGTTTGGGGACATCCCTTGCAGTTTGGTTTTCAACCAGATTAAGTTTTTTGGTATCAACACGGTGAATGCAGTTATAGAAAATATTATAATATCTTGATTTTGGATCCATCATGGTTTCAAAATTTAGTACATGATGTTGTAGGTCTATCTCTTTCGGTTTGATTGCATCATATATTCTGGTGAAAATGATTTATTGGATAGTTGTCCCACATGTGGAAAATCAAGGTATAAAGAAGCCCCACCAGTGAAGTCTGGATCGATTCAAGTAAAACCATTGTGATATTTCCCATTTACATCCTAGTTGCAACATTTATTTATGTCTAACAACACAGTGTTAATGATTTCATTGCATAAAACAAAGATTTTAACTCATAAAATCTTTAATTATCTATTTGATGGTGATTCATGGAAACATTTTGACTGTCTGCATCTGTCTTTTTCTTTAGAAGCCCGAAACATGTAATTGGGACTTCTTAATGATGGTTTCTATCTGTTTAGTTATTATGGTATTCAGTATTAATGTTGGCCTATATTTATAACCTCGTACAATTTTCCGCCATGGATTTTTATGAATGAGCCATATATATTTTTGACCTTATTAATCCCAGGAAATCCGAAAAAGAATATAGTTGTTTATTTTAAACCATTGACTGATGAGTTAAATGCATTGTGGAGTGATGGTGTTAGTACACATGATGTTGTTGAGAAAAAAATCATAGTAAAAGCGGCATTGATTTGGACAATTAGTGAATTTCCAGCATATGACATGTTATATGGATGGAGTACACATGGTCCGAAATCATGTCCTTACTGTATGAAAGACAACAGAGTCTTTAGGCTCATCAATGGAAAAAAACTTGCTATTTTGATTGTCACCGTAGATTTCTTCCAACCGATTATCCTTTTTGGAGGAACAAATCTCATTTCAAAAAAGGTACAATTGAAAGGGATGAACCTACAAAAATTATCTTAGGTATAGAGTTAAAATTAGTTGTATTTCCGTTACCTCCCATCACATTTGGGCCAACAGTAAACCAACAAAAAATTCATGGCTTTGGGAAAAAACATAATTTGATAAAACGAAGCATTTTTTGGTATCTTCCATATTGGTCTTATTTGTTGGTCCGCCACATGTTGGATTTCATGAATATAGAGAAGAAATATTTTGATAATTTATTTCATACCATTTTGCATAAATGAGGTAAGACCAAAGATACTGTAAAGGCATGATTATATCTTGCCCAAATTTGCAGGCGACTAGAACTTGAACTATTTGAAAATGTCAAATCATAGAGGTTAATGAATCAAAAAGGAGCTTATACACTTTCCAAAGAGATTATCTTACTATTTTGTCAGTGGATTTCAGATTTGAGTCTTCCAGATGGCTATGCTTCCAATTTGGGAAGATGTGTTAAGAATTGTTATATTTGTAGATTAAAAAGTCATGATTGTCATGTTATAATGGAAAGACTTTTGCCTATTGGATTTATAGGTTTGTTGAATTCTATGATTTGGGTTTTGATAACAGACATATCATATTTTTTTCGAGACATTATTACAGTGACAACAGACTACGATGCGCTAAGAAAACTGGAAGCAGTTGTTACTATAATTATATGTAAACTAGAAAAATCTTTCTACTGACTCTCTTTAACTCAATGAAACATCTAATATTAAATTTTCCACCTGAAGATAAATGTGGAGGTAAAATATAGTTTCAATGGATATACCCATTTGAGAGATGCATGCAGAAATTAAAGAAAAAAGAATGTAACAAATCATCTGTTTAAGGCTCAATTACTGAAGCTTATTTGCAAGAGGAAATTGATTTTTTCTGCTCTCATTATTTTAAATCACAATATCCATCCAAAAAAGATTGCATGGGACGAAAAAAGAGTAATTTTAATTATGAAATGGACAATAAATTATTAGTTTTTAATCAACTAAATCATGGTTTTGGTGGAGTTCATGAACGATCAATTTCAGATAATGAACATCACAGAGCTCATACATATGTTCTACTCAACTGTTAAAAAATGACATCATTTGTACTGTATGTTCTTATATCACTTATTCTATAATTTAAATTATAGTATGTAAAGTTATTTTATTTGTAGGTTATATGATAATCATATCATGAATCAACTTCCACAAATTATAGCTACTGCTCTGGAAGAACGCTGACAAAAAAAATTTCTCAATGGTTTCAAAAACATGTAACATAAATTATTGATGGTTTAATATCAATTACATTTATTATTTATTATATTGATAATTCTTTAAAAAATTTCAGTTCTCTCAAAATACTGATAATATTGATAAGCGATAGTGTATATTGAGTAACACACCATCCAAAATGGATAAATATTATAATTCACATGTGGTGAATGGTTTTCGATTTCATACACGTGTATACGGGGAATCAAAAAAACAATGAACAGTGAAGTTTTCTTGACAGTATTGCATCACAGAGAAACTAAAGTTGACTTTTATGGAATTCTGGATGAAATTATTGAGCTGTGTTATCTAGGACAGAATTACATAATGATGTTTAAATGTCGGTGGTTGGATACTGAGAGAGGAATGCATGTTCATTTGACTCATGGAATCATTGATGTAAAATATAAAAGTATTCATGCAGTAAATGAGCTATTTTTACTAGCTCAACAGGCACATCAAATTTATTACGCAAAGTATTATGCTACTTCAAGAGACTTGAGTGATTGGTGGAGCATAATAAAAATGAAATCTCAGGGAAATCATTTTACTCAAACTGAATGTGGTTCCGCTGAAGTGGAATGAATTGAAATTTTTCAAGATACTTCTAAAAATTAATCTTTTTTAAAAAGAGATGTGAATATCGATAATGACACTCCAAAATTAAGGAATGATGACGATGAAGATGTAAATGTTGTTAAAAATTAATTCGAAATGACAATAGATGATGAAACTAAAACTCATATGGATATTGATGATGCTGATGAGGAAGATGAAGACATTAACATTGACAGCTATAGAGATGAGGATGAAGATGCAAATTGACATAGTTAAATGCAATTTATAATCATAAGTAATATATATATATATATATAATAGTTATTTTCAACTATCTACTAACAATAATTATTTTGTGTTGCTGATGGATCCTGATCTATTACACAAGTTGCAGGAGGTTGATCTACCTTTAGATGAGTGGGATTGTGGCCCATCTGACAATCATCCTACTAACGGTTTAGGGGGTATGCGGAGGGGGAATGGTCTTGTGCGATGGATGATTCTTGACCCTATCCCTGAGTGACGTCCATGTATTTCTTCGATTCACACACACGGAGGTATAGTAACCTGTATATTTTAGTTATCATTCATTAATTTATTTATATATATACAAATTATTCGATTATTTATTACTTTATCACAGTTTTGTGCATGTAGCTATTGGACAAGGGAGAGCTGTCTTGCGCAATTGTTTTTCTCAGTCACAGATCACATGGGAATAGATTCCTGTTGATGTGTGGTGCAACATGTTCGATCATTGGCTGGTACATAAATAAAGAATATTTATTTTAAAATTTATTTAATAAATAACATGATATTATAAATTATTTGAAGGGTTTATGGTATCCCATCGATGATAGCGTCCGCGACGCTATCCATGCGGCATGGAATGTGTCTATGTGTGACCATTTCCGTTAGTTTTTGCACAATTTGAGAAAAAAATCCATTAGGAAAGCAAGAGTGAAAGAATTTTAAGATTCATATAGAGCCCACTGTCTAGAGAATACTTATCTCACATTTGGGATGGATTATGTTTACACTGGTTGAGTGGTGGATTCAGAGGAGATCTTCAGTGGGACGTCGGAACCAGGGGAGACATGATGTGATGCATTGAGCTAGTAGTCATACATTCGGTACGCATAGAGAGCACCTGGTATGTATATTTTTTAAATATGATATATAACATTAAATATGAATAGTTTATTTTATATTTCTATAGGCAGTCGAGCATCCCGATATTACAGAGTTCGACATTTATCAGAGGATGTACAATGATCCGTCCACATGAGATATTAGAGGTGATCAGAAGCGTCAAATTGTGGCTAGAATTATTTTTTTCTGTTTGAAAATTAACTGCATATAATATTTTCAAAATTTTAATTTAAAATTGGAATTAAAGGAGGTATATGAGGATGCGACCTCTCAGATATATGCTGAGAGTCAGGATGAGACAACTGAGCATTACATTGCCCACCATCTCGATGAGGCGGTATGGATGCAGGTTACACAGTATGGCTTTGAGAAGGACTGAGTGGTTGGTATCTCCACTCATTTGACTCCTGATACTTATTATGGTATTGTTGCGTTATAGGCGTCCAACTTGAGAGGAGCTTGTGGCGAGGCCTCATCTTATGCCTCATAGTATCTGGAGCAGTTGTGAACTCAGTCTGAGGTTATAGAGAGTTTGCAAAAACAGCATGAGGAGATGTGTCGGTGGTAGCAGCAGCAGCGACAACCTGAGGAGGAGATGCGTTGATTGTAGCAGCAGCATCATGAGCAGATAGAGTACATGCGTCGTCTGACTCGTAGTTTAGGGATGGAGTTTCTCCACCATCTCCTACAGCTCCTCCACTATCTCCTATAGCTCCTCCATCTCCTTCAAAAGATGACCCCCATTGATTTGTTTTTTATGTTAAAAACATTTGACTTAAATATTTATTGTAATATGAACAATTTACATATTCTGTCTTTTATATTGGTGCAAATGTTGAATAGTATTTTTTATAATGTTTTTGTAATTATTATGAATTGTAATAATTTTTTATTTTTTTATTTTTTTAATAAAATTAAAATTAATTTTTTATTAATCTTAATTTTATTAAATATATTTTTTTAGTATTATATTTTTTAATTTTTGTTAATTTTACTAATAATATTATGAATTATTTTATTATTAGTTTAATAATATTAAGATTTTTTTTCCACTAATCACAATTTTAGTAATTTTTTTATTATGGTTAATATTTGTGATGGGACCTTTTATAATGGGTTCCTGTCGCAAATAATTTTAATATAATATTTTCTTAGTCGTATTTGCGATGGGTCAGTTGCAAAAGATTATATATATATATAATGTATATAATCAGAGGCTTATTTGCGATGGGGCAGTTCCCGTCGCAAATAGTATTTGCAATGGGCCAATCCAAAAAGGTTTATTAATATATAATATATATAATCAGAGACTTATTTGCGATGTGCCTATCGCAAAATATAATATTTGCGACGCTGTTTTCTGCAATGGGCTATTTGCGATGGGGCCCCATCGATAAAGCCTATTTGTGATGGGATCCTGTCACAAATAACCCGTTGCAAATAAATCTAATTCCAGTAGTGTGAAACAAATAAAATAATTGTAATACCATTAAAAACATAATTTTAATGATTTTAATATCATTACAACAATGGTGGCCACAATTTTTACATTTTTGATGCCAACAAATCATTAAATTTTAGAAACCAAGTATGAAATAAAAATGGTCTTAAAAATATATATGATTAAGGATTTTTTTAAAAGGCTAATTAATGGTTTGAACATGTATTTTAATATTTGAAAATGGAATAAAAAATTTATGTTAGAATCACATGTATGAAATAAAATGATATAAAATATATGGTAATACATAATCATGCACTAGTGGAATCAGATGTATTTAAGATAGGCTCCCGTCAAAAATAGGATTTAGCGATGAGGCCCCGTTGCAAATATCATGTTGCTGAAAATGGTCTCGCAAATTTTTTTTTTGCGATGGGCCCATCGCAAAAAAAGGTATTTGCGACAGGAAAAGTCCCCATTTCAAATAATTCTCATATTATATACATTATATATAAATAAACCTTTTGCGATGTGCCCATCATAAATACTATTTGAAATAAGGAACTACTCTGTCACAAATAAGCCTCGGATTATATAAATTATATATATATATAAACTTTTGTGATGGGCTTGTCGCAAATACTATTTGCAATGGGCCCAGCGTCCCATCACAAATACTACTGATAAAAAATTATATTAAAATTATTTGGGACGAGAACCCATCATAAAATGTCCCATCACAAATACTAACCTAATAAAAAAATATTTAATAAAATTATGATTATTGAAAAAAATATATTACTATTATTAAAATAAAATAAAATTAAAAAATTATTATTAGTAAAATAAACAAACATTAAAAAATATAATACATAAAAAATATATTTAATAAAATTATGATTAATGAAAAATTAACATTATTTTTATTAAAATAAAAAAAAATTATTACATTTCTCAAAATTTTAAAAAATTTATAAAAAATCATAAAATTTAATTATTATTAATAAAATAAGCAAATATTATAAAATATAATACTAATAATAGATAATAAAATTTTTAAAAATAAAATAAAATTATGAAATATTTGCACCAATATAAAATACAACAATTTTAAATATTTCATATTACAATAAATCTTTAATTCAAATGTTTCAAACATAAAAAACAATTCACTAGGGGGTCGTCTTATGGAGGAGGTGGAGGAGCTGTAGGAGATGGTGGAGGAAACACCATCCCTAAATTACGAGTTAGACGATGCAAGTACTCTATCTGCTCATGATGCTGCTGATGCCATCAAACATCTCCCCCTTGAGCTGCTGCTACTGCTACTGCCGCTAACACATCTCTTCATGATACTTCTGAAAACTCTCTATAATCTCAGACTAAGTTCTCAACTACTCCAGATACTATGAGGCAGAAGATGATTCCTCTCCATGATCACCTCTTGAATTGGACGCTGACATCACAATAATACCATAATAAGTACTAGGAGTCAAATGAGAGCTGATACCAACTACTCGACGCCTCTCAAAGCCATACCGAGTCGCTTGCATCCATGCCACGTCATCGAAATGGTGGGCACTAGTCGTCTTAGTTGTCTTGTCTGGACTCTCATCCTGTTTCTGAGAGGTCGCAACCTTATACGACTCCTTTAATTCCAATTTGAAATTAAAATGGTGAAAATATTATATGCAGTTAATTTTCAAACTGAAAAAAAATAATATTGAACACAATACGACGCTGGCGATCACCTCTAATCTCTCTAGTGACTGTATCGTTGTAGATCCTCCAATAAACATCGAACTCTATAATGCCGAGATGCTCGACTTCCTACAAAAATATAAAATAAACTATTCATATTTAATGTTATATAAAATATTTAAAAAAGTATACTTACGAGATGCTCTCTATGTGTACTGAATGTACTGTTTCTAGCTCGATGCATCACCCCCTGTCTCCCCTGGTTCTTCCATCCCACTGAAGATCTCCTCTAAAGTCCACCACTCAACCAGTGTAAACATATTCCATCCCAAACTTGAGATGAAATGTACTCTAGTTAGTGGGATGTACACGACTCATCCAATTATGCCACTCCTTTCTTAATGGTTATTCTTCTCAAATTTTGAAAAAACTGACGGAAACGGTCATGAATAGACACCTTCCATGCTACATGGATAGTGTCACACATGCTATCATCGATAAGATACCATAAACCCTAAAAATAATTTATAATATTAAGTTATTAATAAAATAAGTTTCAAAAAAATATTCATTAGTTATATAGCAGCCAATGATCGAATATGTCGCGCCGCACATCAACGGGAATCTCTTCCCATGTGATCCATGGCTGAGAAAAATTGTTGCACAAGATTGCGCTCCACAGTCCAATAGCTACATGCACAAAACTGTGAAAAATAAAATAATTAATCAAACAATTAGTATATATATAAATAAAATAATGAAAGAAAACTAAAATAAATAGGTTACCATAGCACTGTGTGCGTGGATCGAAGCCAAGACCTGGACATAGCTCGAGGATAGGGTAAGGAATCATCGGTCACACATGACGATGCCCCCTCCACATACCCTCTGACCCGTCAGTAGGCTGCAGTTCAGATGGTCCATAATACCCCTCATCCAAAGTTAGATCAGCCTCATGTAACTTGTGAAATAGATCTGGATCTATCTGCAACAAAAAATTATTGTTGTTAGCCGATAGTTGAAAATAACTAATATATATATGTTAGTTATGAATATAACCAGAATTTAACTGTGTCAATGTCCATCTTCATCCTCATATTCTTAGCGGTCAATCTCAATTTCTTCATCATCCTCCTCGGCATCATCAATATCCATATGAGTTTCAGTTTCATCATGTTTTGTCATTTCAAATTCATTTGTAACATCATTAATATATTCGTCATCATTAATCCATAATTGTAGAGTGTTATCATCGATATTAATGTCTCTTTGTGGAAAAGATGGATTTTGAGAATTCTCTTAAAAAATGTCAATTCCTTCCACATCATCAGAACCACATTCAGTTTGAGTAAATTGATTTTCATGAGACTTCATTTTTATTATGCTACACCAATAACTCAAGTCTCTTGATGTTGCACAGTACATTGTGTAATAAATTTTACATCCCTATTGAACCGGTAAAAATAGTTCATTTACAGCAAGTATACTTTTATATTTAATATCGATGATTCCATGAGTTAGATAAACATGCAAGTCTCTCTCAGTATCCAAACACCAACATTTAAACATCAATAAGTAATTTTTTTCCTAGATAAAAAAGCTCAATAATTTCATCCAGAATTCCATAAAAGTCAACTTCAGTTTCTCTGTGATGCGATCCTCTCATCCAAACTCCACTGTTCATTGTTTTTTTATTCCCCATATGAATGTGTAAGAAATAGGAAACCATTCACCACATATGCATTATAAGATTTAACCATATTGGATGGTGGGATACTCAATATACACAGTCTCTTATCAAATTTTATCAGAATGTTGAGACACCTGAATTTTTTTAAAACAATTATCAATAAGATTAATAATAAAAGGAATTGATATTATACCATAAATAATTTATGTTACTAGTTTTTGAAACCATTGAGAATTTCGGTTTGTCTACGTTCATCAAGAGAAGATTCTGTAATTTGTGGAAGTTGTTTCTTGATATTATTATCATATAAACTACTAGTAAAATATGTTTACATACTGTAACATAAATTATAGAATACTTATTAGTAGCACTTATAGTAAAAATGATGTCACTTCTTCACAGTTGACCAGAACATATGTATGAGCTTTGTGAAGTTCATCATCTGAAATACATCGTTCATTAACTCCACTAAAACCAAGATTTGGTTAATTAAAAACTGATAATTGATTTTCCATTTCTTCATTAACATTCCCCTCTTTTATCCAATGCAATTTTTTTTGAAGGATATTGAAATTCAAAATAATGAGAGTAGAAAAAAACAATTTCCTATTGCAAATAAGCTTCAGAAATTGAGCCTTCAATTGATGATTTGATACGTACATTTTTATTCAATTTCTACATGCATCTCTCAAATGGTTACATCCATCAAAACTGTACTGGACCTCCACATTTATCTTCATGTAGAAAATGTAATATCAGATAATCCATTAAGTCAAAGAATTCCGAAAGAAATATTTTTTCCAGTTTACATATAATTACAGCAACATCTTCTTCTATTTTTTATAGATCATCATAGTTTGTTTTCTCTACACAAATGTGTCAAAAAAATATAACATGTCTGTTATCGAATCCAAAATCATAGAAATCAACAAACCTTTGAATCCAATCAGCAGAAGTCTTTCCATTATAACATGACAATCATGACTTTTTAATCTGGTAATGTAACCATTCATAACACATCTGTCTAAATTAGAAGCATAGCCATCTGAAAGTATAAATTACGCAATCCACTAAAAAAATAGTAAGAGACTCTCTTTGGACAGTGTATAAGATGATTTTGGCTTCATTAAACTATATGATCAGACATTTTCAAATAGTTCAAGTTCTTTTCGCCTACAAATTTGGGGAAGATCTAATTGTTCCTTTTTAGTATCTTTGCTATAACCTGGTGTATCCAAAACTTTATGAAATAAATTATCAAAACTGTTCTTCTCAATATGCATGACATCTAACATGTGGTGGACCAACAAATCAAACCAATATGGAAGATCAAAAAAAATTCTTCGGATTATCCAATTATGTTCTTTCCCAAAGACATGAATTTTCTTTTGGTTTACTGCTGGCCCAAATGTGATGAGAGCTAAAGAAAATACAACTGATTTTAACTCTGTACCTGAGATCATTTTTGGAGGTTCATCCTTATCAATGTACCTTTTCTGAAATGAGATTTGTTCCTATGAAAAGGATGATCTGTTGGAAGAAATATGCAGTGATAGTAAAAATAGCAAGGTTTTTTTTCATTGACGAGCATAAAGGCTTTTTTGTCTTCCATACAATAAAGAAATGATTTTGGACCATGTGTACTACAGCCAGATAACATGCCATATGCTGGAAAGTCGCTAATCGTCCACATCAATGCAGCTTTTAATATGAAATTTTTTTTTGCAGTAACATCATATGTACTAAAACCATCACTCTACAATGCATTTAACACATCAATCAATGGATTCAAATAAACATCAATATACTATTTCAGATGTCCTAGGATGAGTAAGGTCAAAAAGATATAGAGCTCCTTCATTAAAATCCATGGAGGTAAATTGTATGCAGTTATAAATATAAGCCAACATTAATACTGAATACCACAAGAACCAAACATACAAAAACTATCAGTAGAAAGACCCAATCGCACGTTTCAGGATTCTAAAGAAAAATACAGATGCAGACAGTCAAAATGTTTCCATGAATCACCATCAGATGGATGATTGCAGCTTTTATTAGTTAAAATCTTGGATTTTTCCCGGACATCATTGACGCTGTGTTCTAGGACATATATAAACACTGCAACCTGGGTGTAAGGGGGCAATATCTCAACTGTTTTACTAGAATCGATCCATACATCATTGGTTGAGCTTCTTTCTACCTCGATTGTCCACATGTGGGGAAACAATCCAATGGATCATTTTCACCAGAATATAAGATGCAATCATTTGGACAAACATGAATCATCCGATAACGAAGGTCCAAATTATGAACCAACCTCTTGCTCTCATTTTAATTTGTAGGCAAAAAATTTCCTTCACGTAACGATGTTTCAACCAAAGAAAATATCTGATTAAAATAGTTATTTATCATTGAATTATCTGATTTAATTGCTATAAATTTTGCAGCCTCTTTTAATTTTCTTATATTGAAACCAGGATATAATAAATCCTCAACAGAACTCAACAAATCATAAAATTTAGATGGTACAAACTGAGAAGTTAAATCAATATCATCTTGAGTTTCAATTTTTTGAACAGATGGACATGTTTTAGTTTATTGAAAAGATGGACCTTCAACATCATGTACTAAATTTTGAAACCTTGATGGGTATAGAATCAAGTTTTTAATATCTTCTCTAAAACTATGTTCACCATGTTGATACCAAAAAACATAATCTGGTTGAAAACCAAACCGTAAGAGATGTCCCCCAACCTTGTCATATGTGTCAACAGTTCTCAGAGCACCTTTTTCACAAGGACACATTATTTTTCTTCTGAAACATATTCTGGTTTTAATGATGCAAATGATAAGAAATATTTGACACCCTCAATATATACGTGATTTAAAACAGAACCCTTTCGATTTCTATACTGATTTATCCAAGTGCGATAATCAATTAATGATTTTTTTGACTTCCTTATTCCATATTTCTCTACAAAATATAAAATCATTAATATTTTTGAATAATTTGAAATTATAAAAAAACTATATGAAAAAAAGATAAATAATTACAAATACTTCTTAATAATTACCATTAATTACAGGCGACACAATTTCCAGTGGATTGACATCTACTCTTTTTTCTAACGGCTAATTTACATGCAACTTTCTCAGACAGAAATCAAAATGAAGAATCTACTCGGAGGTATGCAAATTCATTCTAGTATGCACGAGAATGAATATTCATACCTTCGAGAAAAATCATCATTGTGATTTCTGTGTGAGAAAGTTGCAAGTAAATGAGTCATCCGATAAAAGAGCCCCCTTTTTGTCGATGAATCATCTTCTTTTAACTATCACCGCCTAAACACATTATGAAAAATGTGGTCCTATGAATTCATATTCAAACTCGTGAATATGATATTGGATATTAAAACATAGAATCATACTTCTCATAATGTTCTGAGTCGGTGAATGTTGAACAAAGAAGTTTCATTGAGAAAAAAGAGTGTCATCAATCCATTATAAATTTTTCCTTGTTTTTACAAGTTATTACAATTTATTACAATTGCTTTTATTCTTAATTGTTCTTAATTTATTCTATTTATTACTATTTATTACAATTTATTCCTAATTATTCCTATTTATTCCTAATTATTCTTAATTATTCTTAATTATTCCTAATTATTCCAAATTATTACTAATTATTACTAATTATTACTAATTATTACCAATTATTACTAATTATTCCAAATTATTACTAATTATTCATATTTATTCCTATTTATTCATATTTATTCATATTTATTCTTAATTATTGCTAATTATTCCAACTTATTCCTAATTATTCCTAGTTATTACTACTTATTCTTAATTATTCTTATTTATTCCTAATTGTTCCTAATTATTCCTATTTATTCCTATTTATTCATATTTATTCCTAATTATTCATATTTATTTTTAATTATTCTTATTTATTCATATTTATTCCTATTTATTCCTATTTATTCATATTTATTCTTATTTAATCCTATTTATTATTAATTATTCCTATTTATATCTAATTATTCTTCTTTATTCCTATTTATTTCTATTTATTCCTATTTATTCCTATTTATTCTAATTTATTTTTATCTATTTTTATTTATTCATATTTATTTCTATTTGTTCGTATTTATTCCTAATTATTGATAATTATTCCTACTTATTCCAAATTATTCTTAATTATTACTAATTATTCTTAATTATTCCTATTTTTTCCTAATTATTACTAATTATTACTAATTATTTCTATTTAATCCTAATTATTCTTAATTATTCATATTTATTCCTAATTATTCCTATTTATTCATATTTATTCCTATTTATTCTTATTTATTCATATTTATTCATATTTATTCCTATTTATTTCAAATTATTCCTATTTATTGATAAATATTTCTATCTAATCCTATTTATACTTATTTATTCCTATTTATTCTTATTTATTCCTATTTATTCATTTTTGTTCATATTTATTCTTATTTATTCATATTTATTCCTAATTATTACTAATTATTCCAACTTATTCAAAATTATTCATTATTATTACTAATTATTCCTAATTATTTCTATTTATTCCTAATTATTACTAATTGTTACTAATTAATCGTAATTATTACTATTTATTCATATTTATTTATATTTATTCATATTTATTCTTTATTATTCCTATTTATTCCAATTTTTCCTATTTATTTTGATGTATTCATATTTATTACTATTTATTTATATATTGTTAATTATTCTTATTTATTGCTAATTATTGTTATTTATTCCTAATTATTCCTAATTATTCCTAATTATTCATATTTATGCCTATTTATTACTAATTATTCTTACTTATTCCTAATTATTCATAATTATTCTTATTTATTTCTATTTGTTACTAATTATTTAGTAATTATTCTTAATTATTATTAATTATTACAAATTATTCCCATTTATTACTAATTATTCATATTTATTACTAATTATTAGTAATTATTAGTAATTATTAGTAATTATTAGTAATTATTAGTAATTATTACTAATTATTACTAATTATTCATATTTATTATTAATTATTTCTAATTATTACGAATTATTAATAATTATTACTAGTTATTACTAATTATTACTAATTGTTAATAATTATTAATAATTATTCCTATTTATTCCTAATTATTACTAATTATTACTATTTATTCATAATTATTACTAATTATTCATATATATTCATATTTATTCCTAATTATTTATATTTATTCCTAATTATTCCAATATATTCCTATTTATCCCTATTTATTCCTATTTATTACTAGTTATTCCTAATTATTCAATTTTTTTCTATTTATTCCTATTTATTACTAATTATTACTATTTATTACTATTTATTCTTATTTATTCCTAATTATTCCAATTTATTCCTAAATATTCCTATTTATTACTACTTATTCCTACTTATTCCTATTTATTTCTATTTATTCCTAATTATAACTAATTATTACTAATTATTCATAGTTATTCCTAATTATTACAAATTTTTACTAATTATTGCTAATTTTTTCTAATTATTACTAATAATTCCTATTTATGGCTAATTGTTCCTAATTATTCCTATTTATTGCTAAATATTCATAATTATTCATATTTATTCCTATTTAATCATATTTATTTCTAATTATTACTAATTATTACTAATTATTACTAATTATCCTCATTATTCCTAATTATGACAAATTATTCCTAATTATTTCTAATTAATCCTAATTATTACTAATTATTCCTATTTATTACTAATTATTCCTTATTATTACTTATTATTCATATTTATTCCTACTTATTCATATTTATTCCTACTTGTTACTAATTATTCATATTTATTCCTATTTATTCTTAATTATTCACATTTATTCATATTTATTCCTATTTATTTTTATTTATTCCTAATTATTAATAATTATTAATAATTATTCTTAATTATTCCTATTTATTACAATTTATTCTTATTTATTCTTAATTAGTTCTATTTATTAATAATTATTCCTAATTATTTCTAATTATTACTAAATATTCTGAATTATTCATATTTATTACTAATTATTACAAATTAATAATTATTATGAATTAATATTAAAAATATCAAATTATTATTACAAATAAATACAGATAACAAAACAATTTAAATCTAATTTAATTACAACTAATCAACAATAATTAAAATTAACATAAGAAAATATAATAAATACTAAATAAAATAAAATATAAATACCTTTAAACTCGATCTCTTATTGATGTAAGCGACTTCACAACTTCTCTGTAAAAAAAACTGACTTAGAGGAATTTTTTACTCTAAAAATAGTTTTTAGATATATAGAGAAAGTGAGAAATGAGTGGTGGAGAAAAAAAGGAGGGGTATATATAAGTTATATTAGTTTTGACGGGACTATTTGCGACGAGATTACCGTCGCAAAAGATACCTTTTAAGATGGGCCCCTTCACAGTTACCTTTGCAGACATTAATTACTGTGAGTGGTTAAAATGGTATTTAGGACGGGCCCCAACGTAAAAAGTGACATGTCAACACACCTTTTGCGAGGGGAAAACATCCCGTCCAAAAAACCCATTTACCGCTACCGGTATTTGCGATGGGGGGATCCCCCCATCGCAACAAACCTTCTCGCTCTTTGGCGTGCATCCCACGCCAAACCACGCATTACCTTTTTCAACATGACCCTAAAACCTGTCACAAATAACCTCTAGGAAGGACTATTTGCGATGAGAATTAATCCCGTCGCAAATACCCCGTCGCAAAAGCCTGTTTTTCCCGTAGTGATGAAAATAAATGAATGTAAATAGCTATAAATAATAAAATTTTATCAATAAATACATTAAATACATATGGTATCAATAAAAAACATAGACAAAAGAGAAATTCGAGAGTAATTCTCCCCGTTTTGGGATTTTAAAAAAAGTGAAGATAACAAATATTATACAGAAAGAGTCAAAAGTTGAGTAAAAAGAGGCATTTAATTAAGGACTAATGTAAGGGTATTAGATTCAAAAAAGAGGTAAAAAGGTCATATATAAGGCCCTGTAAAAATAAATCTTAATTTGAATGTTTATCAGCCTGGGGTCTAGGAAAAACTTGTTCTTTTCCCTTATCAGGGTTATATGGAATAATGGTAGAGGATGATGCTTAGGAATCTATAGTGGGCGCTGTAGGAACTACAAGGAGAGAGGGAGGCTCTTGGATGGTAATCATTGAGAGAGGTTGGAAAACTTCTCTGGGAGTCATGCTAAAAGGATTGAATCATGTAGGTAATGGTGCATGTGGATCCCAGGTAAAAGATGGTCTAATAATCTATGGAGTAGTGGTAAGAGGATTAAGATGAGACATTACTATAATGGCTTCCTAAGCTTCCACTACTGTGCTTGACACATGTAGAAAAGGATTTATCATATTGATTAAATCTATTATTATATTTCCACCTCACTCAATTGCACAATAAATGTGCCTTTTCAACTCCATAAACATCTTAAAAACTAGAGTCGTCACTTTTAGCTGATTGACCTACTCCAGGAAGGATTGAGTGACTTGATGCATGCATAAGTTCTCAGCAAGAAACATGACATGTGAGTTCAAGTCATGCATCTTGTAGATCATGGAATGATAATACATAATTTCAATTGTGATTTTTTCTATGTCATTTTTCTGGTCCTTCATACATTCCATGAAAATAGTATACCTAATATCCCTATTGTTTCTGATCTTTTACAAACTATCCTAAGTGATATCAAGAACATCTCCTGAGACATCTAAAATCTCCGCTCTAACAGTGGGTTTAATCAACTCAATATCTATGAAATGAGGTGGAGCACATGAATTAGAATTTACTGATGATAGAGACTCCATTCTATCAAACACATCAACCAAATTCATTGTAAAATAGGCCTTCATCTCCCCCATCATAGTCCTTGGGGACTCTCATTCAGTAGCATGCCTCTTGTTCTCTATATCAACTTCTTGAGTTTGGTTAAATGTCTTAGGATTGACATGGAAATTAAAAATCTCAAAATAAAATATCCACCATCTATCTTAGTGATCTTTGTGACCAAATGAGGTTTATTCTACATAATCACATCAAAACAAGATAGGTTCCTTTCTTTGATGGACTCCAGATATGCATGTGAAACCACATAAATAGGTATATGAGAAACAGTTGGTAAAGGTGGTGATACTCTCACAATAGTAGTCTCTACTAGATTTGGTCTAGCAGAAACATTAAATAAAAATATTTGAAGATCCCCTTCAACATCTATCTTATCAACCATTGATCCCATAGGATAATCCTCAAATCAAAAAAAGGAAACAGGTCCACCATTATTTGGTATATTTCTCATATCATCATCATAATCCATGTAATACAAGACAATTCTCACAAATCCAAGATATATATCCCATTCTTTAAGAGTTGAAACAATTACTGTAGAATAATATACAATATTAGGCTCAATATATATAGAATTAACTGATTCACTATTAGCATGATCTATATCTACATGACTAATTCTATGTCTCACAATACAAGGATCTTCCTCTCTCTCAACCGATTCCCTTAACTCCTTGAAAATTCAACCACATCTTGAACAAGGCATGATCTCTCTTCAGATATTTAATCAACAAACAAGCCTGGACAAGAAAAATGCAGATGAGGCATCTCATTATCATCAGGTATATCATGATCATAACCATATCATTCACTATCTCCACTATCTTTATCATTTACATTATATTTATCATCATCTCTTTCCCCTTAAACAATTTCTTATTCATTTATCTTTATATCCATTATCATCATATTATTTAGTTCAATTTTTACCATCAATGAAATCTAAAATTTCCATGGAAGATTTTTAAAATGGAATTTAATATTTTATTCTCCAAATTTATATATTTCCACTTATTCACTCCCTTATCTTAAAGGAGTCTCTCAAACTGGTAGAGTCCTAGGAGGACTAGCCAAACCATTGGAGAAAATAGGAGGGATTTTAGGAATATATGAGTCTCCTCATATGGTTACTTTTCTACATCACTAATCTCCTCTTCTTCTTTCTCCCCATCTGATTAAATATCCACCTAATCCAGTTTCATGCTGGCATTAATAATTACCTTTGTTCTAAATTAACGATAAACAAAAATGAAATACTTATAATTTTTATCAACATAATCAACCCATTAACAATTCCAAGGGTTGATATTAAATTTCATTTTCTTATAATTGACATTATTAAAAGAAAGTCCACCACAAATCCCTTGGATTTCTTATTCCACCTCAATAAATCCCTTATCCTTTATCATGGAAAAAAAACTTAAGTTAAATCAAGTATTTAAACCCAGATGATGGTTATAAAATTTCAATTATAAGAAAGAAAAAATATCTACAAAAATTGATTCTATCTTCTATTTTCATAATTTATAGTAGATATACATCTTGGTATTTCATTGTTCCGAAATATAATTTTCTCAGGAAAAACATGTATGGAATAAACATAATCAACATTCCATACTCATAATCCTACTCGGTTATATATGGTCTCCTTATGGTTCTATCCGAATTAATTTTAGAAATATAATTCTCATATTTAAAATAATCTCTATCATTTTAAATCTATCCATGATAATCATTTCAAACTCCATCATGAGAAGAATTAATGTATTTATCCCTTTGACATTAATTGAAAACAATATTTTTCTCCTTTATTCTACAACAAACAGGACCTTTTTCTTCTACAAATGTTAACTAAAATTTTTGGTAAAACTAATCCTCTATCATAGGATATAAATTTTTAAAATTATGTTATAAATACTCTACCCATACTTGGTCTTTTATTATATTCATAACTAATAATCTTCTCGAACAAAACCAGTCATCATTTTCTTAATTATCTTGTACAACTATTTGATTCAAATGCTTTGGGTTACATAGATATGAATTTATTCATCTTTAATATCCTTTTTTCTTCTTTGATAGACGTGTCTCACTGAGAGAAAACATAGCATCTAACATCACTCTAACCATTGAAAATCATTTTGGAATATTCATACTAGGTTGAGGGTATGTGATATGCCATGAAATAAATGTTGGAGGAATGGATCTAAAGGAAAAAGTCTGAGAGAGTCTTTGAAAATTAGACTAAGGGTATCATTTATATCATTTATTAATTTTAATATTAGAAAATATATACTAAAAATAAAAAATGAAATATAAAATTTACTCAAAAAGAAAAGAAAATAAGCAACAATGGCTTAATTCTAATGGCACGTCTTTACCAATACTGTGTTATCCAATAGCGGTTGATCCAACGGTGGGTTATCAATCATTAGGTAATTTAGAAGTGGGTAATTTCCAATAGTGGGAAATTTCAAATGGTGGGTACCCATAATTATTTTCTATCCAAAATTTATCATTCAAATTAATGTTTGATGAAATTTAATCTCACATAATTCAATGCATATGTGAAAATATCAGCACGCTTATGTTTTGTCCCAGTGTACTCAAGTTTTATATCACCCTTTTGAAAATGGTCTCTAAAAAAATTTCATTTCTTACATTAGTGTGTTTATTTCTAAAGTGAAGTACAAGATTCATTGAAATTGTAATTGCACTAGTCCTGTAACAATTCTTAGGGACATGTCAGAATTGATATAGATAATCACATATAGTGTGTTTTATCCACAAAATTTGATCATAAAAAATATCTAAAACTATCTATTTATCTTCATTTGAGAGTAAAAAATAATTTTATTTCCTATTACACCAGGATACTAGAGACATTTCCAGAATATGACATGTTGCATATGTTATATTTCTATCTTACATGAAACCACTAAAACAAACATCAGAATTACTAAATAAGGAATATTTTTCCCTCTATGATAGGTAATCCAAAATCGATTTTATACATAAAGAATTTTCAAATTATTTTAATAGCCAGTAAATTCCACTCTTTTATGTTTTCATAAAAATAATCCCACATAAAAGCACTAAACATAATTCATAGTCTACTAGTAGTTAAGTATAGAATACTTCCAATTATATCTATATAAATTGGTTGATCCACTAGCTTCCCAATATCATCAAGATTAATATTATAGGTGGTAATCATTGGATATTCACTAATCTATGTAGTATTAAACCAAAAAATTCTATAATTTTTTTGTTTAATTACATTGATTGAAAATAATATCTTCTTTATTTTGAAAATTTTGAAATCCTAGAAAATTTTTACGTTCATCCATTAAATTCTTTTCAAATTATTTTTCATCATCATTAAAAAATCTGTACACAATTTTTTTTAGAATATCTGAAGATAATATCATCTAAATATTATTTAAAAACTAAAAAATCTTATTAAATATGATTTATAATAATGGAAGGGTTATATATACTTAATGGAAATCATTTTGAAATAAGAAAATTGTGTTTCCTATCAAACTGAGATTTAAGAGCATGTTTTAACCATAAAATGTTTTTTAATTTAAAAACATTTTTTTAGAAAATGATGATTTTTAAAAACTATAGTTTTTTCAACTAAACATTACCAACTATATAACCATTCAGGAATAAACTATTTTTTCATCTACATGATATATTTTGGAAATGAAATGGGCTTTAAATGATTGTAGTATTCTTATGGATTCATGTCTAGCTATAGGTGAAAGGGTTTCCTCATTGTCTACACCCTCTTCTTGACTATACACTTGTGTAATAATTGAATACATATTTCTTAATATGGTACTAGATTCTTCAATAATGTTTATAAATACCCATTTACTTCCAATAGTTATAGTATATTTTGGTATGTCAAAATGTTTCAAAACATTGTTTCATTCAAATTTATTAACTTATTCTTACATTTATATCACCTAAAATTTATCATTAATTACATCAGTGATGTTATTAAGATCAAGAAATAGTTATTGATGTTAATATTAGTTTAATAGATAAACTCTAGTATATCTACCTCTATCTAGGTCTCCTAAAAATCATCTGGAGGGTGGTATTTAAGAGTCTTAAGATCATGAGGAACAAAAGGTTTTGCACCTCATGGTCTTTTATATGTTTTGGTCATGTTTCTGGAAGATCATATGAACTAGATGGTTTTTCTACATGTTTCACATAGGAGTGCTAAGGTTTAATGTTTATGTCCAGATTTGAAAAATAATATTAAATATTCTCTAAAGATGTTCTAGGTTATTATGTATCTATATAAATAAATTGACCTGGATTGAATCTTCCATAGTTATGGTTATTTTGTTAAAAACTCTGTGGGACATACTAGAAGTTGAATGTCGAATAAAAATTCATACATCACTCTTAATGGAATATTTTTCAATAATATTCATTGTGATAAGAATAAGGACACTGAAACCAAAAACATTAATGTTATTACCATTGGGATTTCAACTATTGAAAATATCATAGAATTGTTTTTCAATATAAGTCTTATAAAGAAGTAATTTATTAGATAGAATAATGTATTCATAGCCTCTTCCGACAAGTAGATAGGTAAGTCATTTTCCTTTAGCATTTTATGGACTATCTGTTGAAGTGTTTTATATCTTATTTCTACAAATCCATTTGATTAAGAGGTACCAGGATCATATAAGTTATGGTTATAACCATTTAGTGAGAAAAATGATTCAATTTACTTATTTTCAAATGCATGACCTTGTTCACTCCTTATGTTATTGATCCCAAGTCCACTTAGGTTTTCTAATGACCTAAAATACATGGGAATGTATGTTCATGCATCACATTTTTGAGATAAAAATAATACCCCATGTATAACTAGAAAATTCATATACATGTACATATACATATTACTTCCAATTTAGTCTATGAACTATAAAAGGTCTAAAAAAGTCGATGAGAAAATATTCTTGTGTTGAGAATTTGAAACCTAATTATTTTGAATAACATCTTTTTGTGTTCTTTTGCTTCTTGATCAGAGTTACTCACATTATCATTTGGGAATTCAAGTTTACGTAAATCCTAGATTAACCCATTACATGTAATAATTCTAACTGAGTAAATGTTGTAGTGTCCAAATATCATATTCCAAATCCAAGATTCCATATCAAAGGAACATAAGAAGAACCATTTTTTGAAATAACAAATCAACGTCAACAACATAAACATATTCAATTATAATATTTTTAAATACTAATGTGTTTTATTATTCAATAATATTACATAGACAGTTTTTAAATTTCACATAAAAACTATCATCACATAGCTATGAGATTACAAGTACATTTTATTTTAAATAATCAAAAAATAATACATTATAAATTAATAATGTGTTTGATCTACTGACTTGGACAACGATAATTATTTTCCCTTTGGAATTTCCACAAAATGTGACTTTTCTACCATGATACTTCATCACATTTTTTATGATTTAGTAATATACTATTATATGTCTAGAACATACACTTTCCAAGTACCATAGACTTTTACATGATTTCGTAAAGTCAGTTCCCTACAAAACAATGTTTACACCAATAATGTTTTTCGTACCCAAATTTTATTTTCCAGACATATGTTAGTAATTAGGGATTTATAAACCCATGTATTCTAAATGGTTTTCTAAAAGATATCTTTAACCATTTAGAAATAAAAACATTATTTGGTCTAGTTGAGTAATAACTTGCAACAAAATTTCTAGGACTGGATTTATGAACAAAGGTTCTCTAGATAATTTTCTTATTTAATGGTTGGTAACCTAGACCATTAATATACAGAGGTGTAATTTTTTACTAGTATTTCACTGATGATTTTTCTACCATTATAAAATATCTCAAGTACTTTCTTTAAATCATTATTTTATAATTTAATTTATATATTTTATTTCAACAATTTATTTTTTGTATCATTCTCTATAGAAAAATAATATTTAATATTGAAAAATAAATCATGATATTTATTCATGGGATTTTATATATCTTTTTGAGAATTGAAGTTATCCTTGAGCATATTTTAGTACTCAATAATTTCTATTTTTTTTATTTTTATCTTAATTGTTCTCATATCCATAATTTTTTGAATTATATACAAGACAGATAGTAGGTGCCTAAGATATTTTTTTTATAGAGTACATATATTCACTATCATGATTTTATTCATGATTAGAGTTTGAATCACATGAGTTATCCTTAGAGGCACTCTAGGAGGACTTCATCTATTTCTTATATTTTATATTGTTATCATCATACATTTTTTTATTTTAACATGGTACTGTCATATTTGACATATATTTTCTTTTAAACTCATAAAAAGTAATATTATTTGAATTCTAATCTCTTTTCCAGTCTCTCATATAATTTTATCTATTATCATACATTCCCATGTATCTCAAAATCCTAAATAACTAATTCAACTTATATAATTTTTAAAAAATAATGTCTAGATGGGTTATCTTCTCATCACAATCATCTAGTGATTCTCCAACACTAGAGGTTTCAGCTAGAACGATTTCCTTATGTATTGATGGTGTGGTTTTAAAGGGTAAAAACAACCTCATAAATTTATGTTCTTCTTAAAAATTAATTTTATCTCTTTCAAATAAAACATTAACATTACACTCGTCTCCCTGGTATTTATTATAATAATTTCATAGGATTCTCTTATTGAAACTAATGTTCCCCTCCATATTTATGGAAGGAACCTCAACAGTCACTAAATTTGATCTTATTCTAACTCCAAATTTCCCAAGGAATGAATCATATTTACTATATCAATAATTTTAAGATACATATAAGAAATAATCTCATCATGTTTCATTTTAAATTTTTGTTATTTTATTGTATAAGTATTTAATCTCATTTCTTTGAAAAAAAATTTCCCTGAGAAATAGACAATGTATCCCAAATTTTAGATGTTTTTTAATAAGATGATAATCTATTAAACTCTTAATATAATAAAGAACAATAATGAGAATTTATGAATTTCATATAATTATTATTATAGGTAGATATTGTATCATCATCACATGTAACTCTACCAGTTCCATGTCTTTCATATTTATCCTCTATTGTAGTCCGTATTTCAAATCTAATGATTTTAATATGAATTTACAAATTTATTTTTCATCAGAAATAGTTATTCCTATTAAATAAGGGTGGTTTGTTGGTATCAGAACCTTATTATCAATTATACAAATATAGAAATAAATTTATAACTAATCGAAATTTAATATCATTAAAATACAACTAAAATAACATTTTAATTGATTTTTGAAAACATCCATTCATATCAAATCTTGTTCGAAGTTATTGGGAATATATTGTATCAATAATAATATATATTATATGTTGATTTTTAAGCTTCAAATAACCATGTTTATTTTCTAATGAGTTTAATTTAATATTGTTTAAGGAATATATTAAATGTGTTTATTTATATTTTTGATGAAATGTGAGCTATGGGATGTGTTATGGAAACACTGCACAAACCCTATGTATGATAATTTAAAATATGGTTCAACATCCCTATGATATATTGAGCGGTTTTCATTTGTCACCAAATCCCTGTGATCGGGTGGATATTAAGGGTGTGGAGCAAAACCCTACAGTTTTAATCAATTAATGTATGGAATATCATCCATATGTTAGAGTCTAGATTTACTATTCAAATCTAATTTTCGAGAATTTGAATTCAAGATTAATCAATGATATATTTGGGTTATTATTCTGAAATGGATGAATGTATTGATCATCATCGCAATGTTATGTTGAGAAGAAATTACATCTAAAGAACTGTAAGTTAGTAAGAATTCTACACTATGAAATTTACTCTATGCTACATAGTTCTACCTTATGTTTATCTAGTCGTTGTCAGAGTTTTAAAAAGTTTATTTTTTTTCAGAGATTAAAGAAACGTTATTGAAAGAATATAAAGAAGATTAAAATCTCATCATGAATTATTCAATGAGTCAAGTTTATAAATAAATTTACTCATTTTCTTAAGGGAATTTAGGACTCCCCTGGTCAATACATATTTGAATTTTTTTCATTATTTCTGGAATTTTTCTTGGATCTAGAATATCTATTCAAGGTTCCTTTTATATATATTCTACCATAATTACTTTAAATAAATAAAAGGATACATTCAAATATAAATATTTATTCTTATGTATATATTTTAATGTATTTCATTAGTGAATGATGAACTCTCAAGAGAGACGAAACCTTGGAGATATACATGTTAAATCTCATTCTACTATAAATTTAATACTTCTATGTGTTTCTGTCTTTATTTAAGATCATTTGAAACTGAGATATCATTATAAATATTAATTTTTTGAAGAATTTAATTTCTGAGGAAGAAGATTCACCTAATATCAGTTTCTAATAATACAACTATGAAGATAAACCTAAACTATCAAATAAAAGTCATTTGATTTATTGTAGTATCAATATATTTTAGTAAGTTATAGTAGAGTATCATCTTCTCGATCTATGTTTTGTGTAATCATTTCTCAATTAAAGAACCCAAAGGATTTGTGTATAGACTTTTCATAAAGGATTTAATTACCTGTACATAGTTTTTTTATTTTTTGTATTGTCGTAACTAGGTTATTGTAATGTAATTCACCAAGATCGTAGAAAGAGTGATTGGTGGAGTGGACTAGAGGATTTTTTTTCTCCAAACCACTATAAAAAAGTTGTGTTATTTCATTATATTTATCTAATTCATATCTTTTCATTCAGAATAAAACACAACATATTTGGATAGTTAAAAGCGTGTCAAAAGTAATAATTGAGGAAGAATATCAAAAAAAAAATTCACCTTCCTCTTGTATTACTTTGTATTATTAAACCTAACAATTGATATCAGAGGATATATTTTGGATTAATATATAGAAATATTAACTTTTAAGTTCTATAGAAAGCATATGGAAATGGATGACCAAAGAGAAGACATGTATATGGTACGTGCTCCATACATTAATGGTTAAAACTATGGATGCCGGAACTCTTGAATGATTATCTATTTGGAGAATCATGGATTCAATTTTTATTCAAAGATCATTACTCTTTATGTTATTACCAAAATACCAAAAACATGGATGGTTGAAACAGAAGATGAATATGAAATCAAGTCAAAGGCTCTTAATTCAATTATCTATTGACTTAGGCCATTTGAACTTAATTGTGTATCACAATTTATTACTAACAATGAGATGTGGAATTATATTTTATTTGATTATTAATGAACATAAAATGTTAGATAGAAGAGATATGTTATAACAAAGCCAAATTATGAAACCTTTAGAAATTTTGGTATAGAAAGAATCACATATATGTATGTAATATTAATTTTTTTTTTAATAATATTACTACCTTTGGAGAACCCATCAAACAATCTCATCAAGATTTGAATGTACTCAAGAATACTATATGCAAAATGGAATGAAATATCTATAGCTATTTTTCAATCATCACTTCTCATGGATTTGATAATTAAAATATTAATTGGAACATTAATTATGTATAAAGAAAAAAAATTCAAGCTTATGTTGAATATTATAAGATTATAGTGAAAATGGAAAATATTGTTCTGAAAGTGACATCTTTGTAACATAGCTAGAAATAAATAGAAAAATATAAAATAGATAAACATGAAGACACATCAAATTCTAAAATGGAACTAGCTTAGCTATTAGGGTTGGTGTCCTGAGAACAAACTATTTTGTACTTTTATTACATGAATGTACACTTATTATATATTTTTCATTATTCTGCATGACTATAATATAATAATGTCCTGGAATATTTGTTGCATTGATAAGTTCATGTCAGATCCCTGCTATAATGAGAACCTTGAAATGCTATAATAATATTCTTAAATAAAGTTCTATAGTTGTATGACATACTATGATTGGACACATAGTATACATACCTTCATGTACGAGTACTCGTAAGAATACGAGACTCTCTCTCATGTAGTTTTCATTTAGTAATCTCCAAGATGGGATATTATGAGAATAGACCCACCAGTAGAAATTCCGCATGTTTTGGTGTCATATGGCATTGCTATCTATGAGAATGTGTAATGGTACTTAGACTAGAATATTATCATTAACTCATGTCATGACTCACACACTTAGATTTTCTAACGAAAACCGTCACGAAGATAGTTGGTGGGAAGTATGGTACGTTGGGTGCATCAAGAATGAAATGTTGTTAATTGATAAGTTAAGGAAGGATTTTTCCCTTACAGTCTTATGGAAGAAAATATCTCAGGCCCTTTGATTTAAATAGAACTGTTGAATAAATTCCATGGCCATGGTGTCACAGCGAGTTTATTTCTAAAAGTCAATGAATTATAGATCAAGAACACAGGTTTATGACACTACCATGAATCCTTCTTGATGTGATATTGATACAAAGAGATTAAATTACATAGTAAGAATTCTTATGAGGTGACACATCAATGCGGCGTCAACTTATTTCTCTTGGGTTCCTTGAACCGTTGCTAGACAATAATCTTGGACTTTAGGCAAGCTCGACTAATGCCAATGAGAAAGATCCCTAGAGGGTCACACACTAAGTGTGTCCAAGTATCTCATGTAGAATAAATATTATTCCCATACATAGTTTAAATATTATTCAAGGAAGCCTAAATCGTTTTAATTTTAGAGGAAGAATAAAATAAAAAAATTACGCACTGTGTATTAATGATTACACACCGTGTAGTTTTTATTTAGAAAACAAGTACACGCCATGTATTATTGAATGTACATGCCATGTAGTTTTCATTTTTGAAAGGAAATGAATAAACGAAAACAAGATATACACGCCGTGTACATTGAATTTACACACCGTTTAGTTTTAAATGAAAAACAAGTATATTCTGTGTATTTATTATTAAACACCGTGTAGTTTTTCTAGTCAGGATTTTGAGGAAATAATACCATTTTATTAAATGATATTTATTATAATCAGGGTGGGCGCATGTCAAGGAATTAATGACTCACCTTGGGGTTTTCAAAAGAGTTACTAAAATAAGTAAAATGCGTAACGTGTTTATTTATTTTCATAACTCTACAACCTCGAACCTAATTATAAATATCCCCACAACCCCAATTATTTTCCTAAGAGAATCATTGTGCACAACAATTCTGGATAATTCTGTCACGGTCGAAAGAACTCCATCCTCTAAGAACGCTCTCAAGACCGAGAGAGATCCACATCCACCAGATCAAGGAAATCTAAGGTGGAGAATGCAAGAAAAGGCTTCTCTACGCTTACACCCGGAGATTCCTTTGGCGATGTCTAGAGATACGTGGTGCACATGTGGATCACCACTAGAGGAATTCTACACTTGGCTTCTGCGACGCAATGACGAATCACATCAGAACGTGTTTGGAAATATCAACGAAGAAAGAACGCCATAAAATGCACTTCTTTTAAATTAATTAAATTATTAATAATTAACCAGTGATGATCTTTATGTTATGCTTACGGGACCTTTTATTTGTCTATTTATATCATTTGATCCATGGAGACTGACATTTATCGTCGTATTGATCCCGGATTGATCAATTAAAATGACAAAAAGCCACATGGCCACATCCACCATGAGCTTTTTCTATGTCTGTGACCTTCAAGTGGTATCAGTGGGAGTCACAATGTTGATTAAAGTTATTTAATTTTCATTTATAATTTACGACTTCATATTTGATTCAATTCAGGATAAATCATTCTATACAACTGAATGAATGAGATCTGTTCTTCCTCCTTAGTTTCTCGATTCACATCATAGAAACAACCTTTTAATTTTAATTTGGATTAAATTAAAAATGTGGAACTCATCGGGTGGCGCCGCTCTTCCTATCTGTACAACACAAGAATACATGGCGTGTAGTGAAAACTACACTCTGTGTACTTAGGTTCAGCGAACCGGTACTGGTCCTCCAAACCACATCGTGTGAATTGAGTACATGTATGTATTTATTACCCTATGTTGACTAGAAATGAATGGTGTGTGGGAACAGGAATACACGACGTGTATGTTGAATCAACACACCGTGTATTTCAATCTGGCCTAGGTGAAACCGTGTACAAGGAGAATCCATGTTCCGCGTACATAGGATTGTAAGGCCGATAACCATGTAACAAGGAAGTACACACCATGTTAGATTAATATACATGCCGAGTACCCCCAAATTTCCAAAGTACATAAAACACACCAAATCCCCCGACATGTACATTGGATAAAGGGTGAAAAATACACGGCATGTAGGCTATGTTACATTCCATCTACTTTTCAGAAATGGACTTTCACTAGGTTTCCACCATAATTACAAAGACCTATACAAGGAAAATGGATGAGAAGAATCTTAAGGAAATTCATAAAGGATTTCAAGATAATAATTGATTAATTATAAGATCATAATTAATTGAATTCAAGCGCAACTTATCTTAAATAATAAAACCATTCAAAGAATTTGATTTTTAAATATGCGTAAATGTCGTTGCATGCTACAGATGATCATGAGCTAGACCCAAGACCATTTGTATGTCTGTATGGTTCCTTTTAATGTTGTTTAATTTAAATTCATTGGCTTGCGAGCCTTCTTCAAATAAAATGTAGGGCATGAATTCCCATGGTTTCTTTAATGTAAACCCCATGTAATGGGGGATACCCCAAGACATTGGAGACTATTCAAAACCTGAAGCTGAGGTGAAAAAACACAACAAGATATAATGGTGGATAGGTGGGAGCTGAAAAACACGAATCAATGGTTCAAGGAATTTTTTCCTGGATCTTAGTTAGCTTATCACACCGCTAGATAAGCTAACCAATAAGAAGCTCATGATCATGCTATCTTATTTTATTTCTATCTGATTTTATAGTTTATTTATTATGTATATATTTTCGCATTCACATAATTAATAAAATGAACAAGCATGAAAATATGGAATAAAATAAAAACTGTAATATGCGTAAACATTATCAAAACATGGTTAATCACTTAAGTAAGAAACACATAATATTAACAAGTATGTGATAATGAAAAACTATGCATAAAGAATAAAATAATTCAAATACCATATTATGTCAGACCAAGCCTTCTGTTGCTTTATTAAGGGAAAGAATCAATAAAACTATGTGTTTGACCAACCCTTTTTGGGACACTTTCTTTATAAAGGAAGCTATTATAAAAGTTTTGGGTTGAATTAAACATTTTACATCAAGAGGAGTATCCCTTGATAGATTTTTTGTAAAATGGAGGAATGTGTTGAAGAAATCCAAGTCAGGATTTCTGGATTGGGGAGTCCACTCAACAAATCAAGGAACTATAATCTCACAGTTGGCAAATACATGCCTACATAAATACCTTCTAATAGCTTGACCAACACTTGTTGGGGTTATGCGAAGGAGAATATGGATCCTTTCCACTATAATTTCAAAGCAACTGGACATTCTTAGTTAAATGGTGAGGTCTATTCGGACTTGATAAAATAGTGGGAGAATTAATAAATTCATTATTTTTCATAAAATGTAATCAAGAAAGTACTGATAAATCTTATCATTTAATTTGTAGAATCAATACGACAAGCTCTTCAACCACATTCTCTCTGCGATCAATTCTGGTTAAAGACAATATACTCACTCATAGTAACATTAAATAATGGTTTAGGTGCCTTCGGGTTATCCTATGCCCTGAACGAAATTTTTACGTGTTGGAGTCCTCACTTCCTGATTCTCTTGCCCAAGGGGCGAGTGATCAAGATTTCCTTGTCTACGGTCAACATTTAAACGATGCACTCGACGTTCAATGTTTGATGATATAATCAATTTCTAGTGAGCTCATGAATTCTCATGAAGAAATGGATGCCTATATAATTCTCGAGCACCTCTGTGTTCTATACTATGAGATAGGAAGACAAGAAAGGTTTGAGATCTCCAAGGCTCTATATCATAACAATCTTGAAGAAGGTTCCCCATCTGGGCCTCATGTAGTCAAGTTCATTGGCTACATTGAGCTCTTGGAGGTTCTAGGGTTTAAACTTCCTGAAAAATTTGGAACCGATCTCAGTCTCACATCACTCCCCGCGAGCTTCTCTAACATTGTTTTAAATTTCAACATGAACAACGTTGAGAAGTCATTTTCTGATCTTACTATCCTTATTTTCCAAGTGGACAATGATATAAAGAGTGAAAAACTTTATGTCCTTATGGTGAATAAAATTAAAAGGAATGAGAAGAGAATTAAGCCCAAATATTCTTCAAGTCCTCCAAGAAAATGAAGATCAAAGGGGAGGTAAGAGAACAGAAGGCTGTTTGTTTCACATGTGGCAAGAAGGGCCACTGGATGAAGACATGAACCTAGCCAAGGAATCAATGGGAATCTTCAGGTGCATTTTTTATCGAATGAAATCTATCTATTTCTACTAATTGTGTATTATATACTTCTTGTGGTGCTCAAATTTGTATCCAAATACAAGAACCAAGTAGATTTAGAATGATTAACTGAGGTGAGGTGGATCTAAAAGCAGCCAACAGAGCTAGACTTGCTGTTGTAGATGATGGAGACTGCCACCTCACATTGCCTACTGGGATAGTCTTGGTTTTTAAAGGATGTTATTATGTACCCTCTGTAAAGAAAAACATTATATCAGTATGAAGAATTGATACTGATGGATTCATCATCAAATTTTGAAATGATTGTTACTACTTTTATAAAGATAAAATTTCATTGGGAAGGGAACATTTATATAATGGCCTTTATGTGTTACACTACACAAATCAAGTAATGGAAGTCGATGAAAAGGTTAATTCACATGACTCCTACCACACCCATCTTTGGCATCATCGTTTAGGTCATTCCAATGAGAAACCTTTGAAAAAATTACATCAAGATGGGTATTTAGATTCTTTCTATGTAAAACCACTTGGTGTATGTCATGCATGTCGACAAGGAAAAATGACCAAATCCCCATTTAGTGAGAAAGGTGAAAGGGCTAATGAGCTTCTAGAATTAGTTCACACAGATGTATGTGGACCATTTCTAGTTGACGAAATGGGTGGGTTCTTGTACTTAATAAATTTTACTGATGATTTTAGTAGATATGGATATATTTACATAATGAGTTTTAAGTCAAATTATTTTGATCGGTTCAAATATTAAAAGAATGAAGTTGAGAACTAGCTTGGTAATAAGATTAAGAAACTCTTCTCAGACAGAGGAGGAGAATACCTTAATCAGGACTTCATTGATTTCTTACGGGAGTTTGGGATTCAATCTCAACTCACTCCTACTTACACGCCTCAGTGGAATGGTGTACGTGAAGGGAGGAACCACACCCTGTTAGACATGGTGAGATCAATGATAAGTCATGCAAGTCTTCCAATATCCATTTGGAGATATGCATTACAAACAACATCACACATACTAAACCAAGTACCAACTAAATCAATAAATGGTATTCCATACGAATTATGGAGTGGACACAAAGCCATGTTATCAAATTTACATGTGTTGGGTTTTGAATCATTTGTTAAGGCCTCTTGAGGTAACAAACTTGCACCCTGAGGGACAAAGTGTATCTTTCTAAGATATCCCAAGGAAACAATGGGATATTACCTATACAACCCCTCATATAAAAAGGTTACACTGGAAAGACATGCCATATTCCTTCTGAGGGATCACATATCCTAAAGAGATAGTGGGAGCGAGATAAACTTTGAAGAAGTCGATGCTCAAGATACACAAGAGTTGGTACAAGAGTAGATTCCACGAAGCCCCGTGGAAGAACAATCTGTTCTAGAGACAAAAGAACTGCGTAGGAGCATGAGAAACATTAGAGAACCAGAACGATTTGTTTTTTTAACGAGGATGGTGACTCATTATTGGTTGATAATGATGATCCTCTTACCTATAAGGAATAATTTGAAGGCACAAACACTTCCAAGTGGCAAGAAGCCATGAATTCTGAAATGGATTCCATGTACCAATACCAATTCTGGATTTTAGTAGATCCTCCAATTGATGTTAAGCCTATTGGTAATAAACGGGTATTCAAGAAGAAACTGGACATGGAGGGGCAAGTCAGCACCTATAAGGCATGACTGGTAGAAAAAGGTTTTATACAACCTCAAGTAATTGACTATGATGACAAATTTTCATTGGTTTCTATGCTGAAATCCATTAGAATCCTATTGGCCATTGCCTCTTTCCATGGCTATGAAATTAGGAAAATGGATGTCAAAACAACATTCCTTAATGGGAACCTCCAGGAATATTTCTACATGACAAAAAGCTGAAGGTTTTTTGATTCCAAAGGATTCCAATAAAGTATACAAGTTACAAAAATCCATTTATGGATTAAAGAAAGAATCAAGTTCATGGAATATTCATTTTGATGAAGCCGTAAGAGAATTTGGCTTTATTAAGAACCAATGTGATCCCTATGTCTACAAAAGGTTTAGTGGAAGTGCAGTTGTTTTCTTAATAGTATATGTTGATGACATATTACTAATTGGAAATGATGTACCTGTTTTATAGTCAGTTAAGTAATGGTTGGATAAATGCTTCTCTATGAAAGACTTGGATGAGCCAACATATATTCTTGGGATCAAGATCCATCGTGACAGATCTAAGAGAATGATGGGCCTATGTCAAAGTACATACATTGACAAGTTATTGAAGAGATTCAATATGGAACAGTCCAAGAGGGGATTGTTTCTAGTTTCAATGACATTCATCATTCTAAGAAAATGTATCCTCAGACACATGAGGAAAGAAGGAAAATGTCAAGGATCCCGTACGCATCTACGATTGGGTCAGTCTTGTAGGCTATTCTATGTACAGGTCTATATGTTTCTTACACATTAATTGGGGTATCCAGATATCAAGTTGATCCAAGAGACCGCCATTGGATGGTAGTCAAGACTATCCTTAAGTATTTAAGGCATACTAAGGATATGTTCCTAGTTTATGGAAGAGATAAGGAACTATTCATCAGAGGACATGTAGATTATAGTTTCTAGACGGATCAATATGACATGAAGTCGTAGAATGGATACATTATCAGTTTGAATAGAGATGCAGTGAGGTGGAAAACCTCAATGAAAGGTATGGTCGCAGATTCTGCAGTAGAGTCCGAGTATATCGAAGCTTCTGAGGCAGCTAAAGGAGTAGTATGGATGAGAAGCTTCATCCAAGAGCTGGATGAAGTACCTAATAGTAAAGATCCTATCACAATCTTTTGTGATAATACTACTGTGGTTGCACTTGCAAATGATCCAAGGTCACATTAGTGGACAAAGATGATACTTCAAATGTATCTTCTCTTGAGGGATTTTTCTCTTTGAGGTGAAGTTGCAGTGAACAATATTTCCACAGAAGACAATGTGGTGGATCCTTGACTAAAGCCTTGACTTAGCAGAAATATGATCATAATGTGAGGACTAGCGGACTAAAATTAATTGGTAGTTGGCTCTATCCATGTAGGAGTTTGTTAGGGTTGGTGTCCTAAGAACCAACTATTTTGTATTTTGATTACATCAATGTACACTTATTATATATTTTTCATTATTCAGTATAACTATAATATAATAATATCATGGAATATTTGTTTCATTGAAATGTTCATGGAAGATCCCCACTATTGTGAGAAAATTTAAATTCTATAACAATATTTTTAAATAAAGTTCTACGGTTAGATGACATACTATGATAGGACACATAGTATACAGACCGTCATGTGTGAGTACTCTTAAGAAGATGAGACTATCTCTCATGGAGTTCATACTGGGTAATCTCCGAGATGGGAGATTATGAGAACAGACCCACCAGTAGCAATTCCGCATGTTTTGGTGTCATCAGAAATTTCTATCTATGAGCATTTTTAATGGTCCTTATACTGAAGGATTACCATTAACTCATGTCAAGACTCGTTCACTTAGATTTGATGATGAAAATGGTCTTGAAGATAATTGTCAGGAAGTACGGTACGTTGGGAGCGTCATGAATGACATGTTGTTAATGGATAAGTAGAGGAAGTATTTGTCCCTTCCATATTTTGGAAGAAAATATCTTGGGCCCTTTCATTGAAATAGAACTGTCCAATAAATTCCATGGCCATGGTGTCACGATGAGATTATTTCTAGAAGTCAATGAATGATAGATGAATCATATAGGTTTATGACACTGTCATGAAACCTTCTTGATGAGATATTGAGACAAAGGGATTAAATTACACAATAAGCATTCGTATAAGGTGACACGTCAATGCGGTGTCAACTTATTTCTCTTTGGTTCCTTAACCCGTTGTTATACAATAATCTTGGAATTTTGGAAATCCCGCCTAGTGCCAATGAGAAATAGGCATAGAGGGTTACACACTAAGTATATCCAAGTATCTCAAGTATAATAATGACTATTCTCATACGTGGTTTTATAATTATTCAAGGAATCCTAAATCGTTTTAATGTTGGAGGAAGAATAAAATAAAATAAAGTACACACCGTGTATTAATGATTACATGCCGTGTTGTTTATATTTTGAAAACTAGTACACACCCTGTATTATTGAATGTACATGTTGTGTAGTTCTCATTTTGGAAAGGAAATGAATAAATAAAAACATGATATACATGCCTTGTACATAGAGTGTACACGCTGGGTAGTTTTTAATGAAAAATGTGTACATGCCCTGTATTTATGATTACATGCCGTGTAGTTTTTTAAGTCGGGATTTTGAGGAAATAATATCATTTTATTAAATGATATTTATTATAATTAGTGTGGGAACATGTAAAGGAATTAATGACTCAACATGGAGTTTTTAAAAGAGTTAGTGAAATAAATAAAATGTGTAACTCGTTTATTTATTGTCATAACTATACAACCTCAAACCCGATTATAAATATCCTCATAAACCCAATTCTTTTCCTAAGAGAATCATTGTGCACAACAATTTTCGAGAATTTTCTCAAGACCAAAAAAACTATGTCCTCCCAGAACGCTCTCAAGACCGAGAGAGATCCACCTTCACCAAATCAAGGTGATATAAGGTAGACAATTCAAGAAATGGTTTCTCCATGCTAGCACCTGGAGATTCCATTGGCGATGTCCATAGATGTGTGGTGCACGTGTGGATCACCGCTATAGGAAGTATACACTTGGATTCGGCGACGCAATGATGAATCCCATCGAAATGTGATCAAAAATATCAATGAAGAAAGAATGCCATAAAAGGTACTTCTGGTCAATTAATTAAATTAATTATAATCAAATTGTGATAATCATTCCTTTATGGTTCCATGACCTTTTCTATGTCTATTTCTGTGATTCGATCCATGGAGACGGGTGTTTATCATCGTATTGATCCTGGATTGACCACTATAAATGAAAAAAAGCTATGTGGGTATATCCACCCATGATATTTAGTTGTTCTCGGGACCATCATCAGCGGGCTATAAATTTCAGGAAATTATACAAGAAGAATAAAGGATTTAGAAAATCCATGAAGATGGATAACAAAAAACCCCCAGAAGTTCGATGCTATGAATTAAAAAATTGGTTCACAACAAAACTGAATTCCCTTAATTTAAAGGTGAATGAAAAAGACAAAGAAATATATATCAGAATAATTTTGATTATGAGTTTAAATGAAAAGTATTAATGAAGGTTATATGGAGTGTATCTAAAGACTCAATTATATCCACACAATATTATTTTGATAAAGAGGAAAAAAAACTGGATGCCAACATATGTTTTATAGATAAATAAGTATACGTACAATCCTAATACTCTTATGATTCTGTTACTAATAGTTTCTTATTATTAAACTAGCTTCTTATTTTATAGTGTTAGAAGAGAAATATTATTCTTTATTAATGAAACATACATCTTTGAAAAATATTCACAATTCTATTTTAGGAAACAAAGATACTATGCTAATGCGACATCATTATTTTGTTGAAAAGTTTAATTCCACTACATGAAAATACATTGATCCAGAAAAAGGGATTAAAGAATTATAGGATGATGTAGAGTATTATAAGATTAATGAAATTACTTTTACCATAGGAGAAAAATATTTAAAAGAAATTCAGGAAAATAATTTCAATAAAAAAATAAATATTTGGAATAGGAAGAAAGGGGGAGAAATAAAAATTGTATAAATAGTATTATTTCCCCAATTAGAAATATGCAACCTGTTCATTTTTGGGAATAAAAGGTCATTAAAAAAATAATTGTTATTAGTAAAATCTTAAAATTAGAGGTGTTAAAATAGTTTTTATTTTGAAAATAATGTCTGAATAAAGTAATATATATATAGGGAAAGATAATGAAGATTTGGATTCCTAGCTCATTGCTTAGTAACATAGTAGCACCCAGGAAAATATGAGCACATAAACAAAAACATGCTTATGTTTTTTACAAGAAACATTCCACAAGAATATAAATGTTATATGGTATATGGAGGGTGATTTTTATAGGAACATGTGTAGAGACTCATCAAATTTCTATAAACATACTCAAATGGATGGAGGACTAGTCACTTTCTGTGAAAATTTAAAAAGAAAAACTATTGGAGATGGAACTATTAGAGACCCAAATACTATCTCAATAAATAATGTTTTGTATTGAAAAGGGTTAAAACACAACTAGATAAGTATTTCTAAACATTTTGGTAATGAATTATATGTTTATTTTTCTTCAAGATCCTTCACTTTTTTTAAAGATAAATTGCATAAATTTAGAGCACCTAGAACTGATAACTTTTATACATTAGATTTAAAGTCATTATGTAAAAGGAAATAAAATTGTTTAACTACAAAGACAAATGAATCATGGATTTATCCTAGAAGGCATAGACACTACATTATATATTCATTACATAAATTTTCTAAGAATTAAATAGTTTCTAATTTTCCTAGTATTCAGTTTGACAATAATAGATTCTATAATGCATGCCAATTTGATAAACACAAAATATAATCTTTCAAATATATTAAAAACATTTCTACGTTGAATCCATTAGAACATATCCATAAAATTTTTTATACCACCAAGATTATTATGTTTGGATGGTAAATTGTAAGAATTTTTTTTAGTTGCTGATTATTCTCAATTTACGTGTGTATGTTTTCTGAAATTGAAAAGTGTTGTTTTCAATATTTTTGAATGTTTTCATATAATTGTTTAAAATTAAAATCATTTTAAAAAAATTTATTAAGAATTTATCATGGTGTTGAATTTTAGAATCAATAATTTAATTCTTTTTTTCTTAAAGAAGGGAATTAAACACACCTTCTCTATAGCAAGAACAACTCAATAAAATCGAATTATTGAATAAAAAAATATAAATATTCAAGAAATGTCAATTCCTATGTCAAATGAATACAATATTTCTACCTATTATTGTTCTAAAGCTGTAAGAACAGCCTAATATCTGGTAAATAATGTTTTAATAAGGCCTATTTTCAAATGGACGCCATATAAACATTGGAATAAAAGAAAATATAAGGTAATGTAGTTTAATATTTTTGGATAAATTCTTGAATAAAAAGGAAAATCATGGTATGTTTGATCCAATATCTAATGAAGGATTATTTTTGTGATATTCTTCTACTTCCAAAACCTACTTAGTGTTTAATAAAAAATAAATGATTTTTGTAGAATCAGGTCATGTGATGGGTGATAAAACTAACCCTTTTATTAAAGAGAAGGATGAAATAAATAATGTTTCTAATTTATTTGAAAACATGTGACTTGAAACCCCGAAAGTTGATTTTGAAAATAATTTTAATAAAATTTAGTCTATTTCAAAATAACATGAAACTAAAAAACCTGAAAGTGTCATGCTTAGATAGTATAGAACCCTAATGAGCCATCCATTAGAAATTTCTATAGGATACCTAGAAAAAGAATCATAAATAGATGAAATATAGGAATCCTAGATTAATTTTCTCCCTATCAATCCTAGTTTGAACATAAATATACTGAACAAGACTTAGTAGATTAAAGTTTCATGTTCAAAATGTGATAATAACTAAACCAATTCCGAAGGAATGATGTTTGGGAATTAATAGAAAGACCAACCAATTATATAGTTATTGGAACCAATCTATCCTAAGAAAAAAACAGGATGATCAATGGATCATAACCATAAATAAATATAGATTAGTATCTAAAGGATAGAATCAGGAAGAAGGTATAGATTATGATGAAACAATTGAACCTATATCTAGATTAGAAGAAATTAAGTACCTTTTAACTTATTCATATGATATGGATTTTAAATTATATCCTATGGATGTTAAATCTGCCTTTTTAAATCGATATTTAATGGAGGATTTTTATGGAGAACAACCTATTGGTTTTGAAAATCCTCAAAACAAAAATATATTTTTAAACATATTAATGATCTATATGGAATTAAACAAGAAGCTATATATTGGTATGAATTATTATGTTCTTTTATTTTGAAAAATTTATTTACTATTGGATTGGATGATCCAACAATAATTAAGAAAATTCTTTTTTCTAATATTTAGTTAATATAAATTTATGTTGATAATTGTATTTTTGTTGAAAAAATAAGAATCATTGTAAAGATTTTTTCAAAATAAATGAATAATGAATTTAAAATGGGTATGATGGGAGAATTGAATTTATTTTTAGGACTTCAAATTTATCAAAAATATTATGAAGATATTTGAAATCAATGTAAATATATTATAGATCTATTGAAAAAGTTTGGACTTGAAAATAGTAATACATATACAATCTTACGTGTACTACAATAAAACATGATTTGGATGAAGCTGGAAAACCAGTTGACAAAAAGCAATATAGAGGTATGATTGGTAGTTTGTTATATCATACTATTAGTATAAATAAAAATATGTTTTATATATTCATCTGTGATATATTTCAGTCAAATCCAAATGAATCCCATCTTACTGCTATTAAGATGATGTTTATATATTTAAGGGGAAGAGTTTTTTCAATCTCCTCTTTACCCTAAAAATTTTGATTTTAATTTAATTTCATGTATAAATATAGATTTTAGAGGTTGTATATTAGATAGAAAAATCACATCAATAACCTTTCACTTTTTAGAAAAATAATTAGTTTTGTGGTTAAATAAGAAACAATACTCATTTTCCCTATATAAAACTGAGGAATAATATGTTTCTACTAGCAGTTGTTGTTCACATGTGGTGTGGATAAAAAACACTCTAATAGAATTTGGAATAAATTCTAATTGTATACCTATTTATGTTATAATAATAGTGCAATAAATATTTCAAACAATTTTATAAGTCATTCTAGGATGAAAAATATTGATATAAAACACAATTTTCTGAGAGATCATGTTCTAAAAAATGATATATCTTTAGAATTTGTTAATACTAAATATCAACTAGCTAATATTTTCACTAAACCACTTCTTAGTGTGAGTTTCGATTTTTTTAATTGGATGTTTGGATTATTTAATTTTAAGTTAATATTTATTAATTTTTTCATTCATAATCACTCTGTTTTTATATTAAAGAATCAATTTATTTTGAATTTATTTTTTCTTTATTTTTTTGGTTTTGCATTGATGTGATTTTAAAAAATCACATCAATTTCATATTATTTGTCTTTTCAAAATTAAAATTCAATGAGTTCATTCTAAAATAGTGTGAGTAAAGTTTTGCCTTATCCTTCTCGTCTCCTTTACTTCCATTCGGTTTATGGAGCATCACTCATTAGAGTTTACCAAAGCCCTGAACATTAAAACATTCATTCACAAAAATGTCAAGAATGGAACTTCTAGGAAAACCTGAAGATGCTGATTTGAGAGTATCTATGTACCATCCAATTTTTTTTCAATGTTCATCAATGTAAGGTGATAGATTTTGAGTCTTTGAAAAATAAATCCTTCATTAAAAGGTGATTCAATTACAAGAACTATATTTTTCTTTCTGTTATGATAAAAATTCGATGATTTTAGAAATAGAAGTAAAATAATTCTACTGAAATGATGAGCCTAGTTTTAGAATAGATGAAGATTCTATATATCTATGATTGATTAAAAATAATTTTCTCATTCTCTAATGAATATTGATATGTTTTTGTGTTTTCCCCATGAAGGGTATTATCATTTTGAATTAAAAAATATTGTTGATTAATAGTATAAATCATTGCAATTTATGTTTTCTTTTTTTGGGATAAAAATTATCAAGAATGTGATAACCAAGGACCTCACTCTTGATAAAATATTCTTTATGATGTCTTTTTATATTGAGATTTTTACAGGAACTGCTAATCTTGAAAAATTTCTATATCCAATTATGTACATTCTATTTTTTTATTGAAACAAATTAAGTTCAACATACCTTGTTTTTTAAGATATCTTAGTCATTATTGTCGAAAATAATCCAATATGGGATAATATCTTTGAGGAAGAATAATTTCTTTATTGGTTATTATAAAAGGAAGAATTGTAAATATGCCACTTGGAAATATATGTCATCATTAAATCATTCATAAATCTATGAAATTTAAGATATAAGGAATATGTTTGGAGTAACTCATGCAATAGTATTTTACCAGTTATAGCTAAACAATAATAGAAGGTGTTGTTAGATGCTTGTGGGGAGTAGAGGATGATTCCATCCATTGTTTCTGTAAGACAAAAGCCTAATGAATAGGCCATATCTTGACCTTAATAGGGTCATATTGTTCAACAGATAAGAATTTATATCATAATTCAAGAATATGTGGAAGAAGCTGAAAATGATATTAAGAAAAAGGCTCAAGTTAATGTGGTTGTTGAAAAATATGCTCATAGTCATTAATTTCACAGGAAATATATTAATTCCCCTAATAAACATTAACTCATTATTCATGATTCTATTACTGAATGAGGATATGTTTTGAGAAATAGATTATATGTTCATGTGGAGAAAAGGTTGGCTATTTTTGAAGGTGGACATCCTTCAATTCACATTACATCCATGTATTCTAACTCTTATGATGAAGGATGGATTATAATGTTCAAGTTCATAGAGATCTAGAACCATTCTTTAAGAGAAGATTTTAAAGATTAGAAGAAGGAGATTGAGGAGATAAAAATATAAACTGTTCTAGGATCTAAGTATTAAGCCCTTCAAACTCAACTAAAATATGTTCAATATAATTTAATCTTAGTGAATTACCTTCAATAATTCATTAATTCATTAGTCAAAGAGTCCATATCATTGAAAAATGAATTTGTTAAAAATTATGATTTTGATAAGATGAAGCTTATGTTGGGAAGATAATATCAGTTGGTCAAGGATATTCATTATGATTCGATCTCTACTTATCAACCCTCTTCACCTGATCTAATAATGATATTTTATCAAATAACTACCATGATGGATGAGTTCAACAATAGGTTTCACACTATCCAGTGTGATAGTAAATCTCTGAATGTGCTTTAGGGAAATCTAAAAGATTTCATTAGCTGACTTACCACTAATAGATCCTGGTTGGGACAAGTTATTCATCAAGTCAGAGATAGATTGACATCCTTTATTCAATTAGAAGATCCTATGAATGAATTTATCAAGGTGAATCTAGTGGAAAAATTAAATGTTCATAATGATTCAATGAATCTCCTACAGAAATAGGAATATTTCATCAAAAACTATATTTAGAGTTTGTTGGTTAAGCTATTTAAAATTTGAAGTATTTTTATGACCAATCCTAATCCATCTGTAGAAACAAATACAAAATGAGATTCAGGCCATGGAAACAAATCTAACTATAGCCCCTCATTTTTATGGATTCTTAAGATTATGTTGGGATGTAATCATTAATTTTTCTAAAAATTTGCATTGAATTTTACTTTACATCAATTGAAATTGGATTTATAATTTTTATGTTTTAAATTCTACTTATCTTGTTGTTCTATTTTTGTTTAACTTTCTATTACCAACTCAGATATCTTATTTTTATAACACAAAACTATTTCTAGACTTCATCATCTGAGAAATATTAACTTTAGTTTATATCTATTATTATTTCGAAAAATTTATTTTTAATATCATAAAAATGGGATAATATTTGTGAAATAAAAAATCTCATGTTTTGGGAGAATATTTGAAAACTTTTTATATTCTTGTGAAACACCTTTGTTAATCAAAATATACTATAAAATTTAAATACATTATAAATGTTTAAAATTTCAATATTTTTAGATAATATTTTAATGGGTTTTGTGATGATAAAAATGGGGGAGATTGTTAGGAATGTATTGTCTCAATAGTAATATATATTATATTTGGATTTTTATGATAAAAAAAATACATGTTTGTTTTTAACAAGGATACATTAAGAATGATTCAAGAATATATGTCATGTTATTATATAAATTTTTTATGAAATGAAATATAGAGGATGTGTTTACGAAAAACTATTCAAACTCAACATTTAGTACTTGAACGTATGGTTCTTCATCCCTACACTACATTGAACAATCTGCTTAGGGTTCATCATCTATACACTATGATAAATATTATGTTTAAAGAGAGTATACCCTATGTTTCTGAATAAATGAACATATGGATTATCAACCCTACATTGTAGTCTGTATTTAATTTTAGTAATATATGTTTGAAAATTTGAAGGCATTGATATCAATGCTACATTTGGATTCTTATGATAAAAACAAATAACACAGGGATCATCATCCATATGTTACACAAGGATGAAAGTATGTTTATGGAACCATACGTTAATAATAACTCTACTCTATGATAAATAACCCAATATTTTTCTCCTCTTTATAAGTGTTTTCAAACTTGTATTTTATCAGTGATACATAAGGAGGTGTGGAAATTTTTTTTGGATAATTTAAATCTAATCATTATTGGTTCAACGAACTGTGTTTATCTATAAAAAATCACCCATGTTCTGAAGGGATGTTACGACTCCCCTGGTATGTTTAGATTTGAATCTTTTAATTCCTTTTGGAATTCTTCTTGGTTCAAGAATATCAAAGAAAGTTATCTTCTATATATATTCTAATGAAATTACTTTTGAAAAATAAGTGGGAACATTCACATTTGCAAATTTATAATTTTGTATATCATTTATAGTATTTTAACATCAAACGATCAACTCTAAAGAGATACTACACTCTAGAGACATGCATGATAAATATCATTCTATTTTAATTTTTCTTCTACTATCTGTTGTTGCCTTTATTGAAGATAATTTTTCCCAGGATCACTTCAAAACTATTATTTCTTGAATAAATTCAATTTTTATGATGAATATCCATCTATTATTATTTTCGTCTTCTATAACTGGGAAGATTAACTCAACCCTTTAAATTATTGTCTTTTGATTTATTGGAGTATCAACAACTCATACTGAGTTGTGGTAGAGTATCAACTTATCGATCTACACTATGGATAATCAATACTCAATTAAAGAACTAAAAGGGTCAATGTTTATCCTTGTTGTAAAATTGTCAACTACCTATACTTATTTTTGAATTTTTGGTCTTGTGATAAGAGTACTATTATAGTGAAATTAGAAAAACTCATAAAGAGGGTGACTGGTGGAGTGTACTAGGGGTTCATTGTACCTGAAAACACTATAAAAAACTATGTTATGACTTTATTTTTATCCATAAAACAATACATGTCTTCATAAATTACAATGGGATTCAAAAGATAGAATTGTGTACGATTATTGAATAGACACAATTCACCACAACATTTGCTACATTTTATTTTTATGACTTAACATAAGTGAGTAACTCAATCGGGTGTAAATTGAGTACTCAATTGATTTTAAAAAAAAAGTTTAATAAAATACCCTAATAAAATAAATTCACCCTGTTAATCAAAGTAGTTTTTTAGTATAAATATTATCTTTTAAATTATTCCTTAAATATTGATTACTTCTTAATTAAAATAACATGAATATTAATTTTTATTTGGAATTTAATTTACATTAACAAATAATTATTTAAACACGAGTTATGATTAACTATCAAAGTGATGTTTTTTATAATTTTAAACTAATCAATTTAATGATTTTAATATAAACAAAAGAAAAAAATAATGGAAATGAATAATTAAAAGATGTTAAATATTAGTATAAAACCTAATCCCAACCACTTGGTAATCACCCTTAACCAAGATGATTACATACAAATAATCTTGATCCATAAACTGGATCGAGTATACCAAATATCTAATAAGCTATCTAGTACATGTAGGGACCTAATATATAATAATAGTGGGAAGAAAAACAACATTCTATTAAAGGACATATTTCAAAACTCTCACAGGTAAAAAAAATTAATAAGAGAGTAAGGGAATATTAGGTATCCCTCAATTGCAATAGAGGAAAATGTGTGTGTTGATTAATAAGCCGAAGAACACACTACTCAATAAGTAAAGGGGACAAGAAGATATAACAATTATAAAAATGATAAAAAAATTATTTCTTGATCTGATATTATCTAGAATCATGAGACTGCTTGCATATAGTTTGGATAGAAGATCAAGTGGTTTCTTTAAAAATTGGAGTAAAAACAGAGCATCATAAACCTTAATTGTTTTAACCGAAGGGATGCTTCTGAATTTCTAGCATGTTCTACCCTTCAGTAGTATAGTGTAGGTATGATGCAACATGTTAGATCTTGAGAGATGATCCTCTATGATTAGAAAAGTAGTACATATTTAGCTCTAACAAAGCACACTCTATATTTGGAATTTTTTAGTGTTATTTGTTAGGAATATTCATTTAAAACTACTGACACCTAATACTAAAATCATGACATTCCCTTTAATGCATCCCTATAATAGTTAAAAAAATCATTAAATTAATCATTAATTTTAATTTTAATAATACTTTCATTATCACAATTTAATTTAAATTTAAATGAATCACGATGATGGGTCCTAAATGCGGGTGATTCATGTCTAACAGTAGGTTAGGACAATGGTTTTTCGATTAGCATTAAAAAATATAATAGAATTCTAGGTCTAGCGGTGAATCATTTATAGTGGAAACTCATATAAATAGATATCTCTCCCAAATTTAAGTTATCTCAATAGGAAATCATACTAGTGGTGGCTCGTCATAATGGTTAATCATCTCACCGGTAAAACGTCTAAATAGTAACTCGGGTCAATGGTTACTCATCTCATCATTTACTCCTCTAATGGAAAATCATTTAAATTTAGGTAATGTCTTCTTGTAGGTCATATGGGTGGTGATACATTCGTAATCAATTTGAAATAGTCAATTTGTTTTTAAATTACATAATTCACCCCCACCACATCCCCTCTTGGGTTATCTATATTGCAATATTGACCAAAAATTTGATATCGTATGTTTTTCTCTATTTTCATATTTCAATCCTTGATAATTAATTCATTTAAACCTAAAAAATTTGAATCATTGGAAAATATTAATTGGATATATTTTAATCATTAATGATTCAACTATATCTACCAAATACCCATTATTGATAACAAATGATTTATTAAAGTGTTAAAATTTATTTTGACTCTAAATTATTAGTGTTAAAGATCAGTTGAATATAATTTTCATTGGTTGAAACAAGAAAAGTTTTCTTGATTATTAATTCCCCCAATATTAAAAGTGATAATTATAGATTCTAAAAATAAAACCTGATTTTTTATTTTAGAAAATGGAAGAATTGTGTTTTTGAAGGTATTCAAAGATTATTAAATTCTTAAAAAAGGATATAGAAAAATAGAATTATGGTAATGGAAAAGAATATGAACTTAATTTGAGATTAATGAATGCTAGTTTCTATGGATTCGGAAATGATAAATTTAATCAATTATATCAGTGTACTATTGTATATGATATGTGTAAGACCATTTTTATTTCCAACAAATGAACATGTAATGTTAAAAAAATAAGGTCTAATACTACAAAATTTATATTGTATAGATTTAGGATACAATAAGATGAATGAATCTCTCAGATGATTGGAAGACTAATTAAAATTTTAAATGATATTACTGCATTGGGAGATCTAATCAATCAATATGATTAAGCTTTAAAATATCTCATATTTTACCCTATAAGTGGAATGGAATATATTCTTCTCTTCAAAAATCTGCACTATTGAAATAATTGAAAATGAATGAACTGATTAGATCCTTGATAATGTATGATGTTGATATGTAAGAAAAAGTTGATTATCATATCTCTATCAGAAAAAATATCAAAAAAACAAAACTAAATTATATAAAATAAATCACATAATTAATATTATTTATATTCTGGTAATGAGTTATCATATTTTTCTTGAATATTTGGGAAACAGTACAATAAAATGATGGAAGGGAATAATGAAGATAAATTCTATGAATTTTATGAAAAAGGTTACTCGAAGTCTATTTTTTTGTGGTTATAGCTGAAATGAATGATGGTTATTAAATTAAAAGTTATAAGTTTAATAATTCTAAATTGATTGATACTTATTATTGAAGTCATAAATCTATTGAAAACTCTGAATATGAGCATGAAAATCAAATAATTAATCTATGTATTATGGATCATGTTAATGAGGTGAACACTTCTTACACTCAAAGTTCTAATTAGAAAATTAATTCATATGATGTACTCAATATTGTTTTTTATTATTGAAAAAAAATTTAATATCAAATCAAAGATCATAGAAAATTTGGAAAAATTTATAATTCTATTTCATTTGTAAAAGTGAGTTGGATAACCATATTTTAGATTTAATATCTAATCCTTCAAAATATTATTTTATTTTACATGAAATTAATATTATAGAACTATTAGATGAATTTGAAAATTTAAAACAAGTCTCTATATTACATATTAAAGGGAGAAATAATTTTAATCAAATTTTTGATAAAAATAATATTCAAAAAGTCATAAATGGGTTTAGAAGTAATGGAGAGAATGTAAAATTATATTTAAATTGATTTTTTCGATTTTAGAAAATGTTATATCTCTTTTAAAATGTCTCCACTAAAAATAAATGAATATTACGAAAATATCTTACATTTTATAAAAATTCAATTTTGTGGTATCGATCATGTTAATTATTTAGATGATTTATCTAACATTAATAGTTTATTATCTACAAATAATATATTTGGTTACATAAATTTTTATCTTCTAAAACTTTCAAGCCCAAAATAATATGGGTAAAAAATTTCACATACTTCTAATATACTGTAGTTTTTCACCACTAGACATCGTTGTTATACCGTTATGCGGATTCTTGATGATAATGGAAATTTCTTATATTTTAATTTCAATGGAAACTTCATTAATTCTCGAAATATAAATCTAGGAAGTGATTCATTTCCATATAAATATTCTATTGAAATTCAATAATTCAATAAATTCTTTATACAGGGGAGGGAAAATTTTATCTTTTATACACAAATTGATAAAACTATTATCAATTTATTATTATTAAATCTATAATAACTATGATTACATCATACATACTCTTTAATGATTATTTAATTTTCCTATTAGGATATGAATCAATATTAATAAGGTATCCAAATATCTTTATGAATTATTTTATAAATAATTTTAAAAATATTATTTAAAAGAGTTATAATTTAGGTGGAGATAATAGTACATGATTATATAAATTTAATGTCACATAAATATAGACAAGTTTATCTTATTTAAATCTACATCATTAAAAGATATTTCATTTTATAAAACATTATTTTTTTAATTTTTCTCAGTAATATTATTCAATTACATAAAATTTATATTCAAACTAGTTTTTTTATGTAAAAATGCATTTTCAAAGTTGATATATGAAATGATTAATTTTTATATTGGTTATAGAATCTGAAACATCCCCTAATTTTTTTTCATAGTGAATCCTTTTTTAATACTCTTTTGAACCCTAAAATATGATTCTAAAACTTTGTTAATCCTTTTTTTGCTTCATTGAAATTCCAAACTCAAAGACTTTTGAAGAAGCCAGTCTGTGTAGAAAGTAGGACCCAGAACATCATGCTTTGTGGAATGTTATTCTCAAAAGATAATTTGAGATAATTATTTTATTAAAATTTTGACTAATATTTTTAGAGAACAACCAATATCCTTTGTAAATTATTCCATAGAAGAATCATCAATCTATGATAATGAAATATTTGGTTTCAAAAAACAAATAATTATATATTATCTTCTAGATAAATATGTAATTCCTTATATACAGATTTTCCAAATGTTTAATCTTTTGAATGATGATTTAGTTAATATTTATGATGATATAAAAGATCTTGAAAGTCATCAGATGATCTATAAAAATCATCTATTTCAAAAATAATTTTCGATACACATGAAACGATGATTCAACGTTTTCTGGGAATCTCAATTTCTAAGCAATAATTTTAGGTGTTCAAAGTGGAGATGATAAGTTGAATGGAGAAATAATAAGATTATAAGTTATTAAATCATATCATAATTAGAAAAATGGGTGTTTAGTTATATAATTATCATCCTCTTTGATAGATCAATGATATGTAGAAGTTTGGATGATACTAGAATAGCTATAAAAAGTTCTATCTATTGTTAGTAAAAGAGTTCAGATTTTGTAGAGTATTGACAAACTGTTTAGACCATCTAAAAATCCGAATTCTTTTCACCTCTATAGCTTATCAAAAATAAAAGCTATTTTTTTTAGTAAAATCCATTTTTTCCAATTATTTAAATTATTGTTATTATACATTTTTCCCTATGTTAAAAAAGTATAGAATTGTTTTTTTATTTTTTTTTTATTTCAAAAAAGGGGGGAGGTATTTATGGGAGTTATTTGTAGGGGAAAATTAAAAATAAATAGGAAATTTTAATTAAAAATTTTCATAAATATGTGTAAATGACTAGGTTAAAATTATATAATACATATATGGGAAAAAATTATATGTAATTTTTTTATGTGTAAAAATATGATTGAAATTTATATATTATTTTATTAGAATGATATCATTTATTATTCATGTTTATATTTATATTTGTTTAATGTGTTTTATAATCCTCAAATAGGGGGATACTATTGAGATATTGTTCATTGTGAACATCACTTTTCATATATTAACTTTACATAAATGTTTCATAATACTTAAAACATTACACAAACAGATTCCTAAATACCATATTAGTCCATTGACTTTGGAAACATGGAAACATAAACACTGGTACATAAGTAATCTAATTATCTCTCACTAGGTTATTCAACACTATCACCCTTCTTAGACACATAACACATTATATATGTATTGATATCATAGGAAATGAAATATAAAAAAAGGGGTGAGTTCATATGCTCATTGAGGGTAAACTGGGGAGACATGTAAGAATAATCATTAGCATAGGGGTATGAGGATGTGATCATAACATTACAAGATCATACCCTACATATACTAGGATTATAAACATGAATTATTTGATAAATCTTGGAAGTAAATTATAAATGAATCATAAGGAAATAAAGAACATATTCCATGAAAAAATAATATATAAATAAGACATGGAATTGTGGATTACACATAAGCATGTAAAAATTAATTCTATAGTAGTCAAGGCATTACTCCCATGGCGATCATAGTAGTAGTGGTTCACTCCATATACCATATTGGTAGTAATTGTTCACTATTGTGGTCATATTAGTAGTATGAGCTCACTCCCCATACTATCTTGGTTGTAATGATTCAATTCCATTGTCATCTTTGTAGTCAATGTTCACTGAGAAGACTATTTCAGTCTATATCTTGAGATATATGTCTTTACCCAATTCATTGGAGAGAGATATAGGTCCCACCCATTTCATAATGAAATCAAAAATAAGTATTCCTAGTAATAATATATAGTCATATCATAACCCATGAAATTAAATGGGTATAAAAAACATGTAATAATATTATATGATATGAAAAATATATATAGTTTTCAGAAATTTTCAATACCATAACCCATGAAAATAAGAGTGTTTCAAAATGAAATTACCCGTGAAGGAGAAACAAGAATCACATAAATAATTCCATAAAAAATAATCCTTTAATATAAATAAGATGAATGGAAATATTGAATAATTTCCCTATAAAAGCATGATTAACACCAACTGATTTTATCTTATATGTAAAATAATTCTTAAAGATATTTTAAATACATTTCTTGAGGAGAAAATCATTTCTGCATTAAAAAATAATTTTTAAAATAAAAGAAATGCTCATATATGTTTTTCTTCTAAAAAATATTTGATAACATTTTTATAAATCTTTAAAAACCATAAAACATTTTAAAAATCCATTCTCATTGAAAAACAATTTTTATTTTTTCTAACTTGGTTTTTAAAATAAAACAGATTTATCAAAAGAGTGAAATATGGCCATATTTGTTTAAAATAATTTTTTAATAATATTAGTACTAAAGACTGTAAAAATAATACTAATACATGGATATATCATAAATAAATATATGATAATAATTCTCATGAGTTTTCTTGATAGATGAATCATAATATTTCATCAATGGGGGATAATCATAAACAATCACAATAAATGATGAGATTGTTTTAATAAACTATTTCCACGTGGTAACTTGGAATCATACACTCCATGTAAATAAGTTAAAATAAATTAAGATTTTAATATCATGATAAGAAGAATATTTATGATATAACTTGTCAAATTAATGTATATGAACCTCAAAAAATAATGTTGGTTCATAACAAAACATTTGACTGAAAGAAGAAAAATTGAGACAAAACAGTCTTACTGATTTGGTAACTCTTCAAACACAAACCCCAAAAAATAAATATCACAGAATGGTTATAAAAAACCATAAATTTTACAATAATAATGTCAATATACATTCAATGGAATTTTATACATCATAGTAAAATTAGATATTGATGAAATGGAATTTATCTCACAGAAATAAAAAGTGATAGAAAATTTACATACCTTGTGTCATGGCTCTCATCAGACAATTTAAAACAACCATAATAATATATATAATTTTATTATACATATATCAAATAAAAATATTATTATATATAATATAATATCTATTTTTATTATGACATTAAATTACATTCTTGTTAGAAATTCCATGTCGTGGTTTCACTTCGGGTAATATCTTCTTTGTTCATTACATATGTCTTAATTTGTTTTATATTTGGTCCTTATACTTAGATAAAAATTTCTAGAATGTGAAAAAATGATATAAAAATAAATTATATTCATTATATGTGTAATATAAGAATGCAAATAATATATAAGAAAAAAATTTAATACACCGTTAATGGAAACGGTAGGTTATACGTAAGTATAAATGTCATTTATGTTTTTTTGTCAATTTGAAAGAAATAATGAAAATGAAATATATGTATATATTAATATAATCTGTTTAATGTATCACTCTTATGTTATATATATCATATATTTTCACTAAAAACATCTTCAATACATTCCATGTAGTGCGTGAACAAATCACATCGCTTTGAGGGGAGACTGTCCATACTTCCTCAAATTAAATTATCATATATAAAAAAATGGAAAGTATAAAGAAATGTTTTTTAAAATAATTAAATAATATTAAATATATTATAAATATAATATATATTATATATAAGTAGATATTACATCATAATTACCACCATGAGATACATTAATAGAAAAACAAACAATTATCATTTTGTGAGGTGGTAGTTTGTCATTCACATATATAATATGTTTGTTACCCCTTAGATGGATGTCTGTGTAAGTATGGGTATGACTCATATACTAAAAAAATATCAGTATATTTATTATGTTGGTGTTTTTTTATAATAATTTAATAAGAAGAGATGATGGGGTAGATACTGAAAATAAAAGAAAGGAGCATAAGGAAGTATGTTACCTCTTCTTTGGGTAACTCTATATGATTTTCACTGAAGGTATTCCATGGATGGTTTATGTTGAAGGTGATAATACTAGATTTAAGGGAGTTATGTTTGGGAATTATTTGGGTATATATTTTTTGATTAATTATGGCTTGAGAGGTGTGAGGAAGCTAGAGGAGACGATGCCTTTTTATACTAGAGGAGTGGGGCTCTTGTGAATTTTTGGGAAAAACAAATTCCCCCAACATTTTCCCATATTAATTTGACCCAATAATGGAAAACATTATAAATAAGGGAGTATGGGATAAAAATATATCCATAATATTCATCATGGAAATGTTTCTATGTCATTTTGGGTCTACAATTTAAGGTTTAGTACTTTGCTAACATAATTTTTCTCTTAATCGTTGTAATTAATTGTAATCACTTCCAAAAATATTTTTCATAAAAAACTAAGTTTAATGTCATAGAAATTATAAATTATGATGATTAAAAAGATATATTCCATTTTTACAATATCCAAAAACATTATTTTATAAAATTAATTTAAATTTAAACCCATAGATAGGATGAAAATTTGGTTTTTAAATTAAAAACATCCAAAAGATTTCTATGTTATTATACCCAATATCAAAGTGAATTTGATTCCAATGACATAAATTGGATTAATTGATACAAATATGATCTAAATAAACTTTTAAACCAATTTAAAAAATAATTTTACCTTATAAATAAATTTTATGAAAATGTACTTTTTGAATTCAAATTTTGGATTTTTCACTATTAATCTAAAAATAATGTTTCTTAGAAAAATTTAAAAAGTTATTCTGAAGATAATTTTGAAATTATTAATTTCAAAAAGATTTTTATTTTTTAAATATATAATTTTTATATGTATCTATGATTTATTTAATTTTTTTCATAGTACCACCTAAAAAGATGTTCATTTGAGAAAAATATAATATATATATATATAAAGACATTACCCAAAATAATATCTTCCATTATAAATATTTTTTATTTACATAATACCATTATAACCAATAATTTTAAATTTCTTATTACTATTTATATTACTTTGTTTAATTTCTAGGTTATAAGAATCTCATTTTTAAAATTATAAAAGAAAGATGTTTTATAGAAACTCAATGTTGTGTGTAACATACGTCAAGTTAGTGCCATGTGATAGGAATATATGATGTAGTGATGTGCAATATATCAATGAAAATTTAATTTATTCATGAAAAAAATGGTCCAGGAAATCATGTGGGGTTACATTGTTGATTCAAAAATATTCTTAATTTATTTTTTATTTTAGTGTTCAAGAACACACACATTTATATTGCTACTGAAGTTACATCAAGTGAATTTTAGGTTAATAATTACTGGAATAATTATTTTTATTCAAGAATAATATGTAGTCTATAAAAAATGATATATTATATTATTTCTCCAAATATAAACTATTCAAGACATGTTTTATAAGTATTTTGGAAACACATTACATTCCTTTTGTTTGAATTAGAATGTATGGTTTCTATACCCTATATTTTGAATAAATGTATTGATAAATAACACAAATTTAAAGGAAACCCAAAATTTTAAGAATAAATATATGGTTAACCATCCATGATATTATTATCGGATGTATGTTTTGAATCATAGTTTTGGATTCTATATATATGAAGTGAAATACTTTGTTTGACATTGTCAATAAGGAAGTTTTGAATTGTGGATTATTTCTGTGTTTTCTTCAATGGTATCAAATAAATTAAATCTTTGTAAAGTTTTCTAAAAATCTATTTTTAATGATTTTATTAAATATATTAAATCATTAATTTATCTAAGGAATTTTATGATTTTCATTTTAATTTTTCAATTCAAATATTCTCATTTTATCATCTGATAATTCTGGAGCTGTTTTTTCCCAAGAAACTTGATTATCATAATAAATACCGAGATTTTCATCTTTTGAAGATACTTATATTCTAAATATGAATGTACGAATGGGCATTCAAAAATTTAAAAAATATTCATTTATACTAGAGAAACACATTTGAGACATACATGTTTTTTTCTAATATTTTTGATCAACACGAATGTTGCTCTTATTTCGTTTATACTCTTTTGCAGAAATTTGAAAAATCACATGTCATAAATACACATTGGAGACATACGTGTTGAAAAATATACCTATAATTTATATAAAACTCTCTGAATAAATCCAATTTTATTTTGAATTAAAATTTCATACCACTATGTTTGTTGAATATAATTTACTACTGTCAGTTATTACTATAATAGTTTGTAAAAAAAAATTCAACATATACATCATATTTAATATTTTTCCCAATTTTTGTCTACTCATACTATTTCATTAGTGGAGTTTCAGCTTCTAATACTATTTTAAGTATATTTATGTTCCCATAAAAATAACTATAAGTCTATATAAAATCCTTTTTGTATGGTGTCAAATCCCCACACTTAGTTATATGGATCCCTAAGAAATGATATACTTGTGAAAATCACCAAGCTAGTGGTTTATAAAATTGGTGGGGTGGCCTAAGGGATTATTTCCATAGAAAACTATAAATAATAATTGTTATTATTTCATTTTATTTATATTCACTTTTCTTAGTCTTTTTTAATAGGGACGGACATGATCACTTCCATTCAAGAGGGAAAATTTGAATTAGTCATGTTTTATTAATGAACACAATTAAACCCCCACTTGTGTCTTATTATTTTTAATTTGGACCTAATATATTTCACTCTCCACAACATAGATCAATAAATACTTCACTCAAATTTAAATTAACATCTTTATTTTATCTAACATTAGGAAACACCTAAAAAAATGACTTATAATCCTTATTCTTTTTATTTTCTCTACTACATACCAACATTACTTAGGAATGGATCCTTATGGTGTTTGAAACTCATAAAATCTTAAAAATAACCATGAATAACCCATAATATGATTCACATTCCTATAAAAAATTATTCTCCATCAAATAATAATATTTGGATTAAACTGAGGAATTGTGTCACACCAAACCTTCTTTCGAGATAGTCTCATGTGAACACTTATAAATTTCCTTCACGTTCCCTAATTGTAATTTGTTGAAACCTCCCCAATGTTTCCTTATGGGAACCGATCATCGGATCTCCTATAGTTATACTACAATCTCCCTTCTCCATCCACACTATCCAATAAAATGGGGGGAACTATATGAAATTTTCATCAACTGATAAATGATTATATCATCAAACAAATCCATTTGGGAACATGAATCATCCTATTATTAATTTTTTTTTGAACAAGCGATGTTTTTTAGGACATATAGTTTAATTCCATTATTATAGATGACTTATCTATCCATAATAACCTAAAAATCCTCTAGTAGTAGAATCATATACATTCTACATGATATCCAACCTTCACCATCAGATATTTATCAGTTTCTATCAGAACATTAGAAAACTTACACCAGATTTTAGAGAGAAACCCAATGAATACAACATGCCACATGGAAATTTTGTAGAGATGAATTTTTATATCCAACATCTCAGATTTAATTTAACCATATTTTACTGAAATCCTTCTAAAAATCCTCAGAAAATACCTAATTAGAGAAACCATCTTGACCCTATGTGAATGAACTCTATGCATTCCCTTAAAAATATACTCACTAGAATGATATGTTGTGATACTCTTGAACAAAACACAAAACAATTATATTTTATATTGGTCTTTCGGAAAACATAGAAAGGAATAATTCTAAAGTATGCTACGGATGAAGCCACATCACCACCAAAATCTCAACTATAGAAAGACATATCTCAATCAAGGATATGTTCAAGTTACATTTAAAATCGCACCTTCTAATCACATGACTCAAGATACAATAAAATTTGTAACCAATATCTATAGTAGTTTATTTTTCTGATACTCCCCTACCATTCATCTCCCTTTTAGATACTCAACATTCTCCTTTGTAAATGAATCTTTAACAACTTGTGTAGACTTAGGTCAGTTTTCTTTGATGGGGAGCCAAATCATTCATTGTTGTCCCCATTATCACTCACAAATAAATCATTTCATTGGTGTTCCAATTTATTTCTTATAGAAATACCTAGCCTATTATCCACACAACCACATTATCTGATATACAAGGGCCTCTTTTTTTTAAATTCTAGACATGTAATTGTGCATATAAATCACCACATCAAGCATAAATAACCATTGTATAGTGAATTCATTCTTTTTATCTCCTACATGATTATCCTATACAAAATATCTATCTAAAATCCATAATGCTGTATGACTTCAATGACTTATTATTAGAGTGACTTTTGCACAACCAAAACCTGAAAACACTAGAATTTTCATTCATCTTATAGAATATTCCCTTCCACCCAACACACTGCACACTTTAGAATGTGACAAAATACCTCTGTTCTCCTTATATAAGATTCTATTATAGTAATGGGGAAGAAATTATCTTCCACCATACTTCCCTTCCCAGTCACATTCTACGGATTAAGTCTTCAAGGGTCCCTTCATAGTGTTCTTCAAAAAGACACAACATTCTATTGGAATTAACACATTCTTATGAACTCCTAATCACCCAATATGAATTAATTTAACTCAATATGTTCATCTCCTCTAGATAATGGTTCATTCAATAGTGTTATTATTGACATGAAATGGCGCTGGTGAAATGTCACTTTTCTGATTCACATGTGTTACTTCCAATTTTTAACCCTCTAGAACTTCCATACATGACCAAAAAAACATTTTTTCTTCCATAAACTACATATTTTCCAATAAAATCTCATAATTATCCATTTAGAGAAATTTTAATTGATATTTGAAAAATATATGATTTTATATAGATCATAAATCATCTACATGGAAACATAAATCACATTCCATGTCCTAAACCATTCAATGATCCTATATAGATGAAAAGAATATAGTGATTTTTCTTTAGAAAAATATTTAATGTTAGGGGTATTAGTTCTCAAATAAGAAGTATATAATTCTCCAATGGTTCACAAAATATAAATCATCAAACTTGAAGACATTCCAATTATATTGGAATATACTCCAGTATTTCATATAAAATTTCTATACCTTACCCCATATCATTTGATAATGTTCTCTACAAAACATATACGTTGTGCGACCCCTTTATCCAAGAGACCTTATAGAATATAACTAAAATAAATTCAAGATTAAAATAAGAAAAAATAATATATTTTATAAAAAAAATTATATACCTTAGTACATTACAATGTGGTGCACTAGCGATCATTGTCAAGAAGAATAAAGTTCCAATACCACATGGCATCAATTATAAAGATCTAAAAAAGATAACTATAAATAAAATGTATCTACTTACAAAGATTCATTAATATTTTGACCAAATTTTTGTAGATAAATACTTCTCAAATGTGAATATTGATTACAGATATAATCAGCTAAATATGAATATTGATCATATTTAAAGTGAAGAATTTCATGAAAGATATAGACAATATTAGTTAATAGTGATTACATTTAGACTTATAAAATCAAAAAAATATATAGTGAAATGATGAAAAGAGTATTTATAGTGTAGCATGAATAATTTTTACTACTAAATATTGATGATATACTCTTATACTATAAATGAAAAGAATAAAATTAGTAGAATCGATGTTTAATGCTAATAATATTTACAAATTATATGATTTATTCTATATTTAGATTTGGTAACTCTTATATTCATAATGTCACATTGATGGATAATGTGATAAAAAATGAGATAATATTTATAGAACCATCAATAGAAAAGGATAATAAATAATGGATCGGTCCCACAACTTCCACAATGATCTTTAATTTTTATGGAATATATGTATATAATAGAAACATTGTTTTAAATTTCTCATGATTTTCCATCACAATAACTATGTTAACACTAAAAACGATAACATATATATAGATGATAGAATGATATGATGTATTTGAGCATATCAGGAAGATTGTATTCACTTCATATGATCTAACACACCTATCAAGTGGATGAGATTTTATTATATATACTTTGATGGTTAAAAGAAGTCATTGGTTTGTATACTCAAAAACATGATAAAGTGATTTTTATGCCCCATAAAAAATAAATATACATGAAAAAATCTACCATAATCATGATTTAAATATAGATGATGTGATCATCTCCTTGATGATTGGAGTTACTACATCTAAAAAGCGAAGTATGACATATATATTGATTAAAGGAGTTTAATGTATATATTTAAATAGAAATAGTTGAACATGAAAAACGGAATATGTTTAGAATAATTTAAGGAAAATTATTTCTCTATATAATATTATCCTTGAATGATAAATAATGGAGTTTATTCTATTTGAAGAAAGGAAACTTATTCCCTATCTATGATAGGGATCGGGAAAGAACTCATCTTCAAGGATATACAAAAGATGGATATGGATATCATAAAAGAAATAAATAATTCAAATAAACCCAACTATTATCTAAAAAACTTATTCAAAAGAAAATGAATCATGCATAATGGGGTGATAAAGATCATTGAAATTGGTGATGAAAACAATGAAATTAAAATTTCAATATGTCAATATCTATAAAGATGGATTCATTTCATTTATAACTAAACTATATCTACTGTCATAGATAAAGATAAATTAATATCTATTAGATATTTCAAAAATATCATCTTTCTCTATCAACCATTGAAGTACCCAGATATACCATGATATTCGAGGGAACTTCTTTTGGGAAAACATAATAAGGATTATTTTTAAATAAACCCTAATGTGATTCATGTGTCAATAATTTACCGAAATATACCAAGATTACGGTACGTGAAACCATTACATTTACTAATATAAAAACTGGAAGACATCACCATGGAAATTGTAACATGTCATCAGAAAAAATATAAATGAATTAATTCCATATGTGTTTTGGTGGATCAACTCAGAAAGACAGATCACTTTATCTCCATTCAAGAACAATTTTTCACTCAATAACATTTCCATGATATATGTATTGTAAGATTTGATGCAACATGGGGAACCACATTTGATTATATTATCCTGAGATCCAAGGATCACCTCTATGTTATGGATGATCCATCAACACACTCTATGTAATGATCCTGACCCCACTATCCCAAAGTCATTGGTTACCTTATTACTTTGGCAATATATACAACTAAACACATAGAAAATATATACTAGACTACTATTCTTGGAAAAATAGACACATATATAAATTTAACATACATTAGAAAAGATAAAAAAATATTCATTGAAATCATCGGTATCCCCTCTCGATTATCCTTATATATGAACCATAAAATAATTTCTAACATCCTTGTGAAAATAATCATAATAAAATGGTGATCCATAATGTTTAGTAAGGTTATGAGTATAGAAAATCTATTATGAATACATAATACATAATCAATACAAAAAGGTAAATAACTGAAATATGTGAGATTTAATCAATAACTTCATCAAGAAGAATGATATTACTCGAATAAATAATGATGAAATAATTCCATATAAATAAGATTAGGAAATAGAAAATCATCCATGGATAACATAAAAAATACAAGAATCGCATGGATATAAATAACTAAATTCATAAGTATAGAAGGAAAAATGTCGGACATTTTAAATATAACATAGATTCCTTGTTTTAATAAATCTAAAATACTATCTAGGACTTGTGAAAAATAAATATAAATGGGTAAGGCCATATCTAAAACCCAATCCTGATTTTCCTATGAGACTTATAAATCCATAAAGGGGATATAGGGAGCCCCACCAGTCACATACAAAGTCCAATTAATTTCTCATATGAAATAGATGAATCATAATCTAGAAATGAATTAATATCATAAAAATGGCAGACTAAATATCAATACTTTCCTTAATCAATTAAGATAATCATAAATAATTTGAAGTAATATGTTGAATGGTTTTAAAATAGTGCATCCCCAATCAAACTTGTCAACATCCATCAAATGAAATAATAATTATTTTATCAGTACAACATATCCATAGTAGAGTATATTTCAAATAAATTGGGGTTTAATTGATAAATAAAAATACCATAAGATTTTTATTAAAAACAATCCACAAAAAATAATCTTTTATTTGGAAAATAACATTCAAAAATTTAAAATTTATATAATATTAAGAATTTTTTTTGAAATATCATTATTAATTTTTAAATTATTTTTCAAATTTATTAATGATCATTATATAAGGTAATTATAGAATTTATAATAATTTAAAAATTCATTCCTTTCACACCGTTGTGAAAATGTTAAAAATTTACTCATTTGGAAAATGAAAAGAAGATTTATTTTAAACAATTTTCTAACATGGGAAAAAAAGTATTCATGAAATTATTTAGATCTTTAGAATAAAATTAATACAATTTTTGAAAACATAGATATGGAAGAAAAATGTTTTCCATCTCAAGAGAAAAATATAATTAGATTTTATTAAAAACAATTTATCAATTTGTTTAAGTTTAAAAGAAGGTAAAATGTTAATATTACTTGAAAAAATAATAAATAAATATATTAGAAGAAAAAAGATTCTTTTTAAGATAGAAATACTAAATAATTCCCAAGGTAGACATAAACATAAGTAATCCTGAATAATGATAGGATTTTAATGTAAACTCATGCCACTTTGGTAACTTCTAAATCATAATCCCAATAAAATAAATAACATAAAATGAATAATTAGACACCCTAAGGATAAATATAATAATTTAATAACATATAAATGGTGTAGTATATACACCATAGAAAATTACTTTGTGGTGAATATAACCTACGTTTCATGGAAGTAAAAGAGAGATGAGAAACCATTACCATTGGTCAAATTTCATTTTTACATGATTGAAACTACTTTATTGTAAATATATACCTACTAAAAAAATATTAAAGTACCATATTAATATCTATATAATACCATATATAATTTACTTACGACCTTTCATCACCTGTTTATTTAAAATTTCTTGTTAAAATCAAATTTCGAGTAATAACAGTTTCATTATTCAGGTATGTTTTGGTTTGGTATTTTTAGTTTTTTTACATTGACTATGATACCGTAATCTAAAAATTTTAATCCATGATATAAATATCCTATATATTATTTTATATTTTTTTCTATTAATCAATAAAATTTATAGATAGGAAATGAATTAGACCATTCATGGAAATGATAGGCTTTACATATGCGTGAATTTTTTTTCCATTTTCACAATGGATGGAATGAAATGAATGTAAATAATATATAAACATTTAAAATTAATTATTATGAAAAATACATCACATATATTCAATATATTTATCTTTATTACCTCCCATTAAATGTGTACTTGAAAAAATTAATCTCATCGCTTCTTAAGGTGGTAGTTCTTCGTATAATTGAGTAACATTATTATATTACCATGGAATGGAATGTATAAAGTTATATATTGTATTATAATTATAGAAGTATAATTATGTAATTAATATCAAATATATAATTAAAATAAATCATTATAACCTTTCTTGATAGGTGGTGATGGAGAATGAATTACAATAGTTTGTGAAGCGATAATCCATCGTACACATGATTGACAGTTTTGTTTCCCACTTAATGGAACATAACATTGATATGGGATATTGGGTAAACATAATAACATTTATTTATATGTTATATATTGGTTTAATTATATTTTAATTATTAGTAAACTAATGAAAATGATAAGAGAAGATAAAAATGAAAGAGCTTGGCGAAGATAACAACCTTCACTTAGAGAAAGATATTTGGGTCCTCTTATTAAAGACCATAGTGTTGTTATTTTGGGGTGAAAAGTATCTCTATTATGGGTTGATGGATGTTTTTTAGGAATATAATCATGTTTTTTACCCTAATGGCTTATTTGGTGTGATGAAGTGTAGGGGAGTAAATTCCCTTTAATAGTTTTTGAGTGGATTTTTTTAAATATCAAAAACTATTAAATAATGGGAAGTCACCCTCAACCCAAGTGCCCATAAAATTGGTAATTTAAGTATTTTAGTGTTTATTTGGCTTATAGATCCTCCAAAACACACTTAAAATTACATTTATTAAATATTTTGGTCCTTAACATAAATTATTCCTTTTACAATTTTTAGTTTCACTATGTTAACTAGTCATTCTACCAAGGTAATATATCATTTAAATGTAAATAAATTACAGAAATTAGATAATTTTTAATCACTAAAAGTAAATATGAAATCCAATCGATAATATAAATAACTTATTTGTGTAGAAAATTAATTCTAACATAAACACATGTAATGTAAAACACATTGTTTTACCCTTTACCATAGAAATGATGTTTTGACATTTATGGGTCAATATAATTACTATAAAAGGATCATTATCACTTGAATGTAATATCATTGATATTTTTAAAAATATTGACATGTCTTATCACATTATAGTATTTTAATAAATTTTATATGATATAATAAATTGTTAATTATTATAAAATAATATCAATATCAATTTTCCCACTATTTATTTAATTAAAATGTAAAAAAATAAATATAATGATATATTTTAAATCTATTATTTTCAAACCAGTGTAATAGGATATTTATTTTCTATAAAACATATCAATCAAAATAAATCAATAAATTTTTATAATTTTTTGTATTTTTAGAATCATTATTTTCTTTTCTTAAATTATTATATTGGTCAATTTGAATTAAAAATTCCCCACAAGAACACAATAATTTATAATAATTTAAAAATGTACTAAATATGGATATAAAATAGTAATTATTCATATTTTATTTCATTCTTAATGCTTATCATTTTAATTTAACACAACAATTATCTTATTTTAAACATAAGCCTCATTATTAATTCTTATTATTTCTTTTATTCATGATACCAAAAAAATATGTTGAACATAATATATAACATTAATTATTATGATTCAAATTATTGAATCAATTTTTCCAACTTAAATTCCCATAGTGGAGAATTTTAATTTAAAATTAAACTTGTATATGCAAGAAAATGTGTTTTTAAATAAAGAATATTCATAACTGAAGATAATTTAAATTTAAAAAAATGAAAATTAATTTTATTCCAATCGAATAAATTATATTTAATATAATATAATTTATTAAATATTACTTTAATAACAATTTTATTTCCAAATTTTACATTCAAATGGTTTAAATAATATAGATATTTTGTTTAAAAAATCATTTTTCATAATTCATCGCCAAATAATATTTTATGAAAATAATAAAAAATGAAATTTAAGATAAATTTGTCATAATAATTTTGAAAATAAATTATATTTCTTCAAATAAAAATTAATAAAGTGGAAAAAATTATAATTAAAACATGTTTGCAATGCAAGACGTACCCGTCATTTAGAAAAATAATTTTTTTGTCAAAAAATTTTTTCATTTTATTCAACATGATTATTAATTTATTTACAATCAATATATAATAATTCAATCTATTTTATAAATGTTTTTAACATATAATTTTCATAATTTATCTTTTCCTTTGCATAACATATAATTTAACATCTACGTTATAATTGTCAAAGTACATAATATTTTCGATGTATATTATTGTTTGTTTAAGCTCTGTGTTGCATATTGTATATGATATCCCACGCAATGTTCTTATTTTAAAATCATCAGGTTTACATTATAACACCATTGAATAAATTTCTTCTTCAAATTTCTATTTTGGTGATGAAAGATCAAATAATTATTGAAAACTCAAATCATAAAAAGGTATAATAAAACTTCCTCTAGATAAGAGGGAAAGAGATGTGTGAGGTTCAAATAGAATAACATGTAACTATGTTTTAAAGTAGGAAAACATTACTGGGTTTTGAATTTATAGAATTTGGGGAAAATATAAGATACATGTACAGAGTGATAGTGATTGTTGATCAAAATAAAGATAGTGATCAATAGAATGTTAACAGCCAGAAAGTTATAAATATGTGATTGAAATGAAGTTAATATGATAGCATTTTATTTTCAAGGATGTTTTCCTATTATTAAATATTTACTTAATAATATATAATAAGAAAATTTGTAAATATATTTACCTGATATATTTCAAATTTATTGCTATAATTACTTCATTTATATGTAATTTGATAAATTTACACTTAATTTCTTACTCAATGAGATGAATACACAATAAAAAATTATGCTTTAAGCTCAAAAATTATCTTTTAACATATCATAAGATCATTAAAAGAGTGAAAGGTCATTCCTCATGTCTATATATATTTAAAATTAATACAGAAATACCCAATGTTCTTATTGATCAATTCTATAAATATTTAAACAGAATATTCCACCAAAATATGTCTAACCAAATTCCAGGTTCAAGATTTTTGGATAGAAGGTCACTAAATTTCTAAAATCTACTTAAAATTAGACAAAAAAATTATCTATTAATGTAAAATAGAAAATATTTGAATACCATGAATAGTGTAAAACTACAATTAATGAATGAATTATCCCTTATAAAAACATATATTATTGAATATACTCCATAAATCGAGTAATTTTCTAAACTATATTCATGATAACATAAAAAACTTTGTCAAAAAAAGAAATAATCATTTCTATGTTCAACAATACAGCTCAATTTACATGATCCATATCATTTATATCCAAAATAATCACCATTATCTCAAAATCAAGAAAATATTATGGGTTATCTTTCATTAATAATGCATTTCAATAAATATCACCTTACCATTAAATCAAATTTCTAGGTCATTAAAACCATTAAACATATTCATGAAAATACATAACAGAAAAAAATGACTGACAATGCATTTAAGTTTCATGATTATAATAACCAAAATAACAATGATAATAATTATACCGCAACAAAATTCATTTAATCCCAATACATAAATACATCAATCATAACACATTCATCATAAAAATTTAATCTGGATACATCACATTATTTTTTAACTATTATATCGTTTACAATTTCATTTTATGTATCTTCATTATCAATTGAAAGACCTTTACTCATATATCTATTCTTATCCTATTCATGAACATTCTCATAAGGAAATATATTTTCTTAATTCCCATATGTTTCACATTCAAATTATTAATCCATGGATTATAACATAGGCAGAACAATATTTATATCCATTATGTTAACTGGACATTTCATTTTCCCCCAAAAATTTATTATTTTGAACCCGTATTCTCCACATATAAAATTTATTCTCATTTTATTGATACATTCCATAGATTACTTTGTCCATAATTCTTGACATATATAAAATTGAATATTATATACATTATGGTATCCACCACTCAAACTCTTAGCAAAATCTATCATTCTCATCCTTGGTTTTTTCTGAGAGTTAGTCAAGGTGTATGTTGTTAATCATATATCATGATAATTGATAAGGAATAATCGAAATATCATTCACAATATTTATTATACCATTTTGTTTATCATCACTAAATTTTTTATCACATTCAATGTCAACTCAATTTCTTCTGGCTTTCACCATTGGCTACAAAACAAAAATCATCATGTGAGAAATAGAAAACATTGCAGGGAACCATATAATTAGGAAAAATAATTTCAAAGATGACTAAATTAAGACATATTATTTTCAATATATTAAACCACATGCTTATCAAATGTCATTCATGATAACCATATATCCAAATCCATCATTATAGTTCATAAAGAAAATTTGAATTAACCAATGAATATTCCCTAGGGGTGTCAAACCATGTGCATAGTATGAAAAATTTTCGTGTACAGAGAAATTATAGAGTAAATCTTGATTTTCCTTATGGAATGTTGTTACCCCTAATATATCTATTCCAGAACAACATAAACTTGTAATATCCACATAGGGATGTGTTTCTAGGAAATACACATATTTTCTATCGTATCAAAATGTTAGGATAATATCATATATATATATATATATCTTCAAATTCAATTTATCTATTTTTCCCAAACCAATGCTTTCCAAAATAGAGTTTCCAAGGTTTATAATAAACTTTTTATAATACCAATTTAAATTAACCAGAACCTAGTAGCCCATATCTAGTGGTTAATTTATTACATGTCACTAGACACCAGATATTATATCCAAAATAACCAAATATTCTCGTTATCATGGTAATCTAAAAACATACATTAATTTCATATACATTTGAAAAAATAAAATACAACAAATTAATTTCATTTATATAATTTGAATTCCATTTATGATGTCACTTATTCTAAATGAAAAGAAATATAGAAATCCTAGGGAAAATAAAAATAACAAATGGGTGGGCTCTAATTCTCAGTAAGGGTATCTATACAATATGAAATATTATGAATACTTAAGACATAATCGATATGGAAATGTAAATAATCGAAAGACACTCCATTTAATTAATAGCATAAAAATCATGAATAATATGTTCGTAATAAATTATGATCAACTAACTATATATATATAATCTTAGGATCTATACACTCATTGATTGATATATTAAAAAATAAAATAATCTCGTGGACAACAATAACAAAATTCATAATTCTGGAATACAAAATATCATACATCTGGAACATACAATTGAGGCCTCGTGCTGAGACATATAAAATAACATCGAGACCTTGTTCCAGAACATCTATATAAGTGGGCAAGGCCTTAGCCAAATCCTAATCTTGTTTGTCTTATGTGACTTATGGATGCATTAAAGGGATATAGAGGGCCGCTCTAGTAACATTCTATGTCTATTGAATTTCACATGTGAAATGGTTGAATCATAATCAATATAAAAATTCATATTGAAATACTATAATACTAAATTTTAATACTCCCACAATCAGTAAACATAACCATAAACCACTCATAGTAATATGAAGGATGGTGGTAAAATAGTATATCCCTATTCAAACTGATCATAAACCATCTATATTAATAATAAGAATAGTATCAATTAAAAATATGACCAATGGAGTATTATTTAAATAAAGGGTTCTTGTTGTTGATAAATATAAATACCATTAAAAATCTATTAAAATATTCATGAGGAAATGTCCTTTTCAATTTGAAAATAAATTTCAAAAATGGAAAAAAATATAGAATATTAAAAAATAATTTTTCGTTAAAAATATCCATTAAATCATGTAATGTTATCTTAAAATTTATTGGTGGTCATTATGGTGGCTAATTTTTCACATTACATGAAAATCATTTCATTCGCACTATAATACAAATGATAAAATATTCCTCATTCTGAAAAAATGATGATTCCTTTCAAACCATTTGGTAACATGGATAAAAATTCCTTAATGAAAATATTTAGAACATGTGAAAATCATTTAAAAAAATATTTATGGAAAACGGAAGATTTTCGATTGAAGAGATAAATAAATATTTATTTTTATAAAATATTATTTCAATCATTTTACTTTCCAAGAATGGACAATGGTAAAATTAACTAAAGGCATAATAAATAATTAATATAGAATAAAATATATTTTTTTCAATTTTTAAATACATTACAATTATCCCATGGGATACATAGAAAGAAAATATGGAATAATGATTGGATTTTTAAGTAACCCCTTACCTCTTTGGTAACTTTTGAATCATGATACCCATGAATGAAATAAATTCAAATGAAATATTAATTATCACTAAGATAAGTATATTCATTATATAACATTTCAATTGGTTAATTATAGAGACAACACAAAATAACATAGTGGTGAATATGAAATATATCTCACGAAAGTCGTAGTGGGGTGAGAAGCCCTTACTTTATGTCTAATTTCATTCATATGTGTTTGAACCCCCAGTATAATAATTATAATAATTAAAAAAATATAATAAATATATTATAGAACCATAATTATATATGTAATACCTTATAGTATTTAGTTATCACCTTTCATTTACATTTTATTAATAATTTATTTTTTAAAATCATGTTTTGGGTAATAACTCATTATTTTTCATGTATGTTCTTTTTTGGTATCTTAATTTATTAAATTTTATTATGGTTTTATAATATTAAAAATGTTAAAAACTATATAAAAATAATATTTATTTATTATTTTTTAATTTATATTAATCCATAAAATTTATAGATAGAAAATGAATTACATCGTCTATGAAGATAGTAGACCATACGTCCACAAGAAGCCTATTTTTATTTTCTTGATGGATGGAATAAAAATAGGGTACATAGTATATCACTATTATATAGTCATTATTGATTCATATATATAACGTATATTCATTAACCCTTTTCTTAATACCATACATATAATGTGTAAGGGAAAAATAAAATCCCATCACTTCCTTTATCGTTAATCTATCGTACACAAGAGCGACATTATCTCATTACAGTGGAATGATAATGTTAAACGGTATTTGTGAAATCAAAATATTGGAAGTATAGTTATGTTATTAATATCATATATATGACCTATACAATCATTATATCATTTCATGATATGAAATTATGGGAAACAATTTATATCGGTCTTTGAGGTGGTAGTCCACAATACACACGATCTATAGTTTTATTCCTATTTTATAGAAGAGAAGATGGATTTGGGTAATTCAATTATCAGAATATATTTTAATTATATTTTAAATACTGGTATTAATATATTTTAATTATTATGATATTTCTAAAAGTGGTATGATAAGAAAAAAAGAGATCAATGAAGAAAGTTACATCCACATAAGGAAACCTCCTATGGATATCCAATTAAGATAGGGTTAGACTTTAGAGAAAACCAAAATATTTATAATGCTCTTAATAATTATTTGGAGTGATTTGGGAAGGGTTTTTTATCCAAAAGGTTTATTATGTGTGATTAATTTTGGTGAGGAAGTTTCCTTTTATATTTGAGGAGGAGTGGCATTTTTGTAAATACCCAAAACTATTCAATAATGGTAAGTTACTCTCCCCAGTGCCTCAAAATTTTGTAATTGATGGACTGGATGGATGATATGGTATTTATACACCTCAAACACATACAAAGATTTATTTTTTATACATTTTATTTCTTAACATATATGTTTCAATAATTTACCATTTTTGTTTTCTCTTAGGTAACTATTCTTTTACCATGGTAAAATATTATTTTCGAATGTTTAAATCATCCTAATTAGATAATATTTAACCATTATTTATAAATATAAAAACTATTTTATTAATTAAAATCCTATGTGGTTGGAGAATTAAATTTGACATAAAAATTTGTAAAGTTAAAAACACTGTTTTACCAATTACCATAGAAATGACAATTTATCATTGATGGATGAATATTATTCTTATAAAAGAAACATTTTTCCATGAATAGACTATGTTTTATATATTTAAACATGTTATGATAACTAAGTAGAGGATATTATTTTTATAATTTTTAAATAGTTTCACAAAATATTATTTATTACAAAATACTATTGATGAAAATGTTTACACTATTCACTTAATTTGACTTTAAAAATATAAAGTTAATGATGGAATTAAAATATATTCATTTAAAAGATGTATGAATTTATAAAATTTTCAAAATAATTAAGGGAATAAACTAAATAATTCTATTTATATTGATATTAATACTTTTATAATGAATTATTTTATTTTTTTAATTAATTAAATAATTACTCTATCGAAGTTTCGTGAGAATTTAATTTAATTATATAACTGTTAATAATTGAAAATAAATATATTGAATAATAATAATTTAATTATGCTCAAAATTATTATCAATATTCATTTATATCTTTCTTTTGACACTATGTGAACACATAATAGAAATTTAAAAGTAAGAGGGTGACAATTTTTATTTTTTAATTACATAAATTTTTATATTGATAAATATCATAGTAAAATTTACAAAATATACATAAACATATATTATAGTTTAAATGGATTCAAAATATGGCCTCAAAATAGTAATTAGAAATGTTTTAGTTTATTTTTAACCCTTATCCTTTTAGTTTAACCCCATAGTAAATTCGTTTAAACCTTAATTGTGGTAATTTGTTTTTATTATTTTCACTATTAATTTATTACAAATATAAATTTTAAATTATTAAATAATATTAATTATGATTTTAGAGAATATATGATCCATTTTTCCAATTTTACTTCACTGGATAGTGAAAATTTAATTTAATATTAAAAGTCCATATGCAATGAAAAAGTAGTTTCAAATAAATAAATTATCATAAGTATATAGAAGATTACTATATAAAATGAAAATGAAGTATATTTCAATGACCTAAATAAAATTTATTATAATAAAATTTAACTATTATTAATTTTAAAATAAATTTATATCAAAATAATATTTTATATGCATTAAATGAAAATTTATTTTTCAATAAATACCGGTAGTTTTTACTGTTGATCCCAAAATTAATCTTCTTAGGAAATTATCAAATATTAACTATAAGATAATTTTTAACTTCTGATTTCATAAATGAATATTTGTTTTAGATAAAAAATTAAAATACTAGAAAAAAGTAAATATTAAAATATGTGAACAAAACACAATGAAACCGCCTTTTAGATAAATAAAATTTTCCAAAAAAACATTTATTTTTCTTTTAAATGATTATTATTTTATTTCTTATAAATATATAACCATTGAATTTATTTCATACATTTGTAAACCATTAATTTTTTTTAATTCAATTTGTCCTATACATACCAGCTAATTTACTGTCTATGTCATAATAGTCACAGTATATAATATTTTGAAAGTATATTGATATTCGTTTAAGATCGTTGTTGCATGTCACATACACTGTCAGACACAATGTTCTTATATTAAAAATAACTATGTTAATATCCAAATAATGATTTGAAATTTAGTACATCTGATCACCCTTAGACTATTATCCAATATTAATGGGAAATCCAAAATCTTGAAGACATTCTAAGATATTTCTCGTTGGTCTTCAAAAGAGGTGGGGATCAAAATATTCCTATGGTTAAATTACCAAAATATAATAGTTTTCACACAATTATTTATATAGAACTATATAAGTGTCTATGTATGGAAGTGATATATAACTCTAACATATTGGGATGAATATGGTGAATGAATGATGCTGGAACCCAGGATTTTTCAAGATATAAAAGATTATGTTTAATCTATTTAGAAAAACGTTAAAGTAGTAAATATTTATAGAAGTGTTATTATAAAAGTATTAAAGTGAACACAAATTTTGATGTTAGAGGAAAATTTTTAATTTGATTATTTCCCTAAAAAAGATTCATTGGGTTTTTATAGAATTGAATTCATAGCCTAATAAACATGGCCCCATTGAGATCATTTATCACATTGGAGTTGTGGGTAATTCATTGGAATTTACACCAAACTATAATAAAGGGAATGATGTGTCCCATGTATCTTTCTGGAGATAGTACATACTCAATCACACACATGTACTGAATATAGAGGTGTGATAAATAAAAATGAATACTTTTATGAGGATAGACTAGTAGATATATAGGATAGTAGATACATTGTTCTGTATAATAGTAAAATTCACCTTGTCAATGTACTTTCATAAAACAATGTGTATATAGATGTAATTTGGAAACGTTATGATGAAATAATCCAAAAGTAACCTCATCTATTATTAACAAAGGATATGAATTAAATTTTCAAAAATAAAATTTCTAAATGAGGTAAGGATGTTATAGGCCTAATTTATTTATATGATCTTTTCCACATATATATATATATATATCATATTTTTAAACGTGTTTTAGTTTAATATAGATGCACATTTAAATAAAAACAATCACAAATATATTTCATTTATTTCTAGCATTACATTTTAGGAATAATTTCAACCTATAAATAAAAATAAAATATAATGTGAAAAAATAACAATATAAGTATAACTTGAATATTCATAGGGTAATTGTCACCTATAAATATGACTATAGTTTATGAAAACATCCATCCATGTGTGGAGAAAATGTTTAGGAACTTGATCTAAGATTGTAGTTTGTTTTTAGGCGTCGATTTGATTAGTCGTAGAGAAGAACCGAATATTCCAATCAAATATTATGTATATTCATTGTTAGACTTCTAAAAATAGTTTCCCAAGTTGATTCTTGTGAAAAGTATGGAATTGAACAAAACATTACCAAGTATAATGAAACCCAATCGAGGTTATGCAATGTAGTTGTGTGAGAAAGATGATGTCAAATGAAGAAGACATGTGCATACATGAGATGAAGAAAGGAATTTTCACGCAACTCTATAATGATTGGGGACATATGCTAAGTTGTGTGACATGTGATATGTTATGATATATAGCCAAAATTTCTATAAATATGGAATCAACCCCTCAATTTTTTTTAGGAATTTGGGATTTTAGTGTTGAATATGTCACTCTAGTAATAAGAGGATTCACACTTCTCACAACCCCAAAATCGCCAACATTTATGAAATTACCACAAAAGACCCTCAACCCATGGACTTCTTCCTGATTTATTTTCAAAAAACATTATCCATGAGAAATCCAATTTCAAAGAAAAACCAATAATTTCTAAAACTATATTTTCTTGAAATAAAAATGTTGTTTGACAACGTTTTATCTTGAAAAACATCTCATAGGCCATGCCTCACAAAATCTTATTTTCAAGAAACAACAAATGTTTCATGAAACTGTGTTGAGTTTCATGACACAATTCCCAGTTTTTTAAAATAAAGAATATTTTTTCAAGAAGAAGATTTATTGAAGAAAGGCCTATGGGAATGATTTTTTAGAGACTCCTATAATGAGATTTTCGGTTAAGGTTGAAGAAATTTTGGGTTATTCCAATAAATACCTAAGTTAAACCACTATATAATACCTTGAATATATATTCTCTACAATTCCAGATAAACCTTAAGTTAACTTATTCTTATTGGTACCTTTTTCATTCCATGAGATGATATTCTGACATTTGTTTCATCAGATTCCTTTAGTCTAAATACTTATCTAGATATTACTAAATTATAATCTCAAAACTCATATTCCAGGGTGAACAATAAAGGGATACTCCTACATAAGTCCCACAAAAACCATTATATTGAAGCTTATACCTAGTAGTACTCACTACATGATGATAAATTAATGTATGCCATTGGTCAAATGTATTGGATATCATGTGCAGAAGGAATGAGATTTATTACATATTAATATATAATATGTCTCATGTCGTGATAAAGATACCACCACATCATCCTCAATATTAAATGATAATGTGTAGTATACATTAAATGAAAATCATAGGATGACTCATGTGTCAAACATGAGTTTCCTTATGCATCAATCATAATATTACTCATAAAATTATCATGAAAAGACCCCAATGTAGTCCCCACTGGCATCCTCATCGGGTACAATCAACAATCATAATACTCGACCTATCAGTGGGTCGAGATTCCCTCTTGATCCTACATTATGAGGAATGGTTGGGAAGTTAAATTAATAATACCCGCACCCAATGTTCTTCACATTAAATTAAACTATAGTCATACCATATTCCATAGGGATGTAATTCAATTATATATTAAGTACATGATTCCTTGTGTGAAGAGCATGAGATACCCAATGGGATATGCTTGATATGATACCAAATCACCCATGTGTAACAACTATGTATGCCCTATTCATACCATCATTTTTCCTATAAGAACATGGGAATATTATACATATAAGCCTTGTTTACAAAGTTTATACTCATAATAGCACCCAATAATCCTCCATGCATAAACCCCCACCATATCCTAACTACTCCATTATAGAACTTGTGTATCCTATTGCATAATAAATAAATAATACCATTGATTATCCTTTTTGAACCTGAGAATGATATAAACATAATACCCAATCACATCATCCTATCACCAATAAAGAATCTAGGATCTTCTATGCGTATTCCCCAATCAATCCATCATTGATCCTAGAAGCAACCGATAAAATTCTTGGTGTAAGATCCCATATTTCCATTGATTCTCCTATCATCACCTGGACAACTTATTTTCATTAGACCCACTCATGAATCATCTTAATTAAGTAAAACTCTATATCCTAATGTCCTCATAATATAAAATAAATCATAAGAACAAAATTCTTTTATCATGACATTAAACATTATCCTTACCCCATTTCATGAGAATGAGATAGCCCATGTATGATCATCATGGGATTACACATACTCCCTCACCACCGGATGACTCTACCACCTTAGGGAACCCCAATTTATAACTACCATGGTATCCTTCCCCACCAATGGATGATCCTCCTCCTTATAGTATCCCACATGCATAGGCCCTATGCAATCCCTAGATGACACTCCTTCTATGATATGATCATCCTTACCTCATGATGTTAATTTGCATGGACCAGTCATGTCATAAGACCAAAATAAGTATGACTGAACTATATGTGTTTTCATCCTTATTTATAATGAGGTATGTAGTACACCTCAATGACGTTAAATGTCAATATTCATATATACATGGGGAACCTCATTGAGGTTCAATACCGACACCTCCATCATTAACACAAAATACTAAAGTGTGATAACCTCCTCCAATGAAGATGCATGTTCTGTCATTACCAAAAAAATACAAAGTGGGATATATTCCCCCATGGGTAAACATATAACCAAATACCATGTGTGAAATATAAACTCCTTGTCACACACATAACCAAACCCTTGAGTGTAAAATCATTCCCCCTTGGGACAAACATAACAAAACTGACATGCTTGAAATATTCCACTCCCTAGGGACACACTTAACCAAACCCTCATGTTTGAAATCTTCCCCCTAGGGAGACACATAACCACCAACTTTTCATGAAAATATGTTACACTATTGACCCACTTAGATCATATACCTCAAATAGTAAACATCATATTCCAATTGTAGAAAAGATTTAGACACCTTATTCCCTTAGTGACAACTAGTGTACAGATGAATGATGATGCCATAGGTTCCGTGCATAAGATTTCTCATTTGGGGGATGCCAATAACCTCCAAGGGGGAGAATTTATATGTTTTATAACATGCTATGTGTAAAAATATTTCAATAAATTTCCACTGTTATTATCTATATTATCCATAGGTTTCTACCCTATTGAGAGAGAATCAATGTACTTAATCTGTCTCAACCTCAATATGACATTAGGAATGAGACTCATGAACATGAATCAAATAAATGAGGTAGAATATTATTAGGAAACATGATCCAAAGAAGATTCCATGAATGGAGTATATGATAACTCTTCATTGTGTTTCGATAAAGGAGAAAGAATCACCAACCCTTTAATAGATGCCACTTACCATTGGAAAGTAGGAATTTGGGGTAAGAACAAAATTGTTAGCAACCTAGGTAGAAATCATCAGAAATAATGACACAATTGAATAAAAATTTAAAAATAAAATAAAACATTGTAAATATGATAATAATTCTTATAAAGTGTATATCCTTGAGGAAAAATAATGTGAATTATGAAGACGAGTTATTTATAGGAATGGTAAACCCAATAGTATCCTTTGTATTATTATATTACCATTTGAATAATAACCTGGCTACAAAAATAGTAGTATGTGAATTTGAAATTTCAATTAACCAATATAATTATAAAATGACTTTAAAATAATATTTTCTATGAATTAAATAATTATTGATGTTCCTTAATATAATTAAATAAATGAAAAAACTCCAAGAATGTATGTGTGTATTTATTTTTTTATAGTGCATTTTAACATATTTAATAATGACAATAAAATTTATATTAAAAATTAAATATTAATATTTAATCAATTAGGAAATTATTGTTTATAAAATAATTATAATTTTTTTCAAAATAAGTTAAAAAAATTTTGAGTGGGTTTTTGGTAATTTTGTCAGAAATGATTTTTCATGTGAATTGTAATAATATTATATTTTAAATATTGTATGTTTTACCACATAATAATGAAAATTTAATATATTATAAATTATTAAATATCTTAATTAAAGAAAAATATATTAAATAGGATAAATAATTGATTTATAAATAAAAAAAATCAATTTCCAAACTGGAAAATGTGATTTCAAAAGTCCAAAAAGATAGAGTAAACTTTCAAATGACTGCATTTTTCTTCTAATCTTCTACATATAATAAAAAATTAGATATTTTAAAGGATATAATATAATGAAATTTTATTTATGAAGTATATTTCTTAATTTCAAATAATACCACTATAGCAAGTATTTCTTATGAAAAAATATTCTATAAAAAAATTAATAAAAATTTACCTCCATTTATGTATAAATACCCATAACCCCCTTGGAAAACTAAATCACAAATCCTTATAATTTCCATAGATCTTACCGATTACATTCAACTCAACTTCATGGGATCACTGGATATGTTATTGTTTTAACTATACAAATCCTTTTGGTAATTAAGGTTCATGGAAAAGGTGAAAGATCAAGAAAAAATTATTTTTTCATTTAATTTTTCATTCATTTTATTCTTCTACTATTCTTTCATTATATTACTCTCTAATAAAAACTTTATGATATAAATTAATTATTATATTCATATGATATTAATTACATAAATATATATTAATTATGATTTATAACAAATGTATATATAATATCCCTCTCCACCATCTATTTTACAATGTCTTGTTATTGGTCAGTTTACCAACTTTGAGGATGTGGTAAATTATTTTTTTACCACCACCTATTTGTTTGGTTAGTATAGATATTATAGCTATAATTTTAATTATGGTACCATACACATATTCATCATTCTCATTATAGAAATTTATTATAGGGAATGGACCATAAAGGGAAAATTAATAAAATATACAGTGATGTTGCCTATGATAATTAGCATCCATAATTCTTTTACATTCAGGGGAAAGAGAATCATGAATATAATACACTTTACATACCCTAATGGAGTGTCCTTTCTTGGATAGTGTGACATCCATTATTTTTTTTAATATTTACATGGTCTTTTTTCAGGTATTTCATTTCCCTTATTTGAGTATATTTTGTTTGGGTTATATCATATGGTGATTTTTGATGGATTTTTTTTGAAAAATTGGAAGAAAAATGGGTTGTGAATAGTTTGCTCATGGTTAGAAAAAATTGTGCACCCCAGCCTAGAAAATCATGCACCATGGATAGTGGGGGTTCACATAGTTATCATATGGTTTGTCAAACTATAATCCCTAAAATAAGAAACAATGAACCCTTAAAATAATAGGTGTAGGGTTGTCCCATGGTTTGGGAAATCCGTGTGCTCCTTCACAAGAAACCATGTATGATTTTTAATGTGGATAAAAAATTATTTTCTGATTCCCCTAACACTTGAAACTCACCAATTTCAATGAAAATTAAAAATATTACGATTTAGTATGATTTTAGATATTTCCATATGGATTCTAAGGACATATGACCTCCATTGTTAATTATTTAAATCCAATATTATTGATCTTATCCTTTCCTTTTAAGTGTATCTAATTCCATTTCATTCTCATTAATCTTCCATCCTTCCCTCATTATTTTGTTGGTATGTAAATTTATATTTTACAGGATCTAGATCTATAATTGGTGAGTTTTGATCTAGGATTTTTTATCTAGAGTTACAATTAAAGAGATCGTTGTTTTTTATCTTGATTTTGGGTTTTGATATTCAGACCTAAATCTATATCATTGTACTACTAATTTTTAAGTATTTCCATTGTGTGATCATTCAATAATGAATCATGGTAGTTGGTCTATTAATGAAATCTTATAGGCTTATTATGAATTACATTTATGTGATTATATATTTTATAGAGTTTTTTAGCAATTGGGATTCTTAAATTGAATTAATTAATGTGGTTAATAAATCAATTGGTGATTTGGATATTTTATTGAATAATAAAAATTTTGGGTTCAAAATAATTAATTGATGAATTAATTTTCAACACATTGAATTGTGAAATTGGGATAATTAATTGATATATTAATTATCAATAAAATTAATTGTTTTATTAAGGATAATTCATTATTGTCTTAATTATTAGAATTTTAAAAATTGAATTTGAAAATAATTAATTTTTGAACTAAACATTGGCTGTGGAGATGTGAAATGATTAATTTATTTTTTAATTAATTAATTTACTTTACATGGTTAATTAATTATTGAATTAGTTTTTGGAATAAATATGATTAATTAATTGTAAAATTAATTACTGTTTTAGATATGGTTAAATAATTGTTGAATTTATTTATAAAAGATGAAAGTAAGTCATAATAAATAAAAGTGATGTTACAAGAGTCTAAATGAGGGATGTTTTGATTTTTCACATTGATGAAGAGGATGTAACTCGCATGGGGTGTCAGAATGGAGAATGCAAGTGTCTGCAGCATCCCCTTTGTTTTCAAGACAGTCAATGAGTCGATTGGCTTCACAATATATGTGTGTGATGTTAAAATTCATTGATGCAAGGATGTTCATGAAGATAATACATATTAATGTGAGCGATCATGAAATACATGTTTTTTTCCATTCTATCTTCTTGAACAATGGTTGTTGTGTTGCTTTCAAAAAATAAATTTCTCTAATTTCTTTGACAAGAAATTACAAAAGATTTGATGAATCCTATCATTTCCACTTCAACAGCAGTGTCATGAACACATCATCCATGTTCTAATTCTAAAAAATATTCATTGTGACCTATAAAAAACACAAAAAATCTTATAGGTCCTGGATTTCCTCTCGAGGCTATGTTCGAGTTACATTTGATCCATCCTGAAAATGGTGGAAACCAAAATACATCAATGCTTCCAAGGGGTTTGGGAAAATTACCTTATATACATAGATTTATGAGCACTAAATAGTCTTTTATGGAATTTTCTCAAAATTATTCAAGTAGGTTATTGGCATTTTGGACAACAAAAAGTATTTCAGAAAGAGATATCCTAGGATTGGAAATAGTGTTTTCATTGTTACGTATGTTCCTACATCTCAAGATTATATTAATGTCCTTTTCATAGGCCACTAGGAACATAAACCTTATATACATTAACATGTGAATAGTTAATAGATTTAGGATTAAACCCGGGGTTTTGGAAACTTTCAAGAGATGTAGTTTAAATAGTTCAAAAAATAATTTCTAGAGAGGTGTAGTGGAATATACTCATAGAAAGAGGTGATTCACATCTCTTAGATGATGGGGGCATAAAGAACACAGTGAACACATATATATACCCACTCTTTAGAATTTTTCGACATAAGGAAGCTTATTGAGGTGGAGATGCTATACCAGAGTGAAACGAGATGGAAATAAATATTTTTTATTGTAATATGAGATACCTATACTATTTCCTTGTATAATGTGATTAAAAAAGCCTTTTTAGTCCATAGTACCATTTTATCTTGGTTCTATATAATAATGTCATCCATGTAGAGAAAATTATAAGAGGAAATCACGTAACCTATATAGGATTGAATCATGTTACCCCTGTCATGTTGGTCCTTAATAAAGATATTGTAGTTGGTTTTAAGATCAGGGGTTCTAACATTGTCAAATAATAGAGCACCATCCAACTTATCTATCTAGAATTTGAGATAGGATTATTGAATTTCCATACAGTGGGAGTGGATATGAATCATTTTGAAGATTCTTCTTAGACCAGGCCAAACAGAATATTTCATGTAGCTCATTTTCCCATAAATTGTCTTATTTTGAATTATAGATCCTTGGAAATCCAATTAGTGTCATGACCCATCCTTAGGTCTCATTCTGTGACTACCCCAAGACAGCATTCCATAGGCTAGGGGCTGGCGACTAGCACCAAAGGCAAAAATCCCAAAGCAGGGAAGGAATTTCCTTTATAAAAGTAAACAAACACAATAGAGTATGCAAGAGGAAGTAAACAATAAGTAAAACTAAATACAAAAGAGTGTGCTGGAAAGTAAATGGGCAGTATACAATCCCAACTGAACAACAAGTACAAGTAAATGGGACAAACAACTTAAAGTAAGAGTAACTCCTGGATCATTCTTTGGGAATTCCTACCTAAAGGGTAGGTACAGATGGCCACCTCAACACTCACGTCAGTCATTCCCCTCCATGTGTTGACTCATCGCAAGGTCCACCTCCAAGTACCGTCCAGTTGTGGCGCTCTCGGTCTCCATCAGCGATGTCTGTCATCTGCATCTAACACAACGAGGTGCAGGCATAGCCCGTGCAGGGGTCAGTGTAATGATACTCAGTAGGGACCTCAAGACCCACAAGGTCTCACAATATCCACTAAGGATAAACAAAATTAGAATGATAAAATCACAAAGTACCAACCAATTCCTACTTAGGTATATGCCAATACATATACCTAAGTGACCAATCTCAGTCCGGATCCAACTCTCAAGCCCAACCAGAAACCAATTCCACAAAGGAAGTAAAGACAATCACCAAGATTATAATGGTTGAAATAAATGACTCAACTCACACTGGTATACAACTCATGAAGAGGGGCAGAGATGATTAGATGTAGAATTTGAATCATCTCCTCTATCGAACCCACATAAGATCCTGGAACAATATCAGTACTATTGAACCCATGTAGGATCTTGGCACAGAAGTCGTCACTGTCATACCCACATAGGATTCCGGTATAGTAGTTATCGTTGTTGAACCCATGTAGGATCTTGGTATAGAAGTCACTGATATTGAACCCATGGAGGATCCCGATACAGAAGTCATCACTATCGAACCCACGTAGGATTCTGGTATAGTAGTTATCGTTGTCAAACCCACGTAGGATCCTGGTACAGATGTCACTGTTGTCGAACCCACGGAGGATCCCAGTATAGAAGTCGTCACTATCAAACCCATGTTAGATTCCGATATAGTAGTAGTCATTGTCGAACCCACGAAGGATCCCGGTATAGATGTGATCGATGTCGAACCCATAGAGGATCCTGGAACAGTAGTTGGTCCACGTTGGATCCTATCATCTCGGTCACAGCCAGCCATAGGGTTTCCACACACATCACACTTGATTCTGGGAGGGTATGCACCTCTATTCAAGTGTTGATAAATTAACTACCACGAAGTACTTATTTGATATATCTAGTAGTTCTGTCTCATCATAAAGAACCCAACTCGATATATGGTGCGTCAATCAGACGCCCGGTCTATGACTTATTGACATTTCTGTTTGTGGGGCCCGATTGGTTTTTAGGCTCAAACTAACCCGACCATACTCCAATAGCATCAGAACCTCATGTGTAGTATGCCAAAAGAATCGTCTCATCAGAATGAATCCAACTTAATTGACGGCATGTCAATCAGACGTCTGGTCCTTAAGTTATAAATGTTTCCGCTCAAAGGGCCTAGTTGGTTCCGGGTTTGAACCAACCCGGTCATACCCAATATTTTCCAAAACCATGAGTTTAATATACCGAAACGACCATCTCGATCCAAGGAATCCTAAGCAACTGACATTTCATCAATCTGAGGTCCGTAGCTCATGTTATGGGAGAAAAACAAAAAGTGGTCCGAAGAAGGGGGTATGGGTCCGGTCCGACCCGACCCAACCCGCCCAGGGTCGGCCTGAACCGGGTCAACCCGACCCAGGTCCGGCCTAGTGGCTGGCCGCGACACGGCCAACTGGCTAAGTGCGGAGCGGGGGGGGGGGGTTTCTTGTAACAGCGGCTACAGATGGTGCCGCCCGGCCTTCCCGGAACCCACGGTTGCGGGTCCCGCTCCACTGCTGTGGCAGGTGTTGTGGCGGCCTTCCTCTAGCATCTCACGATGGGTGTCGCCTCCCCCTATCGGTCGGAAGGTTCCGACCACTGCCTCCAGTCGCCGGTGCTGCCATGCCATTCTGCGGGCCACCAGATTCGTTCTGGTGGTCTGTTTTTCCACCCGTATGCACCTATGGCCTCCTCGGGTCGTGCTCTTCACTACGACGGCCTCAAATCAAGGTTACCCTTTTGTTCATCCATCGCCCAACAAACCGTTCATCAAGAATAAAAAGGCGGAGGGTCCGAACATGTTCGTTAGCATGTGTCCTCCGCGCTAGAGGCTCAAACAATTATTCAACATATATTCTCCCAAGTACTTGTGTATAATTTTATTCATTTAAAATTATACAAAACCCCCTACCTCGTATTTGACGTTGCACGTCGACGAGCAGTGGAAGACGGTGTCGTAGATGTCAGGCATCACGGAAGATGGATGTCGATTACGTTGATGGCGGGAAATTTTTAAAGAAGAAGCATACTCAATGTTCCTTGAGGGTGGCTCCTCTTGTGGCTCGGACTAAGATCAAAGACGGTTTCATCGTTCTTTGTTGGAGATAAGGGTCATTCTTCGTGGAGAGGAACACTTTCCTTATAATTCTCTAGAGCCTTCCCAATAGAATATTTTCCAACAAAAATAAAATAAAAGGCTCCCCAAGATTAATAATGACATGAGTTTCAAATCAATTCAAATTAACCAGTTAATTGAGGGAGATTAATTAATTATATTTATGGCATTGGCATAATAAAAAGGGAGGTGTAAGGTGGAGGGTTTAACCCTCGTCAATGGGTGGTTCCAAGGGTTTCAAGGGGGAGTCAAAGAGTTTAAGTTCATGTGGGACCCACAACACATTATCCTCCCATGGGAGGTTATGTGGGGGGTGGCCCCACTCCCAACTTCCCTTTGGTAAATTTAACCACCACCTAAAAATTATGTCACACATAATTTTTAATTCATTAACAATCCCCAAAAATTAACTTCTCCTCCTGATAAAACACAACTGCGATAAAGGTCCCCTTAAGCAAATAATGATGCTGCGAGTTCATCTATGTCCTCAGATTTCAGTTCTGAGCTCTTGTTCTAAAGATAGAAAAACCTGCACGTACATTTACTGAACATACCCGAACAAAACTTCAGAAATTGATTCTGGGCACACCATGCCTTGGAATCAGGCGTCGTCATATAATGCGGACCTATAAAATTCCAAAGAATTTAGGAAAACAATTTCCTTGAAATTTGTGGGTATTTACATTACTCCCACCTCAGGTCTTTACATCCCCATAAAGCTACAACACACAATAGGGAAACAAATGGGGGTATTGAGCATGCATCTAAGCCTCCCGCTCCCATGTGATCTCCTGGAGATTCTCGTGCTGCCAGCGAACGCACACCAGAGGAATCAACCATCCATGTAGGATCTGCTCCTATCGATCCTCAATATCCAATTGAACCACCATGAAATTCTCCTCGTCTTTGATTTCTAGCTCCCCGTGGTCGATGATGTGGGACGGATCATGCATGTATCTTCTTAGCTGAGATACGTGGAAGACGTCGTGCACCCGGTGCAATTGAGGTGGAAGGGCCAAGCGGTAAGCCAACTCACCTACCCAACTAAGGACCTGAAAAGGTCCAACAAATATTGGAGATAACTTTACCCCTTAGCTAAATATATGTATACCTCATCAAGGGGAGACCAGCAAAGAGACGTGGTCACCATCATCAAATTCTAGTGGTCTCCGTCTCCTATCGGCATAGGATTTCTATCTGCTTTGTGCAGTCTTCATCCTCTCTTGGATGATCTACACCTTCACCATCATAGTCTGCACCATATCTGGACCTACAGGTGCTAACTCCCCTGGTTTAGTCTAGCACAGAGGTGATCTGCAAGGTTGGTCATACAGTGCCTTGTAAGGGGCCATCCCGATGGTGGAGTGGTAGTTTTTGTTGAACGCAAACTCTACCAAGGGTAAGTGATCCTCCCAGCTCCGACCAAAGTCGAAGAGAGATTCACAGAGAATGTCCTCGAGAGTCTGAATGGTCCTCTTAGTCTAAAAATCCATCTGAGGATGGAAGGCAGCGCTCAAGCGAAGCTTCATCCCAAAATCCTCTTGTAACCCCTTCCATAGCCGGGAAGTGAAACAAGAATCTCGATCGGAGATGATAGTCAATGACACACCATGAAGTCGTATGATCTCATGAATGTAGAGTCATCCCAATATCTCTACTGAGCCCTGCTATCTGATCGGTAGGATGTGGGCCGACATGGTGAGTTGGTCAAAAATCACCCAGTTAGAGACATGTCCTCTGGATGTACGTGGAAATCCCGTTACAAAATCCATGGATATCCCATCCCACATCCACTCTCGGATCACGAAGGGTTGTACCAAGCCTGCTTGTACTAGATTCTCCACCTTCACTTTCCTTCTTCATGTCTGCAACGTGGATAGCTGCTCCATCGCCACCCCTAACAGCTGAATACCAGATCTGCAACTGAGATCATTGGAAACAACATTCCCCCTTTCCAAGAGTATAGATTATCTCAAGATCATAGTCCTGGAGGAATTAAAGTCATCACTGCTATCTCAGTTTCAGGTCCTTCTGAGAGAAGATATACCTGAGACTCTGGTGGTCAGAGTGGACTGTAAAGTATTCTCCCAATGAACTATGGGTGAGACTAGCCAATTTAAATGAACTCGTCTACACCCTTCTTGGCCTACGTCCTACAAGAGCTGTTAAGATTTTTCCTTTTCCAAAAAACAGAAATCTGGTCTCATCCTCTGGATAAACCACACCGATTTCCTAATACAGTCTATCCTGACATGAACGGTACAAATTGATGCCATGGACGACGTTGTATGGTCTCGACGCTACTACCAAGTGATCCAACTATTACTCTAACCTCCAAGGGTTGAGTCACACTATCGGCATCAGTGTCTAGTCTCTAGGTCTCCTCCAGTAGGAATCTCGGATGTGAGGGTCAAGTCAACAGTTTTTATCTAGAATCTCTTAGTATTATCCACAAAAAAAGACATGAAATCAAACGTCACAAGGGAAAGTGTCTTTTATTACTACATCACAAAGTACAAAGATAAAATGAAACCACAAACAATGAAATCAACTAAGCTTGAAGCTTCATGAACTAAGGACTCTGTGCTTGGAACTAGTCCCTCTCCTATCCACCTACTCCCGGAGCACTATGGTCGTAGGCCTCAGCTGCCTGAAGATGAACTCCCTGTGGTGGGGGTGGTCTTCATGGTGGTGGTGGTGGTATGGCCTCGAAACGTCGCCCACCACCTACTGCTCAGTTAGCTCCTCTACAACGTCTGCCTCCTCCCGACGGACCACCATGGTTGAACATCTACCTCTGCCTAGGAGGTCCCTCTATTTCCTTCTGCTCATCTTTAGGACAGGTCGGGCAGTCTCGAGCCATGAGACCCTGCCCACCACATGCATATCACTTCCTACTCCTCATATGGCTAGCTCTGTCTCGTGTACCATGCACAACCGAACCCGAGTCGTGTATTCGACCACCTGTGGGTCTGGTCCTCTTCAGCCCCTGCGTCATATGTGTACTTATGGATATAGAAGACTCTAATACGTGTCGCCCTATGGTGGGTCTCTCTACTGGTGACTGCTCTAGGAGAAAGCTCTCGTCTAGAAGGGCTCACTCAAGTACCCCCGCCTACGTCAGAATGTTGAGGGAGATCATCGAAGCCATGATCTAATTCCTAAGTCCCTGCTCAAAGGTCTAGAACTTGATGAATGGGTCATGTACCATATCCCTAGAGTAGTGAGAGGGGTCATTGAACCTTGCCATATACTGAGCAACTATCATGCTTCCCTACACCAGATGAAGTAACTCTGGAATCCACACTGCACAAAGGGTGGCTGGTACAAACACTTCTCAGAATAGGCACTTGATGTCTTTCCAAAGTAGTGAGGCCTCATCATGCACCGGAAGCATCAGGCTCCACCATCTGCCTACCACTGCCTGCAGGAGACTCATGACAAGGATCACCATGAGGTCAGCTGGTGTCCCTACCAATATGAAAACTCTCACAATAGCCTCCAACCAATCCTCAGCTGCCTGTGGGTTTGTCTCTCCCCGGAACCAGGGCGGTCTTGGGCGCTGGAACTCGTGAAGCACACTCAGGCGGCATGCACTCTCTGTTGCTGGGGCTGGTGGTATCGGTGGCCCAGCGAGCAGCAGTACCATTGGTACCTCTGCTGTGATGGGGCCCTGCACCGAAGCCTCGTCTCTCAGTGGGCTACCCTCTCATACGTAAATCGGATACCTAGCTGGCTGCCTTCGTGGGTCCATCCTGAAATGAAACAGGTGTTCCACGGTTAAGAAATATACTTGGTGAGCTGACACAAATTATACACAAAGAAAAACTTTCCAATGAAAACACACACGCAACCAGTGTTTTCGTGCACTGAGTCGGAGATCATAAGTCAGAGTCCTAGTGTATGGATATATCGGCCGCCACACCAAAAGCGGTTTCCCTAAACTGATAACCACACCCAAAACACTTAACACTATTGTCGTTTAAAAGAATCAGAGTTCAAGTTCTTCAGTATAACCAACCACCTCTGATACCAATTTGTCACGACCCTTCCTCGGGGCTCGTGTCGTGACTACCCCAAGCCCACCTTCCATAGGCCAGGGGCTGGCAACTAGCACCAAAGGCGTATATCCCTAAGCTAGGAAGACATTGCCTTTATAAAAGTAAACAAACAAAATAGAGTATGCAATAAGAAGTAAACACTAAGTAAAACTAAATACAAAAGAGATTGCTAAAAATTTAATGGGCCAGTAAACAAACCCAACTGAATAACAAGTACAAGTAAATGGGACAAACTTTTGAAAGTAAGAGTAGCTCCTGGATCATTCTCTGGGAATTCCTACCCGAAGGGTAGGTATAGATGGCCAGCTCAACACTCAGGTCCATCAGTCTCCTCTGTGTGCCGACTCGTTGCAAGGTCCACCTATGGGTACCATCCAGTCGTGGCGCTCTCGATCTTCGTCAATGATGTCTGTCATTTTCATCCAACACAATGAGGTGTGTGCGTAGCCCGTGAAGGGGTGAGTATAACTATACTCAGTAAGGACCTCAAGACCTGCAAGGTCTCACAATATCAACTAAGGATAAACAAAATAATAATGATACAATCACAAATTACCAACCAATTCCTACATAGGTATATGTAAATACATATACCTAAGTTTACAATCTCAGTCCAACTCCAACTCTCGAGCCCAAGCACAAACCAATTCCACAAAGGACGAAAAATCAATCACCACAATGAGAAGGGTTGAAAGACATGACTCATCTAGAACAGGTATAAAACTCACAAAGAGGGGTAGAGATGATTAGATATAGCCTTTGAATCATCTCCTTTTTCGAACCCACATAGGATCCTGGAACAATATCAGCGTTATCTAACCCGCGTAGGATCTTGGAACATAAGTCATCACTGTCGAACCCACATAGGATTCTAGTATAGTAGTTATCGCTATTGAACCCATATAGGATCTTGGTATAGAAGTCACTGATGTCGAACACATGGAGGATCCCAGTACAGAAGTCATCACTGTCGAACCCATGAAGGATTCTGGTACATTAGTTATCACTATCGAACCCACGTAGGATCATAGTACAGAAGTCATTAATGTCAAACAAATGGAGGATCCCGGTATAAAAGTCATCACTGTCGATCCCATGTTGGATTCCGGTACAGTAGTTATGACTATCAAAACCCACGTAGGAACTTGGTACAGAAGTCATCACTGTCAAACCCACAGAGGATCCTGGAACAGTAGTAGGTCCACGTAGGATCATATCATCTTGGTCGCAGCCAGCCATAGGGTTCCCGTACACAGCATGCTCGATTACGGGAGGGTCCACTCCTCAAGTCAAGTGTTGATACATTAACTACGATGAAGTCTTGATTTGATGTATCTAGTAGTTTCATCTCATCATAAGGAACCCAATGCTACAGACGGTGCGTCAACCGGACACCTGCTCTGTGAGTTATTGGCATTTCTGTTCGAGGGCCCCAGTTGGTTTTTAAGCTAAAACCAACCCGAAAAAACTCCAACTACATCCAAACCTCAAGTGGAGTATTCCAAAAGAATCATCTCATCAAAAGGAATCCAACATAATTGAAAGAATGTCAATCAGATGTCTGGTCCTTATGTTATATGCCTTTCCACTCTGAGGGCCTGGTAGGTTCCGGGATCGAACCAACCCGGCCATACCCAATATTTTCCAAAACCTTGAGTGTAATATCCGAAACGACCTTCTCGATCCAATTAATCCTATGAAACTGATAGTGCATCGATCAGAGGTCTATAGCTCATGTTATGGGTGAAAAACCAAAAGTGTTCCGAAGAGGGGGGTCTCGGTCCGGTCTGACCCGGCCCAACCCACCCTGGGTCGGCCTGGAAGGGCGCATCCTGGCCCACGTGGGGGTGGCCCGACCCGCGTGTCTGGTGGCCCGACCCACGCAGTTGGCGGCCCGGCCCGGTGGCCGACCATGGCTCGGCCAGCTGGCCGAGCGCAGAGCTGGGTGGGGGGGGGGGGGGTTTCATGTAACGGCAGCGCCAGCTGGCGCCGCCTGGCCTTCCCCAAACCCACGATTGCGTGTTCCGCTACACTACCATGTTCGGTGCTGCAGAGGCCTTCCAGGGGCAGTGGGAAAGGGGCACCGCCACCCCCAGGTGGGCCACCAGAGTCGTTCTGTTGGTCCGTTTTGCCACTCGTCTATGCCTACTACCTCCCCGGGTCCTACTATTCACTACGACGGCCTCACATCAAGGTTTCCCTTCCATTCATCTATCTCCAAACAAACTATGCATCAAGAATGAAGAGGTGGAGGGGCCAAACTTATTCGTTAGCCCATGCCCTCCACATTAGAGTCTCAAACATTTTTCCAACATATATTCGCCGAATCACATGTGTATAATTTTATTCATTTAAAATTATACAAAACCCCCTACCTCGTATTTGACGTTGCACGTCGATGATCCATGGATGATGGTGTTGCTGAAGTCGGGCGTCAAGGAAGATGGACGTCGATTCCATTGACGTCGGGAAACATCCGAAGAAGAAGTGTTGTCGATGTTCCTCGTGGGAGGCTCCTTTTGTGGCTTGGATGAAGATCGAAGGCGGTTTCGTCATTCTTCATTGGAGAGAAAGGGAGTTTTTCATGGATAGGAACACATTCCTTATAATTCTCCAGAGCCTTCCTTACAGAATATTTCCCAATGGAAATAAAATAAATGGATCCCCAAGATTATTAATTCCATGTATTTCAAATCAATTAAAATTAACTAATTAATTGAGGGAGCATAATTAATTAAATTGATGGCATTGACACATTAAAAAGGGATGTGGAAGGTGGAGGCTTTAACGCTCATCAATGGGAGGATCCAAGAGTTTCAAGGGGGAGTTGAAGAGTTGAAGTTCTTGTGGGCCTCACAACACATTATCCTCCAATGGGAGGTTATGTGGGGGGTGGCCCCACTCCAAACTTCTCTTTGGTGAATTTAACCACCACCTAAAAATTATGTCCCACATAATTTTTAATTTATTAACAATCCCCAAAAATTATCTTCTCCTCCCGATAAAACGCAACTGTGGTAAAGGTCCCCTTAAGAGAATACTGACTCTGTGAGTTCATCGGTGTCCTCATATTTCAATTCTAAGCACCAGTTTAAAAGATAGAAAAACCCACACATACGTTTACTGAATATACCTGAACAAAACTTCATAAATTGGTTCCGGGCACACCGGGCATCGAAATCAGGTGCAGTCAGAAACTACAGACTCCTAAAATTCCAAATAATTTAAGAAATAATTTTCCATCAAATTTGCAAGTCATTACAATCAGTGTAAACTTTCATTTATGAATCTCTAAATAAATTGGTCTTAGATGGATTGATTGAAGAGATCAATGTTTTTTATTCTAAGCCCTCTCATGATATGAGGCATAAAACATTTTTTTTAAAGGAGTAGTAGAAATTTTCCATTCCAGGATACTCCCACACCACACAAAAATTCTTATGTGTGAGTTAATTGTTTTGATTATAGAGACACACCATGTTTTCATCATAAAGAAGAAAACCAGTTGTGAGACAACCACATATTTGACTAAGAAAATCCTATGTGCCATTTAGAGTAACTTTCCTTTCCAGGATGAGAGGTTCATCTAATATAGTAAATAACATCGACGAAGTGAGAGGATCATGGTCTTCCAATGATCAAGGGGACTCTAATATAAGTGAATGGTAGAGAGCCTTCTCTTAATCCAATAAAATTCATAATATGAGATTTTCTAGAGGTTGAGATATAGTTTAATTAATTATTGAATTAACTAAAGGCAATAGTTGTTATTAATTAATTTATGAATTAACTAGTGGACTGGTAATAATTACTTTATGAATTAATTAGTGGTTTTTTTGATAATATGATTAATATATATTATTTATGATTGATGTCATATTGTGATATGTTATGATATATATATATATATATATGCATGGTAGATAAATAAGGTGCTAGACATGACAGTTTATGCCAATGATATATATGCATGGTTGATAAATGGGGTGTTAACATGATGATCTATGCAAATGATATATATTCATGATTGATAAATGGTGTTATAGACATGATTATCTTCACCAATGACCTATATGTGTGATTTAAAGTTGGGTTTATAGACATGATGATCTACGCTAGTGATATATATGCATAGATGGAAAATGGGGGGCTTGACTTGATGATTTACACTAATGATATATATTCATTGTTGATAAATGGGTGATAGAAATATTGATCTAGGCCAGTAAAAGATATTTATTATTTATATTTTGGATACAGGACAAGATGTTCTATACTCATGATATACATTCGTTGTTGATAAGCTAGGTTCTAAACATGGTGTTCTACACCCAAATTTTTCATCAAAATATGATTCCCAGTGGAAGTAATAATGAAAATTAAGTGACATGGATAATGTAATCTCATGTGAAATAATTAAATGTTAATTTAACATATAACAAGGTTTAAAACATTCATTTCATAGATTAGGTATTGAAAGATAGGTTGTCAATTGGATCAAAATGTTCTATCTGGTTTAGAAAAGATTAATTAATAATTTGATAACTGTTTACATCTGAATTGTAATTATATTTTTATAAAACTTCATACATTTATTATTAACTGGATTTGTTTTGGACAAAATTTTTGGGGGCCTACTGAGTTTTACTCACACCATAATCCAAATTATTGTTTGGCACCTGAGAATACTATATTGTTGCAGGACATGTAATGGGAAATGTTCTTGTGGTAGATGGCTGAATGGGGATAGAGCATGGATGAGGGAAGAAGACATGGTTTAGGTATTTTGTGGTAGTCATCTATGTCAATATTATAATTTTTTATTTTATACACTTTACATGTATATTTTCATGGTAGTTTTTATGATTTAGTTGGATATTGTATTCCCAAAATTATTTATCTTGAGATATTGATACTTTTAATTGTTATATATGCTTATAATATTGATTATTATTATTTTAGGTATTTAATATGAAATAATATTGTATATTATCCCCATGATTGACTTACTAGACATTCACTGGTAGTTTTAGGCCTTTGGAATATGGGGAAGCATGCTTGAGTACATATGACTAACCGGGTTGGGGCATCAGAATGTGGCACCCGAGTTGGGACATCACAAAGTGGTTTCATGGGATTTTTCTTTTCATTTTATTTTGACTTACTATTTGGGAAAGGTAGACAAGAGACTAGGAAGATTCATGCCATTGATAATGATATCATTCTTGGCTATTTCAAGACCATTTATAGAGGAATCCCCATGTACTAATGGTGGGATTGTTGTTATTGTTGTTTGTTGTTACAATTGAATATTACTTCACCTTGGATAATGCAATGGTAGTGTCATTTGGAAATTAATTTTCATATTTTTTTTGGAAATTGACTAATGGACTATAATGGCATTAGAGTTGCATCTGCATGCATCATTATGGGAATTCATGATTATTTTTGTGACATTCATCATTTTAGGAAAAAACGTGAAAACAGGTTTTGTGTAAGTTTATGAACATGAACTATTTTTACTTTATTGTGAAAATTCATTTAAAAATGGTACTTCATTTTAATTTCAATATTTTAATATGATGAGAAAATTGAATAAATGTGTTTCTAAATGAGAATCTTGATAAAATATGTGTCTAAACTTATTAACCAATACTTAGGTGTAGGATGGTTAAGTGTAGTGTTAACACCTCTGTTTTGACTGTGTGTCAAGATTTTAGGAAATGCCTTATTGTGACTTGTTTTAATATTCCTCTAACATAAATGTGATAAAGTTGTGCAACGAACCCTATGTTGGTTTTTTTCATTGTAGAGATATTCCACCACTATGAAACAAAATGATATGATAATATGAAAAACGGATGGTGATGGTTTACTAGTTGTGGAACCTAAGGCACTGATAGTTTTAGGAGAGGTAGTAGGGGAGAAGTTCAGAGAGAACTTTTATCACTTCATGCAATTCATGGAAAGGGACCTAGGAGGGTAGTGAAGATCATGTATAATCTGACAAGGTAGTTTTAGTTATAGTTCCCACTTAGTTTTACTATATATAGAGGACCTAAAGGAGCTATGTTCTAGATTGAGTCAGTCTATACTATACTTGATCACTTAAATAATCCTTCTGAGAAAAGAGTCAATTTAGATACTTATATTCTATGAGGATCAGTGAAACACTGGTGAGAAGTCCCAACCATGACTGGATAAGATGATGGTATGATATAGAAGGAATTTTTGGAGAGGTTATTAGATAATTTCCACCCAGAGACGTTGAGGTATGAGAGAGTAACTGGGTTCATGAAGATGAATCCAGTGAGTATGTCGAAGATGGACTATGATGGATGCTTTAAGGATTTGTAGTTCTTTTTTCAAGAATTGGAAGATGACAATGATACTTTAGAAAAATTAATTTAGGTTGACCATAAGTGTAAAATTAAGCCCCATATTAATATCTTCATGATGAATAATTTCTTAGAAGTGGTTAACATATCCCTAATTTTGGAGGCAATCCAAAAGGAGGCTTCCAGTGGTGGATATGTGGTTTCTTCTAAATGATTTGTAGGAATGTCTTCTAATAGTAAGAATCATTGTTTTGGAAAATTTACACTGAGGAGAGGGAAGTAGAGTGGTCGGTTAGGGGGATTAGTTTCCCAGGATCGTACCCAAGTTCTTTTCCACTACTATTTTTTTTCAAGAAATATTTTAAAACATTATACCAAAAATAGTGATGTTTCAATCCTATATCAAGATTAGACATCTAAATAGGTTCTACCAGAATTTGAGATAGATGGTTAGTTTTGGAGGAGCTAGATAGAACTAGGGTGTAATAAGGGGGACTTCTGTAACGTTTTTTTCTGGATGCTGGGGTTCTTCTGACTTAGGTGGTATAGGTAGTGGATGTAGTGATTATGGGAAATATCATCCAAATTAGCGGAGCGATTCCACTCAATGGTGTAAGATAATATCATGGGGAAGTGTTCCAATATAGTTTCATGCAGTGAGACTACATATTTGGATAGTGAGGCTATGCCATTAATAGTGATTGATAAATTTTCTTATAGTTTCTATATTTGTTAGTACCATATTTTATATTGGTTCCAATAATTCCTTTATATCTGCAAATCTTGTTAATGCTTTGAGCCTAGTGGTGGAGTTTGGGAGTGTGGTGTTGAAGATAGATACACTATTTGGAGTATGGTATAGATACATCTATTTTTTAAAGGGGTGTTCCCTAATGACAGGGGAGTATCACTTTCTCTGGGATCTCTATATCCCTAACTTGTCAAGCATTGACCTAATTATGGCTATAGAATATCTAGTTGTATACCAAGCCCACATTAATTGTTACCAGAGGATAGTGGAATTTACATCACTTAACGGTGAAAAATATATTCATTGTGGAGAGTGGGGAATATAGGATTTCCAAGAAGGTCCAACAACTAAGAAATTGGGAGAGTTTATAGTCCATGTACCAAGTTTATTGCTCTATGAAGAAGGTCTGAATCATGTTGACTTTCCACTAGTAGTGGAACTATTTTAGGATGTGTTTCATAAAGAATTATCATGGATTCTACCTAATAGGCATGTGGAATTTTCCATTCTGATGATGCACATGGATGATCCAGTTTCAATTAAACTATTCATTATGGCACCAACAATGATTTTATAACAAAAGATTCAACTAGAGGAGTTGGATGATAAACTATTTATACATATATGTACATTTCCTTAGGGTTAAACATTATTGTTTTCTAATAAAGATGAATAGAAACTATGTTTGGTTGTTGATTACCAAATGTTTAAATGGATGAATCTGAAGAACATGTATACTCTTCCTCCTGTCACAGATCTATTTCGCCAGATGATAGGATTTTGAGTGTTCTTAAATATCAAATTCAGATCTTGATATCATCCAATGAGAGTTTAGACTTTTGATATATCGAGTAATACTTTCAGAAGTAGATATAGACTATATGAGTTCTTCGTATTTCTATTTGGGTTGAAGAATGTACCATTAGTGTTTTTGTCCTTGATGAATAGAATATTCCATTTGTACTTAGATCAGTTTTTTGTATTATTTTTGGATGACATCTTTGTGCATTCCACCACTATTTACGATCATGACCAACATCTTCACATTAACTTGAGTACACTAGGAGAGAATCAGTTATCAACTAATCTTTCTAAGTATCAGTTTTGAAATGATCAGGTACACTTATTAAGAAATATCATCTCAGGGGATGAAGTGTCAGTGGACCCAGAGAAGGTTTAGGAAGTGGTTTAGTCGAAGTATCCCAAGAATGTACTTGATATCCATATATTTCTAGGGTTATCAGGATATTATTGTAGATTCATCCATGACTTTTCCCATATAACAACGTCTCTTTCGGGTATGGCCAAAAGGGGAATATATTTTTATCAGTCAAAATAATGTGGGAAGGACATCCAAGAGATTAAGAAGATCTTGATATAAAATATTATCTTGATCCGAACTAATCCATGTGAAAAGTATATGGTATATTGTGATTCTTGTTGGATTTGAATCAGAGTAGTGTTGATGTAGGATGATCGAGTCATGGAATATGGATCTTGGGAGTTAAGTCCCCATGAATGGAACTACACTACTCATGAGCTCAAGTTGGAAGTTGTGGTTTATTATTGGATGTGTTGGTAGTATAATCTATCGGGCAAGAAGTTAATGGTTTTTACCAATCATAAGAGATTGAATTATATCTTTTCTCAGTAATATTTCCATATCTTAAAGTAAATATTTCTAGAGTAAATTTAGTTATTCAATTTTGAAATTGTACATATGCCTAGTATGGGAAATAGTGTGGCTCACACATTTTATTGAAAACATAGACTCAGATGGTTTATAATCTCGTTCTGAATGGAATATGCTGACCTTGCCAGCTGAAATGCATGTGGTTGTTTAGGATATTCAAGAGGAGATGACTGTCATATTGGTTTTAATAGAGTCTACGAATTTGAGCCAGATCTGAGATAAGTAGTATAAGGATCCATAATGTTTGACCTTGAGGGAATGACTTGAATGTGGGGAGTCTCATTTCAATTAGAGCAGAGATGATGATAAGATCATCAATTTCAAGATTTGGGTTTTTATGCCTACATGTAAGAAAGAGGTTTTGATCCTGGAATTTCATGCCTCAATACGGGTGGTACATCTAGGAGTGAGAAAAATGTATCATGACCTATGAAGATAGTTCTTGTGGTCGGCCATGTAGAAGGAGATAAAAGGGTTCATGACACGATGCTACACCTGTCATTAGGTGAAGGCAGAGCATCAACAACCTAGAGTTTTTTGTAGCTGATTCCCATTCTGGATTTAATGTAGGATTAAATAACCATGGATTTTATGGAGGTTCTCTTGAATAAACTAGAAAATAATTGATATATATGGATTATTATTTAAGTATAGAAGAAATTATCTCATTAATTCCTCTATATGGGAAACTTTCTTAGTGGAGCAGTTGAGAGAACTACATGTTTAGGGGATAGTCTATTTTCATGGGGTGTCATAGACTATAGTTTCATTTCATGACTCATGTTTCACTTCATGCATGTAGTAGGACATATAAAATGCACTATAATAACATGTATAATTTATTATGTCCATCCACCAATATACATATGGAAATCAAAATGTACTCTATGTGTTTCGAAGTAAATTATGTGGATGTCACTTCTTGAATTCAGTGGGTAATTGGAAACGAACTTGTCTTTATTAGAGATTTATTATAATAATAGTTATCAGAAAAATATATTGATGGAATCATATGATGATATTTAAGGTTGGACATCTAGATCACCATTATGAAGGATGAAGGCAGGAGAGTCAGAGTTGTGGGGATCGAGTCTCGTGTAGGATACGTTTGAACAAGTGCATCTGATTCAGAAATGTATGGCTATAGCTTGGAGTAGATAGAAGTAATATAATGATAAAAGTCTGCAACCCCATGATTTTATAGATAATGATCATATATTCAATTAGGTGTCTCGTAGGTTAGGTCACCTTATGATATGGAAATAGAGAAAGTTGGCTACTAGTTTTGTTGGACCGTTTGAGGTTTTGGAGAATATCAGGAGGTGGCATTCTGATTGGATCTTCTATACAAATATTTTTTCTTTCATGATGACTTCCAAGCATAAAAAATATAGATTTATCACATCCAACTTTATCATTTGATCGATGTGGATGATTTAAATCTTGAGACAGATGCATCATTTGAAGAGAATCAGACAAGTGTGTTGGATCATAGTGAGAAAGTGTTATAGGAAAAGACTATGCTGATTGTTTGTATATTGTGGAAACTTGTGTGTGTGTGAGAAGAAACATGGAAAAGGGAAGTGGATGTGTAGGATCATAGGCCCATTAATTTTTACTGAGATTCTTACAGTTTATTGGGAGTGCAGGTTGAGGATGGTTTGTTATATGGTGTGGAGATTATAAGATATCATCCTTTTCTATATTTAATAAATCTTTTTTAGGTATTCTTATGTCCATATTTGAGTAATTTTTATTTTGGTTATATATTAGGGTGTGTTTTTTGTATGTTTAGAAAAAAAATGGAAGAAAATAGGTCGTTGATGGTTGGAATATGGTTAGAACAAACCGTGAACCCTAGCCCAGCAAACTGTAAACCCTGAATAGTGGGGGTTCGCATGGATGACACACTATATGTCAAACCATGAACACATAAAATAATAGGTGCATGGTTGGTGCACAGTAAGGGAGAACCCTGAACCATTACCTAGGAAACTGTGTGTGGTTTTTAATGTTGCCTTCAAATTAATTTTTAATTCCCATAAACCCCCAAAAATTACCCATCTCAACATAATATCATACCCTTACAATTTGGGATGATTTCATAGATTTTCATATGGATTCCAAGGCCTTCTGACCTCTATTATTGGTGATTTGAAGCCTAGATTGATTATCTTCTCCCCTCCCAAAATGTGGTTTCAATCCTGTTACCTTCTTGTTCTTCCACCTTCTTTCTCTCATTCATTTGGTGTGAAGTAATCATTCATGTTTTGTTATATCTAGATCTAGAATTGGTGAATCTTGACCTAGTATTTTGGATCTACATTTATAATTAAATGGATCTTGATTTATAAATCATGATTTGGTGTTCTCAAATTCTGACCTAGATCCACGTCATTGTGCTACTGAAATTTCATGATTTTCATTGTGTGTTCATTCAACAATGAATCCAAATATGTGGTATATTATTCAAATCCCGTAATATTATTATCAATTCCGTATATGTTTTTTTTAGAATTTATAGATATATTTTAGTTATTGGAATTCCTAAATTGAAATAATTAATGTGGTCAATTAATTAACTGGGAAATTTGGGATTTGAAAGAATAATGGATATTTTTGAATAAAGATATATAATTATTGAATTGATTATCATAATATTGAATTGTGAAATTGGAATAATAAATTTAAAGCTTAATTATCAGATATTTAACTATGGGATTAAGGAAAATTAATTTCTGATTTAATTTTAAGAATGTTAAATAATGTATTTGACAATAATTAATCTGTGAATTAATTATTGGATGTTGAGATGTTAAATAATTACATAATTGTAGAATTAATTAATAGAATATATGTCGCTAACTAATTATTAAATTAGATAACACACTGTATGTGATTAATTAATAGGATAATTAATTAATGTGGTAGATATGATTAATTAATTATTGAATTAAAAAAATAAAATTATTGTGATTAATTAATTTTTGAATAAATTAATTTGCTGGGATTAATTAATTTATTAGTTAATTAATGGGTGATTATGATAAGATGATTAATGATGATTAATCATGATTGATTTGATATTGTTATATATTAGGATATATATATATATGTGTGTGTGTGTGTGTGCATGGTTGAGAAATGGGGTGTTAGACATGTCGATCTCTGCCAATGATATATATATATATATTCCTGGTTGGTAAATGGTGTGATAGTCAAGATGATATATGCCAATGATATATATATATGCATGGTTGATAAATGGGGTTATAGACATGATGATATAATACCATGACATATATGTATGATAGAGAGTTGGGGTGCTAGACAAGTTAATCTTGGGTAATGATATATATGCATGGTTGGTAAATGGGTTACTATACATGATGATATACACTAATGAAAAAGCCATGATTCGTTAGTGGAGAAATAAGAACATATGAAAGACTATGGTGACACATGTAAGGTATTTACATAGTGGGTAGCTTCAGAAAATAAAATTATGATTAATGATGAATAAATTTTTCAGGAATTTAAGTATATGTATGCATTCAATAAAATTAACACATGGAAGAACTTTAATTGGAAGGAATGAATATCGTTGAAATATAGATCGTATAAGAAGAATGATAAGTGCATAGATGTTTGGGATTTAAATTTTTTTCACACTAGAAATATAAAATGAAAAATCACTTTAAATGTCATTTCTAAATGTTAAATCATTTAGAATTTAGCAAGAGTGAAATAATATAATTCTTGGGGTGTGATTGAGGAATATATAAACATATTATACGTGATGAATTGGAATGAAAACAACCCATTTATTCTTTCCTCTATGGTAAATTCAATTTCTTTCCAAATTTTTGGGAATATATATAAATAAATATAAAAGTAATTTAAAATGTGAGTTTTACTATTTTAATTAAAATTTTGTTTTTTAATGAAGATGTTTTAAATATTAATAATCTTTTTTTATGTTAAAATAATAGAAGTGGGATAATATGAGACATATAAGTGATGAACAACAAGGTGTTATGAAAGAATAATGCATGTTCTATCTGTTGAGATGTGGATATCACATTTTATGACTCAATCAATTATTGAAATTATGTTATTTCTTATAGTGACTAAATGGTTTTCATGGGACATAACAGATTCCCTGATTTTGATCTTCGCTATCAATGAGTTTGATCATGATTTTTTGGTAATAATAAACATGTTCTTTCTTTTGAAGGTATCTATAAGGAATAAGAATCCCTAAAAGGTTGAATAGGGCCTCTTCTTTATAATGGTGTCCTTTCACCTCCTCCTTGATATTAAATGAATATATGATCAATTAAGATATTTTCAACTAAGGGAAATGATCTTCTATGTCACGCATCAGGTCAAAAAATCTCTATTTAATTTTCCAAATTTATGGAAAAAAGGTTCCTCTTGAAACTCAGAAATATCAACAATTATTAAAAAATATTGGTTTTTAACTCATTGATTATTTTTCATTAAACACCTTTTACAATCAAATAAATCATCTATACAACATCAAATGGAGTTTCACCAATAAAAATGAACACGATAATTAATATTATATAATTGGTATAATTATATCATATATCAATCATTTCATATACCAATACATAGTATAGAAGACCATGTAACATTACATGTCACTGATTTGGGACATAAAGTATTCCATGGTTTATTATTTAGAGAACAATATTCTACAATATCCCATATTCACTAAATCTCATAGAATATTGTTAAAATATTTTAACAATCAATTAAATAATCAGTAAAACATGAAATTAAGTGTAATTAATAAAAATGAATATGATAATTAATATAGGAGAAGTGGTCGAATTATATCATATATCATTTATTTCATACAACAATATGTAGTATAGATGAACAAGTAACATTACTTGTCACCGAATGGGGACATGCACTATGTCATGGTTTGATTTTTAAATCACAATATTCTATAATATACAACTTTAACTAAAGCCCATAGAATATATATAAAATATCAAAGATCATTATGAATCCATTAAAACTATTTTAGACTTGATAGTAATAATGTATATAAATGTTTATACAAACAAATTATACCAAATTAGAACATCATTCCAAGATCTTACATGTTATCCAATTGGTATTTGTATCCTTAAAAATTTATGAATTCTATAATTCATAATTATAATTAAGGACTTTCCTATAGAAAAATTTCATCGGCCCTCAATGAGTAATGTATTTGGGGGTAATCCCTATAAAAAACACACTTATCTCAATAATAAAATGTTATACAGAAGATTTATCTTCATAAATTGTATATCTTTATATATAAGACCTCTATCAAAGACATTGAGTGATCACTATAATCGAAACAGGTAACTCTAGTATGAGTGATCTCATAAATTAAATATTCATTGAAATAGACTATACAAACCCTTATTGTTGTGTTTGGACCCTCTTAAAATTTTAATTAATTCCCTTGATCATTAGTTTGAATATATAGATGATATTAGGGGCTGTTTTAACCATACTGGTAAGTGTTGAATTTATATTAAAAAATAATTATTCTCACACATGTGAAATTTCATGTCTTAATATTGGAGTCTATTATTTGGAAATTGAGAAATCCACTTAATTGAGAAAGCATATTTTTCCATGGGTATGATTTTTGGTTCTTTCACTGTGAAATTTTGGTGTATTCAATATCATGGGAGGAAAATATATGAAATTAATTAATTAAATAAATGAATTAATTAGTTCATCTAATTAAATACCTAAATAGAGAAAATATATATTTTATGCTGAGTTATATCTCATGTCAAGAATTATGTTCATATCCTTATAGACCAGAGAGATAGATAAAGAGAGAAATTAATATTTCCATTGATGTTAGCAGATGTCTTGCGATCAAGAAATCATCATAGATGATAAAGAGTGTCACTTTTTTTTCATTTGATTATCGATCTGCATTGAGTGAATATAGAATGTAGTACATTCTTCAACAACATCACTAACAAATATGCTATTCACCAATAAAAAATATTTACTTAAGGTGGCGTGTTTCTTTTTCATATTTCATTTACTTTCAAATAGTGTAATAATTATATATTTATTCCGCAATAGAATGTAATCCGTAGTCATTTGTTTATTTTACTGTTAACTTTATTTCTGATTAATTTTGTTTTTTGTTAATTTCTTTGTCAATTTTTAACCCATCTTCTCTGATTCTATCAATAAATTTTTCCCAAAAAACAATTTTATTGTTCATTTTTTACTTTTTTATTTATTTCCCTTACCATTATATGTTTGATCATCACTAGTATTCATGTGGTCATTGGATCAACCAATTATAGGAATAAAAATTCATTATTCATTCAATCATGTCATCCAAGGACCACTAATGTGGGTCCAGAACCATGGGTTCTAGAATGATTTAGGATCAATGTTTATGATGTTTATTCAAATAGGGATTAAGTGATGACAACATATTTAACCTTTGCGTGTGAGATAGTGACCCTTCCATGGGAGATTCTAATTATTAATTCTTCTAATGAACCATGGGAGGAATCCATATTTATGATAATATTTTATGATTTTCAACATGGTTTTGAGTATTTCATTTGGATGGTGTAGAGAAAATGAAGAAAGGGATGTTGAAATTGGAAGATGCAGCACAAATTTGAGAATATGGGAATTTTCCAAACACATATTAAGTGTTTTAAAAGAACACGTGATATGTATAATTTTTCTATGGTATTGGGTTTTATTCGGAATTAATTATCACATGATAATGTGATGTAATAAAACAACAGGAAACCTCTAGTCGGATTGGTTAGTGAGTACCAATAGTACAATACTAGGGATTAGTGTGACCCAACACACCACATGTGTTGGTAAACACCATGTGACCATGGGAGGTACATGAATTAGGAATCCAAGATACACATTGAGCATCTCATGGAATTTCCATGCTATGTACACCTAGGAATATAACTTTCTTGGACCAATAATAATTCATGAAATTTGATATTTTTCCATTCATTATTTATAGGTGGTGTTGGTATCTCACCAGTTAGGACTGGGATCCTCTTAGAGAGTAAGTATTTCAACCATCTGAACACAGAGTTGGATTATCTATCTATAGATTTGGAAGATTTGACATTTCACCTAAATTTATATGATAGGAATCTTATAATTTTTTGTAGGTATTTCTCTAGTGTTTATGGTGCAGAAGGTATAAGGATCCTCTATCAGAGTCATTATTTAACCGATAAAGATGGTCCATGGATCCTATAAAACCATCTGAGGGAATGACACACAGGTTTTCCTAAGACCATCTAATGTTTATATTTTTGAGATAATTGAATAGATATGAGTATGAGACAATAAACTAGTATGTGTATCCTTCAATGAGTATATATGGTTTAACGTTTCCTTCTGCCTATTTTTTACGGTTTTGAGCTAACAATCATTATTTTTATTCATTACTTCATTGGGATCATGGGGTATATTATTGGGTGTTTATATAATCACTTCATCATGGGCATCATCTGAATGGGTTATGAATTATACAAATGATAGGATATTCTATGGAGACCTAGGGGTACCTCGAGAAAGTGGTGATTAGTGACATTTGGTGGCTCGGATAGTAGTACTATTGGATGAATTTTGGGTTTTTGTGGAGACTATTTCCCTAATATTTGATAGGATTGACCTATTTATTGTTTTTGTGATTGTGTTTTCCCTTATTTTAATTAATTATATGCAGTCACAATACATTTAGGGATACTATATGTTATGCACTAATTTATTATTCTAGTTTTTTACCTTTCACATTACTCTAGTGCATAAAAAAAATCATGTTCATGTATATTGGTGACTTTTCCTAGAGCCTCCCATATGTGTTATTGGGAAACTCAATTCTAGTCACCTACACTAGTACTATTATTGGGGGGATTAGGGTCTCACTTCACACTTATTTCTATTCTATATAGTTCCCAAATATGTTAATATTTTTCTATGTGGAATCAAAGGATGTTATGTTCTTCTATGATGGATTTTGGAGTTACAATAATAGTTTGTATTTTTTGGGATTTATGGTAACAATGTTAAATATTTTGAGTTTTCATTTTGGACAGGGGACCCCAGTGACAGTTTAATGTTTGATGTATCCACTCACTAGGATTCTAATAATATAAATGTTTACTTCGTACACAGTGAAACTAATTTTAGGGTAGACAATGGTACATGGACCATATAGACATGGGCTGTGGTTTTAATATACTTCGAATTCACCTAACTGGGTATTATATTTTTAATATTACATATATTGACTATTTCAGGATGCCTCTACAAAAAAACAATAAAGGATTCCCTGATATCTTCACAATGGGGTTATGTTAGCAATGAGGCCTCAGTTCAGGGAACCGTTTATGATGAGTATCCTCTATGTGGAAAAATATTATAACTTCAACCTAAAGAGTGGAGAGAATAATCAAAAATAGTAGTGAAAATAATTCTTAAATATTTTTTTGTATAGTATATAATTCTAAAATTTTTGGTACATGAAATTCATAGTCTAATATATATTTTTTAGTATTAGGGGAATGAAAAATATTGGATTCAGATTGACTGAGACCCACATGAGGAAAAGGACCAATTAGAGTTTCTGTTCAATGTAGTATATCTCATCTGGACCCCTTTGGATTGAATTTTGGTTCCCATAGGGATTATTATTCATTTTTATGCATGGAGATGGTGGAGTATGGTGATGCAAACCAATAATGAGGTGACACTTCACTGGATCGAATTTGAAATCCTATTTTGGGAGGAGTAGTTCCAACAAAATCTTTGATCAATACACTTATAGATACATCTATAGATTTTGTAGGTAATAATATAAATGTTTTAGTATATATCATGGTTTACCAAACATACCAAATACTATAATGACATGTTTATTGATGGGTATTTCTAGTCATGAAAATTCATCTGTGGACTATAGAATCATATTTGATCTAGAATTATATCATGTTGTATCCCCACTTATTTTAGGGTGTATAAGAATTCATTACTGGTTAAGAAATTCCTAGAATATTTTTCATGTATAGTTATTGTTGGTAGTAGTCACCTAAGAGAAAAGAAATATACAATTAGTGGATGTCAATATGTTTTGGGGTCGTGATACTCAAATACCCAACACATCCAATACTAGATGAGAGGGTCGATAAACCTAAATTTATATAGGGTGTCTAATCATCCATGTGATTTTTTATTCTTGTTATGTGATGGATAAGGTCATATCTCCTGAGATAGAATGACCCACTATGCATTACCAAATAGACATACAGTAGACACCCCACCAAGTTTGAGTCAGTATTGTTAGTAGGGGGAACTCCAAGGTTGATTGAGGAACATGATATGGGAGAGCTATAGGATGTGGTTGATGTTACAATTATATATTTATAGCACCATATCCTGGTGGTCCCCATTAGGCTTAGTGATCTGGTGGCCAGGGATATTGTTAATTGAATCCATTTGAGTCTTATGAGCCCTTGGACCGGTTCATATTCTAAGGCATGATATGTTTCTTCTCAGTATTTGATTTAGTTTTGAATGGAAGTAGTGTGATAGCTTCATTTCTATCCTTATCAATTGTTCAAGAATTGGAGACTACATAAAATACCTTACCCATGACCTTAAGGCTAAAGACTCTTGTTGGTTTAAATTACATTATATCACTATTCTTTGTGATCTCTATTCTAGTGTATAGTGGTGAGAGTTTCTCTTGGTATAATATCATATATTCAATGAGACCATATTATTTTATTCTTGGTATGAACTGGAAATCCCCAATCCATACCTAGATGGATTGTTTCCATTTGAGGATATATAATACCTAGATGGATGGTTCAATATCTTCTTTCACTGGCTTGAAGGAACATCCATGATAGTAGGTTGGGATCTTATGTAGAAGAGATATTTCAATTTCCCATTAGTTTAATAACATATCTCCTTATATTAAAAACTAGGGATGTTTGATTCCATTCAATAAGTTGACAACATATTATATAAACTGGGTTTTTATGAAATCAACATTTTAACTTTATATACCTCAGCACATTAGGTGTGTAACACCCTAATATTTTTAGTATGTAGATTCTTAAATTAAATTATTTATTTGATAACTTATGTAACATGGAGTGGAAAATTTAGATTAATTTTAAAATATTATGTGTTTCCTAAATTTAAAGGAATAAACATGGATATCTAATTTATGAAATAAATATATGTTTCCCACACAATTTTTAGTAAATTCACTTTATTCCTTAAAATATATTTTCTTCAAAAATGACTTTTTCATTTATTTATGAGTGAATATTAATTTATATAAGTTCTCAAATTATTTTTTTAACAAAAAAAAATTGGAATTTATATTTTCAAAATTATATTAAAAATATTTTTCAATTATTTTTTTAAAAACATTTATTTTCAAAGAAATACTGAAAAAACTGATTTGTGTAAAAAACTATAATTTCCATTAATGTCTTTAAAATATAAAATTATGTTTTGGATTGTTTTTATGTTTTAATTAATTAATTTAGATTTAAAATATCCATGTTATGGTTTTTATGTTTATTATATTCTTGAATTTAGTAACAAAACATTTTATATTATTTTTAACGGGAATTTGTTTTTAAAAAATCTTTGTCATTTCATTTTCTGGATTTTATTTTAAATAAAATTTAAAATATCATGTGTTTTAAATCATCAAAAATTTATTCCATATTTCAATTCATTAGGTGAAAATTTAGTAAATATATCACTTATATATTTGATCAAAATGAATATTAACTTTGGTAAAATTTATTACCTCGATAATGGGTTTAATAGGTTAATGTGAACTAATAATTAGTGATAATGCCATGATTTTTATCCAATTAATTTTTTGGATGTATTTAATATCACATTTATCTAATAAATATATAAAATTAATTTTTTTAAATGACATATTTCAATGAAATTTACTTATATATTATGTAATTAAATGAAATTTTCAAAACATCACTTTTATTGTCTTAAATATCTCATATGTGTCCCCATGGTAAAAATTTAGGATATGAATGAATATAAGTGTCAATTTTTAACTTAATAAATATATTATAATTATATATGTTTTTTAATAATTGTGGGGCCACTTTTATGATATTATTATGTCTATAATATTTTATTTAATACAACATCTATGTACCCATATTAATGTTTTAAATACTATAACATTTTTAATATTTGGTTTTCTAGAAGATATATTCGACCATAAATAAAAAAATTAAGTGAAAAATATTTTTATACCTCATGTTATTGTATTTTTAAATTTTTGTGAGAAAATATTTACTATTAATAATTACACAATGATTATCGAGTAATTATTCAATAAAATGAAAATTCGAATAAATGATACTAAAAATATCAAATGAAATATAATATGAATAAATTAATGTTTTCAAAAAAAATTATATATTATTATGACATATTGTTGGTGTATTACATTATTTTTTAGAATATAACTTGTTTTCATGATTTTATTAAAGTAAAAGTAATGAATAGTGTCAAAATTGATGCTAACGATATTTTTTAAAATTAATATTTTATTAAACTATTTAAAAATAAAAAAAAATTAAAAATGAAAATGGGTTAATAATTGTTCTAAAATAGCATAAATATTTCATTTATGGTCTAATTGGGAATTTATAAGTAAAAAATCACTACAATTTCATATTGATAAATTATTATCGTAGTTGAAATTAAAATTGATTAACTAATTGTTAATCAAATGATAAGTATTGAAATAACACAATAACATTTCTAAATAATATTTTTTAATTTTATAAAAACCTTTTATTATATTATATTGTAATAAATTTCTTTTTGGCAGAATTTGGATCGAAGTTTAATTTTTTAAAAATTAATCTTTTGAGAAAATCCAAAATTTCCTTTCACCTCAATTATGAATGGGAACCTCCTCCCCACATAAAAAATTCATTTTGAGCTATATTTGACAACCTTCCCCTACCAATTTCTCTACTAGATTTTTCTAAACACCTTCTAGAGGTTCCGGTATTTTCAAAAGATTGACCCTAGAGCCATTTAGAGGCGATCCAAATGTGGCAGCTCGAAGAAGAAGTAATCACTCTAACCGACCACTTCATTTTTATAACATTACTTGCCTACTAAAAATCTAGGATGTTTATCAGAAAATAATAAATTTAGTATACTCAAAATATTAAAATTTAATTTTGATTATGAAAACACAAAAATATGTCAAATTATCGTTGGTGGATATGTATGGATTATAATCTCTATATAGAGGTACGATTTATTTGACAACACCGTCTTATATGAAAGATTATTATTATGTTATTATTGATTATATATGATATTTACAATATAATTATACATATTTAATGATAATATTATTCATACCATACCATCGTCCAATATTTTGAGAAATGATAACATCGCTCACGCATATGTATGGACTATCATCTCCACGATCTGATATGATTTGTTTACACTTATATTTGAAATGGGTGGTAATAATTTTTTTTATGAAATTGTATGATATATATAACATATTAATTACTTTAAATTGTTTATTAATTTTTTAACTTTCTTTTATTCCATTATCAAAATAATTGAAATAACGTACATGTTTACGTGCAGCCAACCGTTTCCATGAATGATTTATCCCATTTTTATATCTCTAATTTTTATAAATGATTATAAATATGACCATAATGAATAAATATAATGATTATAAACTGATTAAAATTTTATAAATTTTGGTACCATGATCATGGTATAAGGACCAGGACTACGAAAAATAAACATGTTTGGAAAAGGAAATAGGTGTCACCCAGAACAGTGATTTTAATTACAAATTATTAATAAACAGTTGATAATATGTAATAAAAAAATAATTTATTATATTATAGAAATATTTTTATTTAATAAATTTATATTAAATTCATATTTTTTATACATGAGGTTTCATGGTTAATGAGTATTATCAAGACTTAATGTAATATATTTTTTTCTCATTTTTATTTTGGTACGAAAAATGTATTATATGCTACTTGTTTATTTTGTGTGGTGTATATAATGACCATGAGTGTGTTTTATGAGTCTTGTCTAGAATATTTTTTTATTTAAATATTTATAAATATTTATTTCTATCACAAGGAATATGATTCGACTAATTAAAAAATGGAAAGGATTAGTTTCATAATCTCATTATTATTTGAGATTGTTTATATTTAAATATCTGTTAGGGAATATTTCCCTACCAAGTCCATGTATCCTAAAAATGTTTTCAAAAATATTTTTACTATTATACTGTAAATTTATTTAAGTTTATTTTATGAATTTTTTAATTGTTGTAATATTTTTTAAATGCAATATTTTTATCATTTTCAAACAGGTTCAGCTTAGTATTCCAAATTCCCGACACCGTAATGAAGGTAATATTCCTTTACAATCATATATGTTTCTTTTTAAATAATTTTTTTCCTTTGTAATTGTACATATTTTTGAAAAAATATTTCCAAAATAAAAAGGACTGTTTCTTAAAGAAGTATTTCTGGTGATATTTAAAAATAATTTTCCATATATGATAGCATAATTTTATGTTACATATGTTATAATGTGGTATGTTTTATAGATAAAATTCTTATTATTTCTATAAATTGTTTGTATTTATGATGGTGTGATGTTTATGAATTATATTTGTTTTCTATTAATAATGTTATGATGAAATACTTATAAAACACATTTCCTTTTATGGGATCTGGTATACATAATGATTAATATTCTTGTCGAAAACACATGTATGGATTTCATTATGTATTAGGTGGTACCTTTATCTCCCTCCAATTCATTCGGTAATGATTTATATCTCAATATATAGATAAGACTTGAATGGGGAGTGAACTTGGTTTGGTGGGATATTACGCACAACATACTTTTAATGGGAGTAAAAAAACTACTATGATGGATTTTGGAGTGAAATCATTTCAATATGATTGTTCTAGAAAATGTCTATGAATATTATTTAAATTATTTTCTATGGATATGTATTTTCCTTAATTCCATATTTTATGCCAATATTATTTTCTTATGGGTCATTTTCTAATATTATTTATGTCATATGAACTACCAAGATATATTCAATGACTCATGATTATGATATATTTCCTAAATGAAATGATTTTTAAAATTTATGTTCATGTTTTTATATCCTTATGCTCATTTTCATTCTTGATATCTCCCTTTTTTACCATTAGAGAACATCTAAGCTCACACATTTCTTATGGTTTTTTCTTCATTATATAAAAAATTGTATTTATAAGGATATGTAAAAATTCCTTCTAGTTGTTAAGGAATTTAATAGAGATGGTGTAGATATTTTATGAACTATTTTTATGTTTACAAGTTTCTAAAGGCACTATAACTTTGAGATCCTTAGGAATGTGTTTGTGTAATGTAATGAATATTCATCTACAAAGATGTCATATCTCTATATAAAAATCATTGGTCATTGTAGTTAGTATTAAATAATGGGTTTAGATAACCTTTTTTTAAAAATTATGAGAAAAACATAGTATAAACCCTCAGAATATGTCTATGTATGGGTTAAAATATGATATTTTTTGTAATGATCCTGTATAACATAGAGTTAAACCTATTGGTTCATAGATTGAAATTTTATTATCAAATTCCCTTTATTATATTATTTTACCACTATTATTAGAGTTTCACACTCTATTATTTTTTATTTAAGTCAATTTCAAGAACCATAAAAAATTGTATTAATTCCTAATACTTTGAACAATGAAAAAAATCATCCTAAGAAGACTAATTTTATGAGATTTATAATGAAAAAAATATTACTATGATCCAATAACATTATCTATAATTGAATCATTATAGAATTCTAAATGATAAAAGGAGGGAACAACAGTGTATTTAGAACATCATGAGGTAGTGTCCACCTTATTTATTTAGGTATTCTAATCCATTATTGTCTTATAAATGTATTGGTACCATAGAAATAGATATTTCTTGTTCTCCATTGTTCAGAACCTGAGAAATTCATTTCGGTTTCCAATCATTTGGAAGGTTACATGGATCAACAATGGAATCTTTTCAAGAATATGAGCCATAAACAAAATATTGACTCCATGGAATTGGATGTGTAAGAGAACATATGTATCAATAAGTGAATGACTTATATTATTCATATGAAAATATACAAGGAATTACTTTTGTTAAAATGAAATTACATTTAATCAATTGGAACCTATGAAATAAATTTCAAAATAATTGCAAGGTATAGCTCTGGAATTATAATCTAACTTGAATGTATGGTTGATAAATTCATTACCTGATTAAAACCACGTCTTCAAAGGAATTTATACACATAGTACATTATTATATATAAATAAACTGTTTTATTTTCTCTTAAGAATAAGATATATATTTGATATTCCCATCAATCTCAGGGTTCTGAAATGAAATGAAAATCATAAATGAAATGAAATTATTAAAACCATGGAGAGAAGAAGATAGTTTTTTCATTATGTTAAAACTGTGTGAGGAATCATGTTGTAAGTTGTCTTAAGGTGACTAATAAATGTTTCATGTTTGTAAAGGTAGGTCATATGGAAATAAAATGATTAAGTGATAAGAAAAAGTTATATTATGATGCGAATATAGTTTAGGCTAGATAAAATGCATCCCCACACTCCACTAATTCTAGTGTAAGGAAAATGGTCATTAAGCTTACTTGTTCCCAAATACCAGGGTTAATGATGATGATTGATGTCATTACTATCTTAATACCAAAGTCAAAGATAAATCCCATGTTATCACTATTGGCGATGTGGAGTACAACAACATAGTGGCATAATAATTTTGTGTTTATATATTTAGATTAAAAATAATAATATTGTAGATGTAATTTTGTGGTATTATGGAATAATTAAACATATAAGTATTGGTATAATATTGTTTTTCATTATGGATTTTAAATCCCATTTTGAATGGTACTGGTAACCATGAAAGGTGATTTACGAGGTAAGGTGATATTGTAAGGGGAGGATAACCCTTAATTTTTTCATGATTTTGGGATAATAATGAGAAGAAGATATTTTTGATTATTATAAATTAAATGGGATGGAATTGATAAACTTGGAAATGGTCAATAATATTTTGGAAATGTTTTTTTTGATTTCATGGATTGAGTTCGTAGAATTTTTGGATTTACGGTATGAAAAAATAGTATTTTCTTTATATTAAGAATGTTTTACTAAGGTTTTATGGTAATAGAATTTTTTCCATGTAACAATAGAATACATGATAATGGTATTAAAATGATTTTTATATGTCAATTAGTAGTTTTGTAAATATGTTTTTGGAGATAAATGATAAGTTCATTTAGGAAATTTAGTGACCTTCTTTGAAAAGTTTTGGATTTTAATTATTTTAATGGTTAATAAGGGTAAAAATTTATAAAATATTTTAAGTTTAATTTTTTATGATGTTTTATATATTAATTTCTTACTTCAAAATATGAAGTTTTATGCGTATTGGAAAACCTATGGAAACCATTTTGTTATAATTATAACAAGAGATGTAAGGAATGACTTGTCTTACTATTATAAATCTTATGATCTACTAGTTCTTCAGGAATTAAAATTTACGCTTCATTTCATGGAGTAAGAGATAAAGAATAAATTGATCAAGTAACAACCAGATAGTGATATTGTACTTATGAGGTAAATTAAAGTAATTATATATTTTCAAAGTAAATTCAAAACAAAATATTATCCAATTATAATCTATTTTTATAATATCAATAGCCTTTTTTCATAACTCTTTAATATTTTTTTAATTAGCCTTATCAATATAAAATAGTTATTAGGGAATATGTTTCCCTTAAAAATACTTATTTTAATGAATTTTCTATGTGGAGACCATGTTATGTGTTATTGTAGGTATCCTTTATTTTTTCATCTTTCCATTTTTAAGGTATGTTTTATAATTCATTTTTATGATGTGAGTTAGTATTAATTGTTATAAAATATCAATAATTTAATTTATGTGAATAATTAATAGGTATAAATACATTTTAAGGAGGTATAATATTACAAAACATGTTTTTTATGACATATATTTTCAAATAATTTTAATTCATAGATTTCTTGTGTTACATGAAATAACATGTTTTGATAAACTAGAAAATATTATATGTTCATTAAATTGGTTTCAATAAATATTAATAAATATTTTATTAAATATATATAATTTTTGAACTAAATTTGAAATCATTTTTATGTTATTATAAAAATAATGACACAATTTTTAGTAAAGTCACTTTATTGTTCAAAAATGTTTTTTATTCAAAAATGTGTCTTTCTTATTTTCATTAGTTAATATTAATTTCTAGATTTTATGGAAAAATTATTTGAGAAAATGAATTTGGTTTTTGAATTTAGAATTTCAAAAATACTTTAAAATTACATTTTGGTAAATTTTTTAAGCCATGTATTTTCTTAGGAATAGTAAAAATACAAATTTCCCTTAAAAATTATATTTTATTTCAAATTACATACATGGTAGAATTATTTATTAGATTTATTTTAAATTCTAATTCATTAATTTTGATTCAAAATAACCAAATTAAGGTTTTTAAGTGGATTTTGTATATGAATTTAGTATAAAATGATTTTTTTTAAATGGGAATTTTTCTAAAAAAACTATTTTTAGTTCTGTTTCTTGTATTTCATTTAAATTATACTATGATAAAATTTATTACCATAGTTAAATGTAAAACGTGTTAATATGGATTATAAATTTGTGATAAGGCCATAAATTTTCATTGTATTTATTTTAGGGTGAATTTAATTTTACTTTAAACACATATTGTTTTAAATTGAATACTTTAATGGATAACTATAAACTAAATTGAATTATATATATTTTTTAATCATGGAAATTTACAAAATGAAAATTTCATAAACAAAAATATATCTTATCTTTCCACGTGGGAAAAAATAATGGTTATGAATGAATGTAAGTGACCATTTTTAACTTAATAAACATATTTTCATGATATATATATCGGACTTTTGGGGGAACATGGATGGGATTATGATGTTTATAATATTTGATTTAATAAAAATTCTAATATGTCACATTCTAGTTTTGAATATTATAAATTTTTCAATAGTTGTCTTTATAGAATTTATATTTGACCACAACAAGTAATTTGAACTATAAATGATATATCTACATCATGGAATTTTATTTTTTATTTTCTGTAAGGAAATAATTACATTTTATTATTACACAATGTTGTTGCATTAATTATTAAATTAAATAAAAAGGAAAATAAATGAAATTAAAATTTTCAAAATAAGCATAATTTTAATCAATTAAGGAATTCTATGAATTTTTTAGATTTGCATGACCTATGTTATGGTTAATTAAATGATATTATTTGAATAAATATTATTTTCTTGATTTTCATAAATTCAATGTAATGAATAGTGTCAAAATTGATAGTAATGATGTTTTATGAATTTTCTATTTATAAAATTATTTAAAGACCTAAAAATATTAAATAATACCAAAGTAGATTTTATATGGTAAAAAATATCAAAAATTGACCATTTTTTGTCCAATTCACACTTTATATGAAAAAATTAAAAGCATTAATTATTTGAAAAAAAAGTACTCAAGTTATGACCTTTTATTTTCTTAGATTTGAATACATGGTATTTTGGTGGTTTTTTTATTAATAATTAATTTATTATTAATTAATATTTGGGTAAATCTAAAAGGATCCCCTCACCTCAATTATAAATTGGAACCTCCTCCCTCACTTATTCATAAGACTTCCTCATCTTTTTATCTCGACCATCCCCAGCCAATTTGTCTCATAAATATCCCTAGACACCTTATAGTGGATTTGGTCTACTCAAAAGAATAACTCTAAATCCATTTATATATGATATAAGGGAGACATTTCAAATAATGGGTATACTCTTTAACTGATTTTTTTATTTTTCTACTCTTCATTATCTCCCATAAATATGCGATGTTTATCATAAAATAATAATTTCATTATCCTGAATATAATGAAATGTTATTTTAATTATTAAAACACCCTTATAAACCCTCATTCCCACCAAATAAGATGTGGAATTATCGCTTGTTCATACGTATGGCTTACCATCTCCATATATCGAGACAATTCATTTTTCATCACCTTATTATATGGATGGGAATTAAAATAGGATTACCAATTATATAAAATATTTTTAATATAATTATACCATTATAATGATAATATTAGGTATATATTGTCACCATCCAATCTTATGAGAAATGATAATGTCACTCGTGCGTACATATGTATTACTATCTCTAAGATGTGATGAGATTAATTTTCACTTATATTTTACAAGGATGGTAATGAGAATTATTTTTAATAAAATATATGATATATAACCTAATAATTTTTCTATAATGGTTTATTATTATTTAAATTTCTATCATTCACTTGAATTAAAAATGGAAGTTGCATTCATGCGTATGTAAAAACTACCATAACCATGAATATTGTAATTAATTTATCTATATTAATATTTTTTGAATGATTATAAATATTTATATAAGTTATATATATTATTTTCATACCATTATTAGAATTATTTAAATCGGTTGATCATGATCAATGTATAAGGACTGGGATTACCAAAATAAAATATTCTGGTAAAACGAAGCATTTATCGCCCAAAATATTGATTTTAACAAAAAATTACTAACAAATATGTGATAAGAAATTATAAAAAATAAAAAATAATTTAATAAACATATTTATATTTAATAAATTTATATTAAACTCAAATTTATTATATATTAGGTTTTAATTAGAATGGTGAAGTTCAAGTCCTATGGTAAGGGATTTTTTTCTTACTTTTATGTTAATGGTATACATGCCTTATACACTACTTGTTTGTTTTGTGTGGTGTATATTCTTCCCAGGCATATATTTTATGAGTATCTTGAATATTATTGTATTTTATTATTGAAATATTTTTTGTTCTTTTATGGGGACATGATTTGACTTATTACAATGAGGTAATGGTTTATTTCATAATATCTCTATTACTCAAGATTTTTGTTGTTTAAATTTCAACTAAGTAATATTTAAATTACATGTCCATGTATTAAAAAAGGTTTTACTATTATAAAATGAATGTTTAAATTCATTTCTACAAATGAATTAATTTTTACAAAATTATTTAAAATGAATGATTTTATCATTTTCCAAATATGGTACTTTGTGATATTATTGAAAAAATACAGAATGATTTTTTAACTTATATATCATGAGAATATTTTCCCACATTCATGATTATTAAATGTATTGAAGATTCCTTTAAAATAATACAAGGTTCATTCCAATGAATTTTTTTTTCTTCTTAATTGTTTGAATTTTTAAAAAATGTTTTCAAAATGGAACATATATTTTACTCAAGAATTATTTCAATTAATCTTTAAAAATAATTTTCCATCTAAGATAAATCATTTTTGTTAGATATATTCTACTAGGGTGTGATCGAATGATACAATTCTTATTTTCTATCAGAATGTTTTATACTTTTTATTATACGATGGGTGTGACCTGTCTCTCCCTCAAATGTATTGTGTAATGATTTATATCTCATGAGATAAATATAAATGGAACTCGGAGTGTAAAGACCCGTAAATTTCAAGGAAATTTTTTTCTTAATTTTCTTTGGAATTTTACAAGAACGCAGATTCTGACGGCGCCTGATTCCGAGGCCCGGTGTGCCCAGAATCAATTTCCGAAGTTTGGCTCGGGTACATTCAGTAAACAAATGAGCGGGTTTTTTTCTATCTTTTGAACCGGTGCTCGGAATTGAAATATGAGGGCACCTATGAACTCGCAACGCCGGTATTTTCTCAAAGAGACTTTTTCCGCAGTTGCGTTTAATCGAGAGTGCAAGTTAGTTTTTGGGTTTTCTTTAAAAAAGAGTAATAATAAAATAACGTGTCATGCACTTTATTTTATTTCAGCCGCCATTGGGAGTGTGGTGGTTAAAACCTCCTCATGGAGGTTGGAGGTGGGGCCACCACACCTTAACCTCCCTTGAGAGGTTATGGTGGTGGGGACCACCCGAACTAAACCTCCCGTGGGTGGTTTATTATGGTAGGGACCACACGGGGCTTAACCCCTATTAATGGGAGGAGAGGAAACCTCTCAACTCCCCCTCATTAATTAGGGAGAGCCTCTTAATTCCTCAACTCCCCATTAAATGGGGAGAAACTCCTTGGCACCCTCCCCTCTTAAGTAGTGCCAAAGGACCTTATAAATTGCATCAAGGAAATTTAATTCACCCGACACCTTTTTATAAAAAAAAGTTATTTAACCACAATGGTTACATACCTCTCCCCCTCTCCTATATATAGGGATCTTGGGAGAGGGTTTGGGGACGGATTCACCAAGCGACGGAGCGCTGGTAAAATACCACGACGCCCAACACTTGGGAAGAAGCTTATCTTCACGAATGAAGAACGCACCACTGACGAAGAACGTCTATCCTCTTCGACTTCTTCCCCGGACACCTACCGATGTGGAACGTCTTCCACCAACCAACGCAACTCGGTTTGGAAGAGCTCGGTGGATGCAAAGAACGATGAACCTCTTCATCTTCTTTCCGCAACTTTGTCATCGATCGACGAACTTCGATTCCGAGGTAGGGATTTAAGTTGGGAATTTTTCTTTTTTTTCATAATGTTTCTTTCTAAACGAAGAACGCGGATCTACTCCTTAATAAGTTGATCCGCGTAGGTATTTAATTGCGGGTTGGATGTTTACCTTTGTTTATGGAAAGAACGTAGGGGTTTTGTTTTATGAATGTTTGATACTCCGTTAATGTTTCCGTTCAAAGTGAAGAACCCGGATAATAAGAACAATTTTAATTCATTAAAATTGTTTTTCGTTATGTATTCATGTGTTGAATAATTCTCCCGTTGTTATTATCTAATGCGGAGGCTGCGGGCCAAACGGACACGGCCCGACAACCCTCCGCAGATTGTCTATTGATGTGTGGATCGACGGGTGATGACAAATGAGGCCGCAAGGTGATTTTGAGGCCTCCGTAGTGATGTTCGGGTCCCGGGAGGACCATAGGCGAAGACGGCAGGAGAACGGACCACCAGAGCGCGTCCGGTGGTCCGCGGAAGGCGGCGGCGGCGCGCTGCCAGAAGGGAGGTGGTCGGCAGTTCGCCGCCGGCCTTAATTAGCTGCGGGTGGGGGACACCCCGCTCCGTGTTTCGGCTCGGCCACGCTGGCCGAGCCGGGTCGGACCCGGTTCGGCCGACCCAGGGGGGGTCGGGCTGGGTTGGCCCGGGCCCAGACCCCCCCCCCTTTTCAGACCACTTTTGGTCAAATGCCTGTAACGTGAGCTACGGGCCTTCAAACGAATCGCTGTCAGCGGAAACATGATCCTTGAATCGAGACGGTCGTTTCGGTATATTGCACTCAAAGTTTCAGATTACTTTGGGTTCGTCCGGGTTTGTTCGGATACGAAACCAATCGGGCCCTCGGAGCGAAAATGCTTATATCTTGAGCTCCAGACGTCCGATTGATATGCCGTCGACCTTGATGGATTCCTCTATGTGAGACAGATCTTTTGGCTTACTCTTCTCGAGGTTTGGATGTCGTCGGAGTGCGGTCGGGTTGGTTCGCTCCCGAAACCAACCGGGCCCCAATAACGAGAAAGCCAATAACTCACAGACCGGGCATCTGATTGACGTGCCGTCTGTATCGTTATTTTCAAATTTTTGAGACGGAACATTTGGCATACTTCGCCTGAGTTTTGGATGCAGTTGAGATATGGCCGGGTTGGTTCCCACACGAAACCAACCGGGCCCCTGGGACGAAAAGGCTAGTAACTCACAGACCGGGTGTCCGATTGATGCATCGTCTGTTGCGTTGAGACCCCTATGATGAGGCGGTCCTTTGAGATACCTCTTCGTGGGACTTAGAGATACTTGGAGTATCGAATAGTAGCTCATGGATCGGACCCTCCCAGAGACGAGCGTACGGAGTACGAAGACCGTGTAGCCGGCAGAGACCTGACGACTGCTTGACTGATCGACTCGGTGTGTTATGGATATCCCAGTGGGGAGCGCTTGGTTGTAGCAAAAGACCCACGACAGAGGTGCGCTTGGTTGTAGCGGCACAGGGGAGTGCTTGGTTGTAGCGGCAGACCCACGACAGAGGTGCGCTTGGTTGTAGCGGTACATGGGAGCGCTTGGTTGTAGCGACAGACCCATGACAGAGGTGCGCTTGGTTGTAGTGGCACATGGGTGAGCTTGGGTGTAGCGGCACATGGGAGCGCTTGGTTGTAGCGGCAGACCCATGGTGGGAAGTGCTTGGTTGTAGCAGCAGGCCCACGATACTCGATAGGAGGAGTACCTCAGCAGTCTTAGGTTAGTGAGCAGTACCTCAGAGTCGTGACAGGACCACTGTACACTCCAGAGACGGAGCTCTTCAGCAGTTACAATTTCGATAATAAAATCCTGGTTTGAGCTGAGACTTTTGACCTTTGTGTTTACCTCATGATTGAGATGGGTCACTTGATAACTTAGGTATATGTATGGGCATATACCTGGGTAGTGGTTATCCGTTGATTTCATGATCCTTGTGTTTCCTCATGTTTGAGATGGGTTACTTGATAACTTAGGCATATGTATGGAAATATACCTATGTAGAGGTTATCTGTTGAGATCTTCTTTGTGGTTATCCTTATTGGTTTAGTGAGACCATGAGGGTCTCGGGGTCCCTACTAAGTATCGTTATACTCACCCCTACACGGGCTATGCCTGCACCTCGTTGTGTTGGTTGCAGACGACAGGCAGTGCTGACGGAGGCCGAGTGTTCGTGGACTGGATGGTACCCGTAGGTGGACTACATGATGAGTCAGTACCCGGAGGTGGACTACACGATGAGACGACACACGGAGGAGGTTGACGGATGAGAGCGTGGATGAGGCTATCTGTACCTACCCTTCAGGTAGGATCCGTGTTGGACGACCAGGAGCTGCGCCATCTGTACCTACCCTTCAGGTAGGATCCGAGGAGGACGACCCAGGAGCCGCTTCCATCCCTCCAGTTGTTATCTTTTCTATTATACTTGTTCAGTTGTAGTTGTACTTTCTTTTGGGTTTGTATTCTGGCCCATTTTCTTTTTAGCACTTCTCTTGTACTTAGTGTTTACTTTTTCTGCTTGCTTACTCTGTGGTGATTGTTTTCTTTTATAATGGAAATGCCTTCCCAGTTATCGGGATTTCCGCCTTTGGTGCTAGTCGCCAGCCCCTGGCGTATGGAAGGTGGTCTTGGGGTAGTCACGGCATGGTCCCCAAGGATGGGTCGTGACAAATTGGTATCAGAGCAGTTGGTTCTACCGCAGAACTTATAACTCTGATATTTTCATCCTGTGAAGCAATAGTGTTAAGAGTACCGAGTGTGGTTTTCAGTTCAGGGAGTCCATTGTTGGTGCGGGCGGCCGACGTATCCATACACCAGGACCCTGAAAACTAATTTCTGACTTTGTGCACGAAAACACTGATTGCATGTGTGTTTCCAGAAGTTTTTAAATGTCAGCTCAAACCAGGCCAGCTCACTGGGTATAAACGTTTTACCGTGTCACGATGTTTCTTTCAGGATGCCTTTTCACGGACGACTAGCTTGAGCCCGGAGGGATGTGCGTGCTGATAGCATGTCGAGCGACGAGGCTTCAGCACGGGTCCCTCTTGCAGTTGAGGCACCAGCGGAGGCACCATCGGTTCTACCATACGTTGGGCCACCGATTCCACTTGCCCCAGCAGTAGGCGATGCACGCTACATGAGTGCGCTACACGAGTTCCAGCGCCAGAGGACACCCAGGTTCCGGGGAGAGATGGACCCACAGGAGGCTGAGGATTGGCTGGAGGTTGTGGTGAGAGTCTTCAGGCTAGTGGGGATGCCGACAGACTTCATGGTGATCTTTGCTGTCAGCCTCTTTCAGGTAGCAGCAGGCAGGTGGTGGAGCCACTTGTTCCAATTTTTCGATGGTATGACCTTCACATGGGAAGACTTCGAGACCTTCTTCAGGGTGGAGTTTGTACCCATAGCTCTACACCCACGAGCGTGTACAGAAGCTTCTGCCTTTGCAGCAGGGTTTTCGATCAGTTGCCGAGTCATCTGTGGGCAGTAGACAGATGATGCAGAGGTCCAGGAGGACCAGACCAGCAGTTGGACGATATCTGGATTTAGGACCAGTGGTGCGGGGAACCCGGGGTGGGAATAGAGCAAGGCGTTCCAGAAGCAGGTTGTGTTACTCATGCGGCGAAAAGGGTCACCTGGAACGTGACTGTCCGAATCCTCGTACGATTGATCAGCGGGTGATGGAGGAGCCACCGAGACAGAAGCAGCGGCTGGTGCTTAAGCAACAGCCAAGTTGTAGACAAGGCAGTAGAGCTCCGAGAGCCAGTGGACAAGAGAGGAACTAGTGGATAAGTCCTTTGTAATTATAGTTCCACGTTTCTTTTTGTATTAATGTCTTTGTACAATGAGCTGCAATAATAAAAAGACACTTATCTTGTGATGTTTGCTTTCCTGTCCTTTTTGTTTGGTTGATACTGAGTGGTCCTGGTTAAGACTGTTGACTTGACCCTCACTTTCTAGATTTCTACTGGAGGAGACCCAGTGACCTCACACTGATGCTGAAAGTGTGACTCGACCATTGGAGGCGAGACTGACAGTTGGATCTCTTGGTAGTTACGTCGAGGCCTTACGACGTCATCCTTGGTATGGATTAGTATCATCCATGTCGGGATTGACTGTATTAGGCGAAGAACATGGTTCATCCAGGGGATGAGACCGGATTTATCTTATCGGTAAGGAAGAAATATCAGCAGCTCTTGTAGGACCAGAAAGGTCCAAGTCATCCTTGAGCGGATGAGGATAGCTCAGAACCGGAAAAAGACTTGTGCTGACAGGAAACCGGTGCCAGTCTTAGAGACTCAGGCGTGTTAAATGTCTCAAGAAGTGAAAGCTTTAAGGATAGATGATTCTGTGAAGCAGCAGACGTGGAGGCAGAGCTAGGAGAGCATAATGAGGTGGTGTACATATTAACATTCTACAACCACCCGCCTTAGTTATCCCCGCCAGGCTCAGGGAGCTGGAGGGCGGTGGAAGAGTGCGGCTACTTGCGGTCAAGGAGTATGACCCAATGGCTCTATAAATGATTCAAGGGACAGTCTGTGTCCACTACTAGCTGCTGTAGTAAAGGACGTCGATATGAATCATTCCTTGCATTCACAAATCTTGTTCCAGACCTAGAGTTCCCGGTAAGCCGTGGACTTGACCTTCGCGTCTGGAGATACCTTGGGAGGTGACTCGATGATCACACTTACGCCGACGGTGTGGTTAGACCCTCTAGGGGAGAGTTTCGGTTGGAATCTCTTGGTGGCAGCGTCGAGGCCTTACAACATTAGTTTAAGTATGGAATGGGCAATAACTGTTCACACTCAAATTTATGGTTTTAGGCAAACTTCGGGATGGGTTTTCCTTGGTCGGCGAAAAGGAAACCCCAGGAATCACGGGATAAACTCTTTCACAGGAGGGTGCGACCGATCAATCTTGAGTCAGTCAACCATACCCTCATGGCAGCAGTCTTTTTAGTTTAAGTTCTAATAGAAAATGGAGACCTATGGAGTTCGAGGATGACGATTACGTCCTTATACGGGTCTCACCTCGACGAGGTTTACGGAGTTGTGGCCAAGGCGGCAAGTTATCTCCGAGGTTCAAAAGACTTTTATAGGTCTTCAGCTGGGTAAGCGGGGTGGTTTACCTCTTGAACCATCCACCTCGGTTGCACCAGGTGCACGATGACTTCCACGTATCTCAACTGAAGAGATATGTGCTCGACCCTTCGCATATCATCGACCTTGAGGAGCTGGACGATAGCGATGTGGTGTTTTTCACGGAGGTTCCAGTGGGGATCAAGGATCGACAGGAGAGGATCCTACGAGGACGATCGATTCCTCGGGTGCTTTTTCTTTGGTAGTACAGAAACCTCCAGGTGAGCACATGGGAGCGGAAGGCTCAGATGCTTTCTCTGTACCGCTTTTGTGACCCTAGTCTGTGTTGAAGCTTTACGGGGACGTAAAGCCCTGGGATGGGAGTAATGTAAAGACCCGTAAATTTCAAGGAAATGTTTTTCTTAATTTTCTTTGGAATTTTACAAGAACGCAATTTCTGACGGCGCATGATTCCAAGGCCCGGTGTGCCCGGAATCAATTTCCAAAGTTTGGCTTGGGTACGTTCAGTAAACGAACGAGCGGCTTTTTTTTCTATCTTTTGAACCGGTGCTCGAAATTGAAATCTGAGGGCACCGATGAACTCACAACGCTGGTATTTTCTCAAAGAGACTTTTTATGCAGTTGCGTTTAATCGAGAGCGGAAGTTAGTTTTTGGGTTTTCTTTAAAAAGAGTAATAATAAAATAACGTGTCATGAAAATTATTTTATTTCAGCCGCCATTGGGAGTGTGGTGGTTGAAACCTCCTCATGGAGGTTGGAGGTGGGGCCACCACACCTTAACCTCCCTTGAGAGGTTATGGTGGTGAGGCCCACCCGAACTAAACCTCCTGTGGGTGGTTAATTATGGTAGGGACCACACGGGGCTTAACCCCCTATTAATGGGAGGAGAGGAAACCTCTCAACTCTCCCTCATTAATGAGGGAGAGCCTCTTAATTCCTCAACTCCCCATTAAATGGGGAGAAACTCCTTGGAACCCTCCCCTCTTAAGTGGTTCCAACGGAACTCATAAATTGCGTCAAAGAAATTTAATTCACCTGACCCCTTTTTTTAAAAAAAAGTTATGTAACCACAATGGTTACATACCTATACCCCTCTCCTATATATAGGGATCTTGGGAGAGGGTTTGGGGATGGCTTCACCAAGCGACCGAGCGCTGGTAAAATACCGCGACGCCCAACACTTGGGAAGAAGCTTATCTTCGCGAACGAAGAACGCTCCACCGAAGAAGAACGCCGATCCTCTTCGACTTCTTCCCCGGACACCTACCGACGTGGAAAGTCTTCCACCAACCAACGTAACTCAGTTTGGAAGAGCTTGGTGGACGCAAAGAACGATGAACCTCTTCGTCTTCTTTCCGCAACTTTGTCATCGATCGACGAACATCGATTCTGAGGTAGGGATTTAAGTTGGGAATTTTTCTTTTTTTTCATAAGGTTTCTTTCTAAACGAAGAACGCGGATCTAATCCATAATAAGTTGATCCGCGTAGGTATTTAATTGCGGGTTGGAAGTTTACCTTTGTTTATGGAAAGAATGTAGGGGTTTTTTTGAATGTTTTATACTCCGTGAATGTTTGCGTTCAAAGTGAAGAACCCGGATAATAAGACCAATTTTAATTCATTAAAATTGTTTTTGGTTATGTATTCATGTGTTGAATAATTCTCCCGTTGTTATTATCTAACGTGGAGGGTGCGGGCCAAACGAACACGGCCCGACAACCCTCCGCAGATTGTTTATTGATGTGAGGATCGACGGGCGACGACAAACGAGGCCACAATGTGATTTTGAGGCCTCCGCAGTGAAGGTCGGGTCCCGGGAGGACCATAGGCGAAGATGGAAGGAGAAACGGACAACCGGAGCACGTCCGGTGGTCCGCGGAAGGCGGCGGCGGCGCACCGCCAGAAGGGAGGTGGTCGGCGGTTCGCCGCCGGCCTCAATTAGCTGCGGGCGGGGGACACCCTGCTCCGCGTTTCGGCTCAACCACGCTGGCCGAGCCGGACCGGGCCGGACCGAGCTAGGCCGGGCCGGGCCGGGCCCAGCCTGGTCGGACCCGGGTCGACCCAGTTCGGTTCGACCTGGTTCGGCCGACCCCGGGGGGGTCGGGCCGGGTCGGCCCGGGCCCAGACCCCCCGTTTTCGGACCACTTTCGGTCAAATGCCTGTAACTGAGATACGGGCCTCCAAACGACTCTTCGTCAGCGGAAACACGATCCTTGGATCGAGACGGTCGTTTCGGTATATCGCACTCAAGGTTTCAGTTTACTTTGGGTTCGGCCGGGTTGGTTCGGATACGAAACCAACCGGGCCCTCAGAGCGAAAATTCTTATATCTTGAGCTTCGGACGTCCGATTGACGTGCCATCGACCTTGATGGATTCTTCTAAGTGAGATGGATCTTTTGGCTTACTCCGCTCGAGGTTTGGATGTCGTCGGTGTGCAGCCGCGTTGGTTCGCTCACAAAACCAACAGGGCCCCTGGATCGAGAAAGCCAATAACTCACAGACCGGGGGTCCGATTGACGCGCCGTCTATATCGTTGTTTTCCTTTTGTTGAGACGTAACATTTGGCATACTTTGCCCAAGTTTTGTATGTAGTTGAGATATGGACGGGTTGGTTTGCACATGAAACTAACCGGGCCCCTGGGACGAAAAGGCTAGTAACTCACAGACTGGGCGTCCGATTGACGCGCCGTCTGTTGCGTTGAGACCCTATGACGAGGCGGTCCTTTGAGATACCTCTTCGTGGGACTTAGAGATACTTGGAGTATTGACCAATATCTCATGGAGCAGACCCTCCTAGAGACGAGCGTACGGAGTACGGAGACCGTGTAGCCGGCCGAGACCTGACGACTGCTTGACCGATCGACTCGGTGTGTTACGGATAGACTAGTGGGGAACACTTGGTTGTAGAAGAAGACCCACGATAGAGGTGCACTTGGTTGTAGCGGCACAGGGGTGCCCTTGGTTGTAGCGGAAGACCCACGCAAGAGGTGCTCTTGGTTGTAGCGGCACAGGGGAGCTCTTGGTTATAGCGGCAGACCCACAACAGAGGTGCGCTTGGTTGTAGCGGCACATGGGTGCGCTTGGGTGTAGCGGCAAATGGGAGCGCTTGGTTGTAGCGGAAGACCCATGGTGGGAAGCGCTTGGTTGTAGAGGCAGGCCCACGGTACTCGACAGGAGGAGTACCTCCGCAGTCTTAGGTTAGTGAGCAGTACCTCGGAGTCGTGACAGGACTACTGTACACTCCAGAGACGGAGCTCTTCAGCAGTTACGGTTTCGATAATGAAATCCTAGTTTGAGCAGAAGCTTTTGACCTTTGTTTTTACCTCATGATTGAGATGGGTCACTTGATAACTTTGGTATATGTATGGGCATATACCTGGGTAGTGGTTATCCGTTGATTTCATGATCCTTGTGTTTCCTCATGTTTGAGATCGATTACTTGATAACTTAGGCATATGTATGGGCATATACCTAAGTAGAGGTTATCTATTGAGATCTTCTTTGTGATTTTCCTTGTTGGTTTAGTGAGACCTTGAGGGTCTCGGGGTCCCTACTGAGTATCGTTATAATCACCCCTGCACGGGCTATGCCCGCACCTCGTTGTGTTGGTTGTAGACGAAAAGAAGTGCTGACAGAGGCCGAGTGTTCGAGGACTGGATGGTACCCGGAGGAGGAATACACGACGAGTTAGTACCCGGAGGTGGACTACACGAAGATTCAGTACCCGGAGGTGGACTACACGACGAGATGACACACGGAGGAGGTTGATGGACGAGAGCATGGAGGAGGCTATCTGTACCTACCCTTCAGGTAGGATCCGTGGTGGACGACCAGGAGCAGCGCCATCTGTACCTACCCTTCAGGTAGGATCCGAGGAGGATGACCCAGGAGCCGCTTCCGTCCCTCCACCTGTTATCGTTTCTGTTGTACTTGTTCAGTTGTAGTTGTACTTTCATTTGGGTTTGTATTCTGGCCCATTAACTTTTCAGCACTTCTCTTGTACTTAGTGTTTACTTTTTCCGCTTGTTTACTCTGTGGTGCTTGTTTTCTTTTATAAAGGCAATGTCTTCCCAGTTATCGGGATTTACGCCTTTGGTACTAGTCTCCAGCCCCTGGACTATGGAAGGCGGGCTTGGGGTAGTCATGGCACGGGCACCGAGGACGTGTCGTGACACAGAGGGAACTCAGTTTGGTTAGGTACATTCTCCAAAATGATATTCTTGGGAGTGAACATTGAAAAATATGATGGTTTAGGGAGTGAACCCATTTTACTATGATAGTCTTTTAAAATCTTTTTTACTACAACAGAAATGATTTTATATGTTTATGTATTTTCAACAATTCAATGTTTGGTGACAATTTTATTTTATCATGGCTTTTATTCCTTTAGGATTTATGTCTTATAGAATCCAAGAATTATTTCATGACCTAATATATTGATATAAGATATATATGGTATGATTTTAAAATGTTTTTCCATGTTTTTTTTCATTATGATCAGGTTTTTATTGATATCTCTCGTGTTTGCTATAACTTATCTTCAAATATCACTATTTTCTTATGTTTATTTTCCTCGGAATATAAATAAAGGTATTTTTTATTACATGTCAAATTGGTTTCTATTTATGAATAAATAATATGAAAATTATGCATATATTTTTTAAACCAGATTTTTATGTTTCCATGATTCCAAAATAACTATTACTTTATGATCCTTTGACATGTGTTTTTCTAATGTAATGAATATTAATCTAAAAATATGTAATATATATGTATGAAAATCTTGTTTTATTATAATTTGGGTAAAAAAATTATAAATTTATAGTGTACATTGAATTGATATCATATTTCACATATTCTAACCATTTCCCCAAATGAAAAATCTTAAAGGCCTCTAAATAGGTAGTAAGTTCGACTTATTTAAACTTTAATGCATCATTATTCTCAACATGAAATACATATCTCCCTTGATCATTATTAATTATACTAAACAATTGAATTTCATGTTTAACCTTGGTTACTTATTCATCAATAACCCTTTTTTGAAGTGACTCACTTTCCTTATCAATAAAAATTCATGATTTTCAATCCTAAACATATATTAGTTCAATTTCCATCACACTAACTCTTAAATTGATATATTACTTCTCAATGGATTTTTAAAATTTGACCACAAATAATTTTTTTCATTGTAGTATTATATAAATTATGTACATTAGTTTTCATAGCATTACCAAAAAATAAGAAATATTAAAATTTTCGTTTTTTAATTAGAATCAAATCATATTTGGTATAACTAAGAATAATAAACACCATAAAAAAATATTTTGATTATTATTAAATCATATATCATATGGTGTCTTTATGAATACATTAGATGAAAAATAGATAAGTAAGAATGAATTAGTATCTAATGCTTATCGATATAACGATATAGTACGATCACACTACTCATCATTGATTCAACTGAGTATAATAGTTTATAATTTCTCCCCTCAGACACAGAATTCTTCTATAGTTCTCTAATAGCATTGAGTTATAAAAAAATTTGACAATAATTCAGATAAATAGTAATTTTTTTATTCAAGTATTCACTACATTAATATGATTATATAATCATTATAATTTTCCAAGTTTATTTATACATTATTTTTAACACCTTGAATTTTTTTAAGATTTTAATCATATGTATCATAAGAATCACATAATCACGATAACTAAAATCTTTAGGGTTATAATATTTATATACCCACCAAATGTATGAATACATATTTGTTAACATGCATCACTAGGTATAAGATCCAATACTCCACTAACCCACTCCCGTTTTTAACAAAATGTTAATTTGGTGATCATATCTAAAAAAAAGATTCATATGATTCAATCAACTCTTAATCAAATGAGTCCCACATTCAATATATATGGTTATTTAATGAATCTATCATTTCAATATCTGAGGTTGAAATTCCAAAGATAATTTGTCTTCATATCTAACTTATCCTTATTATCTAGAATAAAATAAATCAGATTATTCATATATAGAATTTTTATAATATGAACCATATTGACAATTCCATAAAAAATATTCATCATATATATTAAAAAATCATGTCTAAATTAGGAATGAAAAAAATATATTTTCTAAGAAAAATATATAAATAAAACTTTTTTAATAGAAGGAACATTATAAAAAATTTCCAATTATATAATTAGATCACTACTTATACTTATATAATATTTCTTAGTATTTAATCCATAAACACTTTCCCCATTGTAAACACATATATCTATATCACATTATATCAACATAAAGTTATTTCTGATTCAATTTTTAATAGAAAAAAATATGACGCACACTCTATATCTAATATCCATGAGTATGAAATTATAGAAATTTATTTATATAACATTAAAATCTCCATGTTTAACATTATTATATTTAATAACACATAAAAACATTAAATAATAATCTTGAATTAATTTATAGTTATTATTGATAAGATACCTAAAAATAATAGTTATGATGCATTCCATAAATTACAACAATTCCATATATATGATTGAGTTTCATGTTTTATATATTTCTTTCATATAATTTTAATTAATTTAATCCCACTAAAATGATGAGCATGGACCTCATATACATTTAATTAGATAAGATTTGTATTTGACTATGTAGTTAGTCTACTTTTCCATTCCTCTCATCACTTAGATATTTTGGTGTAATGTTACTCTAATCAAATCATATATTGTCAAGTAATTAAGTGGACAACTCATTGACCAAATCAACTACATAGAAACAAATAAAATCTATTACTCTAGTATCTTATTACATAGGGTTTCAAATATAAGTGTAACAATAGTATAATAGTGTTATTATTTTAACAAACTCTTAGGACGAGAAACTTCAACCATTCTTTATAAAATTTAATCCATTCACACCCTACTTTGAATGTACATACCCCTTAGAATGATCAAGGCCTTAAAAATTATTTTTTATTTAAGGAATCATACAAAATGTAATTATATATTTTTAGTAGTCTCAATATTACTATAACCATCCTATTTATATCATTTTAAATAATTATATCCCATGAAATATTTATAACTGATGTATTGCATAAACCTTTGCATGATTTTAACTATTTAGTATTTGGAAATCCAATTCCTTCCAAAAACATAATACGTGTAAATCATATTATATTGTGACTCATTACATATGTAAAACATTTTGTTATTAACTAAAAAATAGATTCAAAATACAATTAAACAAAAATAAATTTATTACATTAATAAGGTTTATAAAACCCTTTTATTAAAATTCATAGATCCATATGAAATTGAAAATACCCACAAGAGGAATCATGGTATAACAGATAGTCGACTTCTACATTTCAATACATTGCATAAGCTCATATTAAATTGATTATTCCATTCCAAAGACTCTATAAGCATGTTTTTATACACAATAGAGACCTTAATTTAATGATGAATCTAACACATATTATTAATTAAATAAAATAAAACTTTAAATCCAAGATCATAATCAAATAAAAAATGTCCATTGAATAAAACCATAAAACAATAATACCTCTCTATCAATGCTATCTTTATTCACTAATAGTGAGTTTAATTGTTCTCCCATTTAAAAAAGGATCAATTCATTCATCTAATTGTATCAGCCATAAAATCGAATCACTAAGTGATTAAAAGTGATGTATTTCCCACAACAATGTGATAACAACTCCTCCTAAAATAAATTAAATAGAATATAAATTTAGAGAGTTTTAGATAAATTATTATAGCATCCTGTATACCAAATTTAAGGACCCAACCTTAAAATATTACATAATCAATAATTAAATGAATGACTCGCATTGGGGATGTTTTCAGGTTTATAGTTTTAAAGAATTAGGCCATAACTATTACATTACATCTCAAAAATTACAAGGTAGACAATTTTACTCAGTTTCCTATTTTTTCAAAAAAATAAAAGCTCTTTACAAAAATAGTCATGTCTAGTCCCATATTTTAGACTGCATGACTTTTCCTTGATCTCATCCTTGACCTTATTCATCATTATGTCCGGTGAAAAACATTTCAAAACATGGGATGATAATAAAAAGCTCAATAAGGGGTATAAAATAAAGAAAGAAAACAATATTTAATAATTTCATACATAACATAATCTATTTAACATACCACATAAAATCAAAAGATTTATGAAAAACACATAGAAAACATAAATCATAAAGGCAACTTGTGTCATCCATAACATACTTACGTTGTAGCTATCATAGCTACGTAGGGAGTTACATTTGGAATACTCATCACAATATATTTCTTAAATATATTAGGAGAAACATTCACATTTACCTCCATCACATTACCCAATGCATTGGAGATCTATCTCGAGGTCACCCGCCCTAGGTTTATCACGGAACCACCTGTATACGTAACAATTCCCAAAAACCATGACATATTCATAACATATAAAACAAACATAAAGAAATGATAAAATTTCAACATTTCAATAACCATATATCATTTAAATATATTGACAAAACAAATCCATTATAAAAAAATTTCCATACCAAAATAAGTAAGTATATGGTATTTATTTTACTATTAAAAATATTATGGCTTTTTTAGGAAGCCAAAGATCAAATAATACTCACTGTGGAAGAATGGTCGTTTTCACCACGTACGTTAAAAGAAACATTATTTTTTGTCATTTAGTAAAATTCTTAGTTGAGAAAATATTTCTATTGAATAAAAGTAAATGTCGATATGGTTTATACACCATATAAAAAAAGTCATGTATAAAACAAAATATGCCTCATTGAAAGGAGATTGAGACGAAGTCCCTTACCTCATGTCCGACTTGACCCATTAGTTATTTAATCTCATGAATAATAAACTAAATTTAATTTATACTTTATTAAAAACCTTTTTCATGTATATAATTTCTTTTAAATCACTTTTTACCATGTTATAAACATTATGTAATCATTTAATTTAATAATGTCTTTTTGTCGATATTTGGTACTTGAATCAAAAATAGACCTCTTATAATTACAAGTTGTTCACATGGTCAAAATTTAATTATATACAGAATGGTATTCATGATTTATATATCAAATATATCTTATATTTATAGTATATATATTTATTTATAAAAGTTCATAAAATTTAGAGGTAAGAAATGAAATGCATTGTTCATAGAGACGGTAAGTCATACGTACGCACGAACGCTACATTCATTTCTATTACATATTTAATGGAATTAACACATAATTATACATAGGTATATTATATTTATAGTATAATATCATATATAATATCATTAATTCAATCCTTTATATGTCCCACAAATGGCATTAATGATTCAAATAACTTTGAAGGGGTGGTAATCCGCACTTCCAAAAATTAAATTATCACGTTTACCCATAATGGAAACCATAATAGTATGATATAAATGAAAAATAAAAAATAATAAACAAAACATAAAAAATATGTATCATATATAAATACAAATCCATATTGATGACCACCATGAAAGGTGGTATGAGATAATTGAACAATAATCATTTCTTGAGGCGTTAGTTTTCTATCCATAGAAACCGTGTGTTCTTTACCCATTAGATGGAGGTGTGTGAATGTGTAGAAATGTTTCTTCCAATAACAACATCATAGTATATTGAGGATAATTTTTTTGCTATAAAATAACATAATAAATAGAGGTTAGTGGTTGGAGAAGTAAAATACAAGAAAAAAAATTAAGAGAAATTGTTACCTTTAATTCGGGTACCTCCCTTTGGTTTGAATAAGAATGTCTTCTTGAAATGCCTTATGCCTAAGTTAAGGATTCTTAGTGGAATAGAGGGATCTTGAGATCTTTTTTGGGTAGGTTTTGGAGGAGCCAAAGATATTGAGAGATGTGAGTAATGGGTTAGAGGTGAGGGCTTTTTATAAGGGGGAGCTGGGGCTCTTTACAAAAGTGTGAAAATATTATTTTATTATATAATGATTTTCGGTTTCTAAAAGTCAAAAACTTATTTAATCCTAATATAAAATGCCTCATGGTAGAAATAATATCAAACAATATTAATTGTACATGTTTTAGATATTGGTTTAATCTTTATAATATTATTTATTTAAATCATTTATTAATGAGGTAAACACTACATCATTATTAGGTCATAAATGTTTTTATATATTGGATGTCTAAAAATTATAAACAAAATTCCATTATGTATGAAATATTTTTATATTTTAAAATAATAATTTTTTTCCAAAATATAACTTATATAATCTTATGTAAAAATTAATTTACTAAAAGATATTAGTGTATGTCATTTTTGTCATTACTGTAAATTAATTAGTATATAGTGTTATTATCAATACCATGTGGCCCCATGGTGTCCAAAAATCAACCCATGGATTCAAATAGTTGTAAATGTATAAAAAAATGATTAGGACACATTTTAGGATAATTTTATAATATAATAATAATATTTTTCAACCTTTATTTACCAGATTTACCCTTTAACCATGGTAAATAAAATTTTTACTGTAGTAAATATTCATAATACCTAAAAATAGAAGATAAATATTTACACAATTTGGACATCCTGATTCCAAATATGGAATCCATTCTTCCAAATTCAAAACCCAAAAGTTGAAGAAATTAATTTTAAATTAATTCTCGTTGTCAAAACAAAATGCTTGTTTTTATGAAATAATAACTATCAAAGGATTGACACTTGTTTATGTCCAATTTCAGCATGAAATTACAACCAATGAACAACATCAGATTAAATGGTAAAAATATAATCTAATAAAACTTTAAAAACAATTATGAATATAATCTAACAATACAAATAAATTATATTAAAAAGTTGTTTTGAATAAAAATACAGTATTTTTTAATGTCCATTAAAATGAATTTTATCAAAAAAATACCAAAAATATACCCAGAGTAAATATTGAAGTGTTGATTCTAAATAAAAGACTTATTTTGTAAAGTTGTTCACATAAAAGTGACAAAAAAATATATTTAAATATGGTTCTCCATTAAAAGGCGATAAATCAAACTTTTATAGTACTTATGCTTAAAATTAGATTATTTATTATTTTAAGCCTCCTAAACTTATTAGATAGATGTAAAAACATTTAAAAAACATGTATAATCATATTATACTTAGTTATTTTCATTCCCACCAATACAACGACTAGAATTTAACTATCATTTAAAATAATAATATTATATTATTAGTGTGCAACGTGAGATTTCAAAAAAAAACCCGTTGTTGCGTATCGGGTATGTCATCGAACATAGCATCCCCTTTAACGTAAAATTTATCTTTAATTAACTAATATTAATAAATATAAAAAAATTATTCTCTATTTACTTTGGATTCTACAGCATTCCTCCCTTTTGTAAATTGTGTCCTCGCTATTTGTATTCACTTATCAAATAAGTGGGGGTATTTATCCCACATAGAATTTTTAGATTCTCCTTTTGCCTCTTCATCCATATGATTTTTCCACAAAACCATTACCAGATAGATTTCCTTATTCCACAGAACTTTCTCTCTTCAGTCATGAAACTATATTATGTGTTCTTCATAAGATAGATTCAATTCTAACTTATCTACCTCTAGGATAAAAATCTGATATGGATTTGGAAATTACATTTTCAACATTGAACCAAGAAAAACATTGTGTACCTGGGATAAACATAGAGGTAAAACCACTCTGTATGCAATGAATCTAACTTTTTCCAAGATTTCATAAGGTCCAATGATCCTCAGACTCAAATTTTCCTTCTACCAAAATGCATCACACTTTTCCATGGAGAAACATTGATAAAGTCATGATCACATACCTCAAAAGAAATATCCTTCCTCTGGTTATCTGCTTAACTTTTCAGCATACATTGAGAATTTTGCATTGCATCTGAATCAACTGAACTTTTTAGGCCATCTCATATACCCATTCTGGTCCCATCAACTTGCTTTCACCTAATTCCTTCTAAAAAGCTAGAGTTCGACAACACTTTTCATATAATGCCTCAAATGGAGACATCTGTATACAGGATTGAAAACTATTACTATACGAAAATTCTATCAAATAAATATGATAGTCCCAACTTCCCCGGTAATCTAGTGAACAAGAATGTAGCATATCCTCCATATTCTAAATTGTTCATTCTGACTAACAATCTAATTGTGGATGAAAATCTATACTAATACTTAATTCAGTACCCAACGACTCCTGAAATACTTTCCAAAAGAGATAAGTAATCATGGGATCACAATTACATACAATGGAGAGGGAACACCATGAAACCTGATTATCTCTTTAACATACAACCGAGAAAGTTGATCTAGAGACAAAGTATTTTTAATAGGACAGAAATGAGCAGATTTAGTCAACCGATCAACAATAACCCATATTGCATTATTACCTTGATATGTCTTCGGTAATCTCACTATGAAGTCCATTGATATATTTTCCTATTTCCACTTTGGAACTGGTAAAGAATAAAGCATCCCTTTTGGTAACTACCACTCTACTTTAACCTACTATCAAGTCAAACAATTCACAGTAAAATCAACAACATCTCTTTACATTACATCCCACCAGTAATACTGAAGAAGATCATCGTACATCTTAGTACTACCATGATGAACTTAAAAAGAGGAATTATGAGCTTCATATAACAACTAATTATTCAACTGTGAATCACAAGGCACACTTAATCATTTTCCAAATATCAAAACACAATCTTTATCAATGTTAAATTTAGATAACTTACCCTTATGAACCAACTCTACCCTTTTCTAAAACTCACTATCTTCTTTATGTGCTTTCTTTATTCTATCTGATAGAAATGATTTTATTGAAACCTAAAACAAAATAGAATAATTTCTTGAACCAAATACTTCTATACCAAAGTTCATCAATTCTAAAACTAAAGGATCTTGTTCTAAACGTGGCATGGTTAATGAATAAATAATTTTTCACCTCCAAGCATCATGCACTTTATTTTTTTTCCCAGATGGTATGGGATTGTGCAATCATAATCCTTGATTAATTCCAACCATCTCCTCTGTCTCATGTTAAATTCTTTCTGAGTGAATATATACATATATCTTTTGTGGTCAGTATATATTTCACAATTTACTCCATACAAATGATGCCACCAAATTTTTAAATAAAAAACAACAGTATCTAATTTCAAACCAAGTGTAGGTTAATTTAACTCATAAAGTTTCAACTGACGTAAAGAATAAGCAATTACCTGGTCATTTTTCATACGGACAAAACTATGTCCTTTAAATAAAGCATCAACATAGATAACAAAATCATCATTTCTGGAAGGTAGTTCCAAAACTAGATCATCTACCAATCTTCTTTTCAATTCTTGAAAACAATCATCACATTATTTTTTCCAAACAAACTTAACACCTTTTCAAGTTAACATAGTCATTGGACTAGAAAACCCTACAAAACATTCCAAAAACCTCTAGTAATAACCTTCCAAACCAATAAAACTAGGAATCTCGGTTATATTTGTGGGTCTCGGCCATTCGTTAAAAAAATTGGTTTTAGCAGGATCAACAATGATGCCTTTTTTTAAAATAATGTGACTAAGGAAAGAAATGGTTTGTAAACAAAACTCATAATTGCTGAATATTCCAAAAATTTCTTTTCTTTTGAGGTTTGATAGATAACCCTTAAATGACTTCATTCTCTTCTTTACTTTTAGCATTAACCAAAATATCATCAATGAACACAACCACAAACTTATGTAAGAACTCATTTAAAATTCTATTCATTAGATCATTGAATACAGTCGGTGCATTGGTTAAACCAAAAGGAATAACTGAAAATTCATAATGGCCATATGTAGTAAGAAATGTGGTCTTCAGAATGTCTTCTTCCTTTACTTTCAAATGATGGTACCCCGACCTCAACTTAATCATGGAAAAATATTGAGCTCCCTGGAGATGATCAAACAAATCATCGATTTGAGTCAAGGGATACTTATTCTTAATAGTGAAGTTATTCAATGCTCTATAATCAATGAAATGTCTCATTAAACCATCATTCCTTTTAACAAACAAGATAGAATCACACCATGGGGAAGTGCTAGGTAGAATGAAACTTTTATCTAATAACTCCTACAATTTCTTATTTAACTCTAAAAGATCAATTTGAGCCAATCGATAAGGGGGTTTTGAAATTGTCTTAGCATTAGGATCTAAGTAAATAGTAAATTCAACTTCCTATTCAGGTATAATACCAGGAAACTCATCAGCAAAACATCAAGATACTCATTTACCACTAATACATTATCAATCTAAATAGTACCTTTTTTTAACAATACGTGAAAGGTAACATTCATTTCTATCTTTTACTAGTTTTTTAGCATCCATATTTGTTATCAAGATTAAGGTTTCGTTATTCTAGACAAACTAGAAATATTTCTGAAAATAAACCACTTTAGCTCTACAGTCAATCTTTACATGATAAACTGAAATCCAATTTATACCCTAAATAACACCAATCTCTACTAAAGTAAAAAAATAAGTTTTACAGGTAGATTCTTTCCATGCACACAGATATTAAGGTTCTTTAAATTTATTTTTTTCTCAACATTTCCTTCATGTGTTTTTACCAATAGATCAGGATTCATATTGAGAGATGTAATTCCCAATTTACATGAACACTTCTCAGAAATAAATGAATGTGTAGTCCTTGAATCAAACAACACATTGGCATAATCTGAATAAACAAACATTGTACTTGATATTACTTCATTTTATGGACCAACATCTACTGAATTAGTTGCAAAGGACGTCCTCACCCCTTTCTGCTTGTAGTCTAGTTTCTTTCCCTCAGTTGAGTTCTTCGTTGGAAAGTCATTTTCTTAATGACCCATTTAATTGCACATAAAACATTTTACTAAATGTAAATAAAATTTTGTCTTACAATTAACATGATCTTTTTCAGTTCAATTATGAGCCTTATTCCCCATTTTTTTCATATAGGTATCATTTACCAAAATTCAAAATACATTCCCCACCATGATTTTTACCACAATTTTTGCCAACTGGTAACTTAAGTTTCTTACCATCAGACTTTTTTGAAGAGTTATTCACTTTCATCTCCCACCTTTACCTCTGATACTTTTTTTTTTTCAATGAAGACCCGATCATCATAAAACTCCATTTCCACATTCTCCAAACATCGAACATGTTTTTCATAACTATTGAACTCATGAGAAGCTAAATCTCTTCAATACTTTGGCTTTAATCCTAAGTAAAAGTTTTTTAGTTTACTATCAAGATCTTGTATGAAATTTGGATCATTCCTTTCCAGTCGTGTGAAGTTTTCTTCATAAGAAGCCACTGAGTCATCCTCCTACCTCAATTCTAGGAATTTTTTATCCATCCAAAGACGAACCACCATAGTAAAATATTTCTCAAGAAACATACCATTGAATTTATTCAAATCAAGAGCATCAATATCCTCATTATGCTTGATATTTTCCACCATCAACCACAACTGATCAGCTTATCCTTTAAAACAGTAAATGGAGAGACTAATATTTTGATGTTCTGAACACCCTATGACATCAAAAAATTTCTTCAGTGCTTTAATCCACCCTTCATCTAGCATAGGGTCATATGATCCTCTGAAAGATGGGGGATGTTGCCTCATGAAATAATCCACCACTAACATGTTCCTCGATGGTTGATCTAGTTGATATCATGCATGGATACCAATACCCTTCATAGCGTGATTCAACTATGACATTACTACAAAAAACTGTTCATTTTTTATTCAGACCATCTTGTGTTGCTGATTCGGAAGGTTGTCTTCCTCCTGATTTCATCCCAACATAGCTACCTTGTTTCCTCTAAGGAAAACCATTCCAAACACAGAGATTTCTTAGGTGAAGAAACATGGTAATCTATAAATGCTATATCATATCAATATTAACATAACGTAATTTATGGATATAAATTTAACAATACCCTAACTTTTGAAGTTATCTAAATTGACCTTTGATACAAACTATAAGGACTCGACCATAAAACATTACATATTATTAAACTAAATGAATAATTTACATTGAGTATCTTTTCAGGATTAGTGTTTTAGATAATTAGGCCACAACTATTACATTACATATCAAAAATTACTACGTAGACACTTCTACTCGGTTTCCATTTTTTTCATAAAATAAAAACTGTTGAAAAAAGAGTAATGTCCAGTACCATGGTTTAGATAGCATGACTTTTCTTTGATCTCATCCTTGAAACTATTAATCATTAATTCCTCTAATTTTTTTTAAAACATGGGATGAGCATAAGAATCTTAGTAAGGGTTATTAAATAATGAAACAAAACATTAGTTCATCATTCAATACATAACATAATCTCTTTAACATACCTCATGAAATCATATAATTTATGAACAACCCATAGATTACATAAATTATAAAGGTAACTAGTGGAATCCAAAACATACTTATGTAGTAGCTATCATAGCTATGTAAGGAGTTAAATTTTGAATACCCATCACAGAAAATTCCCTAAATCCCTTAGGAAAAACATTCATGTTTATGTCTTTCATGTAACCCAATGCATTAGAACAAAATCTTAGGATCACTAGGCCTAGGTTCCTCATGGAATTACCCGTATACGTAATAATTTCCAAGAACCATAACATATTAATAACACATAAAACAAACCTAAAGGAAAGATACCATTTACACATTTCAATCAAAATATACCATTTAAATATATCGACATAACAAATCCATTATAAAAACAATTTTCAATACCATAATACATAATAGAGTATATGGTATTTATTTTCCTTTTAAAAACATTATGGCCTGTTAAGGAAACCCAAGATCATATAATACTCGCAGAGGAAGAAAGGTCATTGTTACTGCATACATTAATATAAATATTCCTTTTTGTAATTTAGTAAAATCCTTAGTAGAGAAACGATTCCTTTTGAATAATAGTAAAAATCAAAGGGGTTTATACACTGTATGAAAGAAAGTCTACTATAAAACAAAATATGCCTCAATGAATGGAGATTGAGATGAAGTCCCTTACCTTGTGTCTGACTTTACCCGGTCATCATTTAATCTCTTGAATAATAAATTAAAGTTAATTTATACTTTTTTAAGAAGCTTTTTCAAGTTTATAGTTCTTTATAAATCACTTATTATAATCTTATAAACATTTTTTAATCATTTATGTTAATAACGTTCATTTTAACAATATTTGGTACTTCAGTCAAAAATGGTCTTCTTATAATTACCAGTTGATTACGTGTTCAAAATTGTATTATATACAGAATGATATTCATGATTTAGATATCATATATATATATATATATATATATATTATATATCAAGTATATATATTTATTTATAATAGTACATAACATTTCTAGGTATGAAAATAAATTCACCGTTCATGGAGACGGTATGTCGTACGTACACATGAATGGTACTTTCATTTCTATTTCATATCTAATGGAATTAAAACATAATGATACATAGGTATATTATAATTACAGTATAATATCATATATAATATCATTAACTCCATCCTTTATACATCCCACATATGGCATTAACGATTCATATCACTTTAAGGGGGCTATAGTCCGCACTTCTTAAAATGAAGTTATCGCGTTTACCCATAATAAAAACATTAAGGTATGATATAAAAGAAAAATATAGATGAATAAAGAATAAATAAACATAATATGTATCTTATATAAATACATTTCCATCTTAATGTCCTCTATGAGAAGTGGTAGGAGATAATTGAATAATCATTATTTCGTGAGGTGTTAGTTTTCCATCCACAGAAACAGTATTTTCTTTACCCATTAGATGGAGGTGTGTGAAAGTGATGTTTGAATACTTATCATAACAACATACAAGTATATTGAGGATACTGGTTTAGTTATGAAATAAAATAATAATAATAGTTTAGGGGTTGGATATATAAAATAAAAAAAATTTAAGGGAAACTGCTACCTTTAATTTGGGTAACTCCCTTTAGTTTGAACTAATTGGACTTCTTGAATTGCCTTCAACCAAATTTAAGGCTTTTAGGTGGAAGATGGGATCCTGAGAGATTATTTGGGTAGGGTTTGGATGAGTCAGGGGGATTGAGAGGTGTGAGTAATGGGGTAGATGTGAGGGCTTTTATAAGGGGGAGGGGCTCTTTAGGAAAGTGTGAAAATGGTATTTTATTATATAATGATTTTCTATTTCTAAATGTCCAAAACATTTTAATGTCGAATATAAGATGACTCATGGTCTAAATAAAATCATAAAATAATAATTGGATATGTTTTAGATATATTTTTAATCTTTATAATATTTTTTATTTAAAACATTTATTAAGGAGGTAAACCCTGCATTATTGTTGTATCATAAATAATATTTTTTTTTGTTGTATAAGAATTTCAAAAAAAATACTATGATATAGTTAATATTTATAGATTTCCATTGAATATTTATTGTCGAAAATATAACTTATATAACCTTGTGTAAAAATTAATTTACTAAATGATATTGGTTTATGTCATTTTTGTCATTACCTTAAATTAATTAATATAAAGTGTCATTATCACTCCAAAGTGGCTACATGGGGTCCCAAAATCGACCCAAGGATGACAATGATCGGAAATGTATCAACCAATATGATTAGGAAACACATTAGGGTAATTTTATATTCTTATAATAATATTTTTTACCCTTATTTACCAGATTTACCCTTTAACCATGGTAAATAAAATTTTTACTATAGAAAATATTCATAATGTCTAAAACTAAAAGTTGCATATTTACACAATTTGGACCTCATGATTCCAAATATGGAATCCATTTTTCCAAATTCAAAACATATAAGTGGCAGAAATTAATTTAAAATTAATTCCCATAGTCAAAACAAAAAGCGAGTTTTTAAGAAAAAATAAATATCAAAAGATCGATACTAGTTTATGTCCAATTTAAAAGTTAAATTACATAAAATGACCAAAATTACATTAAATGGTAAAAATATAATCTAATTAAACTTTAAAACCATTTAAAAGATAATCTAACGACATAAATAAATTATATTAAAATGGAGTTTTTAATTAAAATACATTATTTTTCAATATTCATTAAAATGAATTTTATAAAAAAAATACCAACAATTTAACCATAGTAAATTTGGATGGCATATTTCTAAAGAATAGTTTTATTTTTTCAAATAGAATATATAAAAGTGACAAAAATTATATTTAAATAGGGTTCACCATTAAAAGGCAATAAATCAAACTTTTATAGTATTTATGCTTAAAATCAGATTATTTCTTATTTTAAGCCTCTAACTTTTATTGAATAAATGTAAAAAAATTTAACAAACATGTATAATAATATTGTAGTTAGTTCTATTCATAACTTCCAATATAATGGATAGGTGTTAACTACCATTTAAAATAATAATATTATATTATTAGTGTGCAACGTAATATTTCAAAGAAACCCATTTTTGTGTATCGGGTATGCTATCGAACATAGTGTTCCCTTTAAAGTAAAATTAATATTTAATTCACAAATATTAATAAATATGAAAAATTTATTCTTATATATTTTCCTGGAATTTCACCCCAAATTAGGCCCAAAAATATATAGTATATTTGTCTGATTCATTGAAAGTTGAATCCTATTAGAGTTAAAAAAATTAATATATTATAAAATGACAAATTATTTGGACTCCACCTCAATTATTATTTAATTTTAAAATAATTTTAATAATATATTAACCAATATATAAATCATACAATGAAGTGTCAACCATACTAAAAAACTTTGTAATAAATAAAGGGGAAATGGTTTAATGATATAATATATCTTTTATCATATTTACTATGGAGTTTTTTTGAAGACCGCATGAAGACATTGGCCAAAATATAGTGAATTTTAACACATTTTGGTTAGAAATTTTTTGAGTAATATTCAATATAAATAGTAACATGGCCCCACCTATGGGATATATCTTTAGATATATAATGATTATCATTTGATGAGATATAATATTCCCCTTATAATTGTGGAATATTGGAATTTATGATGGAATAAATGAATTCGTTTTTAAAAACCATATTTTTATAGATCCCCAAGTCACTTATTAAAACATAATAACATATTAAAACATATAGGTGTTTCTATAGGTCTATGACACTCAATTCTTGAGAGTGATGAATTATTTGTATAGAAATAATCTTTTTATAGGATATTTTTATATAGATACTGGTAAAAAAAATTAGAATCTATGAATAGCTATAATTAGTATAAAATACCACATTCCATTTGAAAACACATTTATAAGTGATTATAGTTTTTAGAGATAGGGAATATCAGCAGTAGAAGTACATTATAATTGGAAGGAAAAAATGATAGCTTGAAAAAATATTCATCCTCGTAAGAAGTGTTCTAAGTTGAAAAAATATCTAATATAAGTGTCTTTTGGCCACTAAATGTTCTATGAGGTTGATGGTCAAATATTATAAGGATTTAGGAATATGTTCTAGGATCTAGGTAAATATATGTATTAGGATAATAATTTGTGGACACATCAAGGAAATATTCATGTGGTGGAAATTGGTTTGAGAATCAATTTTATGTTCTAGTGAGTTGATGTGTAGGGAGTTATTTTATAGTATTATATATTACCATTATTTATTAGATTATGTTCTAGATTTTAGGATTATATTGTTTTTCAATTCCCTAATTAGACAGAAATATCAACCATTCAATCTTACAAAGCAATGATATGAGATTTCAATAAAATTACATAGTCTAGTTTTATATGATCTATGTTAAGATCATCGAATCACATGTTTCTAACATAGCTTCATGATTCAAATCCACCCAAGGGACACCAGAAATGATGCTATAAAATACATTGAGCTACCTACTAATCCCTTGATTTCATTTGGGTTTCACAAGGATAAAATGAATTAACAAAAGAGTATCTTTATATAGAATTCATCAAGATAAATTAGTTATTGGAGAAAAATATTGTACATGTAAAGATATATATTGGAAAGAGAATTAGAAAATCAGGGACATTAAATCCATTAATTTACCAAATCATTGTGGATAATGAAAATTGTATCATATATTCTTTATACATGTTAAAAGTTCCATTGAATACATACTAAACATTAGAAACAAATCAAATCCTTTGAACCTTAATTATTGTGGTTAAATAATAGAAAATTATGCTAAAGAAAATAGATCCCCACTTCTAAGATTGATATGATAGTATTACAATATTTTATTTATTTCATTTTATAAGCACATGTGCCCTCTACCCCTAGTATATAAATATAATTCCCTGTAATGATAAACTATTATGGTTAATCCAAGGAATATCTCTTTTTTAATAATTTATTTATTAAAGAATATTATTTTATTAGTCTTTTTTTACTATTATAATTTATAATGTTTAGTAATTAGGGTCAATGATAGTTTCCATCCATTATTCATCAATTTGTTTATTCTCTATGATATTATAATAACTAATAATTCATTTCACAGATATATAATGAATTTAATTAACCCGTAATTAGAGAATTTAATGTTCTATAAAAGTGTCCGGGTAAGTTGTAGTATGCATTAGTCACTCCTAGCATGAAACCTGCCTCAAGAGAATATATAGTTATGTGAAATCAATTTAACTCAACACAACTTAAGAGTTTGGGTTAATGTTTCTAGGAAAGAATTATTTATTATAATATCATTAGTAGGTCAATAATATTCTATATTTGAATAGTGCAGATAGTCGCGTTGAGATTGGTCCACTACGTAGAATTGTTTTAGGATAATGTGAAAATAATTATAGATTGATATTTTGTATTAATGAAGGAAAATAAAAAAATCACTCAATTTTTTTTTTATATTTCTTTTCAAACACTTTATTTTCATTATCCCATTTTTTATACTCACACAACCATATTATCACTTTATTTTAAAAAATATATATATATAATTGTAAAAATTGTGACAATGTGGTTCAATGTATAAATTGTGATTTCTTAATAGCTGACCAAAAGGTCAAAAATTTCATTTCAATCGTATGTTTATAAATAAATTTTTATGTTGGTTAAAAAACCTATGATCATATATAAAATATCTAAACCACACATTCAAATTGTAATATCATAATAGAGCTCTATTAAAATTCAATATCAGATTACATATTTTTCATAGTATGATCGACAAAAAAAGTTTCCATTATAATATCAATATCAACATCTCCATCTCTATCACCTAAAACAATAATCAAATATAAATATAAATATATAAATATATATATATATATATGTATTATAACATATACCTAAATAGATACAGTGTTAGGTGAAATAGTTAAAACTTATTAGCCTCTATTTAGAGAGGATGAATCTAATCACTACCTATCATAGTTTCCCCTGTAATTATATTGGGAATATCAATATCTACTTAATCAGCATTATATTAAGAAATGTCCTCCATTACCATCACTGAATTAATAAGTTAAACATTAAAACTATAAATAATTTTCCTTATAAACCAAGTAAAAAGTCTTAAGGTGGTGAAATTTAGATTCATCTTTCTATTTTAAATTAATGTTACCCATTTTAGAAATATGATTTGAAATCCCAACATATGAATAATAATTAAGCCTCATATATTTTTTAATGGAGTGATACATAACTCACATAAAATATCTAGAAATAATTTTTTTTCTCGTTCACCAATATATAAAGAATAAATATGTATTTAAATAATGTTTTCTATAATTTAGTAGTGTTTAAAGGCATATAAATTTGTTTAAACATCATTAAAACCATTTCCTTGGGATCAAACTTTTAAATTGTTTCATTAGAATAATTATGGATTACAATAAGAAGAAAATTGTATAAATATATTTTATTTCCTTCAATTTAATGATTTATTCATTGAAAAAAATCTATTATCATGTGTACAACACAAAAACTCAACAATATTAATAAAAGTAAATTAATCAACTTTTCTATTTACCATTAATTTTAAACATACTATGATTCTAAGAAAAAAACCATATTATCAGAAAAAAAATTGAACTTTATTCTCTTAAAAAAATTTATTATTCAAAACCCAAAATAAAAATTCCCATATGTTAAATCTTAATAACTTTTTTAATACTATATATATTCTGTTCATCTATTCCAACATCATTTCTAAATAAAATAAATATATTTAAAGCAATCTTTTAAACTCTATTCAATAAATCAAATGATAAACCAACCTCTAGGATTTCATATTTTTCTTTTTAATACACTCGCACATATTTGATTGAAATCACAATAAATAGGGTTTAATTTCCAAAAATATATTTAGAAGAGGAACTCAAGTTTTTGAAAGGATTGTGTCTCATTCGACGACACTTACCATTCAATAGATAAAATTAAAACATTTTTAATTCCAATATTAATCAAACAATAGAAGATATATGAAAATGATATGATAATTTTTATCATTATTATAAAAATAGTAGATATTAAATAATACATGAGAAAATCTACATGAATTTAATATTAAAAATATTATGTTAAACATAAATCAATATAAATATAATTTATTTTACATATCATTGATTATTATAGAAAAATATATCAAAAATAGAAAAGTATATATAAGATTAACATACATTATGTAAAATTAAAACTAAAATTAAAATTAAAACATAATATAAAAGTGAAATAGATAGACTTATATAAGATTATATAATTATCAATAGAAACACACAAAACCAATCACTTAAAAAATTCATAAAATAATATAAATATAATAACATCTCATAAAATCAATAAACTAAACTCAATATTTATAAAATAAATTAAATTTAAATATTGTTTCTTTAGAAATATAACTTATGAAGGATTTTGAGTATCAGTAATCTAAATAGAATAGAAATCCTTCTTTGAAAAAATATATTTAAAAATGACTCCTTATATATATATATGCATTGTTTTGGATGGGATTATCAGATTCTTATATATGTTGACAATCCCAACCAAATCATATTTTCTTTTCACATCTTCAAAATTAAAACAAATTCATTCAATTTGTATTTCATCATTAATAATTAAACAGAATAACTCCAAAATTTATAAGATTGTCGTTTTTTATTCAATGTTAATAGAGTGTTGTGCTTTAATTGATTTTGAATATAATGATCTTTTAAAGAAATTTTATATTCCAAAAATAGTATCTTCTATATAAAATATGGCCTTTATAATAAGAATTATAATATGAAACAAAATATAATATAGGGTTTTATGGAAATAAAAAATGATGATACATAGTTTTTAAGATACCTTAAAATCCTTTTGAAGGTATTCAAATTAGATTCTTTTGGATTGATTAGAAATTTAAAATTGAGACACATACTAAACATGATTTCTTATTTAATAACATCATGATAATAGAAGATCCTTATTATTTCACTATAAAACATCATCTCAAATGGATTTTATGTAACATTAAAGTCATATATAACTTTTTAACTCATAGGAGTACCATATTAAAAACTATTTTAAAGTAAAACTTTTATTAATAAATATTCTTTATACGTCATTTGATTTAAAGAATTCAGAAAGTCGCTTTAAAAGATTTTAAAAAATTTAATTAAATAAAAATTAAATTTCACACTAATTTAAAAATCTGTTTTCATTATTTTGAAAAATTAATTCATAAATGCTTCTAGCATCAAAAAAAGTCACCATATGCAACATATATTTGAAAAAGAAAAATATCTATTAAAAATGTTTTCATATTCAATGTGAAGATTTTATTAAGAGTCACAATATTATTTAACAATATAAAATAACTATGTCTATCATACTAAGATATAGTTTCCAATTTAATCCCATATTAATATTTATTATATTAAAAAATTTTAAAAGAAGTTATATTTGAAAAGTAGTTGTACTTCATTATATAATTTCATTAAGACCCAATTTTAATATTCTAATTTTTATCAATGTATAATTTTTTTAATTAATATATGTTGTATAAGAATAGTGGATCTATATAGTTAACATCCTATAAATACGTCCAAATATTTCATCAATGTCGACTCCTTCTTCTTTATGTTTACAACTAGAATTTCCTTATTTCATGTAATGAAACATGTATCATCAAATTTTTTCAAAAAAACCATTTGGGTATCATAATAGATTATTCATAAGGGCTATAAAATAACTCTAAAAACTATATTTATTTTAAAATGATTATTACATATTGTAAATCTCGAACTAAATTTTGATTACTCAAGGCTTCCTTTATAGATTTAGGTTCAATATATGAAATAGAACTAGAAAATTCAGTAATATTTTAATACCATCTTATAGAAAACAAATCTTCATCTAAAAAAATTATAAAATATAAAGGATTACCTCTTTTCAAACTCTTTCTACCCATTAAACTGCTAGTTTGTTCAGTTTTAACTATTCAAAATTAGATTATTTTTGAACATGTTCATCATCATTATCACTTTTTTATGGTCCAGGAGAAAAAATTTTATGTTATTAAACAAATCCCCAAAATAATTAAATAGATATATATTTTAATTAAAATGATAAATTCCATAAAACTTCATTTGAAAAAAATTATTCAGTTATCGTGGTTTTTTAATTAAAAACACTATAAGCATCAAAAGTATCAGAATAACCAAGAATTATTCCATCATTTGTATTTGAAGTAAATTAACATATATTAATCATATAATTGAAAATAGAAATTCTAATTCTATAAACATAAGTATTTATATTTTAATTTTCTCCCATTCTATACCCCATAAGGTATTTTATTTAAAATAGGTCTTATTATAAATATATTTGTGACATAGCATACTATATTAAAAAACCTAATCCAATAATGATTTGTTAGTATGAACACAAATAAAATTCTTATTAAATTTCATTCAATTTAATACTAATATATCAAAAAATAACATTTTTTAGTATTCTTGGAACATGATATTTTGGTTTAAATCAATATATAATGAAAGCCCAATTGAGCTCATTTTTTCAAAAATTGTCTTCTTGGGTTTCTTCTCAAGGAATAAATTTTTTCAATTTTTTCATTTGAAAATAGTTTCAGAGCATTATGAATACAACATCCTCATTTACTTTATACTAAAAATACAAAAACCAATGTCAATATTGAAAATTCATTAATAAAAACAATAAAATTCATTCCTTGTAAATACCAATGTCTTTAGGGGTCAATAATTCTAAAATAAATATGATTTTTTGGTTTTAGTGAAGGTGTTATTTAAAAATTGAGATATATACTCAAACTATAAGAATTGAAAAAAAATCTAGTGGTTATATTAGAACATGTTTTGGTGCTCTAATAAGGCTTGGGAGGTGGCTTAGTTTTTTGGGGTAATGATAGACAATGTGGAAAACAGTAACATTTTTATTATTACTATAGAGTACCCATCTGTGAGCTATAATGTATATGATTGAATTAGTAGTGTAGTTTTAGACCTAGGAGTCCAACCATATTTTAATAGAAACTCCATCTGAATTTTTATGCCTAAAAAGGTAATTAGTGATGCGTGATTGCGTACATAATGTGTTCCAGGTTCATTTTTTATCATGGAAAAACTAGTAATTTTGGGATCCCACCCCCATTATTAGTTTCCCTTAATCTATTATCCTTTAATATTGAAGATAACGATTGTACATACCTCAATCGTACCAACCCATAACCATATACTTGTAACTAGAAAAAATAGTCTATTTATAATGTATGGAAACTATACCCTCTTTGTTATTGATACATGTAAATCATATTAGAAAAATTAATAACCATTTTTAGTCACAATATATATTTTCATAATGTGAAAATATTAGATACATGTATTCAATAAGTAAATTACACACATGCTATCCAAAAATGTGTAACAGTATTTTTATATAGTTATATTGATATACATGCGATCTCTCTGGATGGATCTTATTACACACCTCCAAAAATTCATCAAAATACTATGGATGACTAGAAAAATATCCTTAAGTCTCGTCCCAATAGCATCATATAACTTTGACTAATCTCCACAACTCATCCATCATATGTATTCCGTTGTATGTACCAGGATCACGAACTATAAAATTTTCTTTGGGTAATAGGCTTCTTGAGAAGTGTGTGATTACATCTTTGTAGGCCTCAACCAATGGTGTCCCAAATATATGAAACAAATTAAATTAAATTTATAATGTTATATAATCATAATAAATAATATAAAAACTAAAAAATAATAAATATGTCACTTCCATGGGAACTACATAGCCACCCGGGTGTAATCATACCTACTTCATCAATCAATAGGGTGTCTGTGAACATATCACAATGATAACTACTAAGCATCATAGAACTTGAAATATAAGATTATAATATCATCCCATCAAAGAATAAATACAAATATATGGATTTTATATGGTGAAAAAAATTTATATCAATATGAATAGTATACATGTATAGATATTATAAAAGTGTGCATAATATACAAGAGAAATATATATAAATGAGAAGATTGACCAAGTATGAATTGTTCTTATAAAGTAATAATTTCCTAGATAAATCATAGAAGAGTTGAAATATATACCCAAACACATCATAAAAATAGGACATAACATCCCTTTCCCTTGGAATAATTCTAATAAGTGAAAGTGTCCATAATTCTAAACCATATCGCAAGATAGCGAATCACTTCCCATAATTCAACCATTCACATCTAGAAATCACATACACTTATAAGAATCAAAATATGGGAAATTATCGGTCTTGAAATGGAAATAATATAAATATGGTAAATGAATCCCATTACCATCCTTACCATGGACACACATGAATTACACCCTTGGGCTAGTTGGAATTGTGTCCCATAATAATGTTATTGGTACTTTGGTCAATGACATAAAAAATAATGGGTATATTTTTACTCTTCATGAGTAACATAATATAAATTTAAATTTCAACCAAAATAATTCCATCAATAATATAAAGGGAATATAATTATATACAAATAATTAATGACCTGTAATGTAAAAATAAACATCATTAACATAAAAATATATTTATTAAATTTAAAATTTTAAAATAATTAAACTCACGTATATATATTATCAATTTTGGTTCCTATTATAACCCTCCCATTTAAAAATATTAAATCCTAGTATAACCATTCAGGTGAAAAATAATGGTGGGGATGGGAAATCACCCAAAATATTAATCATGTATACATACCATTATTAGGAAACTCAAAAGTTCTAAATAGGTAAATACTCGATTAATTCCATCCTAATAACATACCTCTCCTACATGTAATGAAATTATATGAACTATCATGATTCGTCCCTTGGGGCCTATGTCGTGACATCCCCCAAGCCTGCCTCCCAAAGGCCTACAGTTCGTGAATAGTGCTGAAAGCGTCAACCTCTAAGTGGGAGGCATTTTCTTGAGTACCTGTATGCATGCACATACAACCATATCCCAAATATAGAAAGGTAAAATTAATTCCACTAAATAACCACTGAATAAAAGTACAAACTTTAATTTAAATGGGCCAAAATACAAACACAAAAAAATATGAACTAAAAACATGAAAGTACAAGGAAACACTGAAAGTTGTCCATTGAAAACCCCACTTGATGGGAAAGTGTAGTGTAGCTACTAGAAGTTGTAGAAGTACTCCCCACCTTTCTTGTCTCACTGGGAAACACCACATCTAGGGCCACCAATCCCCCATCAAGGTGGAGATTTTATGCACAAGACACAAAACATGTGGGTGAATCCCATGTAGGGGTGAGTAACAATATACACAATAGGGTACCCAAATTAACAAGGAAAGATAACAAAGTAACCAAAAAAGAAAACCAAAAGTAAATATAGATCACAATAGGTTAAATCTAGAGTAATGAAAGTATTACCATTAATTGTATCATCGAATACCTTGGTTTGCAGGACAACTCCTCTTCTATGAGTACAGTGGGCCTACCAGGTCACATAATGCTACTTCCCACTAACCTGGGGATATTTTGAAATTCATCCCTAATGAGTATCATGGGTATGATGGGTCACACATAGTATCTCCCGAATGTGGGAATGTCGGGTCACACAAAGTTGTTTCCTACCTTGGTCTTACCGATGTACTCCTCCGGTCGACTACCATGGGTCTGTCGGGTCACAAATATCTGCTCCCCTACATGGGCCTACATGGTCACATAGAGCCTCTTCCCACTAGTCCATAATAGCTGATCCACATAGGGTCTCCTGTCAACAGTCTTCAAGTATCAACTAACCATGTGGTTTCCTCACGTAGTTCACTCAATTCCAGGAGAACCTTCACCAATCCATTCATCATATTTAAAAATTCATTAAAGACTCCATAGAGAGTTCCATAATATCCTCCTTGTCGTGAGGGTGCCATCACCACAAATAGCTCGTCAATCAAGAGCCTGATTTGTAAGTTATTTACATTTTATTAAATATGGACCAATTGTGTTTGTGCCCAATCTAACCCGGTTGAACCAACTCGAAAAACCTGGCCTTGGTGCCCCACATGCCTAGGTTTAGGTCAACTGACCCGAACCGACCCTGGTTCGGATCTAGGTCAGCCCGCACAAGATTGGGTAGTAGACTAGGACCATTGGTCCTCAATAGACCTGGCCTGGTTTGGCCGAGGATCCATCCCACTGGGTTGCCTACACTACTAAAAAAACCACCATTAGTGACCGCCAATGGCGGTCACTATAGGGCTCTAGCGGCTGCCCAGCGACCGCCATTGGTCGTCGCTTTAGCCTCGTCGCTAGAGGCCTATAGCGACCGCCATTGGCGGTCGCTATAGTGAATTTTTTTTTAAAAAATGTCCACTGAAATAAATAAATAAATAAATATATATTTATATTTATATTAAAAAAATATTCACATATATACTATTAAATAAAATATTTTAAATATATATATAATATTTTAAATGTTTTAATATATATAATATTAAATATATATATAATATCGAATCATTGTGCTATAATAATTTAAAACCCCCAATTTAAGAAATGATATCATTTCAGGTTTTTCGGAGCACGTTTGCTCCGAATTCGACCGCCGCACGCCATTTTGGTGTTTTATGACTCCGAAAACGCGTTTCTGGCCACTGCGGTCAAACGACACCTCCGATTGACGTGACGTCTCTCCAACCATTTCACAATTCACCCAACGGATGTTGTTGTGCGGTTTCGTGGCATTCGGAGGTCGTTCGGGTGGTTTTGACCCCCCAACGCGCCATTTCAGCGCGCACCGAGCTGCTGAAAACGACACATCCGGTCGTTCCGTGTGCACCGCACATCCGATGAACATCCCGCCTCCTCATGCATCTCAGTAATAATATTCCTATCATTCTCGTGTGGTTTCAAGTTTTTCGGAACACGTTTGCTCCGAATTCGACCGTTGCACGCCGTTTTGGTGTTTTATGACTCCGGAAATGCGTTTCCGGACGCCGTTGTCAAACGGCACCTCCGATTGACGTGTCGTCTATCCGAAAATTTCAAAATTCACGCAAAGGATGTTGTCGTGCGGTTTCGTGGAATTCGGAGGTCGTTCGGGTGGTTTTGACCCCCCAACGCGCCATTTCAGCGCGCGCCGAACTGCTGAAAACGACGCATTCGGTCGTACCGCGTGCACCGCACGTCCGATGGACGTGTCGCCCCCTCCTGCATCTCAGGAATAATATTCCTATCGTTCTCATGCGATTTCAGGTCGTTCAGAACACGTTTGCTCCGAATTCGACCGCCACACTCCGTTTTAGTGTTTTATGACTCCGGAAACGCGTTTCCGGCCGCCGCGGTCAAACGACACCTCCGATTGATGTTCCATCTATCCGACCATTTCAAAATTCACGCAGCGGATTTTGTCGTGCGGTTTCATGGAATTCAGAGGTTGTTCGGGTGGTTTTGACCCCCCAACGCGTCATTTCAGCGCGCGCTGAGCTGCTGAAAACGACGCATTCGGTAGTGCCGCGTGCACCACATGTCCGATGGACGTGCCGCCTTCTCCTGCAACTCAGGAATAATATTCTTATCATTCTCGTGCGGTTTTAGGTTTTTCGGAGCACGTTTGCTCTGAATTGGACCGTCGCACGCCGTTTTGGTGTTTTATGGCTCCAGAAACACGTTTCCGGCCGCCGCGGTCAAACAGAACATCCAATTGACGTGCCGTCTGCCCTTCCATTTCAAAATTCACGCAACGGATGTTTTCGTGCAGTTTCGTGGCATTCGGAGGTCATTCGGGTGGTTTTGACCCCCCAACGCGCCATTTCAGCGCGCGCCGAGCTGCTGAAAATGACGCATTTGGTCGTTCCGCACGCACCGCATGTCCGATAGACGTGCCGCCTCCTCCGGCATCTCAGGAACAATATTCCTATCGTTCTGGTGCGGTTTCAGGTCGTTCAGAGCACGTTTGCTCCAAATTCGACCGCCGCACGCCGTTTTGGTGTGTTTTGACTCCGGAAACGCGTTTCCGGCCGCCGCGGTCAAACGGCACCTCTGATTGACGTGCCGTCTGCCCGATAATTTCAAAATTCACGCAACGGATGTTGTCGTGCGGTTTCGTGGCATTCAGAGGTCGTTCGGGTGGTTTTGACCCCCCAACGCGCCATTTCAGCGCGCGCCGAGCTGCTGAAAATGACACATTCGGTCGTGTCGCGCGCACCGTACGTCTGATGGATGTTCTGTCTCCTCCTGCATCTCAATAATAATATTCCTATCGTTCTCGTGCGGTTTCAGGTCGTTCGGAGCACGTTTGCTCCGAATTCGTCCGCCGCACGCCGTTTTGGTATTTTGTGACTCCAGAAACGTGTTTCCGGCCGCCGCGGTCAAACGGCACCTCCGATTGACGTGCCGTCTATCCGACCATTTCACAATTCATGTAACGGATGTTGTCGTGCGGTTACGTGACATTCGGAGGTCGTTCGGGTGGTTTTGACCCCCCAACGCGCCATTTCAGCGTGCGCTGAGCTGCTGAAAATGACACATTCGGACGTGCTGCGCGCACCGCACGTCTGATGGATGTTCCGCCTCCCCCTGCATCTCAAGAATAATATTTCTATCGTTCTCGTGCGGTTTCAGGTCATTCAGAGCACGTTTACTCCGAATTGGACCGCCGCACGCCGTTTTGGTGTTTTATGGCGCCGGAAACACGTTTCTGGCCGCTGCGGTCAAAAGGAACCTCCGAATGACGTGCCGTCTGGCCTACCATTTCAGAATTCATGCACCAGAAGTTGTCGTATGGTTTCGTGGCATTCGGACATCGTTCGGGTGGTTTTGACCACCCAACACGGTATTTCAGCGCGCGTCGCGCTGCTGAAAACGACACATTCAGTCGTGTCGTGCGCACCGCACGTCCGATGGATGTGCCGCCTCCTCCTGCATCTCAAGAATTATATTTCTATCGTTCTCGTGCGGTGTCAAGTCATTCGGAGCACGTTTGCCCCGAATTGGACCGTCGCACTCCGTTTTGGTGTTTTATGGCGCCGGAAACGCGTATCCGGCCGCCGCGGTCAAACGGCACCTCCGAATGACGTGCTATCTGGCCAAACATTTCACAATTCACACACCGGATGTTGTCGTACAGTTTCGTGGCATTCGGAGGTTGTTCAGGTGGTTTTGACCACCCAACGTGGCATTTCAGCGTGCGCCGCGCTGCTGAAAATGACACATTCGGTTGTGTCGCGCGCACCGCACGTCCAATGGACGTGCCTCCTCCTCCTGCATATCAGGAATAATATTTCTATTGTTCTCGTGTGGTTTCAGGTCGTTCGGAGCACGTTTGCTCCGAATTGGACCGCCGCACGCTGTTTTGGTGTTTTATGGCGCCGGAAACGCGTTTCCAGCCACCGCGGTCAAACGGAACCTCCGAATGACGTGACGTCTAGCCAATCACTTCACAATTCACGCACCGGCTGTTTTCGTACGGTTTCGTGGCATTCAGAGGTCGTTCGGGTGGTTTTGACCCCCCGACGCGCAATTTCAGCGCGCGCCACACTGCTGAAAACGACACATTCGATCGTGCCGCCCGCACCGCACTTTCAATGGAAGTGCCACCTCCTCCTGCATCTCAGGAATAATATTTCTATAGTTCTTGTGCGGTCTCAGGTTGTTGGGAGCACGTTTGCTCCGAATTGGACCGCCACACGCCGTTTTGGTGTTTTATGGCGCCGGAAACGCGTTTCCGGCTGCCGCGGTCAAACGAAACCTCCGAATGATGTGCCGTCTGGCCAACCATTTCACAATTCACGCACCTGCTGTTTTCGTACGGTTTCGTGGCATTCGGAGGTCGTTTGGGTGGTTTTGACCCCCCAACGCGCCATTTTAGCGCGTGACGCACTGCTGAAAACGACACATTCGGTCATACCGCGCGCACCGCACGTCTGATGGACGTGCCACCTACTCTTGCATTTTAGGAATAATATTTCTATCATTCTTCTGCGGTTTCCGGTTGTTAGGAGCACTTTTTCTCCGAATTGGACCGCCACACGCCGTTTTGGTGTTTTGTGGCGGCGGAAACGCGTTTCCGGCCGCCGCGGTCAAACAGCACCTCCGAATGACGTGCCGTCTGGCTTACCATTTCCAAATTGACGCACCGGCTGTTTTCATACGGTTTCATGGAATTCGGAGGTCGTTCGGGTGGTTTTGACCCCACAACGCGCCATTTCAGCGCGCGCCGCGCTGCTGAAAACGACACATTCGGTCGTGTCGCACGCATCGCACTTCAGATGGACGTGTCACCTCCTCCTGCATCTCAGGAATACTATTTCTATCATTCTCATGCAATTTCAGGTCGTTCGGAGCACGTTTGCTCCGAATTGGACCGCTGCACGCCGTTTTGGTGTTTTATGGTGCCAGAAACGCGTTTCCGGTCATCGCGGTCAAACAACACCTCCGGATGACGTGTCGTCTAGCCGACCATTTCACAATTCACGCACCGGCTGTTGTCGTACGGTTTTGTGGCATTCGGTAGTTGTTCGGGTGGTTTTGACCCCCCAACGCGTCATTTCTGCGCGCGTCGCGCTGCAGAAAACGACATATTCGGTCGTGCCGTGCACACCGCACATCCGATGGATGTGCCGCCTCCTCCTGCATCTCAAGAATAATATTTTTATCGTTCTTGTGCGGTTTCAGGTCGTTCGGAGCACCTTTGCTCCGAATTGGACGGCCACACGCCGTTTTGGTGTTTTTTGGCGCCGGAATCGCGTTTCCGGCCGCTGCGGTCAAACAGCACCTTTGAATGACGTGTCGTCTGGTCGACCATTTCACAATTCACGCACTGGCTGTTGTCGTACGGTTTCGTGGAATTCGGAGATCATTCGTGTGGTGCGGGGAGCTGTTCGGGGGTGCGGGGGGGGGGGGGGGGTAAGGGGGGGCAGGGGTGTACGGGGGTGCGGGGGGCTGTACGGGGGTGCGGGGGGGCTGTCCGGGGGTGCGGGGGGCTGTATGGGGGTGCTGGGGGGCTGTACGGGGGTAAGGGGGGCTGTACGGGGGCGCGGGGGGCTGTACGGGGGGTGTGTGGGGGTTGTCCGGGGGTGCGGGGGGCTGTACGGGGGTGCTGGGGGGGCTGTACGGGGGTGCGGGGGGGGGGGGGGGGGGGCTGTACGGGGGTGCGGGGGGATGTACGGGGGTGCGGGGGGGGGGGGGGGGGGGGCTGTACGGGGGTGCCGGGGGGGCTGTACGGGGGGTGTGGGGGCTGTACGGGGGTTCGGGGGGGGGGATGTACGGGGGTGCGGGGGGTTGTACGGGGGTACGAGGGGCTGTACGGGGGTGCGAGGGGGGGGGGGGGTACGGGGGGCGGGGGGTTGTTCGGTTGTGCGGGGGGCTGTTCGGGGTTGCGGGGGGGCTGTATGGGGGTGCGGGGGTTAGAGTTTTTAAATGCACACCTTAGATAATATTAGCTATCATATAATAAACTAGAAAAGAAAGAAATTATAAGTACACAACCTTCTAATTTAAATTAAATGAATAAATACAGTACATCAATGTCAACCCCACCAGTAAAAACAAAAAACATATCTCGTGAATATATGATGAGTCACGCGTTGTCATCACTGCTACCTCCTTCTGGTGGGCCAGGGGCCTACAACAAATAAACATTATAAATATTTTAATAACAAAAATAATTTAAATTAAATAAATAAATACAGTATATACCTGCGTCGTATGATCCCCTGCACCATCAGCTTGACGCACATATTCCTGCAGTGCTCTAACCTCAGCTGTCAATTGTGCATTTGCCTCCTCGGAAGCGCGCAGCCGTGCCTCAAAATCTGACATCTGCTGTGTCATATGAGCAACAGTAGGACCGACAACCACAACACGTGACACTACAGAACGAGGAATCCCTGCTCCATAGGTCAAACTATAGCCATGCCCGTCCCGACCGATAATGCGATGAAAGATCTCATCCCATCGCATGGGAAGCTGTCGCTGGTCCTCTGGAAGATGTTCTAACTCAGCTTCAAATTGATCCTATGAAATATTTAAATATATATAAATATATATATATGTTAACATATAGATTTATGTAATTTTTGGTAGGTACAGACACTTACTATCAATGCTGCAACCTCTGGATCATTGCGATCAAGAGTCCTCATCCACACCGACATTTTATCAGTTGATGCACCTTGCTCTCGCAACTGTATATTAAAAGAATATAAACACAAAACCATATTAATTAATAAATTAAAAAATGAATAATATATACCTCATGTCGGATCTGAGACACGTGACGAGTCCCGAGCTTGTGAGGTGGTCCCTGCAACGCTCGATTCTCAGAATGGCGTGTTGACACCTCCTACATTCAATTCATTCAAATTTCAAACAAATCACATATTCTTGAAAATATATATACACCAAAATAATTAATATACAAACTGAAACACCCTCAGTAGACCAATACGCAACCAAGTCACACCACTGAGTCGGGAGGACACATCTCGGGACTTTTTCCAAAATTTCTAGGGCACCCACATTTGGTACCCAGTGGTCCCTCTTCACTTTGCCTTTATAATCTTTCCACATCTTACAGCATTTTATCATACACACGGGCCGAAACTCTTTAGGGAATACATTCAAATTTTGATATAAAGAAAATAATCAAACATATTAGTATTATTTATACATAGAAAATAAGGTAAAATGATTTTCTTACCTGAACCTCCCTCCATAGACGATCTAATGTGTCCTGAGTGATAGAAGCCCAGTCATGCGTGGTCAATGGAAATCGATGTGTGTCACATAGATATGACCCAGCTGACGAATAAATGTCAGGGCATTCGGTCCCACAGGATGAAAAACCTCATCAAATGAAACATCTATCGTCGTGTCGGAATTCCATGATAATATTCCACGACCAGGGCCTCTCCTGCCAGAGGAAGAAGCAGCCGAGTCTGATCCTGTTGAAAACAATTTTATATATAAATTGACAAATGTTATATATATATATATATGTATGTCAATTACATAAAAAATATAGACAATGAAATTCAAACATACCTCGACCCTGAGACGTAGATGCCTCAGATGGATGATGTGGATCTTCTGCCTCTTCCCCTAACATGTCTACAGTCATAGAAAACATTAGTAATGAGTCCAAAGTGTTTAAAAGATAAATTGGATTGTTCTTAAAAAATCAAACTTGTACAACTGTAAATCAAACAAAAAATGGATTGAATAATTAGTTGTGAATGAATTTTAAAAAATCAGAAAGTTAACAAAACAGATATGCAAATTATGTACAAAACCAGTAAATGCATAGCCAAATTTCAGATAGAACTAATAAAAATTCAAGCAGCACATGAATCAGATGAAGAATACCTCAAAGGGATGATACACTGACCATAACATCAATAAATCAAGAGTAAAAACAACCTAAATATTTATGATTGAATTAACTTACAAAATTGGGGATTAAAACTTATAAAGATTTATAAAATGATTAGATAATTTATGATATCCTAGGACATTCTACTGAATAGCGGGAAAACAATTATACCTTTCATTAAGCATAAAAATTGACCGTTTCTCCTTCAACAGCCGCTCTGACCCAATAAATATATTCTTCATGTTGAACTACAGTATGTTGATCATGTTGTTGGTAAACAAACGGAACAGTCTCGGGTTCATCTTCTTCAAATAAAAACACTCCTCGCCGAGACATTTTGATAACAACTTGCCCACTTGGATCCGAAGGCAAAGTAACAAAGAATACTTGTTCCGCTTGTGATGTCAAAATGAAAGTTTCATTCTCAACTCGTTCATTATTTCTGTATAACATATAGTTAAAATTCACCAATGAAAACAGATATTGATCGACTTTACATCCACGCAATGGATCAACCCAATTACACTTTAACAATATGTACTTCAAACTGTGTGTGTTTACAACTTCAATGATGTCTATCAATTGACCATAGTAATAACCAGAATCGACAAAGGGACAACCGATGCCACTATTTTGTGTTGCTCGTTTGTCGTCAACATCTTTAATGCGAAATCGAAAACCATTAGCATCAATAGCTTTATAATGAAGAGCCGTTATATATAGACCCTCAGCCAGTTGGATAAATACTTCAGGTAGCATGGGGTCCCCTAACTCCCTCAGCTTACGAACCTACATAATTTATAAAAATCAATACTGATATATGTAAAAATAATTAGTATAATACTTCACTCATAATAAAAATCAATTTATACATGCATAATCCTTGAACCAATCATGAAATGACGCATAATGAGATTGTTGAATTTGAAACTCAGTCGCACGATGCATCTCTTCTTTTATCTCATTAATGTGTTTCCTGTAAATGATAACGCGATGTTTAAAAGATCATCTTATGAAAACAAAACATGTAAAAGTTATACAAGCACATTGATAAGATACTTACTGCATTAATGGTGCAATTGATGGAGTATTGAACAAGATATATAGATGTTCTTGTATCCACTCGATGTTATCCATATCAAATGTGGTTCCTTCTCCAACTGGACCATCATGAATCCGAGAGGGCTTATCTAATTTTGTTTCAACATCCATAAGATATTCTGCACAAAAGGTAGTACACTCATCCATCAAATAAAAATTGGCTATTGATGCATCTGGATGAGCTCTGTTGCGTACAAATCTTTTCAATGTACTCAAATACCGTTCAATAGGATACATCCACCTGAATTGCACTGGACCAGCAGCCATTACTTCATCAGTTAGGTGCACTGTCAAGTGGACCATAACATCGAAAAATGAGGGGGGAAAAGTTTCTCAAAGTGACAAAGCGTAAGTACAATTTGGTCCTGCAAACTTTTTAAATCACTCATTCGTTGATTTCTTAAACAAAGATGTCTAAAAAAATTACTCATCTCAATCAAGGGCTGAACAACATTGGGGGATAAACAATCACAAATTGTGATTAGAATCAACAGTTGAAGTAATATGTGATTTTCATGACTTTTCAACCCTTGCAATGTCTTGCTCGTCAAATTCACACACTTTGAAATATTATAAGAATAACCATCAGGCACCTTGACCATATTCAAAATGGAAAGAAATGTCTCTTTCTCCTCTATAGTCATCGTATACTGTGTAGAAGGCATATATGCCTTGTTTCCCTCAGCTAACTGTAAATGCAACTGTTTCCTTAAACCCATTTCATCCAAATCACGACGTGCATTAACATGGTCCCTCGATTTTGCACTGACACCTAAAATGGTCCACAATATGTTATCACAAACATTTTTTTCAATGTGCATGAAATCCAAATTATGCCTCAACATTTTAGTTTTCCAATATGGAAGACTATAAAAAATACTTTTCTTTTTCCAATTGTGACTGCGCTGCCTACCCGCAGCACGAATATTATGTACTGGAGGAGCCACCAAATCCTGAATTTCATATACTGTGCGGATGTTTTCTTCCTCAATCTTTGATAAAATTTCGACTCCTGTCATGATCTTTGGGGCTGGGCTGAACTCTCTAGAACCATCAAATGCCACTCTGTCCTTTCTGAATCTGTGCTGAGGAGGGAGAAAACACCTGTGACCCATGTATGCCCATTTTTTGGAATGTTTAAGCCATATAGATTTTTTACTTTTATTGCAACAAGGGTAAGAAAATTCCCCTTTCGTACTCCAGCCTGATAAATTTGCATAAGCTAGGAAGTCATTGATTGTCCACAATAAAGTAGCATGCAGTTTAAACATTTCATTCATTTTGCAATCATAAGTCATCACACCATCGCCCCAAAATTCATTCAACTCATCAATCAATGGATGAAGGTAAACATAAATCTTATCCCCTAGACTTTTAGGTCCATCAATAAGAGTGGAAAGTAATATAAATTGTTGCTTCATACAAAGCCACAGAGGAAGATTATATGGAACCAAAACCACGGGCCATGTGCTATGAGTTGCACCAATGATAGACTCGAATGGATTGAAACCATCTGATGCCAATCCCAATCGAACATTACGAACATCTTTAGAAAAGTCAGGATGTCTCTTATCAAAATCCTTCCTTGCATGACAGTCTGCTGGGTGGGTTAACATATCACTTTCATGAACTCTTTCTGCATGCCATCTCATTAAATTAGAAACTTTAGATGACATAAAAAATCTTTTCAACCTCGGTTTAAGGGAAAAGTAACGCATTTGCTTTACGGCAATTGGTTTCCCCTGCATCGTAATATGACTTTGATGAGTATTATTTCCCCTGTTCTCTTTCCACCTGGAAGCACCAAAAACCGTACAAATATCCAAATGGGCGGTTTCTTTTCTAAACAACATACAGTTGTTTGCACATGCATCTATGGTCTCATATGTAAAACCTAAGTTCTCTGTCAACATACGGGAATAGTAAAACGACTCTGGAATCATAGCGTTGACAGGAAGAACTTTTTTCAATAAAACCAAAAGCATGTCGAATGATGTGTCTGGCCAATTATTAAAAGTCTTCAAATGCAACAACTCCACGATAAACGACATTTTATTGTAAGAAGTACATCCAGGATATAATTCTGTTTTCGCATCATCAAGTGCTTCATAAAACCTCCTCGAATCATGATCTGCACCAGAGTGAAGATTTATCTCACCGGTCTCAAGATTCTAGATGTCAATGCCTTCAGGATCAAACCCACGTACCATTTCAGTAAGCATTTCAGGCATTGGATCAGTCATCCTTGCATCAACATCCATATGAGCTGCATCTGTATTTTGACAACAAACATATTCTTCTCCATGACGAGTCCAACTCTTATAATTATTCAGAAATCCATTAAAGAAAAAGGTTCTCCCTCATAGTATCTCGTGTGAATTGACATCTGTTAGAACATTTTCTACATGGACAACTAATATAGTCACTTTCAAATCCTCTCATGAAGTCAATAAACTTCATAATGCCATTGAAATATTCTCTAGACGTTTGATCGAGAGGGGGCGCGGGGGGGGGGGGGGGGGGACGGTGGGGGCGGCCGGGCGGCGGGGGGGGGGGGGGGGAGGGGGGGAGGGCGGCGATAGGGGGGGGGGGCAGGGTTCGATCGAGAGGGGGGCGCGGGGGGTGGGGGGGGGGAAAGACTCAGTTTTTTTATCAAGGGCAGCGACCGCCATTGACGGTCGCTATTAGATATCTATAGCAACCGCCAATCGTGGTCGCCCGATTCTAGGGGACTTCAATGCCCCCTTTTCTAGTAGTTCTGGCAACCCGGTCTCATCCGACCCGACCCAATGGGAACAAGTTCATCCCTATAGGAGTGGGTCGCACCCATCCCAGTCCACCTATGGTGGACCTAATATCTTTAGCCTAGATGCGTAGCATGTCTGGGGTGCTATCATGCAGTCATTCGAACATGGTCGTCTAGGATCTACACGTGGTCAGGGGACCACGTTCCATGCGAAGCTTCAGCCAACGACTATAGGTTGTGTCCATCCTCCATACATTAGCCCAGCTGGCAATCCTTCCACTTCACAGTACCCTAATCCAGCCCTTGTAGCTACCTCTGGTGCACTGTCATGGTGCGCCGCCACCCAACCGTAGTCGTTGTCGCTGTGAGCCACCACCAACGCTGGTGCGCCAGCGGGCTATTCTTAAAACTACTAGGTCCACTCTAGTGGTTTGTTCATCATTCCTTCTTTTCCCTCGGCCTCCCTGGGGTGATTCATACCTAGAAAAGGCCTAAAAACATCCTACTTCTAATTTTATGGTTTGGCCCAAAATAATTCACATGGAAGAGGGCCTCAACCCTTTTTTGTGTCGGCCAGTGCCCTCAGAGTTAGAGTTTCAAACATGGGGAGGTTTGGGATTGAGGTTCTATTGAAAAATAAATTAATCCTGGTGTAGAAAACCAATGAAAAAAATCCTTCGTCAAGAACAAATGATCTGTTGACTATAATGTTCATGGGTTGATATTCGTTATTCATTTCAAAAAAATACGTGGAAACTTGAAACAAAATAAACCCCTACCTGGAGGAGGTTCATCATTGTATTGAATAGTTTTTGGGGATTCTATTGGCATTTATTTCTCTCTGGTCCCATTCTTAGGGTGCGTTGATGTCCCACAATGTGCAATCTCATTAATATAGAAATGTGTCATAGCATTTCTATTACGCTGTGTCACCCTGTCCTTACACTATTTCCTTAATTAAATAATGTGTCTGTTTTTCTTTTGTTATGGAGTGACATTAAAGGGTCTTGTCGCTACCTCATCACTACATCACAATCTTGGCGTGCCGTAGCTCAATGGTGAGAAAAAAACTTTTTACATTATATTTTTTTTTTCAAAATGTTCGAAAACTATATTTTCTAGTCAACCCTCATTGGTCAAAGTTATGTACTTCTTAAGAGAATTCCGATGTTTTGAGTTTAATGGTGCCCTCAGATTTTTTATCAGAGAACAAATTTAAATGTTAGAAAAAAACACATTCATGTTTACTTAAATGATCATAAAAATGACCAAAAGTCTATTTCTGGCTCACCAGGCCTCAGAATCGGTTGTCTTTAAAAGCATATGGTCTCAAAATAATTCCATATAATTTAAAAAAATTTACCCAAATTTTTTGGGACATTACATTACTCCCCCTGTATTGGGATTCATGTCCTCATATGCCAAAACAAGGCTAAACAAACAAATAGGGGTACTAAGCAATAATTTGAGACTCCTAGTTCCATGTGATCTCATGGAGATTCTCGTGCTACCACTGAACTCACACTAGAGGAATCAACCATCCATTATGGACTTGCTCTTATTGATCCTTTATCATCACTTGGATCTCCACAAATAACTCTCCATCATCAATATTCATCTCTCGTCCGTTGATGACATGTGATTGATCATGCTTCTACCTCCTCAGATGCAACACGTGAAAAACATCATGCACTCAGTGCATCAATATGGGATGGTCTAGGTGGTACACCACCTCACCAACTCTTTTATGAATTTTTAATGATTTGATGCACATTGTAGATAACACAATTCCCCAGCTAAATCTTCTCTAACCCCTTCAAGGTGAGACCTGAAAGAACACGTAGTCTCCCTCCTAAAACTCACAGGGTCTCCATCTCCAATAAACATATCATTATTCCTACTCTATGAAATCCACATACACTCTTGGATGATCTGAAACTTCTCAGTTTTAGCATGTACCATCTCTGGACGAATTAGTGCTGACTCCCCTAGGTCTGTCCAACATATTTGTGATCTGCATGGCTTCCTGTACAAGGCCATAAATGGTTCCATGCCAATGGTGGAGTGATTGATGTTTTTTATGAAAAATCAACCAGTATTAGGTGGTCCTCCCAAATACAATGAAAATTAAGGATTTAATCATGATCCATGTCCTCCAAGGTTAGTATGGTATGATAAGTCTGACCATCTGTTTATGGGTGAAAAGCTATGCTCTTGTGAAGCAGAGTCCTGAACACCTCAAGCAATCCTTTCCACAACTTGGAAATAAAGAGTGCATCATGATCTGAGACGATCATTGAAGGAACCCAGTGAATCCTCATAAACTCATAAATGTAGTGGCATCCCATGATCTCTACTGATACCTGCTCCCAGATGAGGGGGGGGGCAGGGTTCGATCGAGAGGGGGGCGCGGGGGGGGGGGGGGGCAAAAAGGCTCAGGTTTTTTTATCAAGGCCAGTGACCGCCATTGACGGTCGCTATTAGATATCTATAGCGACCGCCAATGGTGGTCGCCCGATTCTGGGGGACTTCAATGCCCCCTTTTCTAGTAGTGCTGCCAACCCGGTCTCATCCAACCCGACCCAATGGGCACAAGTTCATCCCTATAGGAGTGGGTCGCACCCATCCCAGTCCGCCTATGGTGGACCTAATATCTTTAGCCTAGATGTGTAGCATGTCTGGGGTGCTATCATGCGGTCATTTGAACATGGCCGTCTAGATTCTACACGTGGTCAGGGGACCAAGTTCCATGCGAAGCTGCAGCCAGCGACTATAGGTTGTGTCCATCCTCCATACATTAGCCCAGCCGGCAATCCTTCCACTTCACAGTACCCTAATCCAGCCCTGGTAGCTACCTCTGGTGCACTGTCATGGTGCGCCACCACCCACCCGTAGTCGTTGTCGCTGTGATCCACCACCAACGCTGGTGTGCCAGCGGGTTATTCTTAAAACTACTAGGTCCACTCTAGTGGTTTGTTCGTCATTCTTTCTTTTCCCTCGGCCTCCGTGGGGTGATTCATACCTAGAAAAGGCCTAAAAACATCCTACTTCCAATTTTATGGTTTGGCCCAAAATAATTCACATGGCAGAGGGCCTCAACCATTTTTTGTGTCGGCCCGTTCCCTCAGAGTTAGAGTTTCAAACATGGGGAGTTTTGGGATTGAGGTTCTATTGAAAAATAAATTAATCCTAGTGTAGAAAACCCATGAAAAAAATCCTTCGTCAAGAACAAATGATCTGTTGACTATCATGTTCATGGGTTGATATTCGTTATTCATTTGAAAAAAATACGTGGAAACTTGAAACAAAATAAACCCCTACCTGGAGGAGGTTCATCATTGGATTGAATAGTTTTTGGGGATTCTATTGGCGTTCATTTCTCTCTGGTCCCATTCTTAGGGTGCGTTGATGTCCCTATAGATTCATCGGGGTTCATCTTTCATCATTAGATAGGATTTTCATTATAGGTTCACCAGAAGAAGTCTAAATTTGATTCCACAATGTGCAATCTCATTAATATAGAAATGTGTCATAGAATATCTATTATGCTGTGTCAGGAAGTCCTTACACTATTTCATTAATTAAATAATGTGTCTGTTTTTCTTTTGTTATGGAGTCATATTAAAGGGTCTTGTCGCTACCTCATCACTACATCACAATGTTGACGTTCCATAGCTCAATGGTGAGAAAAGAACTTTTTACATTATATTTTTTTTCAAAATGTTCGAAAACTATCTTTTCTAGTCAACCCTCATCGATCAAATTTATGTCCTTCTTATGAGAATCCCGATGTTTTGAGTTTAATGGTGCCCTCAGATTTTTGATCATAGAACAAATTTAAATGTTAGAAAAAAAACACATTCATGTTTACATAAATGATCATAAAAAATGATCCAAAGTCTATTTCGGGCTCACCAGCCTCAGAATTGGTTGTCTTTAAAAGCATATGGTCTCAAAATAATTCCATATAATTTAAAAAAATTTACCCAAAATTTTTGGGACATTACATTACTCCCCCTGTACTGGGATTCATGTCCTCGTATGCCAAAACAAGGCTAAACAAACAAATAGGGGTACTGAGCAATAATTTGAGACTCTTAGTTCCATGTGATCTCATGGAGATTCTCATGCTACCACTGAACTCACACTAGAGGAATCAACCATCCATGATGGACTTGCTCTTATTTATCCTTTATCATCACTTGGAACTCCACAAATAACGCTCCGTCATCAATATTCATCTCTCCTCTGTTGATTACATGTGATTGATCATGCTTCTACCTCCTCAGATGCAACACGTGAAAAACATCATGCACTCAGTGCATCAATAGGGGATGGTCTAGGTGGTACACCACCTCACCAACTCTTTTATGAATTTTTAATGATTTGATGCACCTTGTAGATAACACAATTCCCCAGCTAAATCTTCTCTAACCCCTTCAAGGTGAGACCTGAATGAACACATAGTCTCCCTCCTAAAACTCACAGGGTCTCCATCTCCAATCAACATATGATTATTCCAACTCTATGAAATCCACATACACTCTTGGATGATCTGAAACTTCTTAGTTTTAGCATGTACCATCTCTGGACCAATTAGTGCTGACTCCCCTAGGTCTGTCCAACATATTTGTGAACTGTATGGCTTCCTGTACAAGGACATAAATGGTTCCATGCCAATGGTGGAGTGATTAATGTTTTTTTATGAAAAATCAACCAGTATTAGGTGGTCCTCCCAAATACAATGAAAATTAAGGATTTAATCATGATCCATGTCCTCCAAGGTTAGTATGGTATGATAAGTCTGACCATCTGTTTATGGGTGAAAAGCTATGCTCTTGTGCAGCAGAGTCCTAAACACCTCCAGTAATCCTTTCCAAAACATGGAAATAAAGAGTGCATCATGATCTGAGACAATCACTAAAGGAACCCAGCGAATCCTCATAAACTCGTAGATGTAGTGGCATCCCATGATCTCTACTGATACCTGCTCCCAGATGGGTAGGAAGTGATCCAACATGGTGAGTCAGTCAATGATCTCTAAGATAGAATCATGGCCACTAGACATGTGTGGTAACCTCATCACAATTTCCATCAAGAAACCATCCCATTTCCACTTAGATACATCATGTGGTTGATCTACGTCTACCAGATACTGATGCTCAGACTACATTTTTTGACAAGTGAGGCTTCATGAAAAAAGCTCTGCAATCTCATTTTTCATCTCTAGAAACCAGTACTAACATCAGTGGTCCATGTACATCATTACCACACTAGGATGTACTGCCAATGGGTATGTATAAAACTCTCTCTACATCTTCTCCATCAATATAAGGGGTACCACTATTCACCATTTTGAAAAACACGATGTGCTCTCCACCTATAAAAAATCCATCAAGTGCATGTACATAAGATAACTGATCACATTGGGCCTCACAGTAAAATTCCACAAGTTTTACCTCACTAACTCACTATAAGAATGGAGGAGTGACAATCATCAAATGAAGGTAAGATACTACATCATCATCCATGAATGATGTCTGCATCGCTAGTAGCTTCTCCATCACCTCACTCAGCAGCTGCAAACTAGACCCTCAATTGAGCTCATCATCTACCACATTTTCCTTCCCAAGAATATAGAATATCACAAATTCATAGTCATGAAAGAACCACTTCCATAACCACTAACTCAAGTTCTAGTCCTCCTATGAGAAGATAAACCTGAGATGCTTTTGGTGGGAGTAGATGGTAAATCGTTCACCCATTAAGTAGTGTCAGTACATCTTCAAAGAAAAGGGAACTGCTTCTAACTCCACTTCAGGGTCCGCATAGTTCTATTGTTTCTGCCTCAACATCCATGAGCCATAGGTGTTAACTACTGAATCCTACATCAGGACACAACCCAGTCTGGTCCCTGATGCATCTTATATGAATACATACCCAACGCCCTCTTCTGGTAGTCTCAATATGGGTGAACTCTTTAGTCTCTGCCTCAACTTCAGGAAAATTTGTTGGCACTTCCCTGTACAAATGAAGGGTTGTCCCTTCCATGTTAAGGATGATAAAGGTGATTCTTCTTAGGAAATGTCGGGCATGATATTATGATAGTACATAAACAACCCCATGAAATTATGAACCTCAGTCACACTCTTGGGAGGTTCCCAAGAAATCATTTCCTCTATCTTCACTGGATCCACAGCCACTCCAGCCTCTGAGATGATGTGTCCTAGAACAAGGACCACCATAATCCAGAACTAGCACTTTGAGAGAATAACATAAATCTGGTTCTCTATGATTGTATCTAGGACTATCCATAGGTGTGTGGCATGCTCTTCCTCTGACGTCGAGTACACCAATATTCCATCAATGAAGACCCCCGTGAAATGATCTAGGTAAGGCTGAAATAATCTATTCATGAGTCCCATGAGAACTATTAAGGCATTCGTTACACCAAAAGGAATTAACAAAAACCCAGCTTGGCTATTCCATTATCATAAGGATGTCTACAATACGTCTTCATCCCATACCCAAAGCTGATGATATCCTGGTCTGAGGTTTATCTTTGAGAACTACCTTACTCTCTTCACCTGATTGAAGAGGTCATCAATCCTTGGTAGTAGATACTAGTTCTTCATGGTCACCTGGTTTTGGAACTATAAGTCCACACATAACCTCAATCTACCATTTCCTTCTTGAAAAAAAAACTGGTGCTTCCCATGGTGAGATTCTGGTCCTCACGAAGCCCTTCTCCTATAAGTCCTCAACTATACATTCAATTCATGAAGCTCTACGGGATACATCTGATATGTCGGTGTAGATATATATTCCTTCCTGTGGTACAGTTCGATACCAAAGACTTCTTCCCTGTGAGTAGGTAGTCTCAGAACATCCTCAAGAATGATATCCTCATACTCGTCCACTACTACCAAAAATCATGGACTCATCTCTTCCAATGGACCAGGGGTGAGGCTAGCCACATGGTGATTGATCGGTTGAAACCTCCTCTGAGAAATTCCATCATGTGATGAAAAGGTTTCCTTCTCACCAGGGAAAGAAAACATGGTCCCATACTTGAAGACACACCACACCATGCATCTAATACAATCGATCATAACCTGGATTGTAGATAACCTGTCTATACCTAATATGATGTCGTAAGGACTTGATTCTACTACTAAAAGATCCCAACCAAATCTCTTACCTCCTAGATTAAGCTCACACTATCATCACCAGTGTGTAATAATCGAATCCCCTCCCATAATAGTCTTAATTTGTAAGTAATGAGCCAATGGATCTATTGGAATAATTGAGCCTCCAATGAGGCCTGTGGCAAGGAAACAATAACTGGAACATGTGTTTATAATAACTAAATCTATGGTGGAGAAGACATATATCATACTTATAATCATCACTAGAGTTTCGTGGTTGTAGGACTCCATTGGATGATGTTGAGGTCGTCCCTTTCCACCTGCTCCTTGTGGCAGTGGTGGGATAACTGGGGTGGTCGAGGAAGTACCCCGAACCGTCACCAACTGACTACTGCTCGGCCTGCTCCCCTGTCACGTCTGCCTCCCTATAGACCTCCATGATTGAACCTCTACTTCTGCCTTGGATGTCCCTCAACTACCTTTTGATCATCTATGAGGTTGGTCAGGTATTCATGTTCCATGTTTCCCTTACTCGCTGAATGAGGAGCAAACCTTGTTCCTCTGCTGACCCCACTTCCCTGGTGGCCTCGCACCACCGATCCTCTACCCTGGGGTCGGCCTCTATATGATCTGGCTCAGTTGGACCTCGGCATCATCTATCGGCTTCTAGCCATGGATGACTTTGCCACCAGTCTCCTGGTTGTACCTACCATCATCTATGCCTGATCTGTGAGTAGGCTCTCAACTATTAGATCTATCTCTAGCACTTCAATATATGTGGGGATTCTGAGTGAAACCATCGATGCTCTGATCTCCCATCAGATTCCCTACTCAAAGGATGGACCCAGAATAAAGGTCCCCGAAAAATGTATGTAGAGTAGTAGGAGAGGTTGATAAACCTCATAGAGTACTCATACACAAACATGTTGACCTGCTATAGGTGATGCAACCCCAGTATGCACATTGTGTACAAAGTCACTAGGAATAAATCCTCCTGGAAAATACACTTTAATTCATCAGAGGATAAGGTATCCTCATCATGTGTCTAAATCATCATTCTCAACCATCTCCCTACTGATCCCTAAAAATGTCTTACAGCTATGATCTCTCTTTGGTTGAGTTGCATCCTCACTAAGTAGAAAGCCAACGTCACTACCACAAACTAGTTCTCAGCGACCTGAGGATCTGTCTCTTCCCTCAACATGGGAGGTCTCTGTCTCTGGAACACATTCAAGGAAATGACCATGATTGTATCCTCAACTAGAAATTATGGTAGTAACTTATGATCAATGAGTGGTGGAAAGACTGGTGCACCACCCAGTGGGGCCATCTCTCATACTGGTCCTTGAACTGATGCTGCATCGCTAGACAGGCTATCCTCATGACCTCATATCAGAATCCTAGTTGTTCTTCCACATGAAGGCACCTTGAAATGGATCAATATGGTCCATAGACAATAGATTTTACCTGGTGAGATGAATCTTGTTAAATAAGAACATAAAGAAACACTCAATTCCAATATGATTCTTACAACCAGTTTTTTTATGTATAGAGTTGAAAAAGGGAATTCAACATCTTGGGGTATGGATATGTTGGTCGCCACTCCAAAATTAGACTCCATGTATCTAAATGTCAAACATGGAACATTTAACATTGTTTCCAAAACAGAAAAAATGGTATATCTATCATTGAGGTATAAAAGACCACCTCTGATACTACATTGTCATGACCTGTCCATTGGGGCTTGTTCCATGACATACCTAATGCCTGACTCCAAAAGGCCAGGGGTTAGAGACTATCATCGAATGTGTCAACCAACATGTGGGGGGCATTTTACTGACTACCTGTATGCATTCACACATAACCACTTCCAAAATCTTGAATGGTAAACATGCATCCCACTAAACAACCACTAAGTATTAGTACAATGTGTAGGTCAAATGATCCCGAATACAAATCCAAAAAATGAACTAAAAATAGGAAAGTACAAGGAACCTTTGAAATTTGTCCAATGAAAACCCCACATGATGGGTAAGTGTAGAGTTTATATTGGAAGTCGTAGTAGTATGCCTCGCATTCATGGTCCCACTGGGCATTACTATGCCCTAGGCCACCAAGTCCTCCATCAACGCGGTGATCTTCTGCACCAGACCCAACACAGGTAGAAGAAGCCTGTGCTGGGGTGTTTAATAATATAAATAGTAGGGACACCAAACCGATAAGGATATATCACAAAGTAATACAAAAATACAACCAAAAAACATGATAGCTCATAGGAAATATAATCTAGTGTAAGGAAATTATGAACATTAGTCGTATCATTGAAGAACATGGGCTGTTGAAAAGCTCCTAATATATGAGTATAGTGGGCCTACTGGGTCACTCAATAACACTTCCAAATAACCTTGGGATTTTGTCGTACTCATAACTAATTATTACCATGGTTATGCTTGGTCACATAGAGTTGATCCCAACTATAGGCCTATCGGGTCACACAGAGTTGCTTTCCACCATGGTCATACTAAGGTACTCCTCATGTCCAGTATCATGGGTCTTCCCAGTCCCACATAGCTACTCCCCACTGTGGGTCTACCATGACACAAATATCATATTCCCATTGGTCTATCGTAGCAGATCTATATAGGGTCACATGTCAACAGTCTTTTGGATTATCCAAATGTATGGTTTCGACACGTAGTGAACTCGATTCTAGGAGAACCTCTCCGCAAGACATTAGTCATATTTCAACATCCGTAAAAGACTCTATAGTGTATGAAATAATATTCTATTCATCTTGAGAGTTCCAATTCCACAATCATCTCATCAATCAGACTCTCGGTTTGTATGATATTGGTGTTTTGGTAAATAGGGTTTGGTTGTGTCTGGGCCCGGTCTGACCTGACCAACTCGGCCTGGGTGCCCCACATGCCGCTGTTTAGTTCAACAGACCTGAAATGACCCATTTTTTTTGTCTAGGTTGGACAATGCATCCCTCGAATGTGCGCATGGCTAGTGGGTAAGGCCTATTGGCCTCACTGGACCTGGCCTAGTTTATTCAGGGGTCTTGCCCCTCGGGTCCCCCGGTGACCAAGTCTAATTCGGCCCGTCCTGGTCTACCTTTGGCAGACCGACTCTCTTCATTCTGAAAACATAGTATTTCCAATGTGGTGTCATGCGGTTGATCAAACCAGGCTTCCCAGGTTCCCCACACAGTTAGGGGACAACATTCCATGTGAAGCTGTGGCCCGTGATTACGAGCTGTACCACTGACACGGCCGACGGGCCACGTACCTCTATGAGCTACTGGCCGGGCCAGTGGCTCCTATAGCTTTTATGTGGCCTGAGACGACTATGGATACTTCCTCTGGTAGGTCTCCAACTGACTGTGGGTACCAGAGGGTTATTCTGCAGACCACCGTGTCTGCTCCGATGGTATGTTCTTTGTGATGTCTGATCCCCCAGCCTTCGTGGGGTTCTACCTTTCCAACCAAGGCCTCAAAACATTTTTTCCTTCAATTCGAATGTTTGTTCTTGAATAACACACAATTCCGAGGGGCTCGGGCCTTGTTCATATTATCCTGAACCCTCTGTGTCAAATTTTTAAACATGGGGAGGTTTGGGAGTGGGGTTCTATCAATAAATTAATTGATCATGGTGTAGAAAACTCAAGAAAATCATGCTTTTGTAAGAACGAGTGATCTGAAGATCAACCTATTCATGGGTTGATCCACATTCATAATTTCAGAAAAAAATATTGGGAAACATGAAACAAAATAAACCCCTACTTAGTGAAGGTTCATCGTTGGAGCGATCCATACCTAAGGATCATATTGGCATTCATCGCTCTCTGGTCTCATTCTCAGGGAGCATTGACATTGTAGGCAATTCGCTATTATTCATCATTCATCATTGAAGAGGATTTTCACAGTAGGTTCATTAGAGAAATTCCACATTTGGTTCCCCAACATGTTATCTCATTAATAGAGAAACATGTCACAACATTTCTATTATGTGGCATCGCCACATCATTTCATTGTTTCATTAAGGAAACATCGTGTCTGATTCACTTCGGTTAAGGTGTATCATTATAGGGGATCATTGCAACCTTATCGCCGCACCACATTGTTGGAAATCTAACTATCAATTGTATGAAAAAGAAAATAAAATGACAATTTTTTTTTGAAATGTCCAAAAACTTTTTTTTTCTGATCGACCCCCACCGGTCGGATTTATGTCTTTTCTAGGACAATCATGATGTTTTGAGTTCAACATTTCTCCCAGATTTTTTATCAAAGCACCAATTTAATATCTATTAAATCCCCCTTGTATGTTTACAAAAACAATCTTAAAAAATTCTAAAATTTTATTCTGGGATCACTGGGCCTCGAAATCAAGTTCTGTCGAAGCGTCTGGTCTAGAAACAATTTCACATAATTTAAAAACAATTACACATAATTTCTAGGACATTACAAGAACCATTATTTGTTTTTTATGTAATAATTTCTTCAATAATGATCCCATAAGAATCTAGAGTATAATATTTAAATCCTACATCCATCAGAAACAATATTATAAAATCATATAACTCAAAGGGTCCATTAGAGTTCTAGAAATACATACCCTACATGAAACAACCTTGAATCAAGTAAAAAAAGTGGGTGGAATGTATTCTTACATTATAATAGAAAAAAGGGTTCTAATACTGAGGTACCAATTATTTTAGTAGTCATTGAGATCCATATACCTGAATGATTCCCATTTTACATGGGAAATTTTATAACATAAATAAGTTTTTCATCCTTGAAACTCATTAAAGAATTATTCTTCCTCACATGGGTAATGAAAACAAAATAATTATGAAATTAAATGCACTGTAATTTTTCATATATTGGAAAATTTCATGATTAGATAGCTGATTTTGATTATAGAATGGTAAATAACCGAAAACCCATACCATTTATCTAATAACATTATCATAGAATTCATACACAAATAATATTGGTGAAATAATATCTTGGATAATGATAAGTGAATTCTCATCAAAGTAAATGATTAATATTGGATGTCATTATCTTAAGAATCATGATATCATTACTATCAAGACCTTGTTCCATGATAATTTAATCGATTGGTAGGTATGCACTGAAAACCTATTTAATATGGCTAAATTATTTGTCTCATGGGGCATATTAATTTGTCAAGAAGCTATCAATAACCTTTCTCCATCCATCACTCAATATATAATTCATTAAAAACATATTTAATGTTCAATTCAATTCATAAATAGTATTCTTTATCAACAGATATCCATATTGAATAGTGAATATGAAATATCAATATTTCCTTAATCAGTAAAATGACATTCAAAGTAAAAAATAATTTTTAGAAATGAAATATGGTTTATTCAATGATAATATATATGATTAAATGAATTTTTTTATTTAAACGGGAAATATATTTTCCAATGATCACAATAATGTAAATGTTTTCTGAGAATATTAAAACTAAAAAATTAAAATATTATAAGCAGAGGCCACATATTCATTGAAATTATTGGGTTTGAAAGAAAATAATTCCCTTAATAGAAATAAATAAAATAAAATAAAAATATTAATATAATCATCCATTTAAATGTTTTATTTAAAAAACCATTCAAATTGTATAAGAAGATAAATACCATAAAATAGTTATGGTGGCGGGAATGTATGTTAATACCATATATGATAAAATCATTCATTTTGACTTTTTGTTAAGAAATTATAAATATATAAGTTAAAATATCATTATAAATATTCCATTAATACATTTTAAGATGTCAAAGTTAACTTAAAATCTCTATAATAATTTATTTGATTAATAAAAAACCTTTTTAACTACAATTTTGACAAATATACCTGATTAAAAGTGAAGTAAAATAGTTTTTTATTTTAAACATTAATTTTATTAATTAAAGTGAAAAAATGGGAATTTTGAAGAAAATATGGTCCTCCATAAATATCAAGAGGATAAGAAACATATCAAATATTTTGAGGTTAAATTACAATATTCCATTAACTAAAGTATAAGAAATCCCAAAAGAATGTGTGAATGTAAAAGAATCATACCTCGTTGGTAAATTTTAAATCATAACACCTTGGGAGAATAAAATTTAATTGAAAAATTAATAAACAAGTACACATTTTTATTCAAGAAAAATATATAAATGGGGTATTATATATGCCACATTAAATTGAAAAGGTGAAAAATAACAAATATGTCCTAATGTAGTGGAAATTGAGATGAAATTTCCTTACCTTATGCTTCGAATTATTTGAACATGATTTAAACTCATATATACTTATTTTTAACATGTTATTAATTTATTCCACAACTTTATTCATATTTTAAATATCATAAATGTTCCTTTTATGACATATTATCACCCATTCATTAACAATCATTCATTATTACTATAATTTAGTGAGTTAACATCCTAGTTTTCTAGTGCATATTTGTCATCAATGTTCTAATTCTTGATCGTAGGATATATTTAAATAATTTATAAAGTTATATTAAAGTTTTTAATACAATATTTATTCACTAGATACATTTTTAAGATTGTTTTTTATAGTTTAAAATAGAAAATTATTTTCATCGCTTCAGGAAGAGGTATGTTGTACATAAAAAAATTCACGTTATAATTTCTTTAATGGATGAAAGAGAAAAAATTGGATGATATATTAATTGTATTGATTAACTTGTTTTCATATGTTTAATATATATATTAGTTCTATCCATCAATATGACTATCTATTGGTGTTGGTGATGGAAAAAATTGCATCAGTTTGTGATGGAGTAGTCCGACATATACAAAAGAATTGGTTTTGTTTCTCATTTGAAGGTGAAAATGATTGTAAAATATAATTCCATAAAAATGAAAAAATATAAGTGTATTTAGTATATTGTTTTTATTATATTCTATTTTTTAAGGTATAATTTATGGTGGTAAAATAAGAAGTAAAAAAATAAATAGCTTAGTGAAGTCAATTACCTTCGCTTAAAAATCCCTCCATTGGATCACTTATTAAAGAAAGTAGAGTTGGAATTTTGGGATGACCATAATCTCATGAGAGTATATAATAAATTTTGGGAGATATTTGGGAAGGTTTTTTTCATTTTAAATTCATTTATACTTATGTATAATTGTGGGGAAGGTGTTCCCTTTAATAATTGAGGTTAGTGGAACACTTTCAATTTTTCAAAGTTTAACATTAATTTCTTGTCACATTCTATGAAATATATATCAAAATTCCTCATATAAAATTGGGATATGGGTTAGGTAAAAAAACCAACCAATTGGATTCCATGAAGTGTTTAGGAAACTTTTACTCTTATATTTATAGGTCAACCCGGGGTAAACCCGCTTTAACATTAATTGTGGTAATTAATTTTTACCGGTTTTACTATTCCTTGGGTACAAAAATTTTTGTTGAAAATATTAAATAATATTAATATTTATTATTCAAAAAATTTAATTCATTTTATCAATCTCAATTCAAAAAAAATTAGGAATAAATTTTAAAAATAAACATGCAAAATGTGTCAAAACATTGGTATTCCTGAAATTCTTTTTTCAAGAATAATATTCTATTACATTAACTATATAACAAGTAATCATAATTATATAGAAATAAATTCATATATTTAGATATATAATATAAAATTTCAATTAATGAAATCATCATTAAATATTGTTTTAATTAATTAATATAGAAGGACATTATTGGTTTTAAAAAATTATAAAAGATATCCCTTTTACCTCCAGATGATATTATAAATATTTTTATAAAATTTATAGTCAATATATTTTTAATTGAAAATATTATATCATATTATTATAAATAAAAGTAGAAATAATTAAATACTACATTTTTATTTATTTATAAAATATTATTTATAAGGGAAAATATCAAATATTTATTCTAGTATTATTTTTATCAATAAATATCAAAATTTTTATTCATCATATAAAATTCAAAATTTTCTGAATTTAAATTTTAAAATATTATTTTAATTTTATATTTATTAAAATAAAATGTTCCCATAATATAATTAATGCTTAGGAGTAACATTTTCTCTTTAAAAAAATATCATCCTTGAAACTTCATCGATATTACTTTCTAAATATATGAGATTGGTTCTTCTTCACAACATCAAATTATTCCCATGTTTATCCCTCCATTTTACAATTTCCCCATAGAATATTTAATAGCAGAGTCTTTATACTCCTTAACACTTTCTCTCTAATGTCAATAATCTGGGTGGGATCATCATGGTAAGATAGATCATGTTCCAATTAAATTTATTCATATTTGAGTACATGAATTGGATGTGGAATGTACTTCATTAACAGTTCTATATAATATATCATGTATATTAGAGAGAATTAGTGGAACTTACAAATAGTAATCAATTTCTCGAATTCCTTCTATAATCCCAAAATTTTCTATGTAGCTAGGGATTAGTTTCCCTTTCTTAAAGAAGCTTATAACCCCATTTAATAAAGATACTTTTAATAAAATGTAATCTCTATATTCAAATTTAAAATTCTTCCATTTATTATCGACATAACATTTTTTTCCTTTGGGATACTTTAATATTTGTATAAATAGTATTTATTATTTTTTCTTCAATGTATTTCCTTGTACTACATGTTTCCTTTTACTTGATTCATCACAAAAAGTTGTAATATGATATATCTTACCATATAATGCTTTATACAATAGCATTTTAGTATTTTCATGGAAACTATTATTAATGGATGACTTTAAAAATGTTAAATATTAACCCCACATGCCTTAAAATTCATTTTAGTATGATATCATCATGTATTATAATGTTTAAAGATATATTTTATAATTTCCATCAATTTTAGGATTGTAGAAGGTTCCCAAGTGAAACTAAATGTCATGATAAATATGATGAATTTTCTAGAATATTGATGAAAACCAAGAATCACAATCAACAATGATTGAAATATGTTCTATATAATGTCTTAAAACATTACTAATATAGATCAATGTATTGTTCCTAATAAGTAAATCTTCTCATATTGAAAGATGGTTTGAAAATTTGGTTTGGAGGCCCATAAAAACCTATAATGGTTTCTTATTTCTAGGATTATTTGGTAATAATATAACAATTCCCAGAGTAATTTCATCATATTTATACATAGGAATAAGTAATGGTTTAATTAATCTTCATTTATGTTGTCTCTAATGCATCACCAAGTAAAAAACTACACATCTTGATACATAATTATCAATTTTCCACTTCATATTGTCACATAAAAAAAGTTTCATCAAATCCCAACACAACATTGTGCTTCAAGTATGTTTATAGAAATTAAAGCAATGAGATTTATCCAAATATTTTACTTCCAAATTTCAAAACACCATCTTCATATATGTAGACTTCCAATTTTCCATCATTCATGAAATTAATTTTCTTATGAAAATTAAAATCATCATATAGAGAATATATTATCTTTTCTAATAAATATGGTTTCAAAATCATTTGAAAATGGAGTGATATATCTTCTTAATTAATAATTCCCATATACATATTTACTAAATACCTGAACATAGGATCCCTATCAACACTTTTTTCGCTCAAAAATATAGTATCATTCCTTATTAATTCAACTTATAACTTTTTTTATTTCCCTCTGTGGTAGTGTATTCAGAAATCATAATCATTGAGTAGATAAGTAAATCAGCATTTTCTCATATAAATAATTTTCAGTGCGACGATGTATTTTAGGATCTTATGATATGTGTATATCTTGCATATTTTACCAAATAAAAAATATCACTATATCTTCCAAAAAATATTACTGATTCCTACTCATGATCATTATTTGGATAGTTATGTTCATAAATATATAAATTCCTTGATGTATATTCAATACCATTATTGTTCATCCTATGGAAAAAACCATTTCCCTTCTTTCATACGTCACTATATATAAAAAATACATCTATCAGGATGATGGATTAAAAATTAGTGAATTGACCAATGTCCTAATAAATTCATAAAATAATTTTTTCCATTTGTTTGTACATATAAACTTAGCCTATTTACATGTAATCTTGGTTAACAGGTTATATAATCAAGAATGTTTTTGAACAAGTATCTGATAAAAACATACCATACCAATGAATCTACATTCCTCAGTATGTTTGTTAGTGTATTATTTTCTATTAATTCATTTTTTATTCATATGGTCTATTGAGATTACATAATTTGAGAAAATATGGTCAGTAAAATAAATTTTATTAATCTAGAATACACAATTGCTTAATTTCATACATATAACTATTTTATTTCAATATTGTTAAGAATGATCTGTCAGTGATTTAGATGGTCCTAGATGATTTTAGAATACACAAATACATTTTCAATGATTACCACAACCAAATTATCAAGATATTACTTTAATACTCAATGAATTATATCTTTTCAAATAAATGGTGCATTATTCAATTCAAATACAAAGACATCTAAACTCATAATGTACATACCTCATACAAAATTTTTTCTTCAGAGTATCATTCTTCTTTACTCTAAATTGGTGATACCTTGAATGAATTTCAATTTTTAGAAAATATTTTTCTATGTGAATTTGATATAATATGTCATAAATTAATTGTAGATGATAAGTTTTCATTGTCAAGATAGTGTTTATTTCCCTACAATCAATGTGTAGCCTCATAGATCCATCACTCTTCTTAGAAAAATGAATATCGTCTCCCTATTGTAAAAAACAAGAAAATATAAATCCCAAGTCACACAAACCATATAAATATGTATTTATCTTTATTAGTTCTGTAGTATCCATACAATTGGGGTCTCTTGATATGGTTTTTTAATTATGGATTAAATCAATGGAAAACATGATGTCACACTCTCGTCGATGTCTAGATAATTCCATACTAAATACATTTATATATTCCTGTACAATATAAACATACTCAATTTTTATATTATGGTTTACATATATAGGTTTTGTCTACTCTTATTCCCCAGTAATCTCATTCAAAAGATTTCCTAGTGGTGGATATTGACATGAATAAGATGATAAAGTATTTTATTTAATGATAATGAATTCCATATATCATCATTATGAACTATAATTTCATTACCTTTTTAATTATTTTTTTCATTATATTTTGAAATAATGTCCATGACAAGGATTCTATAATATTTTACCCCATGTTTGACAATAAATTTATAAAATATTGCGTGTTTATTTTTAATTATGGTAACTTACAAACACATTATTGTTGTAGTGATATTTAAATTAAGATTTCTAACTCACAACTCCATTATTATGGTGTAAGAGACATATAAAATTTTCTTGGAAAACATGGAATATATAAATGAGTATAAGGATCCATATTAAAATAAATATTTAGAAAAAAATGAATATATTTTTAAAGTAAATTCCATCACATCCTTGGGAATATCAACCACATATGTAGTGATTGAAAAATCATGGTCTTATCCCCTTATACTCTTCTATGGTAAATTCCCATGATGATCAGGACATTATTTTGAACAATGTATCATTTTTTTATAGTTAAATAATAGGATATATGTGTTTTTATTCACTATATTTCATTCATGAGTCATGCAAAAATTATCTTCACACTTACAAAAAATCCCAATACCTTTAAGAATTTTCAAGTATTTTTCATTCCACAATTATCACATGAATGAAATTGCTTTATTTTATTCTTCTTCTTCAATGAATTCCTTATTTTTTGTATTCAACCAAAAATGTTATTCTCTAGATTCCTATTGAATATATAGGATCTCAAAAATTCTATCTATTTTTTGATATTTCATTAAACTATTTCATCATGAAATGAAAATGTTTAAGAAACTAGTTTCGTTAAGACACATGGATTAATCCCTTAAAATAAACGCTCAAAATTTATTTTTTTATTTTGCATGTATTATGTAGCATACCTAAATATTAATGTAAAGGTTTCCTCTTACTCCATGAAATGTTATTATTATTTTTCCTATATGTGGATAAACATTATCTTCATATTACTTTTTTTAACATTGGATACAAATTTATAATTTAGCCATTACATGTGGTGTATTTCTTGTTCCTCCCTAGTATTCTGGGTCAAAACCCCATAATTTTTATAATCACCCTTGAGAGAATATATTTCATGTATATAATTTTTTCATTCATTCTATATCATGGCCAAAAATAACTTATCATGGGACATAATTCATTTATTAACTACCTTAGGATTTGGAGTCCCACTAAATGAGGAGAAATTATATAACATAAAACAATCCAATATAGCTATATCATTTAATGGAACACGATGATTCTCCATATTTTCAGGTTTATTATTCATAATAGAGTTCATCTGACTTAATATAACCATGATCTTCTTAACTCCAATACCAGTTGTACTACCTAACTCTACAAAAAAATTTCTAAATTTGTTATTAGTATTGATACCATTATTTTATCCAGTTTTCATTTTGGAAAATTTAAAATGTTGTATTATCTAACGAAATTATAAATTTTAAATAATAACATATAATTCTATATCTTTTTTTTGAATTTAACAAAAATAGAAAATTTATTCCTTCTAAATCCCATAATTATTAAATTGATTTTTAGGGAATATTTTTAAATGATAAAAAGGTTTTCTATTATTTTAAAATGGGTTGTAAAGAAAAATATGTATAATACAATGAATATCCCAAAATATTTTCAAACTAGGTTCATGGTAAGGGATAATTAACCATGAACTGGAATGATGCTTAGGATTTACACACACCATATTTTTCAAGGTTATTACACCTAGATGAATCTATCCCTAAAGAAAATGAACTAGTATCCAGATAAGGATATATTGCTAGAAAAAACCATATGATCTCAACCTTTACAAAACATTAATGATATTATTCCAAATTTATACATATCCACATAGTCTATCATGGGGTTATGTTACCTAATGTATTATTTTTGAAATCTAGTTCTTATGATTTCTACAAAACATTCTCTGATAAAAGCTATAAAAACACTAACTCCCTTAACCCAGAGTCAGTGGTAACTTTATTAAATTGGTAGATATTCACGAGGTCTAATACCAAATTTCTGATTAGTTTATTTGTATTGGATATCTATATACATTTATTATAACCATTTTACATTGGGAAAAAATATATATCATAAACAAAAGAAAATGTTTTTCATTCATCAAACTCTTTCAAATAATTATTCTTCATAACCTAGGGAAAACATAAAAAATATGGGTGCATTCAATTACAAACTAAAGATACATGAAACTGAATATATAATGATTATATGAGGATTAATAGCTATATCAAGGTAAATAACTCAAATCACATTGAATTTGAAAAATAACTTGATCATAGAATAAATCAATAGATAATATTGATGACATAATCTCATGGATAGTAATTATTGAATTCTCAATATAGGAAATGCTTAATATTAGACCTTGTGATCTCAGGCATCATGATATCTATATATTAAGACATTTATCTATGAAATTTTAATCAATGGGTAGGTATAGACCAAAAATCCATTTAATTTGGCAAACTGATTTGTCTCATGAGATTTATCAATGAATTCAGGCGTTATCAATAACCAGGACCAACCCATAACTTTTTGTCAAATTAATTCCTCATATATTGAATTATAAATTATATTCACAACATATATGAAATTTCAAAAAATATCTATATTAAATAAGGAAAATATAATATAAATACTTCATTTGTCAATAAAATAACTTTAAAAGTAAAACATTACACGTATAAATGGTATATAGTTTTTGAAATAATAATTTTTATGATATAAATGTATGGATATTTAAGATACATTTAATGTATAATGATCACAATAAAGTGAATTTTCCATGACAATGATAAAAACCAAAAAATTAATAAGAGATAAGACATTCCCATCGATTCATCATAAATATATGTTTTAAAATAAAATCATTTCCTTTAGAGAAATAAAGAGAATTGAAGAGAAATATTAAAATAATAATTCACTTAATATTTTTCTTTGTAAAAATACTAATAATTTTAGAATTTATATATCATAAATTTTTTTTGGTTGTGGGAAATTAAATAAATTCAATAAATAAAATAAAATTAATTTTATATTTTTATAAATAATATTTTAAATGAAATATTATGAAAACATTCGAAATATTTGTCTAATGCCTTTTAAAAATTAAAGTATAAATTAAAATGTACTTAATAAATAAATTGGGTAATAACAATGAATTTTTAATACAATTCACTAAAATATGGACAAGGAAGAACTATATACCTATTTAAAACTAATATCATATTATTTTATCTTTTAAAAATTAATTTTTGTAAATGTAATAATGAGAAGAAAACATGGGATAAAATAAAGGGATTCCTTAAATATACATCAAATAAGAAAATTATTGGATATTATGAAGGTTAAATGATAAGATTCCTTAAAAAGAAATAAAATTAATCCCAAAAGAATATGAGAATGTAAAATAAAATCTTACCTATTTGAAAAATATTAAATTATAAACCATTTAGAGAATATATATGAATTTAAAATCAATCTTCACGAATAAATAGGTATTCATGTCAAATATATCATTATTTCATCACATAGACAACATAAATGTTAATATGTGCCTAATAAAAAATATGTCCCAATGGATTAAAAATTGGGATGAAATTCCATTACATCACACTTCCATTTAGTTGAACATCATCTAACCTTATATATAATGGTTTAAAAACAATATAAAATTATAAAATATCTATAGTAATATTTCTAATATCATATCTTATCATTTTATATCATCTTATCTTCTATTTTTTAACAATCGTTCATTATTACTATTATTTCGGGTTTTAACAACCTTATTTTATCGTGCATGTTTTTTTGCAAATGATACATTTCATGATCATAAGATATAGTTAAATCATATAAATAATTATAATAGTGTTATAAATATTTTATTTATTCATTATATATAATTTTATAATAATTCTATACTATTGTAAATGGAAAATTAATTGCATCCCTTTGTGGAGATGGAAGGTCGTATGTACACATGAGCGATGTCATCCGTTCCTTAATTGATGAAAAGGAAACTAAGTGGATGGTATATTCCTTTTAATTGAAAAATATTATTTCATAATTCTCATATATAATCATAATTACCATCAATATTAATATCAATGGTGGTCAGTGATAGAAAACAAATTATATTGGTTCATAGGTCGGTATTCTTCCTTACACAAGAGAAATGGTTTTGTATCCCATTATTTGGAGGAGGAGACACAGAAATATTGTACCATCAACATAACAACATATCACTATATTTTAGATATTGGTGTTATTATATTATAATATTTAAAGCATAATTAAATGTATTAAATGAATAAGTAAAAAATAAAGAACATGGTGAAGATAATTACCTTTTCTTAGAGAAGCCTCCTTTGGATCTCTTATAATGGAAATAAGGGTTCATATTTTGGAAATACCATCTCCTATAAAATGTTATAAAGGATGTTTGGGAGATATTTTTTTATTTTTTTTATATTGATAAATATCTGTAGGGGTGAAAATAAGTTAGGGTAGGTGAGGTCCTTTTATAATTTATGTGGGTTCACAGTTGTAATTTTTCAATGGTTTAGAATAATTTCATGTTAATTTAAAAAAAATATGCCTCAAATCTAGATTAATATTGAAAGGGGATATTTTTTAGGTCTAAATAATGTTAAAAACCGTGATTCATAATTTTTTATGTAATTTTGACCATTATGTTTATAGAATAACCCCTAGTAAACTCCTTTTAACATTAACTACTGTAAGTAATTCTTATTATTTTCACTATTAATTATGAAAAAAAATTAATTTGAATATATTATATAATTTTAATAATGATGATTCCAAATAATGGATATATTTTTAAAAATTCCATTCATTTAATTATAAAATTTTAATTTTAAAAAATGTCAAAGAATATGTTGAAAAATGGATTTTAAAGAAATACATCTTTCAACTGTAAGAAGATATTATTTGAATATAGGATTATTATTAATAATTATATATATTTAATTTAACATATTAAGATATAACATAAAAATTTATTTTAAATAATTCTTCTCCAAATATTATTTTAATTTATTAAAATCAAAAAAAAAACTCATTTAAAAAAAATGTTTTCTGAAAAATATATATTTCAACCTTCAAATGACGTTATATTTATCCCATTTAAATTTTTAGTTTGTAAATTTTCAATTAAATATTCATGAAAATTTATTGAAATTAAAATTTTCAGTATTTAAATTATTATATTAATTATTATTCATAAAATCGTATTTATGAAGGAAAATTTTAAAAACTCATTCTGGGATTATTTAGATATATTAAGACCAAAATATATATTTCTACTATAAAATTAGAATTTTTCCTTGTAATATTTAATTTTGTATTTCATTACAGATTTATTAAAATGGATTTTTTAGTCACTATAATATATACTCATGTGTTAAACAACTAATACGATTTGAGGGAAATAAATTTAGATTAATTCAAGATAAACCACACGTAGGGATTGAGATTGTGTATCACACATAAAATTTAATCATAATATTTCTTTATTAATGGTTAAATATCAAATTTAGTGACACAATATAAGAAAAATATTCCAACATCACCATGAAAATTGACTCTAATTGGTAGAAATTGTAAAATATTATAAAACCTCCAAATTTATGCATAAAAAACACATTGAACTAGTGGGAGAAAGAGGAAATAGATCAAAGAGTGGTATTACCGTTATTGTATATAAATCATAATGATCGATGACACTTGAAACTACCAACCAAAGAAGGAGACCCCAAACATAGAATAAAAAATGTAGAGGAAATGGGATATGGGATTAACCTTCTAACCAAAATAAATGATCATTTGCACCATTTATAAAATAATTCTCTACTTATATAATATATTATAACTATATATATATATAGGTACAAAAATAGTACCCTATAACCATCCACTACATAACTGAAAACAACGGGGTACGCCCTCCACGGTCACTAGCCTCCCAATGGAACACCAAGAATTACTACCCCCTATATTACCTCCACCATGTATGTAGTAATAATCCAATAGATACCTAGTGTCATATAATAAGATGATAGATTTTAAGAAACACATTCTGTTCACCCAAAATAAACTATAAATCCCTTGCTAACACATTTAGTATCTAAAATTCATCAAAATACATGATCTATGATAACAATTGATGAAAAAACACCAATAAATACATGGGGTTCTACAAACTCGATTGCATAACCAATCTAATATTCGGGATAAATCAATGAACCTCAATGGGAAGAAATAATTTTGAAACTACACATACATGTCATACTACCACACCCAAGTCATATCTTAAAGCACTTCTTCCTCCATTATACATGTACTGATTGGGCTACAACCCCATGAAGATATCTCATGCATAGATCTAGTATATGAATTTCTAATTAATTGAATGGTTCATCCTAAAGAAATTCAACGTCTTTTATTTAAATCACATGAAAAATATTGAGTTATTATTATCTAATTTTGGGATATATAAAATACATCATACGTAACATAGATACTCTAATGGAATGAAAATCAGTATTCTATTGTCTAATCCCTCTCATCTGCCTCAAAGGGACCCATATATTTGGCCACAAACATCTCCTACCTCAGAATTTGTTAGTGAACCAAATGTGTAGACACACATAAGAAAGGATGATATCCAACCTCAAACTTCAAAGAAAAACATCACCATTCAACCTAAACATTATACCCACTATGAGTAATCTATAACCACTCTAGTATCAACTAGATATGGTTTGATATATCTATAATAAGTCCTTTTATGACAATATCTAACTTCATTTACTCTATCAAACATAGATTTTAATGGTATGTGCTTTCATATATGGCCATGAAAGGATCCATTATATCATTTAATGTTATTTTTTATTATTTATGAACTCAAATAAGGGATATAAATCACTCACAATACACTAAAGTCTAGAGCACATTCCCATGGAGTGTTCTGTAGAATCAGGATAGTATGTTGAAGCTTCCCATCAATATAAGGATGGAATATTTTTCTAGATACTCCTATATACCAAAATCTATATAAAAATACATGTAATAAGAGATATATGAATCGTGACACTAGATCTGGAACAATTGTCTCCCACAGATCATGAATATATAATATTTCCCAAATATATAAATGGGTGAACTCATCATTCAAGTGGGTAACTACAGTCAGAAGGAAATTTCAAGACTTTGTTAACTGATCTATAATATCCAATGATGTATTGATTCAATATGATTTTACTAGAAATCCCATAAAAAACCATGATAACAAAATCCCATTTATACCCCAGAATGGGAATTGAATAATGAATACTAGAAGGTCATTTCATCTTAACCTTCACTCACCGATTGGAAAGGCATAGATTGAAAAACAACATAATGTCCTCTTTCATCCCATGAAAAAAGACTTTTCAGTAGATATCATGGTACATATGGGTAATACATGGGTGAATATTGCATCTTGAGGCAACAGAAAATTGCATCATATCCTCTTGTTTATTAATCAGTACTATAACTATGCCTCATACATAAAGGATCCAATCATCATATTGTCACAGATCAAGTAACATCTCCCCATAAAATATGTTTTTCATCATAATTCATTAAACTATGTTGGATAAAGGACTATTCTCCAACCTCTCAATGAGTGAGGAGTTGAAATCCACCCACAAAAGATAATTTTTTCACGATACATATGAACATCAAAATATATCCCTATAATGATTCCAAGAAACTAAAAATTGCTTAAATCGTCCTAGGCAACACATGAATGATTATTTCTATATAGTGCATCAAACATGATATTCACATTTCCAATGTTACATTCCAACACAATGTTGAATGAATTTAGGTAATCACTCCACCACTACTACTAAAGGTTTAAATATCACTATGAAATATTATTCCTAAGGATCATGTGCTCAGTATACACCACTAATATCTCCCCCAAAAGATAGTGATACCAATATCTTTTAGCATGTACTACAACCACTAACTCTAATTCATCAGTTGAATAATTTTACTCATGTGGATTAAACTATCTAGACCTATAGGTAACTACATGATAATATTACATAAAGAAGAATACAATACCGACCCTTGATGAAAAACAATATACGGTATACTCATTACCCAAATCAAGTAAGATAAAAGCTACTGTATTTTCCTACCATCCCATAAAATCTTATAAGAAAATATTATAAGGATCAGACCAATGAAACTCAACCCCCAACATAGATAGAGTGGACATTAACACTTCTTAAATGGAATAAGTCATAAAATAATTCCCAAATAGATCATTGAAAAATCTTTAATCGATGAAAACAAATATATTCTTGTGTATATTTCAAGAATCCATCATTTCAACCATTCTTGGGGTCCCTAAAAACATTTCATATTATATCACATTCCAAAAGGAGTGGAACTCGCTTATCCAAAACTGAAACTTTTAAATCTAGTCTTAAATATGATGATCTCCTAATGTGGTCAAAATTATCTCCAAATACCAAGAATATTCCACCTCTGAATGATAGTACCCAAGATTATCATTGAAATAGATGACCATAAATGTATCTAGTTATGGATGGAACACAAAATTCTTCTAGGATATAAATACTTATATTTCAATGATCAATCCTAGTACCATGATAATATAATCCTACAATTCATAAATTATTCAAAAATATGTATAAATAATATCAAAAGACCCCATATGCAGCTGATGATAACTTGAACTCTAGTAAATCATGAAAAGAAACTTTTCTCCACTTTACCCATTAAATAGGTTTTTATTATGGTGATGGGGAATATTTTTCTTATTTATAACATGGTTAAGCCTCTATAAATCCCAAATAATTAAAATATTTCTTCATAATTCATGGGTAACAAAATGAAATAACCCTATGGGGGAATTATCAAGTTAAAAAATCTCTTCACCTAAAGATACTCTATCTAAACCAATATTTCTCAACGTTCTATAGGATCCATCCAATAATAATTAAAAAATATTAGTTAAATACCTAGAATCTGGTAAAACATAATCTTGAACTCCATATTAGGTATAATCCATGATAAATCCTCAAGAAATATATCATGGAATTGAAAACAATAGGAGAAAATACTATCTGATGTGTGTACTCATCAACCAGAACAACTTTGGAAAACCTATCTAAAATTATCCTTAGTTTCTTCTGGCCATTTCCCAAAATAATTATCCACAAATATCACCTACTAAAAATGGTGTAACTATCACCTCTAGTAGATATGAATCATAATCATCGATGATAAAATTATATGTGTTCTTAATATAGTGTCAACCAAAACATACATAAAATCACACAAAATCTATGAACCTGTAATACAACAAAATCCCAAATATATATCTCATTTGGTATCACTCATAACATCAATGAATACTATCATATCACACCCATAAATTTCTAATAATAGGCATAATTTCATACAATTTCTCAAAGGTCAATCCTATATCAAAATCATACTGAGTATATATAAAAATCATTATATTCATTTATAAAATAAATCATATACATGGGTAGATGCTACTAAGATTTGGGATGAGATGTTAAAATTATTTTTATCTATGATTAGAATAAAATAGAGTCTAATAAATAATATGATATTGAACACCCACAGTCAGATTAGTCGAGATACAGGATTCCATATTGAACATATTAGTAATTATGTTTAGTAGTCTAGGATTTAAAAATTAATCCTCCTAATATTATATTTTTATGGGAATGGTTTACTAATGGTGATCAGGTTAGGTAAATTTTCATGTGATGGTTTCATATTTATCACATGATGACCTGGTTTTCATTCTTGCGTTTCATATATTTTGTAATTTATTTTTCTATATATATACTAATGTATTTGATGGTGTGTATTTGGTAAAATTGGTGGGAACCTATTAATATATATTTTTTACACCCTACATGTGAATCCTAGTTTATATATTAAACTGTTGACTATTATTCATTTCCAATCAGATATTTCACTGTGGGATGGGCTAGAGTTGGTTGACTTGATTTAGAGATAGGGTTATGGTGGGGCTTGTGGTTAGTAGTGGATACCATATATACATTTTATTTTTTAGTTTTTTTATATTTATCTGGTTTGATGTGAGATATGTTGATATTTATTTATTTAAGACATATTTATTCATTTTTTACATCATGGTGTAAATTTATTATGTTATGGTGCTCTCAGGATGAAATTACATATATTCAAACTAAGATTTTCTATTTTTGATGATGTTGGGTTATGTTATTTTATTTAATGAAAATTATTAAGTGTATATCTTTCCAAACATTGATTATAGAATCTTTTTACTTATAATTATCCTCTTACTTACATAGAGGTGGACTTTAGGTCATGTGGTCACCCAATTGTGATACTTCTTAAGTGATTGAATATTAGACATTACAATGTTTTATCAAATCCTTTTTTCTTTAATTTTGGAAATTTTTATAGGGATATAGAATTGTGTTTGTGCTTGTTATGAAAAATATATTGGGTATTCAAGAACATATATATAATGGGAACTTAAAGATATTAGGGTTATGATATTTTTTTCATTATTTTCACTTTTACATTTGAGATATTTATTCAAATATGATATTTTTATTTCATATTTTTATTTATTATTTTACTCAATTAATGGAGTTTAAATAGTTTTGTGAACATGGATAATTATTAAAACATAGGATTCACATGAAATTCATGTACTTGCATGCAATTGCTAATTTGGTTATAAAATAGTGGCAGTTATTTAATGTTCTAATAAAATCATATTGAGTGATTTCCGATAAAAAATGTGGCATTATACTCATTTGGTCAATAGTTTGGGATCATGAGTAGGTAGTTTTTTATGATAGTATGTCATATAGGTCCTAATCTGGTATGCTTTATGATTATGATATTAAGTTTCCTTGGTGTACTTGATGTATACTATCATATTCTGTATGGTTTAGAAATTTTATACCATGGAGGTGGAGTTTTATAGGTGATTTATGCCTAATAAGTGGATCAAAATGTAAATAGATTTTTTATATGTTATAAATCCTTAATAGGGTAGATAACATCATGTGAAATGAATTAAGATATTAAGATGTAAATTTCCCTGGGTAATTGTGTTATAATATTTAGATTAGAAATATAAGATCTATTGGATTCCAAGAATTATGGCAGGGGATATGATTTTAAATGTAAATTTGAATGGAGATCCCAAAAAAATTTGTATATATTATAGGTAGATCTTGGTTAGAGGTTTTGTAGTTTTAGAGTAGCATGACGCTAGTGATCATGTGGTCAAATTTAAATAAATGATATTCATTTCATTATTAGAATTAAAGTATTAATATATTTTATAGTTGGGTGAGATTCATATGTAAGGTAAGAATATGTAGTTTATTGGGTGTTTGAGTCTATGGTTGATGAGATATAAATCATTCAAGAGAAATATTGTATAAATGGGTGACTTGAGTGGGTATAACTATTTTAGTTCATATGATACCATAATGAATAATAAATGAGAACCTATGAGTGGATTCTATCATGTGATCAGTGATTCATTTAAAAGTATAGTCAATGGTTTCATGTTCCCATGATGAAATTATTTATGTTTGAAGGATGATGTGCATTACATTTATAGTTTCCTTATTATTTTTTATATCAATGGTGTGTTCTTTCAATGGGTTAGTTGTGAAATTTTTTGGTATCAAGGTAGATCAAGTATTGAAGGTATGATAGTAAGGGGGTGTTTGACCCCTATTTTTTTAACATACTAGGAGATCCATTAACTATTTTGGTGGTTATGGTACATGATCATACATCAGGTGTCACAATGAGTTAGATTGGTCCTGGTCGGTTTTGGTTGTAGGTCAAGGGACAATACATTCAATGAGACACCTATGGTCTTCTAGTCCTTGTATTCTGAAGAGTATATAAGGCCGCCATCTATTTCACGAGGACACATCATATATGAATTATAGTGTCAGAGAATTATTGATCCCTGTATAGTTTTTTATTTGTTTTCTTTGGGACGATATAAGAATGAATCGGATGGTATTTCATGAAACTGATGTTAATATCTGATAAATTCAGTTCTTGGGGAGAAATTTAGGGGAATAAATTTATATGTTAGTGCACCATTGTATAATTTACAGTGTTTCCATCATCTTAAGATATATTTGTAAAATGTTGTGTGCAAAAATCTTGGAACAATTTTGATTGGTGGTGGCCGTTGTCTCTCATTGGTGTTTGGGTATAATGGTTGGTAATGTCCAATAATTACATTTACTATTTGATAGGACATACAATTTTTTGTTCTTGTATGTGGTTCTCTATGATAATGAGAAGGGTAAATAATATTGTGGAACATCCTATAGGTCATTAGAACATAGAACTCATAAAGGATGGACAAAAGGTTCATTGAAAATGTATGTTGGATGGTCCCGATGGTATATAGATATTGGTGGATAAGTATATTTGACTCTATATAGTTCCTCGATGAATATCATATTCCGGAATTATATATTTTGTAAAATGCAGTTTGTGTGGTGGTAGTAGAATTGATGTGGAATTTAGATTGATCCTAGTGTGATTGGGAAAGATGTGACACTAGTGTTTGTGAGTAGAGATCAATTTAGTATTTAGTTAGTTTAGGTTTCAACCATTTAATTACACATTGTGTCACATTTATATTTTATTGTGAGTTCTTATGTGTTAATATAATTCCTTTAATATTTAATTAATTATGGTCATACAGATATACTGGAAGGATAGTGGATGAGGCTGAGTGATTTAGGTTTGGTCGACTAGATAAGTAATATCTATTGTTTCATCATATAGATTGATTTGGTGATGTTTAAATCATAGTAGATGTATTTTTCAGGATGTTGTTTTCATGTTTTAATGATTATATTTGGGATATTTTGGGGAAAAATGTATAATTAAATTCTAGTGTAGTATACTATGTCTAGATCTATTCATAATAGAGAATGAAGAATGGTATCATATTTTCATTAATGAATTGAATGTTTTGGGATGTTTTTAGGTGTTTCTTGGGGAAATGAAGTGTCAAAGTGGGGAGTTTTCAACAACCCAAGTCATTATGAGTCAATAATTATAGATGGAATTTCAGTTTTTGGTTCTAATGTTTGGTGTTATTTAGGAATTTTTTTTCATATCATAATTTTGAGATTTGAACACCTCCAAGGGTGTCATTATTCTTATTTTTGTGTTTTCAAGATGTTAATGGGTGTATTGAGTGTTGTGGTAATGATGGTATAAGTATAAAACTAAAGTATTTTGACAGTTACAACTAGGTAACCTCTGGAATTCCCTATTGAGCGGTTGACCAAGGTATCCCACCAGGTGGCTTGTGGAACTTCACTAGTGACTGGTTTCAAAACCTGCTACTCGGTGAAGGCTAGTTGGGTAACCAATCGGTTCTAAATATATATATATATATATTTTTGTCATCGTATGAATAAAAATTTTGGATCCCCCATTGTATTTATTCTTGATTAAGAACTCCAGAGAGGGAATTTGGTCATACCTCTATCTTTGTTTCTCTAACATAAATCCCTTCTAGTTCATGGTTAATTGAGTATTATTTGGGAACATCACATATAGGAAATTTCCTCTTTCAACCTTTTATTTCTTCCTTCTCTTTGTTTCCACACTAACTTCATGGGTTTCTAGGAAGGTTTTTTCGAAAATTCTCTCAGATCATTGTCGAATTATCCACGAAAAATGGTCTTTGTCATGTCTGGGCATAAGGATACAAAGGGGTAATGAATTCATGTTATCACATACCATTTTTGTGTATAATCCCTTTCTGGTTAGTTACCTTGGTATTTCACCAATATCTATTTTAATTCAAAAATAATTAGATATTTTTTCTGCAGTTTATTCTCATAGAGGTATTGTGAGTTTTTCTAGGTTCTTTTTCATGCCATCAATCATTGTTTTGGTGGGTTAGGGAAGCTTTGGTAATAAGGAATTTATGGTTAATGGTGTGTCTTGGAAAATGCATATATGATGGTTGATGAATCTTATATTTAGAGAAGAAAGTATTATATAGAGATAGGTGGTTCCCATAATACATAACCATATTCAGTTTCGAAAAATTTTATACAGGAATATTTGTTCCTTCATGAGTATTTGGGTTCAAATAAATTATATGGGGACTAGGGGAATCGTAAGTATAGATTTAGGTGGTGATAAGACCTTTAGGATTTGGGTGAGTGATCAATCATGTATCTAGTGATCTTTAGTGTCTAGAAAACTACATATTCAATGGAGTGATCATGAGATTTGGGTATACATTGGGCCAAATACATTTCTCAATGATTGTGAAGAGGTATGGATAGCCTAGATTAGATCTTACTAGGATAATTGTTCTTGTGTAGCTGGATTAGGTTGATGGCTAATGTGTTAGGATTTCATTCATCCCTCTTTAGGTTCAAAATACCCCCATTTGAGGGTGGTTAGTAGTATTTTTGTATATTGTGAAATTCATAAGTCATCTCAAAGTTCTTATGGTATGATAAGGATTATTCCATTTGGATGGTTGGTTTGATATATCTTTTATTGTTGGTGTGAAAAAATAACACTCTATGGGATGTGTAAATTGTCATGAGAGCATAAACATGAGTTTCCAAATTTATTTTAGTGGTACTTTTATAGAATGATCCTTGGGTGGTGGTATCATGATGTTCATATAGAAATGAGAAGAGAAAATAGATTGAAATTTTAATAATATGGTGAACCAAGCCTTATGGGATGCAAGATCACCAAGGGTTAATGGGAACATCTTTTTCTTAGTGATTAGAGACTGTGTTTTGTTTCATGGTCCTAAGGGTGTTCTATTTTATCTCTTAGGTAACAATGATGGGTTTAGTGTTTCATTTATAGAGTAGTCAATCCAGGTTCTAAAATATTATCCAATTATGATAGAGTTGTGTCAATCTGTCCCATGGGTGGTGGAGCTGAGTCACAAATGACTAGTTCCTAGATAATTCATTATGTTAAAGATGGTCAGAATATATGGGATGTTAGTTAAGAACTATGTCAAGAGATATATTTTTCTATCATTATTTTTATTATGTACTTATTATGATTCCCATATTTATGTTATAAATTAATGGGTCTCTGGGAAGTGGGGTGCTGAATTACACTACTTAGGCGGTCATCTTAGTAGATGAGATGTGGTTAACATGAATGGTAGTATCAATCAAGTTCCCAGGACACTATATGTAATTCTTGATTTATGGTCAAACTGGTAGAGAGTTTAATATTTAATATGAAAATTTTCACCATCATTTAGAGTATTTAATAGTAGATTTACATATATAACATTTCAGAATCTATGGTCCCACATGTATATCATCCATGATTAAAAAGAACATTTCCACCAATGTTCAAACCAAATGCGATCCACGATTCTATATGATATTTTTTAGTGTATATGATCTTATTGGAAGATATTGCAAGATGTCATATGTCATTTTCCACCTATTTTATTATCAATTGATAGTATTTATAACATCCTGAACATGTTAGATTCTATGATAAAAACATTATTGGAGTATAATATTCAAAATGTCATTTGATGCCCTATTTAGACTAGTTGAAATTATGAAGGGATTCATCAACATTATAGAATCTATGATTAGAATGGATGTTGTTTGTGATTCTATAAAATAGAACCATATTTGGGAGTATGATGGACATGGTTCATAATGGGTTATCAGGCCATGTATATTAGACATTTTAGTGGCTTGATTAGTGAATGATGGCCTAACTCAAAATCTTGTATGAAATATTTTATGTTATTTATTTTTACTCATGTATAAAGATTAAATTGATACAATATATTAGGGGATCATGGTAACAACCTATTGTGATGTTTTTCTAAAACCATACTTGGGAACCCTACTATATATATAGACTAGTTGTTGGTTATACTGGTTTGATCATACACTGCATAGTGGTTCAAGCTAGAATAATTTCATTAGATTGAGATCTGATGATATGGTGAAGATCTGGTTGAGTCATATAGTCCATGTGCCTATTTTTTCCATTTTGTTAATATTTTATTCTTCTAATTGGAGACATTTTTAGATATATGACATTATGAATTCATTATTTACTTTTATATAATGGTGTACATTTATTCTATTAAGAATTTCATATGATTTAATTCCATAAATATATATTATTATAATTTTTGTGTGGTTGATTTTTGGTTATTTATATATGATTTATGGTATTTACATTTAGAGTATAGTCTCTCAAGCATTGATTATAGACTCAAAATGTTGGTTTCTAGAATGTGGCATATGGAGAGGAACGCATAAGGTCATGTATTAACCCCATTTTTTGTTTTATTAGGGAATTTTACAGGTCATTATATACCATCGATGATTTCAATTCTAAAATAATAAAAAATATACTTTGGTATATTTTGAAGGTCATGAAGTAGAAACCACATCAATTTATTTGAATGAATACCTATTTTTCAGTTCTATTTTATACGAATCATAAACTCAATTTTCATTAAATTTTATTGTTAATAAATATGTCAAAAAAATATTTTTAAAAAAAATTGTAATTGAATAAAAATTATATTGTCCAAATATTTTATTCCAAAAATAAGGCTCATGTATTTCAATATTTAACTAGTTGATAATTAATTTATATAAAAAATTAGGTACTAATTTTTAAACATTTTCATTTTATGGTTCTTCAAATATAATAACTCTATCTTAAAAGAGATAATATGAATTAAGTGAACAAAAATAATATAATCAATATTAAAAATTATAGAAATACTTATCAAATTGAACATTACTCTTTTTATATATATAATTATTTTTATGATATGATCTTCAACATTTCCAAATGATCAAACAATAATAATTTTTCTTTTTTATTATCTTAAAAATTAACTTCCCCATAATTTTTTATGGAAAAGGAATACAAAAATGAGAAAATTACCACATATTTGACTTGAACAACCACTATCCATATAATTTTAAACATCCTGACCTTTAATCCACTAAAATGGTTCCCCATGATGGTCTATCACATTACCATAATAGAACCTCCCTATACACCAGTAGGAACTGAATATTTGCAAGGGTAAAATGATGTTATGTCTAGGATTCTATAGACTCAAAATCTGTGAAGCGCAACATTATATCATATATAAATCAACAAGAAGGTGAAACATCATAAATAAATGTTAGATTAATGTAAGATAAGAATGGGCTGATAATGTGGTGATTCCAAATATAAAACCATGCATGCATGTCCTTATGATGATTCATAACCTAATATGTAAAAAAAATTTAGTAACAAAATACAGCATAACACATGTATGATGAAAATGAGAAAAATCATAAAGTGAACAATCCATAACAATCCAAATCTTCGGATCATTCTTATTCTCCCATTATCCCCTATACAAAGAAACATCAAAGGAATAAGGCATATAAATATTCCTCCAACCATGAGGACATTTTGGGTACCGTAGTGCAATAGCAGCCGAAATAGGGCATGAGATATACTTAGTAGGCCACCACCAATGGTACCAAAATCATAATCCATTCATTGAATATAAAATGATGTAGTGTGAAATTATGATAAATAATAAGTGAATAAAATAGTAAATATAACATGTTGAGATTAGGTTTCTTAGGGACACTTGGACTACCAAACCTTCTTTATCTTAAGGTGTAATATCTCTACACAAGTAACCATGGGTATACATATATATGGTCTATATACATAGTTATATTTAAAGTAATACATATGGATACTATTACTAGCCTAGACCTGAGGTGTAACTCAAGTTTCCATGGGTAGTAGAATGAATCTCATAGGTGTCAAGGGAAACCATAACTATTCCTCAAAAAATTATGGGATACCATTCCCTAGTATCAAATGTATATGGGATTCCCCTCCTGAATATCAAAAATATATTGGAATCCCTTCCTGAGTATCAAAAATATATGGGATGTCTTCCCAAAGTTTCCCAAATATATGGGACGCCCTACTTGAGTATCATAGATATATGGGTTTCCTTCTCTGAGTGTCATAAATATATGGGATTTCATTCCCACGTACGAAACATATATGTTTTTCCTTTCCTAAGTATCATAAATATAATCCATATATCAAGGTATAGTTGAATTTTTCAAAAGTAGTTGACACCGTATGAGAAACGGTATGACAAAGGCCCTAGAAGTAACCATACCAAATTACAATTCAGTTATACAATTAGTAAAAGATAAGGTATATTATATAACATATTTTAACAACATAATTAAAATTTTCATCCATGGAGGGTCAAGGTCCATGTGTCATAGAATTTCTTGTCTATAAAACTGATCAATTCATTTAATTCTATTTAACTTTTAACATTCTCATATAGAAGATCAAAGTATTCAGATTAAATATTTTGGATATGGTGAATTGTAGTCCCTTAAGGTTTAACACCCCCTTCAATTTAATTGTCCAATTTACCATTAATTCATGAATAGTTAATATGGTCATTCCCTTAGGCACCAATATCACAACTCAATTGTACAACATTGACCACTCCAATTTTTTGTAATTAATAAGGCCATGGAGGTGTCCTTGAAATTCATTAATTTAAATGTCACAATTTTCCCCCATTTTACCCTAGGAATACTTTTTATATAATAATGGACCTATAACAACCCATTTCTAGTTTAATAAATTCCTATATTATTAATTGATCAAACCTCATACAAGGGCCAATCAAAATAATGACCGATAAGGAAAATAAATTAGACAAACCCAAAGGGGTGGACCATATTGAGTTTTTCTAACAAAAACAATATCAATGGGTCCAAAAAGGGTATAGGTCTTTGTTTAGATAATAAATTTATGTTTTCTCACATTCTAGGAGAAACACATGGAGAATATAGAGTTTGCTGTCACATATTATTTTATAAACTATTTCACTTTACAATAAATTCATATAGACCACATACCAAACAAAAAGGGAGTTTTAATTTTCCATTTTTGGAATTTAACTCATTGGGAATCAGGAGAAAATGGAATATTTAAAAAATTCCCTAAAAATAGTGAGAATTATTTCTCACAATATAAAATGTATGGTGGGGAGATGAACTGAATGAAAAGAAAGGGGAGAGAAAAACCTACTGATAAACTTCCAAAACATCTGACACAACTTAGATCAGACACTGGTCTGATAAGATCTAAGAAACTGTTTAAAAGTGGAAAGAGGCACATCAACACAAGGAACCCACCTATGCGTTAAGAGAAATAAGGGGTTGATCCCATGTTATCTGCTTTTTAAAAATAGTTTCCCACGTAATTTACATTTCCTATCATTTATGCACCATGAACCAAATTCACAACGTGTAACAAATAAACATCATGAATTACTTTGTGTAAGACCCCTAGAAATTCATATCAATTTATCGTCAGATATATTTATTGAATCAACTATACATAGTGTATTGAATACACGATGTGAATTTCCTCCTACAACTGTCCTCATCCTTCTGGTTGTCTATTCTTCATCTTTTGTCCTCCAGAATCCTTGGGACATTCATTGAAAGAAAACCCATGTATGAAATACAATTTACATATTTTTAACCCATTAAACCTTTTAATGATTCACTCAATTTAAAATTACCTATACACTAATGGAAATTTTAAACGTTCTTTGGACAAATTATTCAATTAAAAAAATTGGGATACTATAATAACCCTAAACTAAATCTTCTCATCCATAAGAAGATATGGGCAATGAAGAAAACAAAACATGTCTTACTAGGTTTATAAATTTTAATTTAAACATAAATTTTGTTTTTCCAACACCCAAATCACCTTCATAAACACTTTTATGTATAATTTATACAATTCCTAGAAACTCGAGTCAAAACATGAATTAAAAATTCAAAAATTGAGAATATATATACATAAGCATATCAACATAGGGAGATTATTACCTTATCTTATTTTTTATCCACTATTATATTGTCTTAGCTACCATAGTTCTCATCATGAATGGCTAATTCCATTCCATGGTACATCCACCATCCAAATATTATTTGTAATCACAACCTTTTCATTGTAATGATTCTCTTGGAACAATTCAAATTGTTGAAGAGTACATTTCCAATCAACCAAATTTATCATGGTTGTAGTAGATTTTTCATGGAATAGATAAAACTAATATTTCACACCACTCTTCTCATTTAGATTTTTTCTTGATGTGGTTTCTATCTGATCACATTAAAAAAGAATAGGAAAACCATGTCATCAAACTTTCGGTTGACTGTCCTGAGAATACTCAGCTTAGAAACCGATGCATCAAAATTCAAACCTCACACATTTTATCCATGTAAATTCTTATTTTTTATATTATGATTATAGTATCTCATAACAGGGTTCATGTGGTCTCCCAAACCCAAACATTCATTTTATTTGTCATTTCACATCATGAATAAAGGTGTATACCTGATCTATCACACAAGGAACATCACCATTAAAACAACCCATCTAAGCACAGCATAAGCCAAGGGTAACCGTAGAATAATAAAATGGAGTCCAAAAATATTATCCAAGGAATTGCATACATTTATTTTTACAATTCAGGAATAAACACATAGCTGATACATCCACATATCAAGAACACTGGCTACGCCCAATGGTGGTCAAGTCAATGAGTCATGTGGTATCCCTGAGTCCATCCACAGTGTTGCTACATGGGAACCCAAGTGTAACATAAGACAAACCATTACATGATATAAATCATGATATGAGATCTCAACTACAAAAGAGTATACATATTGAAACATAAGATAGTTTTAATTAGTTCTGTGTATAATATAAACTATATTTGTATACCCTGGAAGATTTCAATATAGGGGACGCGATCATAACTAAAGAATGAGTAAACTTATTCAATATCAATAATTGACAATAATATATAAGAAAATCCCATTTTAACCAAGGAGATGTTTTTGTCATGGTTTTTGACCAACCATATACATCCAACAATCGATAAAAAGTGTAGTTGAACAACTGTTATCTGAATTTTTTTCCAAATAGATCACCTACAACTACCACCATGTCATTATTAACCAATCGTAGTACCCACAACACTAGAATAATTATATTATCATTAAAGGTAAACCATTGAAATCCATCTCTAAAAGATCGTGTTTTCAATGGACATATACAAATCCAACATGATCATTGTCGTGCTTCCATACAAGCACTGACATATTCAAAACTCACAATCCCAATGGAATTCAAAAGCAGTAATGACCATTTACAGCTCTTCATCTACTATTGTGTTCCATATACTTGGAAGTAAACACTTATTCAATTACTGACATGATGCTTCCCATCATAGAGTGTCCTAGTCATCATTCACTGACAATGGAAACTTATCCAAGGGAACATGCTCCATCTTCCTCTAACTATAGGTCTTGAACATTGCCAACAAGCTTTTACCATGTGCCAATTTTCAAAGAGAGGAAAAACAAACACATAAAATCTTAATATATTAGATTTACTTCAGACGTATGAATGGAATACCTCTCAATTTACGTCGTTCCATTCCACATCATTAGGCGTAAAATCCAAAATAGCTTACCAACATGTCAAAACACTTGATCATTTTTCAGCATCATCTTGAGTATCAGGACGAGACATTTTTACATTTAATCATTGGTCACACTATCTTGGATATGACCTATTATTGAATCATAATATCTATAGGATAAAAAATTTCTCACCGAACTCGTATGGTTTTCTGTACAATTTAACAATTATATGAGTACCACAATTAACAACAGATACTATCCTGATATTTCATTAACACAATGTTGCATCATTAATATCATATGTAGGATTACTAGACCATATAATTCCATTATATTATTGATAATAAAAAGAATATATTAAGGTTATAATATTCCATATTATTGTAAATCCAAATTACGACCATCCAAGTCAGAAAATATGGAAGAGAAAGTGGGTCACATTGCTTACTAAGCATCCAACCAAGCCCTAGGATTTCTTGACTTACTAAAATCAAGAATTACATGAGGTTAATTTCTGTAAAAAGGGTAAAAAAATTCATGAAGACTTGTCATACCCAAATTTTTGTGTTAAAACTAATATTCTTACTTGATATAAACAAAACCTCAACGGAACCTCACATATGAATATTTCTCAAGCATTTAGCCTGGTTATCCTGTTCTAAGGACACTATTGTAACTAGGATAAAACCTACCTTTTTAACAAAAGTCATTAATCCTAAAAATAGATTCATGATTTAAAATATCATTATGACCTAGAACCTATCATTTAGATTCAAACTATAATATAAGAGGCAGATGGGTAATACTCACATTCAAGTTTTGTGGATGAACTTCTAGAAAGGTTTAACTATCCTTAGAAGAGTGTTAAAACTCAGAACACCACTTATAGTTTAATTAGAGTCGATTCATTTATTTTAATTTGATCCTTTAATATTTTAAAAGCTAAATTTAAACAAAATGTACTATTTATATGTAAAATAGTACATAGAAAATTTATTTAGTTAATTCCATAAGGAACACCTGCATGTTTTATTGAACTTCCTTTATTATTTTACTTATATAAATAGAATCTTTTAAAATTTATCCAATTTATATCACATTTTAAGTTTATCCTTGTGTATTCAAAGAAATATTTACACATATAGTCTTTGATAAATAATATTTAAATAAAAAACTATAGAGGAAAAACACATTAGGTTGTAGTTGGCATTTTAATTAACTATCACCTCATATATGGATATCTCAAAAGTAGTTAACATGACAATAAAAAATTTAATGGATGACTCTTCATGTAATATTCCACCCTATATCTTTATGTGAACCCATATTGGTGGATTTGGACACATTACATGACCATCCCTATATAACATTATCATACCCTATTGGGGTTAAATACTAAGGAATAAAATATTAAGTAAATGTGGCATATTATGGTCCTATTAAAACATTCTAGGTTCATCTAAATGAAACCCGAACTATTTTAAGTCATTAATATTCTATAACAACTTAATAGTTTCATCTATTTAGAATTTAACACCATGACCAACCTTCATGGGTTGAGTCTGATCAATCTTATAACTATAATTGGTCAATACTGGATAACTACAGTCTAGTCACATAAAAGTCCCATAAGTAGATAGTAAATTAAAATTCAAAAATCTAACATCATTTATGGTTTTTAAATGGTCTCAATGTATATCAATATCGTTTCTGATTCTTATATTATATAGGTTACAATTTGACAATTTTTTAACACCCAAAACATTATAAATTGAAACCAGTATGTTCCAGATGATACAACTAGTTGTTCATGAATCTACCATGTTATGATGAGTTTTTTATGGTTCCACCATTAATCTTTTATGGAAAACATAAATTATTTGGATGTTGAAACTTTAATAACCAAATGTACTTCCCAATTAAAACAAAGTATGATATCATAAGTAGTAAGTATATGAAAACATGGTTTTTAATTACCTAAACTTGTTAATCATATAACATGCTAAATATATCACAATGAATTGAATAACACTAAAGGCACATACACAAGTACCATGAATCTTGGGATGTAACCTACATGGGATGGAATATACATGGCATGTTAATCTCTATATTCCTATAATAATTCGTGTAAAAATTCAAACTTTATAGACTAGGCTAAGGGTAATATAACAAAAATATCATAATCAGTAAGCATCAAATGTACCCCAGTCACACATTAATAAAAAATTAGGTATTTAGGACAGTTCATTTATGACGGGGCCCCATCACAAATGACCTGTTGCCAAACACGGTGTCACAAATAGTATTTTTTTGTGACAGCCCATCGCAAATACTATCACGGAGTTTTAAAAAACTATTTCTTGACGGGCCTATTGCAAATAATATTTGTGATGGGCTTATTGCATATAGTTATTTACGGAGGGAAAATATACCCATCATAGAAAAATAAAAAATTAAAAAAAATTAATATTAATAAATTAATATTTATAAAACAATACAAAATAATAATAATAATAATAATAAATATTAATATAACCATAATATTGTTATTATTAATAATAATATTATTAATATTAATAAAATTTATAATTATAAAAACAATAAAACAATAAAATATAAAAAATAAAAAAACCTCTATATTTATAAAAATATAAAAATAATAAAAAATAATAATAAAATAATAATTTAAATAAAATAAAAAATATATAAATAAATAAAAAAAATATATAATAAAGTAATATAGTATTAAAAAAATAAACCAAAAATAAAAAAAATAAAAAACACAATATTCAAAATAATATAAAAAATGAACTACACCATGAGTCAAACATTGCATGTATGTCATCGTCTGTTGGTGTTTTTGCTCCAGTAAATGACACATCTCTCATCCTCCTACCGTGGTTGCTACTTTTATCGACATGTGACATTGTTCATACCCTAATATATATTAGTAACAACTTGCATCATATTGAAGTGTGGTTTATTCTTACACATCCCAAAGTTTCAAAATCTTCATAACTATGAATGAAATCACACCTCCATTTTCATTCTATGTCATACTACCAATAATAGATATTCACAAAATATTATTAATTGAAAATTTGTTCCTGTTATTGTTTTTTAGAAGATAATAATAAGATCATGTGCCCATTATATCTTGAGAAGTCGCCATAATAGGAACATGAGTTTCCTATACAATATTATCCTTCAAAAATGAGAAAGGTTTTTTGTTAACAACATCAAATATGTATTCAATGTATGATGTTTAACAAATAAAGACAGTGAATTTTTAAAACAAGGATACATTGGATTAAAAATTCATTTTATCTATTTTCTGACTTGGTGCAGATATTTGAAAACAAAACAGGACTTCTTAAAATATCATTGAAAAAATAAATTAAGTCTTAGATAAAAATGATAAGGAAATTAACTTACAAATAGTAGATAAAAGGATAATAAATTTAATTAAATATTTAGAAAGAATTCACTTTTTTCTGATGGTTGTATACATATTTTACACGTATCATAATTATAGTTATTTAATACTATTTAATAATATTTATTACTATTTGTTACTATTTGTTACTATTTGTTACCATTTATGACTTTTTATGATTATTTATTACTAATTATGACTAATTATTACTAATTATTACTAATTATGGCTAAATATTAATAATTATTACTAATTAATCCTATTTATTAAATGTTTTTTTAATTAATTATTACTGATTAATCCTAATTAATCCTAATTATTACTAATTATGACTAATTATTAACGATTATGACTCATAGATACTGATTATGACAAATTATTAATGATTATGATAGATTATTAGAGATTATGACTGTTTATTACTGATTATGACTAATTATGACTATTTTTTACTATTTATAACTCATTATTACTAATTATGTATAGTGATAACTAATTATGACTAATTGTGACTAATTATGATTAATTAGGAAAAATTATGACTAACTATTAATAATTATTAATAATTATTACTAATTATTAATAATTATTATTTATTATTATTTATTATTATTTATTATTACTAATTATTCCAATTTATTAATATTAACTCCTATTTATTACTTATTACTTCTATTTGTTAATATTTATTCCTATTTATTACTAATTATGACACATTATGACTAATCAGTCCTATTAATTTATAATCAATCCTATTTATTACTAATCATCCTAATTGTTACTAATTGTACCTATTTATTCTTAATTATACATATTTAATCCTAAATATTACTAATTTTGAATAATTATTCCTAATAATTACAAATCATTCCTAATTATAACTAATTATTCTAATTATTCTTAATCGTTTCTAATTATTACTAGTTATTCCTAATTTTTATTAATTATTTCTCATTAAAGATAATTATTACTAATTTGTCCTAATTATTTCTATTTATAACTAATGATTACAAATTAATAATAATTATTTCTAATTAATCCTAATTATTACTAATTAATCTTAATTATTTCTAATTATTACTAATTATTACTAGTGAATCCTAATTATTACTAATTATTACTAATCAATTCTAATTATTACAAATTTTTACTAATCAATCCTAATTCATATTAATTATTTCTAATCAATCCTATTTATTACCATTTATTTAAATTTATTTCAATTTAAAATTAATCAATCACAATTATTACTATTTATTAAAAATTATTACTAATTATTCCTATTTATTTCTAGTTATTATTAATTAATCCAATTTATTAATAATTAATCAGAATTATTACTAATTATTTCTAATTAATCCTAATTATTACTAATTATTCTTAATTATTTTCTAAGTGGTACTAATTAATCCAAATTATTACTAACTATTACTTATTATTCTTAATTATTTCAAATTAATCCTAATTATTCCCAATTATAACTAATTATTACTAATTATAACAAATTATAACTAAGTATTATTAATTATTTCTAATTATTACTAATTATTACAAATTAATTCTAATTATTACTAATTAATCCTAATTATTACTAAGTAATCCAAATTTTTCCTATTTATTACGTTTTATTACTATTTATTACTATTTGTTTCTAATTATTACTGTTTGTTACTATTTATTTCTAATTATTTATAATAATTACTAATAATAACTAATTAATATTAATCAATCCAAATTTCCCCAAATTATTCCTTATTATTACTACTTATTACTAATTAATCCCAATTATTACTAATTATTTCTAATTATTACTATTTATTAATAATGATTACTAATTAATCCTAATTATTAATAATTATTAATAATTAATGCTAATAATTAATATTTATTTATATTTAATCCAAAATATTACTAAATATTACATATTATTAGTAATTAATTGAAATTATAACTAATTATTACTAATTATTCGAATTTTTTTCAAATTATTACTATTAATTTGAAATTATTTCCAATTATAACCAATTATTACTATTTATTACTAATTGACAATATTTATTGCTATTTATTTCTAACTATTACTAATTATTACTATTTATCACTATTTTTTATTATTTATAAATATTAATTTCAATTTATTAATTTACGCTAATTATTTCTAATTATCGCTAATTATTTCAATTATTACTAAATATTATTAATTATTAAAAATTCTTCTAATTAGTACTTATGACTAATAATTAATAGTAATTAACATAACTATTAATCAATACTAATTAATACCAATAAGAGTTTTTTTTGAAAAACAATTATGGAAAATAAAATGATCTATTTCAATTCTAATTTAACTGAAACTAAAAAGGAATAAATAAAACCAATATTAAATAAAATGAATTAAGAAATAAAATTAAAGCAAAAGATAAATTCCTTAAAACTGATTCTTTCAGTGGATATAAGTCACAAATATTTCTCTGATATAGAACATTAAATTTAGAAGAAGAAAAATTAGAGAAAACATTTAAGTAAAGAGGGAGAGAGGGGTGGAGAAAGAAGTAGAATAGGAGAAAAAAATGAATGGGAGTATATATTGGTTAGACTATTTGTGATAGATCCCATTGCAAAACTTTCCTCGGTTAAAATAGTATTTGTGATGGGTCCCATCACAAATACTCACCTGCCGACGCAGTATTTGCGACGAGTGGAACTCCCTTCGCAAATAAGAAAAAACACCACCAGGTATTTGCGATCGGTATAAAAACCCATCACAAATACCCTTCCCAAAGTTTGGTGCGCAGTCTATGCCAAACAATTTGCAATGAGGACCATTGCCCCATCACAAATAACTACTTAGTTGAAACGAGGAGAGTGTCATGTCGTAAATAGTTACATTCAATGGTCTATTTCCTACGAGACCCCTCTGCGTCATAAATAGGCCGTTGCAAATAATCATTTTTTTCATTAGAGACTAGAGGTTAAATCATAATGAACTGTTTCAACAAATAGAATGAAAAATAGTCACATCCTTGTCCAATTTGTCGTTTCCTCGTGTGTGGGTTGATCACTCTCAGACATGACTATTTACTAATCACTGGAACATTCCTATTCTCTTTTCTTCCAGCCCAAAATAGTAATACAATGGAAAAGAAACCTCTAATTCCACGTTTTAATGTCCCATCCTATAAGCCACTGAAACGGTGGCCCAATATGATTGGTCACATGAGCTCAATGTCGCCTCACCATATTCTTAATGGTTTCGACTAGTAGAAAGGTTCTAGTGATGGTATGTGGGGATACAATGTCATCATAATTATTGTATCACAATGGTATATCATATATAAATCAAAAGTAAATGGAAATAGTATAGATAAACTATAGAGAATTAGAATATATGAATAGACTAATAAAGTGACCAAGGCCTAATATACAAAAATTCATGCTTGTCCATAAGATGAAATGAAATCCAAGAAGTAAACATAAATCAAGAGATTCAATATAGCACAACCTATGTATAATTAAAATAAACGAAATCCTAAAGGGAAATGTCTATGGGAATCTCGAGATCCAACTTAGCCCGGTTCTCCTAATCTCCCATGTACCAATGAATTTCACAAGCTTAATTTATAGACCTTGTCCTATAAGCATGAGGAATGTTCATGTACCTCATTTAAATTTTGGACCAAAAAGGTTTGATGTATACTTTTTATGCCTCCACCAATTTTCTCTAATGCATAATCCATTCCATGAATATAAAATATAGTAGTGGAAAGGTATGATAAATAAGAATTGAATAAATATAAAAATGCAACAAGTCAGGCTCAGTTTCCTCAAGACAAGGGGATGACCATACCTCTTCAACCAAAGATATAATATCTCTGAACAAGTAACCATTTGTATAAATGTATTTGGTATATATAAATATATATTTCTATACCCATATATATGTAGACTTCTCCTAGGAAAGACCTAAAGCTTAAGTAAGGAATTAATTAGTAGTAGTATGCATCTCATAAGCTTTAGTGGATGTCATTCCTTTATCAAAAATATAGGAAACACCCTACCAGAATATAACTTGTATATGGAATTACTTTATTGGGAATCAAATATTTATGGGATGAATTTTTTAAGTATCAATGATAAATGGGATGTCATGACCAAGTATCATAAATATATGGAATTCCTTGCCTGAGTATCGCAAATATACGGGACGCCATTCCCGAGAATCACAAATATATGAGATGAATTGCACATGTATCACATGTATACAATACACCTTTATTGAGTATCACACATATATGGGATTCCATGCCTGAGTATCACACATATGTTGGAATCCGTTCCTAAGTGTCATAAATTAATGGGATTCATTTCTTGAGTACCATAAATAGAAATCATATAGCAAGGGATTAGAGAATTGTTCATAAGTAGTTGAAACCATACATTCAAATGTTTAACATAAGACATGGATGCCATTGAGTGAAATTAAAATTTAGTTATACATTTTCTCCATGTCATGATACATTCCATAACACAATATAAAAAATTAATTAAAAAGTCTCCCATGGAGGGTCGAGGACTATGGGGTATGGAAGGTCATGTCCAACCCAACTAATAATTCATTTAATTCTATTTAACATTCCACTTGTTGTATGAATCATCCATACATTCACAGTAAATATTTTTCGATTTGTCTTATGGTACCTTTACATTTAACACCCCCATTCAATTTAATTCAACACATTAACATTTATCCATGAAGAATTAATAAGGTCATTCCCTTAGGCATTCCATATAAAAACGTAAGGATACAACTTATGCCACTCTAATTATAGGTAATTAATAAGGCCATGATAAGGTCCATTTTGTTCATAATTTCAAGTTTCACCATTGATTTCCCCTTTTTAATAATGGAATACTTCTTTTATCATCATATGTCTAACACACACACATTTGTAATTTGATGATTTCCTCTATCATTAATTTATCAAACAACAATCTAGGTCCCACCACAACAATGGACAATAATGATTGTTAATTAAATGCATCCAATGGACCATGTTGAGGTAATCAACCTCAAACCATATAAATTGGTTTTACAAAGGGTCTAGTTCATAGGTTAGACAATTAACTCAGTTTACATTACATTCTATGTGAAATATATAGTGAATATAATTACAGAACAACAATGTATCTTATAAAAGATTCCAATTTAACGTAAAATCATATAGACCACTTAACATATACCCTGGAACATCCACTCATCCATTAGTAGCCTTTAACTCGGGATGAATTAGGGGAAATAGAATATTTAAAAATTTCCCTAAATATAGTGAAACTTTTCTCACACCAAAATAATTTTTAAGGTGGTGAGATAGAAACAAACAAGAAGAAAGAGTAGTGAATCACATATCAATATTTCTATAATGTATCTAACTTCAATCAAATAGAACACATGTTGGTGGAGATCTAAGAAAGCCATATAGAGGGAGAGTTGGTCACCCTCATAAGCATAAAGAGAAATGAGGGTCCAATCTATTATTATCCCTTTTTAAAAAAGGATTCAAACACAATTAATGTTGTGTATATGATACATTATCTGAACCAAATTCATGATCTGTTAGTGATATACATCATCAATTCATTAGGTTAATCCTCTATTTAATTAATGTCTTGTACTCAATCACCCCACCCCATGAAACAAGTTTACATCATGTATTTAATACATGATGTCAATTTAATGATGTAGTTGTATTCACCCACCCAATTCTTCATTGTTCCTCCATTATTCTCCCAAACCCCTTAGAATTCCACCAAAATAGAATCCAAATACATAAACACAATTTAATGATGTTTGGAACCTCAAAAACACATTTTTATGCTGGAAATTTAAAACAACCCATCTACCAATAAGAATGATTATATACCTTTAGAGAAAACCAACTATTCAAAAACAAGGGACAATGCATACTGTATAATATTATTTTGATAGATACTTCCCAGAAAAATATCAAATAAGTATAATTTTTGGTACCCATATACTTTTTGGCCTTACAGTGTTAGATGTTATAGATGTTTGAATCAAAAAATATATTATTTCAGAAAAATTATAAGCCATTATAATAGATAAATCCATTGAAAAATAAATATATTGAACACCGTAGGGTTGATTTAATCTTAAACAAGAATCATTATCATTATAAAACTTTATACCATAATTGAAATAAGTAGTTTTTTATATATTTTTTCAACGATAATTATGGAAATAATAAATTATATACAACATTTATATTTAATGATTGAATCAAATCAAATATTTAATCATTTCATACGTCTAAATAACAATTTTGTTACTAGAGAATACATTTTACATTTACCCTCTCCCAGTAGATATCAAACATCAGTACCTCTTTTGGGGGTATTTATAACAAATAAATATATGATCATGCTGAATCTATGAGCTTATAGAGCGTTATTAGTGTAGCATGTTGATAGTTGAGTATCCATCATGGTTTACTCACATAACCAGATAATATCAAGACATGGTTTAGGATGCATATTTATATGAGAGTAATATCAGTCATGGACAACACAGAGTTATCTAAGCTGTTGTTATGTTCCTTTGTATCCCCATTTATTTCTTGGTGATAGAGTATGCCTTACTGATATAAATTTTTTGGCATTATATTTAGAATATCTAGGTGCATATAAAATTTACCTAAGATTTGAGGCTTTATTATTTATGAGGAAGTGATGAGATTTGTGGTTGGGACACTTGAAACATCACCACATCCATTCTCATAAAATAGGGTCTCCATATATGAATTAAAATAGGTGCTCCATTTATCTAATGAAGAGTATATTATATTTCAATGATGGGTGAGGCTATATTTCTTTAGACTACCTGACCTGGGATGAGGAAGCAGTAGGAAAAATATTGGATTGGCCACTAAGGTAGAGGGAGTGGCATAAAAAGGGGGAACTGTGAGGATTGATCTATGTAGAAGTATTGGGAGATATAAAGGTGGTATTTGATATTATGATTAGATACAAGCTATGCCACCTATAGGTAGTCCCCATCATGAATAAGGAGCTGGAAATTAAGGATGCTGTCAAGTGTAAGATGCTATGGTTTATAACCCTTGTTTCCTAGTGTGGTTTGAGGTATGATTTTGGTCTTCTCAACTATATATATGGTTTAAATAGAAATAGGTGACAACTATTCCTTTCTATCCTTATCCCTTATTTTAGAATTAGTTATTTCAATAGATCCCCTAGCATGACCCTTAAGAAAAGATACTCCGGCTAGATGAGATTATATAATGACACTAATCTATCATCTATATATCATGTGGATTGGTGGTGAGAAATTCACTGGGCACTTTATCATGTTTTTTATGAGAGGGTGTGATGATATTAATGGTATGGTCTGGTTATATATCATCCATGCTCAGAATTATTATTTTCATCCGAGGATGTGGTGGTCCTGGAATTAAGGGTTTGATTTTCCTTCACCAGTGTGAAGTAACTTCAATCATTGTAGTGTAGTCTATTTTATAGGGGAGAAAAATAAATTTATAATCTATTGGATAAATAAACATTTGGTACAGTAAACTCGAATGATGTTTGAATCCTTTTTTTACTAGAATAGTATATGGATTTCATTTCTAAGGATGTACTTGGGTTTCCTCCCAATTGAAATGTCGAATTTTGTGTTGAATTTTATCTAGAGAGAACACTAATATCTTCTGTGTAACATTCTATGATTCCCATGGAGTATCATGGTAAAACTTCAAAATGTAAATAAATAACTACCTTTAAATAAGATTATGTGTTTGATAGATTTTTTCACACACAACATCAGACATATATTGATCTAGTCAACTAGTGCATAAATATTACATCTAGTTTGATAGATATTGAATACATAACACAAAAACATATTTGAATACCATTATATCATAGTTCCTTTGAAGACTACACACACTCTATTCAAATTTAATGGATGATATTCAATGTATCACATAATGATCCTCCCATTATATATACTTCATATCCATGTTCTATTTAAAAACTATCTTCATAACATGGGAATGAAAACATAAGAAAGGGTGATGTTAGATTCTTGTTAAGGTTTAATAAGAGATATATATAATAATAACATGCATATAATGAAATTATTACATGATAATAACAATTAGAAATCATACCATTTACAACAAAGATCATAATCGCGGGTCATGGAAAAATATTTTATGTTCATACGATATAAATCGTAAGGGAAACATGGAACATAATACTTGATAGAATACCATTGGAATGAGACAAAAAATTATTTCATACACATAATCAAAGAAAATATTTTTTCACAGAAACCCACAAAGATATTCATTAACTTCTAGGATTGGGCTAAGATAATCTATACCTGATTCACACTTGGGATGACCACTAATGTACCCTCTTTTGGTCTTGGGATAACTTCTCATCTATCCTTTGATCTAATTTAAAAATAATCATTACTTAATTCATTATATGGAGATATAGATACCAAAAATCACATAATACATAAGTTTGGGCACCACAAGATCATATAATATTCATCATATAAAAACCCATAAAAATAAATGGATTTTATTGCAAAAATTTTGTATATAAAAACTCATGAAATAGATATGGGTTTCATAAACATCTTTTCATCATAAACATAAACCATTTAGGGAAAGAATAATAACAGTATCATGAGATCAAATCTATTGAAAATCTTGAGAAACATCAAAGGATGACATCTTGAATGGAAAATTATTTTAAAGCATAAATCACATGGAATGTTTCTTTAGGAAGACACCTTTTCCCCTTTGAAAAACACTTTTTAAAACATTAAACATTTTCAAAATCATTTTCATTTTAAATAACCATTTAATACATATAAATGAAGAATTGACAATAATATGAATCCTTTCTTGAGTAAAATATCCTTTCCACATTGAATTGAATATATAAAAAACATAAAAAAATTGATAATAATTTCCTTTTAAAAATAAACATGAAAATTTATTATTTATTATTCAGAAGAAATAATGTTTATAACTATTCGATAATATATTCATTCTATACAAAATGACTCCTTTAAAATATTTAGTAAAACCCAAATGGGGATTTGTTTTGAAAATTTCATTAATATTACTTATTTAACATTTTTTAAAAAGACAAATATGGGAAAAATGTATTTAAAAAGTCATTTAAAAAATTTAAAAACATCATTATATGACATGGTTTTGGATGGAAACCTTTTTTCATCTGAAAAAATTATTTTCCTAATTTTTTAACTCTTTAGTATATATATATATTAAAATGAAAGAAAAACTTGTTCTCATGTTTTAACCTAAGGAGAAAAAATTCAGGACTTTCTTTAGATATTGGTCATTATATTCAATAATCAATAACATAAACATAAACAATCCTGATAAATGATGATATTGTAATATAAAACCCTAACAACTTTGGTAACATTGAAACATAATCCCAATAAAAGAAGTCAATAAATTGATACTTATAATATCTTAAGGAAAAATAAATTCATTATATTACATGTCAAAGGGGTTGTATATACACCTCATATAAGAATATAGGTTCATTTTAAAATCATATGTCTCAATGAAAGAAAATTGAAACCAAAAGTCTCTTATTGATTTGGAAACTTTTGAACCGTAAACCCAAGATAGAGAGGTCATAAAATTGATATGTTAATACCTGTAATTGAAAATATAATCCATAAATTATACTAAGTTTTTTATATTCCACACATAAAATAAACTCATGCTGAATATGGTATGTGTCTCATAGAAAAATAAAAGTGAGGTAAAAATACATTACCGCTTTAGTAAGCATTTGAATCATAAGACCTAAAAAGGAATCACATAAAATTAAAAATTAAATATAATTAAAATATTTATATATTTGATTTATCTTATAAATGTGGAATTATATATACAACACAAAAGAAAAAAGTGTTGAATTTGTATATCTCTCCCTAAAATAAAAGAGATTCTAGAAATCTCTTACATTAAGTATCGACTTCATTAATACATGTTTGAACCAATTATATAATAAATATAATTGTATTATAAATCTATTATGAAACCCTAGTAATATTTATAATATCATTTATTATTTACTTATGAAAATTTACTACCCTTTTATTTACAATTCCTAGTTAAAATCATTTTTCATGTAATAACCTCTTTGTTTTTCGTATATCCATTGATATGTTAGTTTTGGACCACTTACATTGATCATGGTTCCATAATCTATAGAATAATAACCATGAAATATTTATCATATTTATAAATAAATTATAGTTTATATACCAATCATGAAACATAGTTTCTAGAAATGAATTATGTTTCAATCATATTGATGGTTTGCTGTATGTATGAATGCATAAGATTTATTTTTTTTTTCAAAAATCATTATAGAAATGAGTTAAGTTATATCATTTATTTATATAATTATAAAAATATCATAAATAACATATTATTTTGTTAAATTTATGTATACATATCAACCATGTTGTGCTGTGATTAATAAAGAATCACATCAATTCATGTTGGGGGAAATCCACATATATGTGAACAACATTATCATCTTTCAGTGAGTGAAAAAAGTAAGAAGCAAAATGATATATTATCTTTTAAGGATAATAAATATTCCATTAATATCATAATTATTTCATTTATATCACATATAAAAATTAAATATGTCTCTATTATCTTCTATGAAATTTGTTTGTCCAAAAGAATCACATCTCTTTACGAAGTGGTGATCCTCCATACACATGGGTGATTTTATCATATCCCCTATGGAATGTAAATAAAAAATTTATATATGATATAATGATAATATAGGTATAATTATTTCTTATATATAATATATATTCTTCATATTCATCATCATTCCCAATTGTTAGATGTGGTAATGGAGAAATGAATGAGATCTGTTTGTGAGGCGGTTGTTTATTGTACACGAAAATGATAACTTCATATCCCATTTCATGGATGTATAGATGGTATTAGGTCCCAAAAATTACATAAAAACATATCAATATATGACATATACTGAATTTATTACATCATCAAGGATTAATAATAATTTAATTAATTGTAGAAAAATATAATATTTATAAAACTCATGGAATAAAATTACCAATACTTTAGTTAACCTCCTTAGGATTGCACAGAAATCATTCCTAGGATGGATTTATTCCAAAAATAAGGCTTCAAGGATGTGAGGAGGGTATATTTGAAGTTACTTGGGTAGATATTTTCTTAACGAAAACATTTTTATGGTGTGAATAAAATAGGATAGTGGGTTTCCTTTTATACATTAGTTGAGTGGAACCCTTGTAATTTTTAAATGAAAATAGATTACCCATGTTTTTATCATGAAAACCAAATCCAAAATGGTGTACTATCGAGAAATTGAAAATATAGGCTCTTAATATTTCCAAAAAATATATTTTTACCAATTTAGGTCATTCATTCACTTATCTTTTTAGTTTCATCCCAGGTCAACCCATTTTTACCTTAATCGTTGTAATAAATTTTAATTATTTTCACTATTCATTTTGGTAAATAATTTTATTGAACATATTCTATAATATAAATTATTATGTTAAAAAATATGGAATCTAGTTTTTTCAAACTAAAATAACCTAAGTGGAATATTATTATTTAAAAATAAATCCCACAAACATAATGAGAAATAGAGTTTTCAAAGATAAAATGTTCAAAAGATTATGATGATTTTATATCAAAATTAAATAAAAGTGGAATAAAATTAATTTTGTTTTATTAATATATATATTATTTAAGTAATTTTTATTTAAAACAAAATTAAAATTTAATCTATAATTATAAATATATAATTGAGAATTCAGTTTTCAATTAAAAATTTGTATTTTCACTATTCATCAAAAAATTTACCCTTTATGAAAAGTATCAAAAGATCACCAAAATATAATCATGACATTATAATTTAAAAATACAGCTTTATTTTTTCAAATAAATTTTTTAAAAGTATCAAAAAATAGTTTTTGATTATGTTCTAAATAAGATGATAAACCTCTTTTTAGAAAAATACAGTTTTAAGGGTAAAATCAAATTTTTGATTGTCTCTTATCGAAAAAAATATAAAATAATTGTAAAATATTTTATAAATATATAAAATATATTTCTAATTTAACTAATCAATAAAATGTGGTATTTTTTATATGTTGATTTAAATTGTTTTTTAAATAGATATAGTTTTCTCGAAGTAGATTTCCATTATTTTTTTTTTATATTTATTTCAATTTAATTTATCACCAAAAAAATCATTAGATATACATTTTTAAAAGAATTTTTCAAAATTTAGTTAATCCAATTCAAACCCTCAAATACAATGGCTATGTTATTTAAAGACCCGTAAATTTCAAGGAAAGCTTTTTTTCTTAATTTTTTTTGGAATTTTACAAGAACGTAGTTTCTGACAGCACCTGATTCCGAGGCCCGGTGTGCCCAGAATCATTTTTTGAAGTTTGGCTTGGGTTCGTTCAATGAACGGACGAGCGGGTTTTTATAACTTTTGAACCGTTGATCGGAATCAAATTCTGAGGGCACCGATGGAATCACAGCGCCGAATATTTCTTAGAAACGCCTCTTCCGGAATTGCGTTTTCTCGGGTGTGGTTTTTAATTTTTGGGTTTAAAGTTATGAAATAAAATAAAGTTGTGCGGCAATTTTATTTTAATTTCATTTGAAAGCCACTTGAAAACCACATAAAGCAACTTAAGCGGAGTTGATACAGATAGGGTGTTATCCAAAAATATCCTACCCCCTTGGTAGGATATTTGGGAGGTGGGGCCCACACGAGCCCCACCATTTATTTTCCGCTAAGTAACACACCCGCGAAAACCCGTCATTATGAAAGTCAACTGACACATTTTCTTAAATTCTTAACGCACTAATTAATTGGGTGGTTTTCTTCGTTGAATTAATTCTACGAATTAATTTATTCGTTTCTTAACCTGTTTGAAATCCGTTGGCGTAATAATAAAATAATACCAACGCACGACTTCTGGAAAAATAATCGTTGAGAGAATTTGACAGAAACCAAGAATTCTTCATCCTCCTTCATGAAGAATGTGAAGAATGCGAAGAATGCGAAGAACGTGAAGAACGCCGAGCCCTCGGAAATCGACGACGCGATGCCGTGTGCCGCGACACCAACGTTTCCTCTCCCGCGACGTTCTTCTGCGACGTTCCTTCCTCCGCAACAAAATCTCTGATCACCAACTGCTTGAGTTCATCGACGCAACGCCGGATATCGTGACGACGTGATAGTCCCCACCTTCCGCGATGGTCAATTCCGCGAAGAACGCGCATGCGATGAATTGACGAGGTAGGGGTTGTTGTGAAATAATTTTTATTCCCGTGAATGTTTCTTTTAAAATAAAGAACCCGGTTTCAGAAGAACAATTTTAATTTATTAATATTGTCTCTTAATATGTTGATTATTCTTCCCGGTTGTTATCGCCTAACACGGAGGGTGCGGGCCGAACGAACACGGCCCGACAACCCTCCGCAGTTCTTCGTTGTTGTGCGTATTTGGCGGGCGATGACAAAACGTGATGCAAGGGTAATTTGATGTTTCTGTAGCGAAAAACGGAACCCGGGAGGAGCACCGTCACTAATGGGAAGGAAAATGGACCACCAGAGCAACTCCGGTGGCCCGCAGAAGCCTCCCGCGGCGCCCCAGCGCGCTGCCAAACAAGTCCGCCGCGGTTGAAGAGACGGTGGAGGCGGCCAGAAGACCCGCGGCCGCGCGGGTCCGGATCACACGCATGGGATGCTTCCTTTTCCGCGTTCGTTGACTCCAGCGCGGCCCCTCGAGGGCCGCGACATCTTCATCCCGCGGGGGCAGCGCCCCGCGGCTCCCTCGGTCGGATGCTCAGCCGAGCCGAGCTGGGCCGACTGGCCGAGCCGGGCCGCGTCCTGGCCGGACCGGACCGGGGCCAGCCGGGTCGGGGCGACCCGGTTCGGCCGACCCAGCGGGGTCGGGCCGGGTCGGCCCGGGCCCAGACCCCCTGTCTCTGTATGTTTTCGGTCTTTCGGTCATAACAAGAGCTACGGGCCTCCGAACGACGCGCCGTTAGCAGAAACACGATCCTTGGATTGAGACGGTGTTTTAGTATATCACACTCAAGGTTTTGGATTACTTTGTGTTCGTCCGGGATGGTTCGTACACGAAACCAACCGGGCCCTCGGAGCGGAAACGCTCATATCTTGAGCTTCGGACGTCCGATTGACGTGCCATCAACTTCGTTGAATTTTTCTAAGTGAGACGGATCTTTTGGCTCACTCCGCTCAAGGTTTGGATATAGGTAGAGTACCGTCGGGTTGGTTTTGCCTTAAAAACCAACCGAGCCCCTGGGACGAAAAAGCCAATAACTCTCAGACCGAGCGTCCGATTGACGCGCCGTCTGCGACGTTGAGTTCTTGTTGATGATACAGAACTTTTGGATACATCAACTTCGGACATTGTGTCAGTTGATGTATCAGCCTCTCGGCTCGTGGAGCGGACCCTCTCGAACGAGCTTGTTGTGTGTGGGAACCCTAGTGCTGGCTGCGACTTCGACGACGACTGTGCGGAGATCCTCAGTGGACTACGACGACGACTGTGTCGAGATCCTCAGTGGACTGCGATGATGACTGTGCAGAGATCCCCAGTGGACTGCAATGACTACTGCACTCAGCGACCCTACATGGATCAGTGCTACAGATCCTGTGTGGATCCGATCCTGTGTGGGTCAGCGCTCAGCAGTTCTGTGTGAGCCAGCGCCTACAGGTCTTGTGTGGGCCCGATCCTGTGTGGGTCTTTGCGGGGGTTAGTTACCTATTGATCCTGTGTGGGTCCGATCCTGTGTGGGTCATTGCGGGGGTCAGTACCTTTCGATCCTTTGTGGGTCCGACGACTTAGATGGATCAGTGATCATCTCTATCGTCATACAAAGATGTATACCTGTGTGAGCTGAATCATGTGTTACTCTCCTTTGTGGATTGTGCTGTGCTATCCTGTGTGGATTTACTGTTTACTCTCCTTTGTGGATTTTGTTGAGCTATCCTATGTGGATTACTTTTTCTCTCCTTTGTGGATTGTGTTGTGCTATCCTGTGTGGGTTTACGTTTTGCTTTCCTGTGTGGACTGGGTTGTGCTTGGTCTCGGATGTTGGAGCTGAACGGGAATTGATGACTTAGGTATATGTATGGGCATATACCTAAGCAGTTTCGATTGTTACTTCGAGATTGTATCTTTCCTTTGTGAATTATCCATTGTGGATTCTGGGAGACCATCGGGGGTCTCGGGGTCCCTACTGAGTAGCTTATACTCACCCCTGCATGGGCTATGCCCGCACTTCGTTGTGTTGTTTGCAGACGACGGACATCGCTGATCGTGGTGGAGGCTTGCGGAGCAGGACGGTACCTGGAGGTGGACCACTTGGTGGAACGTACTCCGAGCGGCCAGGTGGACCCAAGGTGCAGTGGAGGCTATCTGTACCCACCCTTCAGGTGGGACTTCCAGAGGACGGCTCAATGCTACGTCTTTTCTTTTCAGTTACTGTTTTCCCATTTCAGTTGTACTTTACAGTAGGTCTTGTATTTCCGGCCCCTTTCACTTTCAGCACAGCTTGTTACAGTTTTTACTTAGTGTTTACTTTTCCGCTTTCTTACTCTGTGGTGCTTGTTTACTTTTCAAAGGCAATGCCTTCCTTTTTTCTGGGATTTACGCCTTGGTGCTAGTCGCCAGCCCCTGTCCTATAGAAGGCGGGCTTGGGGTAGTCACGACACGGGCCCCGAGGACGGGTCATGACATGTTATAACTATAATAATAATACTTCAATAGTATGTTACATTTTTTTAAACTCAAAGATGTCCATAACACAAGCTATACATTATGTTTAGTATAATGCATGTTATAAAAAATTATATGTGTAATATATGAAAAATATATTGTTTTATGTTATGAAAAATATCAAAAATATAAAATTCATTTGAATAAAATATATCACAAAATATTAGTTTGTTACATTCTTCCCCCCTTAAATTGGAATTTTCCCTCAGAATATGTCTCATTTGTTAATGGTTTAACATTTTAAAAGTATTTCATAGAAACAAAATTCATACAAATTAATAACAAAACCTATCATAAAAGGGTATGTTTTAAAAATAATGGTTACCTAAAATAACTCATAACCAAGTTTCAATATATGAGAACATAAGTTGGAAGTAAATATTTGAACAAAGATGAAAAGAGTAAATAATTATAGAGAGTGACATAGATCATTAATCACAAGATAGTGGGTGGTCCAAGGAAGGACTGGAACCAAAAAACCATAAACAAAATAGGTGTGAAAAATGTTATTGATAACATAATTTTTTTTATAATATTAAATTTTATTTCAAGATCATTTTCCTAATGTTGATTAATTTTCACTAGATTACATATTTACTCGATTTCATTTCACTTCACATGAAAAATTCCATACCTTTTTTGTGTCTTAATCAATTTTACATCATACAATACTCTAAGAAATTAATTTTTTATTCTTGAAGAACTAGCAAATCATAAGATCCATAATATAATTATAATTCATTCTTCATGTCATTAGTTCTCATCACAAAAAAATCCTTAGCACATGTTATCTAATATGTGTTAATATTCATTTGGTGAAGTAATACATTAATATGTAAATCATTTCACAAATTTCAACTAAAACCATTTTATAAATGGTTATCATTACGATCCTTCAAAATTATTAAAATAAAAACAATTAATAATAATGTACCTAAATTTTTACAAAATGAATATACAATTAATCACCCAAACAATATGAATTATAACTTTATTATCACATACTATACATGTGAATACCTTAATCATGTATTCTCTTGGAACATAAAACACTTGGTAATCATATCATTAATCAGTTTCAATGAAATTTCTACTATCCAATTTAAATTATCCATATCAATCATCTATTTAGACAAAAATTATTATCTCAACATCAAGAACATATTAATGGTTATATTTACAACAATCATGTATTCTCTATGAATATCACATTTCCATTAAATCAATTTTCTAGTTCTTTATTATCATTTAAAATATTCTTGAAAATACATTATGAAATACCTATACTAAAAAATCCTTGTATATTTCATAATTATGGAATCCCAATACTTAAACACTTCAATCATTCTACTTTATACTTAAACCATTAAAAAGGATTCATCATATTATTAATTAATTCTACATTACTATTATATTAAATATAATTCATATAGATACCCTCACATTTCAAACGTTAACATTACATTAATTTTGTGGAATACTGTATACATTACACAAATTCCCCAAGACTATATCGGTTTTGTGCCTTTAGAAACAAGGAAACATAAACACTAGTACAAAAGTGAGCTATATTATCTCCAACTATGTTCTTCTTGACTAGTTGTAATGACTCTTATTTTCAATTAGTTATTTTTAAATACTATATGAATTAATTTCGAGACTAGTCACTGAGACGATTTACGATTTAGAGGACTAGTGTGGCTGAAAAAAATGTTTGAAATATATTAAATTATTAAATAGAATATTCACACAAGTATCCAGAAAAGTGGCATAACTTCTAAATGGGAACCCGTATCATAAATATGAGGGCACCGTTGAGTTCAGAACATCGGCTTTACCCAAGTGTTGACCTAATATTGGTTGGCACAAGAGCGTCATCACAGACACTTAAATTAATAAAATAATTTAAGAAATTTTATTTTATTTTCATAACATAGTGAGTTTATATTTAAAATTATTCATATATTTCAGACCTAGGGTTAACGTAAAAAGCCTAGAGTAATTTGGAGACATTGGAGAAAGAGAGATCTAGTGAATTCTCTCATGTTAGAGATGAAGAAACCTCAAATCAGTGATCAATAAACACTGATCTTGAAGGATCTCGCCAATGATAATGACGCATTTATTGTTCATTGTTTTTGAGTAATCCAAATTGAGTTAGAGATTTTTATAAAATCATTTTCTCCTTGTTCTTTTTTACTATAATGTACTTGGACTAATAAAAGAATAGATTAGCCCATAGATTGATCATATTTTTAGGATGATATTATATTTTTCTTGTTTATTAGGATGATTAAATATATTTTATTAATATTATTGATTGATTTGGTTACCATTCTAATAGTGATGAACCAAAATTGACATGAACATCAATTGAGGTTCTTCCCCCTTGATTTGATTTTTATTTTCTCCCCTAATTCACCGTTCTTCGTGTGTTCTTCATTTTTCCCTATGATTTAAAACCCTTTGTGAATAATCTATCATTGGACATTCGATTCATGGGAAAAGGTTCTAAAACTATAGATCCGACATTGGGATGACTCACCAGATGTGCGGTGGTAGATGCGACAGCAGATCAAGAAACTGTGGGTTCCCAATCATGGTTCCTCCATGATAAAGATGAATTCTCATGATTGTGTTTTTCAAGATGAATGAAGGCATGAATCTTATCAATTCAGCGTTAGAGGGGGGAAAACGAGTTTGGATCTAGAGTTTTTAGTCGAATCAAACACCTAAATGTAATATGGGAGATCGATGGTAGGAGTGAGATAAATAAGATGGGTTTCTAGAAAACCTGATACACATGGAATGTAGTCCCCCTTGAACAACTCGGTGTGTACATGAAAAGTACACAGGCATGGGGTGGAGTACATGGGTTGCCTCCACAGTGTGTACTCCCCCACATGGGTTGGATTAGAATAGTTACATAGGTTACCTCATGTACAGGTACATGGGAAGATACAAATGGGTTGAAGTTGTGTACTGGAACACGACCATGGTACACGAGAGTTCCCCAGTTATAGGTATACAACATGTAATCCTTACTACATGATGTGTGCCCCTATTCTACAAACCATGTTTTAAAGTTATAGGCTATTGTACACGGAAATTACCCAGGGTCAATGGACATGGCGTGTTTCCCTTGTACACATTGTTTTACCCTTCCTGCCAGTATTGAGCTTATTATCCTCCATATCATGTACAAGTATCTTTAGGGTTCATGCCATTTATAGTTTCTTAGAATGTTTATACAAATAGTTTACTTATACTAGGAATATGATCCCATAAAAATATTCTTATTAGATAGAGTTTTCGGAATCCCTTTAGAGTCCCAGATTAGGATCTTCTATTCATTATTCATTCCCAAGGTGTAGTTCTTGTTATCAACGTGACCAGAACTATGTGGGTGATGATCATCTAATTAGCTGGTTAATTCAGATTGAGTTGTTGGTATCAATGCATGGACTTAGATTTTATTTTCTTCTACTGTATTTTATTCCCTTCAGACCTATTAATATATCTTTCCCATGACAGTACCCGATGCAATGTACCTCTTAGACAAACATCATCAGTTCTATCAAATTTTTGAATTTGTTCTCCCAGATGAGTTCTGCTTGAAAACTTCATGAAAAATAACTTCGGTTTGTATATAGTGGTTGTGGCTTACTTATAGATTGTGTGACTTGGAATGTGTATATATTGATATTTCTATTAGATGTGTCGTAGACATATACATATTAATAGATGACTATAATTTCCATTGTTGTATTACTTTGTTGTTTCGGGCTGTCCTACGGAGTATTGTTATACTCAACCATATACATGATTTTCCCACACATATCATGTCTTGTGAAAACAATAAACCTTTTTACAGTGTCCTAGGAAGACCAGGAAAAGATATTTTTTCATGAGATTGGAAATATCAAGGTGTGACCCTATGTCTTCTAGATATTAGTCCAAGTTCCTTTTACTTATTGGTTGGACTCATGTACATACTTCTTATGGTGGGATTGTATTTGGACCTGTTTACATTACTGTACTTTTCGTCGTACTATGGTTGTGGGATATAGTTGTATTCCTGCATTGGTTACTTAGTGATTTTAATATTTCAATTTTTTTTGGGATTATAGATGTGTGTGTGCGTTTAGGTACATAGAAAATTCTTCCCATGTGACTGATATGCCAACTCGGTGCTAGTAACCATCCCCTGGCCTATTAGAGGCAGGCTTGGGGAGTGGCGGCACATGCCCCATTGAGATGATTCATGACACTATCACCCTATATAAACATATAATATGTAATACAAATAATCAAATCTCGGGGAAAGAAAAACAATAAAAAGGGGTGATCTCAGAATCTCAGTAAGGGTAAACAAGGGATAAATATAAACATAATCTGAAGCATAAGGGTATGAGAACCAAATCATAAAAATAAAATTTCGTACCCCACATATCAATGATAATAAATAGGATTCATGGAATAAATATTGTAACTTCATAAGACATGAATCATAAGGAAATAAATGAAAATTTCCATGAAATAATAACATAGTAATGAGTCATGGAATTTTCGCAAACACATAAGCATATAAAATTACTTCCATAGTATTTATGGAATTATAGCCAAGGAAATCATAGTAGTATGGTTTCACTCTCCATATCATATTGGTAGTTATGGTTTTCTCTAATGGACATATTTTTAGTATAATTTCACTCCACATATCATATTTGTAGTCATGGTTCACTCCCATAACCATCTTAGTCATCAAGCTTTACTCCCAAGACTATATTAGTCTATCTCATGAGATATAAATCATTACCCAATTCATTGGAGGGAGATATAGGTCCCACCCATATCATAATGAAATCAAAAATAAATTTTCCACAAGATCATAAACAATCGTATCATAACCCAATAATCTAAATGGGTATCATAAACATGTGATCATATTATATCCTGTAGAAAAGTGACATGTTTAATAACTATTTCATCAATGGATAGGCCATGCAATGAAGTGGGTGTTTTAAGCATATAAACCATGAAAGATAATTGTTTTTCATTAACATATAACCAATTAAGGAGAAATATATTTCATAAACACATATCCCATGAAAGTAAAATGGATTTCATAAACATGTAACCCATGAAAATGAAATAGGTTTCACAAACATAATGCGATAAAACATAATCAACTCCATGAAATAATATGAATGGAACCTAGGGATAATTTCCTAAATGGAAGTCAATAACACCAATGGATGTCATCTTATATGGGAAATAATTTTGAATGGACTTTTAAATTCGTTTCTTGAGGAAAAATTCATTTCTTCATTAAATGTTTTTTTAAAACATGATACTTTATGACAACCATTTTCATTAAATGTAAACATTAAAATATATACAAGATTCTTAAAAACATTTCAAAAAACCTTTTCAATGAGAAATTATAAAATAAACATGAAACATTTTTTAAAAACATTTTATAGGAAAACTTATAAAATAATAATGGATTCATTTTGAAAACCTTTTTCTTATAAATATTATAAATGTATCTTGAAAACATTTTGAAAACCATTTTCCTTAAATAATTATTAATGAATCTAAAAAATAATTTAGAGACCATTTTTTTGGAAATAAATTTAAAATAAAAATTTTATGATTATTTGGAAAAAATTTTTATTAATAAGTAACATTTTATTATGGTAAGGGAACATTAAAGGAAATTGCAGTCCTGACAGTGGGTAAAACCGTACCATCTGAACATTACCTTTTCATTATAAAAAGGTTTGAAAAGTGGCTTGATCAAAAAATGGAAAAAGGGTTAATTTATTAAAAACCATTTTGTTTTAATGGAAAACAAGGGTAAAAATTCCTTTTAAAAATCATAGCATAATAGTAGATTATTTTTGGAAACCATTTTGAAAAGGCGGTTTTGAAGGAACATGGATTTTCGACAAAAGGGAGAGGTAAATCCAAGCATTATTCAAAACAATTTCATGATCAACTTATGTAACAGTGAGAGAAAATGGTACCATTACTGGGATATAACATGAATAAAAAGAGGGTAATAAAACTTATGAATGTTCTTGAGATATTTATTATTAAATTTCATCAGTGAAAGCATACTCATAAACAATATTGATAAATTATGACACTGTTTTAACAAGCTCTTATCACGTGGTAACATTTTATCATACTCCTCGTGTGAAAAATAAAATTTAATGGATCCTAAAATATCATGGAAAATTAGTAGATTCATGATATATTTGGTAAATTAAAACAATAAAAATCTCATAAAATATCATAGGTTTATAAAAAAGTCATGAACATGTCATTTAACCCATAGATATAAAAAGTGAGATGAAATTTCATTTCCTTAACTCTTGACTGTTTTCATTCTTTTACAAGATTCATTTTAAAAAAATGTAAGTTTATTATACATACATTACATAAATATATTAACATATCAAATACCATATATTATTTTATTATTACTTTGTATTGCACACTTATTAGAAATCCCATATTAAGGTTTCACTTTTGGAAATATCCACTTTGTTTTTCGTATGTTTCAGAATATGTTATATATTTGGTCCATATATTTAATTTATGATTTAATGAATGTAAAACATGATATAAATATCATGAATATTAATTATATGTGTACACTAATAATCTATATAATATATATGTATGAAATGGAATACATCATTTATTGAGACTGTAGGTTATACATATGCATGAACGCTATTTCAGTTTTACTGTTCTATTCAAAGAAAGTTAGTAAATGAAATTTATGTATATATGTATAAAATATAATTAAATTTTCATTATTATCTTATATATATATATATCATATATTTTCACTAAAAATATCCTTAATAATCTCCATGTAATGTGTGAATGAATCACATCGCTTTGAGGTGGCGGTAGCCTACAAGTCCACAAACGATGTTATCAAATTTACACAAGATGGAAAACATATAGGTATATGATTTAAAAGAGTTAATTAATAATAAATTAATGATAAATATCAAATATAATATTATATAAACATGGTGTCCATCATAATTCCCAACCATGAAATGTGGTAATTGAAAAACGAACAACATCGTTTCATGAGCCGATAATTCGTTGCACACAAGAATGGTATGTTCATTATCCATTTGATAGAAGTGTTTGTAAGTGTTAGATAAAAAATTAATATAAAAACATATAAGTATATTCAAAATTATTTTTTTATTATATAATCATTTAAACATGATATTTTAGGGGATGTAAAATGAAAATAAAACTAAACAACTTAAGGAATGATGTTACCTCTTCTTTGGGTAACTCTTTTTGCAATTCACCCGAGGGATTACTAGGAGAATTTTCCTCCCACGGTCAGGCTTATAGTTTTAGTTAAATTATTTTTTGGAGAGATTTGTAATGATATGTATCATTAAAAATTTTCTTGATAGATGTGAGGAAGAAGGAAGAGTGGAGGCCTTTTATTGTGGGGAAGGAGTGTCACCCTTGTAAATTCATGAAAATAAATTCCACAAAAATTGTTACCATTTAACATGGATCAAATAATGTTATATATTTAATTAAAAGGATTATATGGTCTTAATATTTCTATAAAATGTATTTTGGATAGTTTTATATGTTATTTGGGATATTAAGTATAAGGTTTAGTCCCTTAAGATTAATTTCACCTTAATCATTGTAATTAATTTTAATTAATTTCACTAACCATATTGATATAAAAAATAATTTTACCTTATTAAAATTTATAAATTATAATGATTCCATATATGGAATTAATTTTTACAAATTAAAATAATATAATTGATGGAAAAGTATTTAAATTTAATCCCATAGATGGGACGACAATACAGGGTTTTAAAGTAAAAATGTTCTAAAATATTCTATAATTTTTATAGTCAATTTAAAAGTAAAATTTATTCAAATGAGATAAATTGGATTAATTGATAAAAAATAATCAAATTAAACATTAAAACAAATCTAAAATATAATTTAACCTTATAAATTTATTATATGAAAGCGTAGTTTTGATTTATAATGTATTATTTTTTGATATTCTACAATAAATGAACCTTCATGGAAAAATATATAAAGTTCACCCAAAACTATTTTTTATGTTTAACATTCAAATATAAAATTTATTTTTACATAACAATTTTAAAAAATTTCCAGTATGTAGATTTAAAAAAGCTTCCCCTTTAAATTGGCAATAAACCTGCCTTTATAAAAATATTGATTTTTATGCGAAATATTGGGCTTTTTCATTTCTTATTCTTATAAAATATATTTTATGAACATAAAAAAATTGTGAATATATAATATACTTATATATTTCAATTTAATATCACTATCTAGTTTTAATTAATTTAATTTATTATGATAAAAGTGCATTGTGAGCATAAAAATGAAAATATTTCTATCATAAATTAATTGGTAAGATATTAATTCATATTATATTTTTATATACAATATATCATCATAATTTATTTAATAAAATTAATAATCTCTAATTTAAAATTTTTGTTTTGTCTTGTTATATTAATTAATAATATTTTAATAATATTTTGTTTTCTCGGTTAAACTTAGAAATGTGTGTAACAAAAATCATTAAAGAAACATGTTGTTCAGTATGACTCAGGATTACTTGGTATCATGTGCATTAAAAGATATATAGAATATATCTAATCTATTTTAAAAAGTAAATATATTGTATAGTCTCAATATATTATATTCCATTACACTCTTTAAATTGTATGTAGCGCAAGCCTAACATGATCTTGTGTATAAAAAAATACTTACTTAGTGATTAAATATAACAAAATCTAGAATATGTGTTGCATAAATTGAAATATATTGACAAAATATTAAATTAATTTGAAAAAATATACTTCACTATATATTGGTGTGTTAAATTTTACCCCTATAAAATGAATTTCTCCCTCATAATTCATCTATGTTATTAAAGTTTAATACTTGAAAGGTCCTTTAAAAGGACCCCACATCATAAAAAAAAGAATACTAAAACCTCCTAAAAAATGAATTATTAATAAAACGGTAACATAAAGTTACTCATAACTATATTACCACATAGAATAACATAGTTGGGATATAAAAAACTGAACTTTGAGGGAAAGAATAATAATTCATATGGAATGATTAAGGTCAAAAAATAATAAGTGAATGATCAATAAAATTTGAAGGGCCTAAAATTCAAGACTATTTGATGTTTTAAAAGGTAATCGGTTAAACAAATTATTTTGGACAAAAAATCATTTTTGAAACATTGAGTAATTTATTTATTGACCAATAATATAAAGAAATATAAGGACATTATATATATTTAAAAACACAATTTAATTCATTATTTATGCTTTGATCAATATTTAATTCATCCATCGAATTAAAAATGGATATCCATAAATCGATATTATTCTTGAAGTATTATATAGACCTTTAAAAGATCATAAAGCCCATCAAATAATGAAAAGTCTAACTATTTGTCTCTAATAATTCTTCAAAATCAATATGCATCACACATTAATCTAAAACCATAAAAAGTAACTCTATTGGTTCGTCATTAATATTTATTCGTAATGTTGTTTAACTAAAAAATTTATACATTAACCAAGAAATCTCATTGGATAATAGTAGGGGTGAAACCCTTATCATTCTTATGTTATGGGTTGAGGACATGCGGCCTTTTCATGGTTGATGAATTTTCACCCAACATACAAGTTTTTCTTTTCTAAAACCTTAAAGATATAATTTCCAAAATAAATGTTATGGATATCCTTAAAATATGTTTAATCACTAATGTTTTTAATACAACCTCCATACATAAATACTTCCTCCAATTTTTAACCTAATCCTTTCATAAATGGTTAACCATATAATCGTTTTTGAAGATGAAAATATAAAACAATATAAAGAATGTGAAAAAATAATCACAAATTTCAACCCCAATTTATCAAAAATTACCTCTTGGTTTTCACATTCAAAACAATTGAACACCGTCATCATGTATTATCTTGAAACATGGTAATAACCTGAATTACCATACACTTTTGGAATACATTCATGCTACCATTTTCCAAATATTAATATATTCATTTCTAAAATCCAAAAAGTTTTAACATTGTAGACTACTTTTTCAAAAAATCTTTTATCAGTTCTGAGGTAATTGATACCATCCAATTTAATTATTCATGTCCAACATATCATTATCCAAACATCATTATCTCATAATCATGAATGAATTAAGGGTTACCGTCCCTTTATAAAAATATCTCCTTTCAAGAAATCAAGTTTTTATTCTATCAAAACCATTCAACATATTCTGTTAAATCCAAAGAAAAAATATAAACTGAAAAATATTTATACAGTTCACCATTCTAAATTATAGAATAAAAATTAAAAAATACTTCAATCCATACACATTAATTATTGGCATCGAATAGTTCCTTACTTAGTTTAGATGTAAATTCTTATTTTAGGGAATTGATTTGGGTAATTCAAATGTCCTTCAAAGGTAAGACATTTAACAACCTAAAAATTTGTTACCCTATGACCATTTTTTCCATATAGATAACATCTTCTCCTTCATTTGAGGTATTTATCAAGGTTATTCTTCCCTTCTTATTGATTTGAAGGAAGCTTAATCTTTTTTCTTCTATTTTCCATACCAAGTGATAATTTATAAAAGAAAATATTATCCATATTCGGTGTGTTCTGAATATCATCAAACATAACATTATTAATCATATATCAAAATATCTAATTCGGCATAATCACACTATCTTTCTCTACTATGATTATCCCACCAGACTATTCAATAGAAAATTGTCTGCCGTATTCAATGTTATCACAGTTCCTTTTGTTTCCCTCCATTGACAATAACCATAATTTATCATATGAGCAACACTTGTCAAAGTATAAATCCACATAATCATGAAATATAACTTATAATATGTATAAATCATGACACACACATCTTTAGTCAATGGAAATATAGGATTATCCTCAGTTTTTCAAATCCATATTTTTTAAATACTTCATGATGGTTTGAAAGTAGTTTTTGAATTCCTAATGAATATCCGTTAAGAATGTAAAAATAGATGTGAAGAAATCCCCATATTTGTGTACCAGGTTATGGTGAGTCAGACCTGAATCACCTTATTGGAGTTATTAACCCTAGGTATATTTGTGCCAGATCTGTATCCACATGTAGTATCCAGATATGGATGTATTTTTTGAGAACCACATAATCTATCATTTACAAAAATTCAAAAATATTTTCCTATATTTTTAATTATCCTTTTACCTGTCCTTCAACTTGTCCTTATGGTTCAAACTAAGGTATCCTCATCCTTGTTTACAAAGGTTGACTAAAAATTTTCTCTCATACCAACTATAGTGATCCCCAATTTTCATATATTCCCATTACATTACATTACTAAATAATTAATACATTACCCAAAAAACTTTCCAAAAACATTATTATTCTACTGACGTTGGAAAAATGGAAACCTAATCCCCATAATAAAAGTTTGAAACATTATCTCCTACTAGGTTCTTCTTAATTAACACCTTTCTTAAAAACATCAAACATAATACATATATTCATAACCTATGGGAAAGGGAACTTTAAAAGTGTGATCTTATATGCTCAAAAAAGGGATATATGAAAAAATAATCCAAAGAAAAAGGTTATGAGAATAGGATCGTGAAAATAGATGATCATACCCTACATATCGAAGATCATAAAAATGGATCATGGAATAAAGATTAGCAGTTCATAAGACCTAAATCATATGTAATTAAAAAACATATGCCAAGAAATCATAAAAATGGAATAATATGTGGAGTTGTGGAAGACACATAAGCCTATAAAATGATTTCTATAGTAGTCAAGGCATCACTACCTTGCCTATCCTAGTAGTATGGGTTCAATCCCCATACCATATTAGTAGTCATAGTTCACTCCCATAATAAACTTTGTAGTATAATTTCACTCCCCAAGCCATCTTGGAAGTCACATTTCACTCCCATGATCATATTAGAAGTCATGGTTCACTCCTAATACCATCTTAGTCTATCTCATGATATATAAGTCTTTACTGAATGTGTTGGGGAGATATAAGTTCCAAAAATCTAAAAATAAAATTATATATACATGTTCTAAAATACAATAAAAATCATATAATAACAAATGAATTATAATATGTATCATAAACATGTAATCATATCATAACCCATGGAAAATATGCATATTTAATAATCATTTCATCACAGAATAATTCATGAAATGTTGTGGGATTCATAACCATATAACCCCAAAAGGGAAATATATTTCATAAAAATATAACCCATGAATGGTAAACAGAATTCCAAAACATATAATACATGAAAGAGAAAAAGATTTCATAAAAAAATAACTCATGAAAGATAAAAATATTTCATAATCATCATGTCGTAAAACATAATACATTACATAAAAGAATATGAATAAAACCTTTGGATAATTTCATTGAAATTAATGAGTAAAAAAATCTTATTTTCTCTTACATGGGAAATAATTTAGAAATACCTTTAAAAACATTTATTGATGAAAGTATATGTTCATCTTGAAAAATACCATTTAAAACATGAAACTTTTTGAAAACCATTTACCATGAAAATAAACAATAATACATTTAAACGATGCTTGAAACCATTTTTGCGTTATTAAATGTTTCATATTCAATGTTTTATATAATTTGTATTAGAAAGGGTTATTAATCTATTTATCTATAATTAGAAAGGGTTATTAATCCATTCTTGTATTTTCACATCAATACATTTGGGTATTAAATGTTTCATATTCTTACAAGGGGGTTTTCAAATTATCAATTTCACTAGTTGTTGAATAGTTATTTTCAGTTGGGGATTTGTGTAGCTGAGATTCATGTATTTTTTGAGAATGACACAGCAGAAGAAATACACTAAATAAAGGATTAATTTTGATAAATTATTTTCCTTTACAAAAAAATTTATAGGTAAAGTGCATATTCTGTTACATTTCCTTTGATTGTTTTTTTAAATCAACATGTATTGTAATAAGGTGTTTTTATCAACTTCTATGTTATAACACTAATTGAGGATTTTTTTCTCAACACTAATGAACTTTTTTTGTAGCTCAAAACTGTTTTATTTTCTTTTCACTTTCTTATTTCTAACATTATAAACATTTTTTGTTTAGGAAACTTAGTTTTATTATCTTTCACATGTTTATTATTGTTGGAAAATTGCATATTCACTTGAACAATTAATGAACTATAATTTTCTCATTTTTTTAGTTTATCCTTTTACAACTCATCTGACTATATGATCAATAATTAATTCTTATCATGTTCAAACTTCTTCATATGTGTGGATCCATTTATAGAAACCGATTTGAAACATGATAACATTATCTCTTTTCCCTTACCTATAATCATATGTTGTTGACTACGAATGAAATTCATACATATGATAGCTCCATGACAAACATAATTACACCTTCAAAAAACATCTTCAGCTAGTTTTTATTTTCCTTAGGAAATAACATAGTATATTCCTTAGAAATTTCACCTAGCACTCCAATTCTACTATATATTTATTGGATGGTTACCATTTTCATTTAAAAATTTCTATCATAAAATTTGTAGATATTTATGTCTATTTTTAAATAGACAATACATAATCCATATTTTATTTTATTGAAAATCCACTTTAAGGGTATATGGGAACAGAAAGGAACATCCTTCAACATGCAGTCACACCCTCACAAATTTTAAAATAGTCTTTGATGTAGTATTTCCTACAGTAATAGAATCATATTGTCCACAAAAAACCCCATTATGATCATTTCTTTTAAATTACCACTTGGGAGTGTCTTTTTCTACTTTTTTTCATGTACCCCACAAGGTAGACATTTTTTATTTTTTCTCTCCTTATTCAATCTTGGACTTCACTTTTAATTAACATATGCCTATGTTTTAGTTTCAACATACCAAAATTCATCATAACAGTGACCATATATATTTGAATATTCAAAAAAATTATCAATGATTTCAAATATGTTTCTAAGAGATAAATTTCTATTCATATGTGAAAACAAATTTTTCACAATAGTTTTGTTCATATTTTTTACTATTCCATCATTTTATTATTCTATTATAAAACTTTTATGATTATATATATTATACCAAAAACCAGTGTCCATGTGCCCAAACTTCTAGCAACACTGATATTTTACAAATAATCTTATTTTTTTCGCCTTTGAGTTAGTTTTTCTATATTTCATTCCTTGATGTATTTGGATAGATTCACCATAATTTTTGGATTGGTTTTGGGAGCTAATGTTTATACATATTATCACATCCACCATTAATTTTATTTGTGAGTTACATTACATTTTATATCATTGGGTTTTTCAAAGACATTGATCTGTGTACAACACTTGCAAAAAATGGACTAAACAATGATAAATTTATTAGGGTGGTTGGATACGTTATTCCATGGGGATGAAGTGGAGGACTCTTAAAATGTTCTAAAGATTTATTTTTTTACTAGTATGAATCTATTTTTAGTAGAAAATCTTCAATTTGATTTGAGTTGTTACACTTTTCTTCTCAAATCATTTGGAAGGTTCATCTTGGTTAGATTATAGATTATTTGAGTTTTGGTCCAAGATCTATGCACTTTATAATGTGGTAATATTCCTCAACCTAAAATAATTTTAATCCCTCTTAATATTATTAGTTTTTTATGTATCTTGTTAATCTATTATATTAAAGAATACATATATTTCACCCTTTTAGTTACCAAATGTAGTCAAAGATCCTTGATATTCATATTGAAATTATACTACTCTTCTAATGAAGGATATCTTATATAATTTCCACTTATCATATCTAGTGATATTTTATAGATACTGAGCTATAAATAAATGATCCATTTTTAGGAATCATCAATAGGTGATCACATGATACTAAGTTCATCTTGGTCTATAAAAAAGTATAATCTATTCCATTATCGAGAATATTATATGGAGTAATTGATTGGGATTATATTGGAGATTATATTATTGGAATATATTACCAATCATTGTAAGGAGTTTGGTAGTATTGAGACTAAATAATGTAATAATATCCTATCCATGTTCATTGTTAGATTTTTGTAGATGTATTTTGATTCATATAAATAAATTATATTTTCTAATTGTATGAGGTACTATATATGGCCACTTCATCACAAGACACTAGGTTCACATCTTTGTTATAGATGTGATAATATAAGTAATTCATGACCCAATAATGGATCTTTAAAAAATAACACTATTAGATTATCGATTATGGAAATTAATACTTTTATGTTTTAAAGGAACTAAAAAAGTGATTGTATGTTAGATTCTAGCTATATATAGGATGATAACATTATCATGGAATAGTTAAACTATAATGACATGTACCACTCTATCATAGGCATAGAACCATGTCCCATTATGTTTTACATTGATGATCATCACAATATAAGGTAGAGGAAAAAAATTTATTCCTTAAGATTATACATACATTGCCTCCATTTCAACCTACATCTTGCTTGAAATACTGCATTTTAATTCCTTGTAGTTCTATTACTGTAAATCATTGAAATCACAGAGGGTAGGTCTTGAGAATGCTAAAGAGAAGATTATGGTGCATTCTCGTCACCTCGAAGTGATTGGCACGAAGGTTTGTTTGACCCATTTTAATTTTGGGATTTTGATTATTTACTTGCCCATGAATAATTTTTATTAGGTATTAATTGCATGAATAAGACTACTTTACATCCTGCATATATATTTGTGTGTGTTTATAGCTTATATAATGTGTATATGTTCAAGATTAATCCTTAGTGTATTATCTAAAAATTTTTCCACTAATTATATTATTTAGACCTATATTTTGTACATGAGAAATCATTTTGTTGATTTCATGCATTATGAGATTTAAATAGGAATGACTCTAGGTAAAAGTAGAGATAATGGTCACAATTTCCCCTTTTACGATTTTCCATTTCTGATATCATTCATTTTTTGGTATTATTTACTCCAGATATGGAACCAATGGATATAATTATTATTATGTATTGATTGACTATTATTAATTCCATGATTGATTAGAACCAGAATGAATGAAAATGTACAAGATAATATAAACAAAAAAAGACAGAAAAAATCTAATGGAAATGTCCCAAACAAACTTGTATCGAACAAAACCAAACTAATCAGAAACATGATCCAAAATGATTATATATAATTTATAGGAAGATTAATTTTTACTTAATAGGAATGTACTATTTTATTGTATCATTTTGAAAGAAGGATCTATTTCTACCTTGATTGCAGGAACATCATTTTACCCATAGGGAATTGTGGTTCTTATTTGTTGGGAGGTGACATGTATAGTAACAGGAAACATGTATGTTTTAGTTTAGTTATTATTTTATACTGTTCATTTCATTTACCACATAAGTATTTTATTTATTTCTATGGGCAAAGTGTAGTTATATTCTGTGAAGGGTGACAGAAGGGGTTCAGATTGTTTCAGAAACTGGCTTTGATCTGATGTAAGATTCTATGGTTACTACTTGTCTCACACATCATGTATTTTTTTCTTATAGTGTTTTTGACTCTATATTATGTTTCCGATAGGGAATTGGATCATTTCATGTTGGTTCGAATGGATTTGGTTATCTGTTTCAAATTGAGGTAGGGTTTTAATGCTGTTGGTTGGTTTCTCACTATTTGTGTAGTATAATTTATGTGTTTTACGGTTTTTAATATCCTTTATGTAGTACTTTGATCTCGGATCATTGGTTTCGAGTCACCAAATAAAGGGACACTCACCTAGGTGTGCATATGTAAGTAAGTATATGTATATGGGTTCCCCCGTTACATGTATAGTCTACTAGGGCAGTGATTATTCATGTATTGGGATTGGTGTTCCCATGTAAATATATATATATATAAATGCATACGAAGGTGAGTGGTGATTGGAATATGCATATAAACATATGTGCAAGGATCCCCTTGCACATGATCATGACCATGTGGGTGTGTGCATAGGGTTTATGTGTCCTTGAATGTGTGTGAAGGTGCATATCCCCAGTGGGGGAGCATCTGGTTTTAGTTAAAAATCTCAAAGATCTGAAGTGGATGGCTTGGTTCCACCTTGAGATAGGGTCCCTCTATTAGCCTATTTAATTCAAGAATGCTTTAAATTGAATTTTTCTTCTTTCTAAGTTCTACTTAATTATATTGAATTGAATATGTTGGATAATTTTTCGTTAGTATATTTGTTTCATTTGATAAATAAAGTCATGTTTTTAAAATAAAACACCTCAATCAGAGGTGTGTTGTCTATGAAAACTCAAAGTGATAGTTATGTTGATCTTGTTTATTAACTTATTACATTTTATTTTCTTTGAATAAGTTTTAGAATTAATGTGAAATATAATTAAATGAATTGTGTGATAAATCAATGACATTATTTTATAATAAAACCCCTTCCAATAGAGGATCTCTGTCTTCTAAACCAATTAGTAGAGATGGTTATTTGTATTATGTTTATATTTGGTTTGATATTTCTATATGACTCTAGTTAGTGTTTGTTTTGTGGATATTTGTTTTTTGTTTTCATTGAATAATATAAATTGTCTTATCATACTTGTTTAGATCAAATGACATTTCTCGAGTATGCATATGTATTCAGCATGACACTTTAATTTTCACCCAATGAATATTATAAATGAAATTTCCATTTTCTTGAAAGGTGAATAAATTTGTAAATGGTTTGTGTAGGGAGTATTATTCTTTTCCATCTTTTCATTTCCATTTAGATGTTGGTTCATAGTAACGCTAACTAAAACCTTCTAAAAATCACTTATTATATCATATTAAATAGCTGGTTTGTCTTATTATGTCTGTTGTGACCTTATTTTATGGTACAACCCAATAGGGTTGTTTTCCTGGCCTCTTGACAACCCCTTTGGGAGTTTACCTCAGCCCATATATCTAAAAACACGGATGGTGTAATTGTTTAACACCTATCTAAATTATAGTGATCCCCACCATAAGAGTCCTCTTAACCCCACCATTATATACGATTTAGTGCCTCCTCTATTGAATATTCATATTAAAACATTTCACCCATGTTCTAATGAGAGGAATTATAGTGGGGACACCCACTAAAGGCATTCTTATCATTGTGGGGGACTTGTGTATAGTGATGTATAGAAAGATGAAAAAATGATTCCTTTTTCATTTCCCATAACATTTTTGGAAAATGGATGTTTTGGCGTATTGGTATTTTTTAGTTGAGAAAAATGAAAAAGTGGTCATGGTGTCCGACATTTTGAACGGAATATTGCATAATGATTTGTCATTTCATGCCTTGGTGTGAAGGTAAAAGGTGTTTTATTGGAAGAAAAATTCAGAAAATGGGTTCTATTTCATGAGGTTCATGATTTTAAAATAAATTTTTGAATAGTTTTATAAGTCCATAGATATTCAGATTGAGGTTTAAAATCTTACCAATGTTATGGACAATGTGGAGAATTAAAACGGAGGTATTATCACAAGATATTCCGATATTTTAATTGGTGGATTTAAAAAGTGATATCTATAGATTATGTGGATTGATAGTTAATAGTTTTCAATGGATGATGATTGAAAATAAGAAGTGGTTAATAGAAAACTTCCGTATAGGTCATCACACAATATAGGTCATCACTCAACTCCCAACATCTACCATACTACTAAAGGTAGTTTCTCATGCCACTATATATCTCATACAAACATTCTAATTCAACAAAAATCCATGTGAATACATTATGATCAATGTAAATCCATTTTCTAATATAATACCATATTAACCATGGTATTTCTTATATCAGATTCCAAATGTTATATTATCACTCATGCTTGAGTTCATCAAGAACCTTATCACTCAAGGTGAGGCCATTATCTTGACCACTACCTTATAAATCACGGTAGGGTTAGATATCATGTTATGTTATGATAACTTCATTATCTCTCATGTAAGGGTCCTTCCAATACGTTATCACTCAAGGTGTTGTAATTCCTTATGATATATAACTATACTTGTTAGAATTAGTCACCCAATATATGTATGAAATAACATTAATGGAATTTGGTCCATATCATAGATCACCGGATAGGTACAAGGTTCTTGTCACTAGGGACCTATACCCCCATCTCAAAAATGTCTCACCATCCTAGTAAAAAATGACAGTTCTCTTGGTAATCATATATCATACACTATGGAATACACTAGAGACCTTAATACTCAAATTAGTCTCATACCCAGAAAAATTAATTACCTCATGATGACCTCAAATACTATATGAAATTCTTGGAACATTCCTTGATTCCAAGTCTGTCTATGTTTACAAGTACTCACCACTGCACTAACTCAGGAACCATGTTCTATCAGTATCATAATTTCTCTCAAGAGCACTTTTTGATGAAAAATCATTCAAGATATTTTTATTGTGATTATTTATAGAATCTCAGAACATTGTGTGTTTGAAAAAATTCACTATGATAAACATTGTACATTGTGATACAAGTCTTAAAATGTAACTAACCAAACACAACATTAATTCCTACAGTTTGAGGTTTCTTTTAATGAAATGGAATCATGCTGAAATTATATGTTTTTAATTAAGAAATCAATTTTAAGAAAATAAGAGAAACCAATAGAGTAAAAATATTTACTTTCAATCAACATGATATGAAATAATAGAATCAATGAGTTTCAATTTGCGCCTTTTAAGGACCTTACCCTTAAAATGACTCTATTGGAGATTTATATCATTCTCATCCATATAATAATTGAGGAGTATGTCAAAATTTTAAACTATCTTGTCCCAAGTTTTTATGAGCTCTTCCCCCGAATTCTTCAGACCATTGAATCCACGTGCCAGAATGGCTAGTTGTTTTTGAGCCCAGGCCCCATGCTCCTAAGTATGGTTAACCTAGAAATGCCTCCACACAAGCCTGTCAAACTTCTCTTTCATAGGGATTACCACTAAGCGTTTGTTTTAGAATTCTTTGTTGCACTCGAGAATGGTTTCCCACTCATCAAATTCCATCAATTATTTCCAGCTTTGGGGAATATCTGATACAATCGTCTCCCTTTCATCATTTACCATGATAGTAAAAAATGATTTTTATGAAAGTGGATCAAGCTCTTTTGTATAATCTTTCACCACCTTCTTGTGACCTTTCTGAGGATTCTTCCCTTTCAATGAGAATGTAATGATAGAAGGGATAGGTAAAGAGGATTAGTCTATTTTCTTCTATAGCTTCTAAGAGTGATTGATGAACCCCTCTAGGTTTATGATGCTGCTTTTATATTCTTTAAAGAGACTATGATATAATCCTTCACAAGTTCTATATAACTCGGGACGATAGGGGAATTCAAATCAAAATCCCTATCATCTTGAGAAATCCACTGTCGTGAAGTTCCATTAATTATCCTCTTTCACATTATCATTAATTTAAGGGTTGAGGGTAAAATGAGTTTATTGAAGATAAATATTGTTAATATGCCTAAATATGGCCATGAATGAATCCAAATTGATTGCATGTGGAAAAATTATCCTCAAATAATAGTTTTTACATGGTTCATAAACCATTTCTATCATTTGGTGAATTCTTCAAATTCAACTCTTGTGATACTACTATCCATATAATAATATCACAACATAAATGAAAAAGGGATGAGGTAGAAATATATTCACAATCTCCAATTACAAGAGTGATCTAAATGAGAATAAATATATAAATAAATATTCTACCTTTTGTTTACATGTCTCCATGTTCTATAATCTACTCTATGATGTGGTTCTCAATGACAATTTTATAGGAATAAAAATATTTCACTATATTTTTGAAAAGATGATGAAATTTTTATTATAAAATATTATTATGATTGTGTTTAAAATATTCACCCTAATTATTTAGATATAAAAATTATCCAATAATATTTTTGTTTCATCTTTAGATGTTAAACATACTCAAAATCTATGGTCCTCAATGTGACCAATGTTTTATTACTAGAGTTCCAATAAATGAAAATACCTTTGATAAGTAATACACCTTTATAATTTAACCTCAATTAATAGTTTCTAAACTATTTTGGATTTAAAATTATAACCTATTGTTGGAAATTTTTTCAATTATATTAGAAAAATGGATAGTGTTAATTATTTTCAGGGTTTTAAAGTGATGTTAATAAAGCATAATTAGAATCTTTTAAAGTACTTAAACCGAATGTACTTTTAAAATTGAACATTTTAAACTATTTTAATGTTAGTAATGTTTTAATAAAATATATAATTGTGTTTAAATTATTTCATAAAAAATTAGCATTTGTTTTTATTAAGGGAGTTTTTCAAAACCACCTGGGTAAAAATAATGTTTTAATGAATGAATTTTCTTTTTAAAATATGTTTTGATAAAACCATGCAGGGTTAATTAGGAGAATTTAGATCACTTATTCAATGAAGTAAAGTTCCATATTGTTGGAATTTTATGAATTTTTAAATTATTGGATTTTAGTTTTATTTATTTTATTTCATGAGATTACATATTGATCAATTTTATGCCTCATGGGGATAGAGATTTGAAGTCCATTTTTTGGTGTTTGTGTTTGTAGTTTTAGAGTATATCCCCATTTGGATTTAATGGATTATTTGGTCAATCAAGATATTCTTTGGATGGTTGTTTTGTTTTCTTATGTCTTAGAGATTGTTGTTCTTCCTGTCTTTCCCTAAAGTGATAATTAGTTATTAGAGTTGCAATAATTGAATCCTTCTAATTTTTATAGGTAACAATATTGCTAGGATGAATTTTTTTTTTACTCAAAGTTAAGGATATTTTTATCTAGATTTAGAATTGTGAGTCTCTTAAGGTTATTTTTGTAACCATCCTACTAGAGGGTCCGAGTTATAAGTGATGGAATTATATTATTCATACTAATCTAGACAATGAAACTTCTTGGAAATCATTAAAGGAATGGTTAATTTATCATTTATTCATATTGACGTGAAGGTACTGATGGATGTAGAATTTCTTATTCTCTAGTAAAGACATGAAATGGTGTTCTAGTACACAAATCATTTTATCCAGTTCGTAATATACATTCCTAATCAAGACTTGGACGATTCATTAATGGTTTGGTGGTTTGAGTAAATTCTTTTATAACTTGTCACTAGTTGTTTATTACTTTGGGATTCAATTCTATAGAGTGGTTGTTAGATAAGATATTAATGTTGATTAAATATTAGTTGTACCACTAGAGGAATTTTAGGTTTCTTTTATTCCAATTTTTTCTATTCATGGTTGTGGTGGAAGAATAACCAATAAGCGAAAATGGAAGTGCTATGTCAGACCAAATAAGTGGTGGTTTAAAAAATATATTTTTTCCCAAAGGTTTCTTCTAGGATAATATACATGGTTTTTTATCATTGCCAAAAAGTGGGACATAAGATACTTTGTTTTTAAGATCACTAGAGGTATTTTTTGTTAGACTACCAGGTGGATTCTAAATAATGTGAATATATTGGGTTTCATGAATCAATTTAGACTACAGGATGGAGTCTTTGATATACTGAATCCATTTAGGTGATTTATTTTTTTTACATTGGTCATTATATTAACTATCAAGAATGAAATTTTTGCTATAATAGGAAAACAAGAAGGCTGTTGTGTTGTGGTTGGAATCATGGGGATCGTCCAAGGGGTTTCTAGGGGGAGGGGTGAAGTGGGAGGTGGGGGGTACGCATGGTAGGGTAGGGTGCATGTGGGGTGCCTAAGAGGGGATGTCTAGGGGTGTCCAAGGGCTTTCTGGGGGGTGTGAAGGGGGAGGGGTGGTGCCGAGGGGTCTGTAGGGAAGGGGGTGGGTGAAAGTGGGGTGTCTAGGATGGGGTGTCCAGGGTATGCCCTGGGGGTCTCCAGGGGTGGGAATTTTTAAGGGAGAGGGGGTGTCTAGGGGAGTGGTGTTTGGGGGGGGGGGGGGTCTAGGGGAGTTCCAAGGAGGGGTGTCCAGGGGGTGTCCAGGGGAGGGTGCATGTGGGGTGTCTAGGATGGGGTGTACATGGTCTATCAAGGGGGTGACTAAGGGGGGAGTGGTGTTGGAGGGTAGGGGGTGTCCAAGGGGTGTATTGGGGGGAGGGGGTCTCCAAGGGGGTGTATTGGGGGAGGGGTGTCTATTGGGGTGTAAGGCGGCTGTCTAGGGGGTGTAAGGGGGCTATCCAAAAGGGTTTGGGGTTCAGGGGTTGTTGAAGGGGGTGCAAGGGGGTTCTCTATGGGGGAGCAAGGGGGATGTACATGGGGGCATGGGGGTGTGTGGGGGGAGGGGGTCTGTAGTGAAGGAGAGAGGGTGTAGGTGGGGTGCTAGGAGGGGTGTCCAGGGGGTGGGGGTATCTAAAGGGGTGTCTAGGGGGAGGGGTGTACGGGGGGGGGGGGGGATCTATTGGGGGGTGTCTAGGGGTGGGGGTGTCCAAGGGGTTGTCTAGGGGGGAGAGGCTATGTTAGGGGTGAGGGGGGGATCTCCATGGGGTGCAAGGGGGTGAAAGGGGTTGTCCAAGGGTCATGGGGGTGCATGGGGGTGTTCAAGGGGGATATCCAGGGGTGAATGGGCCTATCCATGGGGTATAGGAGGATGCAAGGGGCCTTTCCCGGACGACATGGGGGTGTTTATAGGGGGGGGGGTTGTGGGGGTGTTTTTTATGAAATGGGAAGTTCTATAAATCACAACACAACCATAAAATCCATTTAATGAGTTATTTTCTTTGAATTATGTACATTGTATTGTATACATGTGTGTTTTTTTAATTCTGTATTTTATGGTGTTGAATTCATCATTGTATATTTTCTTCATGAGTAGTTTTTTGAATTGTTCAATGTTTTGCAGGTTTGTAAATCAATTCTAGAGTGGAGGCAGCTATATGCTTCTTGTTAGAATTACAATACTATAATTGGATAGGGGAGGCCACTGTATGATTCTTTCTTTAAAGGAGAGGTCATTATATGCTGGTTCTGGATGGGTAGAAGAGGGGATGGCTAGAAGATGGGCTGGTTGGAAAAGGTGTGTAAATGTTTTTTTTAGAGAAGACAAAATACCAATAGTTCTATGAAATGTTGATATATAGAATGAGTAGTTTATAACAATGGTTTTAGAACCATTGGAATACCTATATCCCAATGGTTTCAATGAAACCGTTGGGAGTAGTGTGTTGTAGGTGGTATACCAACGGTTGTTAAACAGTTGGTGTATACCCATACCGCTTAAGATATGGCAACAGATCAATGTGCTCCATTTCAATTGGTGTATTAAAACTGTTAAAAACTATTGGTCTAGTTGTAAAACCCATGATTAACCTAATGTCAGGTATATCAGTAATATTTATATTTCGATGTTATATTAATATGGTTTTTGAAATGAACTACCTGTTAGCTGGGTGACAAGAAATCTAATCCCGAAAGATTATGGTACTTGTACCCATGACTAAAAGATGATAAGGGTTTTATGAGAACCAATTACATACTAAATAGCCTTGTTATTTTTTCATTTTTTTAGTTAAAAATTTTTAATAATAAATCGTAATAATGAACCAGTAGTATCACTTTTGAGGATTATGGATTAATCTAATATCCAAATTGGTTTAGAAGACATTCAAAGAAAATTAATTTGAATTTTCACTCTTATGGACACTTAATGTTTAATTTTAGTGCCTGAGGGATAAAATTAATTCATTATTGTGAATTAATTTCTGGTATTAAAGGAATTAATTAGTATTTGATCAATGCATAACCAAAATTTAAAATCGTTCATATTAAATTGAAACAGACCAAGTAAGAATGTCTCCTTATATTCTTGTTTATAATTTTCATATATTTGGGAAATGTCTTTGAAATAAAATGTATATCTAATAAATTAATTTATGTTGGACTAATGGTCCTCTAAATCATCCTAGATTTATGTATTTAATGCCCTCAACATTCCATTAAACATTCACTTGTTTGTGATTGATTACCTCATTCACTATTTAGAAATATTTAATCTTTTCTTATATGTACATATCTTTACATTCCACTAATTTTATTCTACATAGAACCATAGTTACATGGTCATCCATGTTACCTTTGTACATTCAATTCTCTCTTTTTTAGAAGATGAAGTACGAACCCTTCCCACGATATTGGAATACAATGTTGGAAATATTAAACAATCTATTACCAAGATTGGGTTTAAATTGCGAAGAATAAATTAAAATATGATGGGGAGAATATGAGGCCCCGAAAATCAAATGTATGAACCTTGTATTCAATAGTGTGTGTGACCCGTGACACCAATTGCATAATGTAATATAATATCCATATACTTTATCATATATTTGAATATTTAAAATAGATTTTATGTGTTTCAATGCATGGAGCACCATGTTGGATTGTGTTACACTAAAGGGATACCTTTATCTTTATATTGTGATACATTCAAAAGATACATTCTTCAATGTCTTTCTCTATAATCAATATTGAGTATTACCAAGAATCAGTCTATAATTAAAGAAATGTTATTTAATACAATAATATATAAACTAAATGTTACATTAGATTTTATGAATTCTATTAGCTAACATTTAAAAATATATGGTTTGTAATAATATATCATTAATTCATCATATGAATTTTTTTTAGAAATTAATATAAGAACCAATTGAATATAAAAACAATATTTTAATAGAAAACTATTTTTATCTGCACAATGCTATTTTACCGTGACAGATTAGAATAAAAACAATTATATAGTGATATTAATGTAATAAATATGTTACATATTCTATAAATTATTTTTGATAATCATCCAACTGAATTAGTAAGAATAAGATAATATGAAACCCAATATTTGGCATAGAAACATATTTTTTTGTTATAAAATTTTTACCGCCTTTTAATAGAGAAACTATTGTACATCTTAATTTTGAATAATTAATGAATTTATTTTGAAAAAATAGACATTAGTTTATAATTTATTATTTTAAAATTAAATTTGGAATAATTTTTGGGATTTTCTTCGAGAATGCATCATTTGATAGTGGTTAGTGAAAAATACAGCGTTTTAGATAAAAATAGCCTTTTTGTTTAAAATATTATTAATTTTAAATTATATTATAAATTTGATATGAAGTCAATTGAATCAATTATAAATCTATAAATAAAATTTATTACATTATAATCATTTTATCTGTAAAATTAAATATTAAAACATAACCATATTTTGTATATTTTTCTACTAAAACCAGATAATTTGTTTATTTGAGAGATTAGTATTAAAACTATTTCTTCCGCTTTTATGATTTAAATTTTGAAAATATTACATACACCATTGAAATAAATAATATATTTTTGTTCTAATAAGATCAAATTAATGTTTGACAAAAATTATTAGTGAAAGTGAATAATATTAATTACAGTAATTATGGTGTAATTAGTCTTAAAATGTACTATGACCCAAATTTTAAGAGCCCAAATGACCTAGTCTCTGGTCCAAAACCCATTGTATGGAAATATTTCATCCATTAACCTGAAATTAATTTTTTTTGGTGTTTTATAGCCTTTTTCTTGTAATAATATGTGTACACCTAACATCTTTTCAAGAATACAAAGTTAGTCATTTTCTTTCCCTATAAAAGGCCCCCACATCTACGCATTCCTCACAGCTCTCCAACATCATATTTTCTTTTAATATCTACCCAAATAGCCTACCTATTTCCCTTACCTCAATATGGAATCCTCCATTTTCTAGGAATACCTTCAATGTAAGCCTTTTGGTTTAAAAAAGAAGATACCGGATTAAAAGGAAATGTATTTTCTCAATCTCTCTAGTTTCTTTTCAATTATCCAACCACTAAAATATCCTTATTCCATTCATGAATAACAAAAAAATTATTATAAGTATTATATAATATTTTTATTCTGAAATTTATACCTACAATTACACATACAACTGTCTAACGGGTAACGAACATAATCTTTCTTTGGAAGGCGAACTACTACCTCAGGGAACGATGATTGTACTTCCTTCCATTACCACCTCTCATAGTGGCCATTATAATGGAAAATATGTTTATATACATTATATATTATATTTATTTTTTCATTATAATTCATTAATCCTTTTGTTACACAAACCCTTAATACATTCCATTATATGTTAATACGATAACATCGTTTGAGGTCGTGTGGACTTTCCCCCCCTCAGAGCATTGTGATTCGTTCACGCTAAACATGAAACATATAAAATATAGTTTTAATTAAACATATGATACATACACAACATCTATATCATATTAATTACACAATTACCTTTATAGAAACACACACACACACACACACACACATATATATATATATATATATATATAATTTTCTTTATTACCCTTTCACACAATTAAAAAGTGATAATTTTATTTACGGACATATGGACTACCGCGAACTCGACATGATGTGATTAATTTTTCATCACAAGAATTATATATATAATTATTTCTAATTAAATAATATGTAATTTATTATATAATGATAATTCTATAATTATATAGTGTTACTTATGTTTTTTCCGTAACGACCATTGAAAAATGGTAACGTTACTCATGCGTACGTAAAACCTACCATATCCTTGATTGTAATGTCAATTAATTTTTCATGAAAAATATATAATTATTTATTTTAAAATTATAATTCATTTATTAATATGATAATTCTTTCCTGGTTATTATTCTAGAGATGTTATCTAATAATCCCTTTGACCAAAGTTGAACTACAAATGTTTTTTTGACACATAAACTGAATTTGGTCAAAACACATTAAATAAACATAATTGATCAATTAGATGTACACAACATGGTAATAAGTGAAATGAAATTAATTATAATCATGAAAAATGTGCTGAAAAAAGTATAAAATTAACTTAATTTTATTATATTAGAAGATAAAGAACATTCACAAGAAATAAAACACAATGTAAGGGATTCTCCTCTCACTTTTTTACATCTATGAGATAAATGTAATGTTCACTACTTACATCTCTTGTGTGGTGTGTATACTTATATTTTTATATTATAACATGAATAAATATTCCTTCTTGTTATTTAAAATATTAAATTATTATTTTTTTCATTAGGTTTATGATTTAAAAATGATTCAATGTGGTATGACAAAAAATGAAATTATTAAAGATTATTTTCCTCAAGACCAATATTATTCATCATTCAATAGAACTTAAATTTGAGGAAATTATATAGCCATTTTTTTAATAAACCCATTCATTCTGTTCTATTTATTCCTGACCATTTTCAAATAAGATTAAAAAATTTCCACTATTTGTTTCCCAAATTGTTTTAAAAATGTTTTTATGATAACCTGGTATTATTTATCTCTTTATTTAGAGAACATGTTTTCATCTAAAAATCATGTTTATTAAAAAAATCAAAAATAATTTCGTAAGGACACTATTAACCTTTTTTATTTTACTAATTTCTTAGAAGTAATATTCCTTTATATTTCCAAATGAGGCATTTCCTAGCCTTTTGTTGTACAAAATGAATATTTATTTTACCTTATACAACATGTATGGATTTATCCACAGTCATTTCTTTGAAGCCTCCTTCTCAATTTCAAAAGGAATATCTTTAATAAAAAAAATTGAAAGGGGATCTCAATGAAAAATATTTTCCAATTTTCTATCAAACGGAAAGGATATTTTCGTCAAAAATATTTTTAAATGTTAATATTTTACCTCATCAATGACAATAACCTAATATTTTACTCTACTTGGGTATGTTGTATTGATACCATATTTATTCTTCCTCTAGACGTTTTATTATTGATTTGTCCAATGACTATATTCACATTCACATTATTGATTAATTTTTTAGTCCCATTGAAATATTAAATTTCATATTATAATAGAATATTGTATTTACCATAATTTTTTCATTTCATTTATCATAGAGATTACTTATTCATAAACCATATAACATTTAAGATATGGTGTCTACATTGATATTTATTTGTCTATTTGGGGAAATATCGATAAATAAGTGTGTTTTATTCAATACCAATATTTTATAAGACATATTATTTATTTTGATTATTCAATATGAAGAATTATTTTGAAATTCAATGCTGGGTGGAGCCCATACGTTATATTCTCGATGCATAGAAATGTTTTCATGAACCAAACCATTTCCAAAAATTAAATAGTGGATATATCTGTATTTTTAAACTATATGGTTAATAGATATTGACAATAACGCGTTCTCATGTTTCTTATACATGAGGTCCATTGATAATGAATTGAACTCCTATTAGTTTTAATTATTATTTATCCATCGGATTTTTCATTGATATATCTTTGGATAAATTTCATTTTCATTTATTAATTAATGGAATTTTTTTTGATTTATACACATCCAAATTTATTTTGCCTCATCTAGTTATTTGAATGGAATATGTTTTTAGTTATTACCTTGTCATATTTATTATCTTGGTTCATTAATTTTATTGATTTCTTGGTATGTATATTCAGTTATTTACCATTCCATATTGACTATTCACATTGATTCATTATTTCTACCTCTATATTTTTTCCTTACTGAGAAATTAATATCACCCTTATTAATTTTACTTTCCATGGAATCCAAGAAGCATACTATGATTGATATGTATGAATATAAATGTATGATTACAGTTATCTGAGAATATTTTTATTTATACATAAGAAAAAAAATATTTTGTAATTAGTATATTCTTGTGTTATAAAATTCACATTTATGTATTCGTTTTACCAATAATACTAAACTGATAAGTCAATAGAGGCTTAATTCTTTATAATCATGCCAATCTATATAGGGGAAGACACCGGCTCTGGGCTATATGGGGATGGTTCACTACTATTGGTATCAAAGTATATTTAGTGGTAACATTGGGAACTAGATTTAGGAAATACTAGATTAGAAAACATATCCGTAAGGCATAATTTGAATAAGTACAGATGAAATACAATTAATTTTGGTAAAGTGTATATTATAAGGGTCTTTTGAGAAATACATCCTGGTTTGGATATTAAAAGCGGACGTGGTTTGAGAAGATATGTACCTAGGATTAACAACTCAGATAATGTGTTCTAGGCCTAACTCGGGTATCCTGGTACATGACAATGGGCCTTAATGCACACCTGGTTTGACACTCCAGGGAATTATTTGTACGATAATACAAATTTTATGTCAGAAAATTATGAAGGATTTGGATACATTGTAAGTAACCATGTTTATGCCTAAGGAGTTTTAGAATGAAAATATGTTGTCAAGAATTAGATAATCCAACTAATGATATTATTGACAAACCCTAGACCATGGAAGGACCGATGTGGAAATAAAATGGATGAGGTTTTTATGTACTGAGGTTGTAATGAAATCCATAGTTTAAATGATATTTTGAGATTAATATAATTTCAAAGATATCCATCCTATTTATATTTGGATGTTATATTAATATGGTTTTTGAAGATGACAACCTTTAAGCGGGGTGGAAACCAATTAAGACTAGCAAGGCTGTCGGACTTGTACCCATGACCCAAGGATGATAAAGGATTCACGACAACCACTAACATACACAATTTCCTAATTAATTTTTCATTGTTCTTAGTTAAAAAATATTTTGAATTACTATTAGTAATGAAAAAAGAGTATCAATTTTGAGGATTAGGTATTAATATAATATCAATATTGGTTGGTAAGATATTTAAGGAAAAATAGAATGACCTTTCACTCTTATGATCATTAAAAATTTGATGTTAGTTCTTTAGGCATAAAAAATTCATTATTGTTAATTAATTCGTGGTAGTAAAGGAATGAATTATAATTTTATCATGGTACAACCAAAAGTTAATTTTGTTCATATGAAAATGAAACCTAACATTTAAAAATGTTTCCTTATATTCTTGGTTAGAATTTCAAATCATTAAGAAAATTACTTTTTAAAAAAATGTTGTTCTAGTAATTTTTTTTGAACTGATGGTCCTCTAAATCATCATAGATATATTGATTTTATGCCCTCAAATTTCCATTATTCATTCAATTGTTTTTAATTGATTACCACATTCACTCCATTAAAATATTAAATCTTTTTCTACGAGTACGTATATCTACTAACCTCAAATTTTCTCTTACTTAGAGACCTAGTTACATGGTCATCTATGTGACCTTTGTACATTCCATTCTCTATTTTATTTAGGATGACTTATGAACCCTTATCATGATGTGGGATTTAAATGTAGGAAATATCAAACAATATATTACCAAAATTGAGTTCAAATTGTGAGGATGCAATTTAAATATGGAAGGGAGCATGTGACACCCCAAAAAAAACTAATTTATTAACCTTGTATTTAATAGCATGTATGACAGGAGACACCAAGTGTGTATTGTAATATAATATCCATATACTTTATAATATACTTTACTATTTAAAATATATTCTATGTATTTCAATGCATGCAACACCATGTTGGATTGTGTTACACATAATGGATACCTTCTTCTCTAGCTTTAATTATAAGCAAAAAAGACCTTCTTCGATGTCTTGCTCGGTACGCAATATCGACTCTTACCGAGAAGAAAATCTATAATTAAATCATTATTATTTAATACATTAATATATACATGAGGCATTATATTAACATTTATGAATAGTATTAACTAGATTAATAAAATATATGGTTTATAATAATATCTTATTAATTCATAGGTTAAAAATTAATTAGAATTTAATATAAAAACTAATTTAATATGAAATGAATGATTGTATATAAAATTATTTAATGTTCACAAACCTATTTTACACTCATAGACTAAAATAATTTCAATTAGAGAGTGATATTAATTTAATAAAAATGTTACATATTCAGAAAAAATATTTTTTATATTCATTTAGTAGGTTTGTTAAGGATAATATAAAAGAAAACCAAATATTTCACATAAAAACCTATATTTTTATTAACGCATTTTTAAAACCTTTTAAAAGTAAACCTAATTAAAATATTAATATTAACAGTTTTATAAATTTAATTTGATAAAATAAATTTTATTTTTGGAAACATAATGTCCAAATTATATTAGGATTAATTTTCGGGAGTTTTCTGAGAAACATCATCTTTTTATTGAATAGTGAAACATACTGTATTTTAGTTAAAATCCTCCTTTTCATTTAAATTATTGTTAATATTAAATTATAGTATAAGTTCTTATTTTAAAATTTCATAAACTATAAATATTTTAATAAAATTTATTTAATTATAATAAATTTAAATTCTAAAATTAATTTAAAAATATAACAATCTTTTGAACATTTTTTTACATAAACCTGTTAATCCGTTTGTCTGTGAGATTAGCATTAATCCTAATTTTGGTGGCTATATGATTTGAATTTATAACATAAAACATAAAATGTTTTATTAAAAGAAAATATTTCTTGTATAATAATCTTGACTTTATTTTTGACAAAAATGATTATTGAAAATGATTAAAATTAATTACAGTAATTAAGGTTTAATTTGGCTTTAAAATGGACTAAAACCCTATTTTAAGGGCCAAAATGACCTAAAAACTTGCCTAAAACCCATCTTAAGGCCATATTTCGAGAATTAAACTTAAACTAATATGTTTGGGTGGTTTTAAATGAATTTATTTATGTAATAACAAGTGTACACCTCACATATTTTCAAGAATACCAAGTGAGTCCTTTTCCTTCCATATAAAAGGCCACCACCTCTACCCATTCCTCACACCTCTCCACACTCTTAAGTGGACATGATCTAAAATCTTTCCTCCCAAAATCCCTACCCTAGTTCTAGAATCCTCCCATTGGGTAGAATACCTTCTATGGATTCCTTTTTTGTTTAAACCAAAAGAAGTTACCTGATTAAATTGTAATGTATTTTTTAATCTCTGTAGTTTTATTTCCATTATCCAACCCATGAAATCACTTTATTATGTTATTATATAACAAAAACAGTATCCTAAATATCCTAGGATGTTTTAGGATGTGATTTAGACCTACAAATACACACAATATCATCTAATGGGTAATAAACATAATGTTTCTATGGCCAGAGTACTGTTATATCACGAAATGATGATTTTTCATTCTTCCATTTTTGCCTCTCATGGTGGCCATTATGATTGAAAATTTGTTTATATTTATTATATATGATATATATTGTGATATTTTTTTTATTTAATCGTTTTATTTCACATAAAATTAATTTTTTCCATTTTACGTTAATATGGTAACATCGTTTGAGAAAGTGTGGACTACAGCCCTCTCAAAACGTTGAGATTTGTTCACACTAATCATGGAAGGTATAAAAGATAGTTTTAATTAAAAATATGAGACATTAAAAACATTTAAATGATATTAATCACATAATTACATTTTTGGATAGATAAATATATATATATCATGTTCTTTATTACCAATTCACACATTAAAAAAGTGATAAAATTATTTGTGGACGTGCAGACTACTGCCTCCTCGACATGATGTGATTCCTTTTTCATCCCAATAATTATCTATATAAGACTGTATGATTAAATAATATGGTATTTATTATATAATTATTATTTGTTAATGATATAGTTTTACTTAACTTATATCAATAATGACAACTAAAACAAGGAAACATTACGCATGCGTACGTACGACTTACCAGCTCCACGATTGTAACGATATTTCATTATTCATTACCATATTTAATAAGTTATTTGAAAAGTATAATTGATATATAAATATGATAATAATTTCATTTTTATTATTTGGGATGTGTAAAATTAATACCCCTTCAACCATAGTTGTCCTATGGGAGATTTTTACACATAAATTGAATTTTGTCAAAACAACCATTGTATACATAATTGCTCCTATAGTTGTAAAAAAAATTGTAAAAATTGAAATAAAAATAATTATAAATTTGAAACATCTTATAAATAAATTATAAAAATTAAATAAGTTTATTATATAGGAGGTTAAATAACTTTCACCCGAAAGGAAACACAATGTAAGGGATTCACGTCTCACTTTTTACATCCATGAGATAAAGGTAATGTTCCCTACTTACAAATTTTGTGTGGTGTATCTACTGCCATTTTTATATTATATCATTAATTATTTTTCCTTCATTGTATTTAATAATTTAATTTAATATTATTAATTCTTGAGGATTACGATTTAAAAATGTTTCAAAGTGGTACGGGACACTTTTGAATGTTCAATGATTATTTTCCACAAGGCCAATATTATTGATGTTTCAATGAAATTTCCATTTGAGAAAATTATATAATTGTTTTTTAATAAAAAATTGAATTCCCCTCTATTTATTCATGACCATTTTCAATTATTAATTCCATTTGTACACTCTTTTGTACCCAAAGTGTTTTTCTGGAAAACCTGGCATTATTTCTCTATTTTTTCAGAAAACCTATTTTCTTCTAAAAAACATGTTTTAATAAAATGTTTTCAAAATTGATTTTAAAATGATTTGGTAAAGCCACTGGTTTTCTTTTTTCGTTTACCAATATCTTATAAGGAATATTCTTTTCATTTTCCAAATGAGCTTTTTTCTAAACTTTTGACATACAAAAAGAATATTAATTTTTACCTCATATGTCATATATAGATTTATCCATTGTTAATTCTTTGAAGACTCATTCTCATTTTCAAAAGGATTATTTTTATTAAAAATGTTTTCAAAATTGGATTTAAATGAAAAATATTTTCTAGTTGTTTTCCAAAACAAAATGATATTTTCCACAATAATATTTTTAAAATTTAATAATTTTTTTCATCAACAACAACTACCCTCTATTTTACTCCACATGAGTTTGTTGTATTGAAAAAGTAATTATTATCCTTAGGGATGGTTTATTATTGATTTGGACAAGGATTGTATTCATATTAACTTTTATGATTTACTAGTTTGTCGCCTTAAAATATTCGATCTCATATAGTCATTGAAAATTGAATTTCACCAAAATTATTAATTTCATTGATCATATATATTACTATTTCCAAAAGCTTATACAATTTTACATACGGTGTCTATATATATTTTTATTTGATTATTTTGTTAAATATTGAAAAAACTGTGTACTTTATTCAATAAAAAATCATTTATAAGATATGTTATTTATTTTAACTATTCAAAATGAATAATGATTTTGAAATGTATTGACCTGTGGATCCTGGAAATTATATATCTCTTTGATTCATTGATAGGTTCTCATGAGACAAATGAATTACACAAACTAAATGGAGGATATATCTATAGTTTAAAACTTTTTAGAGGATAGATAATGATATGAATAGGTCCTAATATTCTTTATACAATAAGTACATTGATAAATAATTGCAATCATATTAGTTTTAGTTTTTATTCTTCCATGAGATTTTCTGTCTACGTATCTATGGATACATTTAATTTCAGTTTATTGATTAATGGAATGTTTTCCTAATTCATACCTTCTCATTTTTATTTTCCCTCATCTAGTTTTTTTAATGGAATGTGTTTCAAATTATCATCTTCTATATTTATTATGTACTTTCATTCATTTTATTAATTACATGGAATATGTGTTCATTTATGTACATTTCCATATTAAATATTCTCATTGATTATATTATTGCATCTACTATTTTTTCCCTTATAGAGCATTTGAGATCACCCTTAGTATGTTTCATTCTACATGAATCAGAGAAGCATACAATGAAAGATATTCCTGAATACAATAAATGGATTAGAGTTATCCTTTAAGCTATTTATTTATTTAGAAGATGAAAAAAATAAGTTTTAAGTAGTTTATTATTTTGAAACACAATTCTCATTTACCTATCTAGTTTACCATGACTGCCAACTGGTCGATCATTCCAAGCATGATTACTTGTAATCATGCCAACTTATTTTATATAAGACACAAAAAATGGGCTATCAAGGACTGGGTATATACATTTTATATTTGTTTACACTCACTTTACTTTGAAATTTTTTCTACATTTCCTCAAACCCCCTATATTTTCATTTTATATAAATGGAACATAAAAATATTATAAAAATAAAAATTAATGTCATTGTATAGCATGTTCTTATTTAAAACATGACCTAAAAGTCAATCTATAAACTAAAATATTAAGTTTATAAATATAATTTCTTGAGGTATAATAAAAATTATGTAATTAAATATCAATTTTTTAAATCAAATTTTCAATATCAATCATCATGACTACTACATATTAAAAATCAATTTCATATTCATTATCTTTAGTTGTATGATCAAAAATAATTCTTTCAATTTTAATATTATAATCAATGTGTTCATATCTACAAAAATAAACAATAATAAATTCTGTATCCATAGAAATTCTAACATCTACCTCAAAATATTTAGTGTCAGGTGTAATATTTGAAAACTCATCATTCACTATTTCGATAGGTTCATTCTCACTAAGACTAGTAATAACTTCCCACTTAATTATAACTTGTATCTCATTCTCAACTTAATCATCTTTAACACATGTAATTTCATCTTTCATTATCACACACTTATTTAATGAAATATTTCCACTACAAATAATTTTTTTAACTATCTATAAAAATAGTTAATGTGGTGAAATTTAAAATAATTATCTTTTTAATATTCTTCTTTCCCATTTCAAAATGAAAAGTGAAATATTGTAGATTTTAATAATAATTAAAATTCACATTTCATTCATCTATGTGAACCATACCTCGCATGATTTAACTATAAATATTAATTTGGTTCACATTAATAAATATATACAGAAAATACATGTCATGAAATAAAATTTTCGCAAATTTCATATCACACTGTGCAATACCCAAATGAATATAGTTTATTAATACCATTTCTTTACTTTATGATATTTTAAATTGATTCTTTAGAATAAATAATGTTCAAGTAATGAAGAATATTATATCAATATGTTTTATTTACCTATCATTAATTAATGATATGTTGAAAAAATACTATTATGTGAAGAACATAAAAACTCAACAACCTTAATAAAATTAAATGAAAAAATATTTCTATTTACCATTTAATATTTTTAACATTGATGTTACTAAAACCAATATCAACATTCACATAAAACTCTTCAAATATTTCTTCGTAAACAATTTTAATATTCAAAAAAATAAAATAAATGTTTTTATATCTAAAATAATAAATATTTATTTAATAATTTGATTCGTTTAGTCAATAAAATTAAACAACATTAATAAATAAAATCATTATACTAAAATAAACCATCTTATCTCTGTTCAAAGAACTATATGTTGTCCCACCATCTGTTTTTTTTTTCATTTTATTGTTTTTAATTTACTCATTAAGATTCAATAGATAGAATATTAATATAAAGTTTTGTTTCAATAAAGTGATAAGAAGAGTTTCTTCTAGTTTTAAATGGATTAAATCTCAATTAATGGAAAATTTTATTTTAGAAAAACATTAATAAAATTTGAATACCAATCACCAAAAAATTATAAACATGTATGAAAAATATTAAAAAAATTAATTATACAAATATATATAATAAAATATTAAATCATATACAAGAATAACCCTATTAATTTAATATTTAAATTTACATATCAAATTTAATTTCATATAATTCAAGAAAGTAATTTCATACCATATATAGTTTCAAAATATTAAATCAAAAAAATCAAAGGTTATATAAGATTAAAACTAACATTTTTGTAAAAAAAACCAAAATGAAACTAAAAACATATTATTAAATAGGAATGTAAATAAATTTATATGATTAATTATTATCTACAAAAACAAAAAAAATTATAAAATATATAAAAATAGCATGAATAGAATAAACTCAGTTTTAAACATATATTATAAACTCTCACTTAATATAATAAATCTATTAAAAGCATGTTTATTTATGAATAAATTAAGTAAAATTTTTTTAGTATCAATAAAATAAATAGAAATTTTATATTTTGAAGAATAATATCTTAATAAATGATTCTTTATAACAACAAGATTTTTCTGGAATGGATTGTAATTTTTTAATAAATACTGATTGCCCCAGTCATATCACATTTTCTTATAACATTTCCAAAATTAAAACAAAAATCATTCAGTGATTGTTTCAACCACAATACCTAAGGTAAAACAACTCCCAACAATATCATAATAAACATCAGATATTGAAAGTTAAATAGTCTTTTTGGTTCTTCTTGATTATTAAAAAAACAATTTATTAATGAAATCACATGTTCCTATGGTACTTTTTTAATCTAAACTATTACCTATCAAATTAGAGTTAGAATATAAAATCAAATCTAATATAATGGTGTAAGGAATTAAAAATTGATAACCCATAATTTTTTAATATATGTTAAAATCATCCCGGTGGTATTGAGATTGGATTATTTAGGAATATTTTAGAATTTCACACAAAGAACTAGAATAAACATTAAATCTAGATTACTTTAGTAAGATATAATAAATTCATTTTATTTTTACTATAAAACATATTGTAAAACTTTTTTCATGAAATTATACATGTTATGATTGATATTATGACTCATAGGTGTGATATAATCTTAATTATTTTCAACTAATATCTTTCAAAATCATAATTGTATATTTCTCTTCATTTAAAGATTCCATAAAGTCTCAATGAGATATTTAGAAACCAATAATGAAATTAAAATCACCTATCACAGTTATTTAAAACTATTTTTCTATGATTCTCGAAAGTTCACTGCAAAATTTCTAGCAATTTTAATAAGAAATCCCTTCTGTAACATATATTTGAATAAGAAAATATCGATAGAAAATAATTTCATAATCAATGTAAAGGTTGACATTCCTATAACAATATTAACAGAAAGAATAAAATAAATAATTCTTTTATACTAAGATCAAGTTTCAGTATTAAGCCTATATAATACTTGATTATGTTTAAAAACGAAATAGGAACAATTGGATATTTAAAAACCATGATATTTTCAATATATAATTTCCCATAAAAATGATCTAAAAAGTATATTTTAAATAAATTTGGAAATTTTAGAAATTAAAATATAATTTATAAGAAAATAAAATCTTCATTTATTCTATAGTAGAAATATAAGTAAATATTTATTTATAGTAAACACCTTACCCAAGTTGATTGCAGATTATTTTTCCTTATTTCATATAATAAAACCCTGATCATCCCACTTATCCCTAAAATTCCACTCGGTTGTTATAATAGAATATTTATAAGGTCTCTCAAAAAATATCAAAATATATTTATTTTAAAATTATTTAGATCATCTTGTATTTGTAAAACCTAACTTTCATTACCCAAGTCATCTAATATAAATCTAGGTTAATGATATGATATAGAAATAAAAAACTTATTAATATTATTATTAATTATAATAGTCATAATAACTTCATATAAACTACCAGTCAAAGATCCTAAAGGATAATCTCTTAATATTAGTTATTGTCTGGGATGTGAACTCTAATGTTCTTAATTTCATAGCTCTCCAGGAATATGTACAATATTGACCTGTTCTTTATCATTATCCATTTTATTTTTTCCATCTGTATCAATTATTATGATGTTAAAATAATTCCCAACATCATTAATGATCGTTATATTTTAATTAAAATGATAAAATCAATCAAAATTGACATGGAAAAGAAAATCTTCCACCAGTTTTATTTTTTATATTAAAAACTCTATGAACATTAAAACCAATTAAATAACCAAGAAATATTCCTTCATCACGGTTTGGATTAAATTTTACCTGATTATCCCTAGATTTTAAAATATAAATATTATTTCTAAAATACATAAATTATAAATATTTTAATCTTAATCATTACATTACTGAAGATTATTTTTCTTCAAAATATATAACTATAAATCTGTTTATTACATGGCTTATATATCTGAAACTTTATCCTAATAATGAAAAGCTCATAAAAAATAGTTTTTTCCATTAAATTCCTTTCAAAATCCCATTACCCCTTCCAAAAATTCTATATTCTATGGTATTCTTTAAAAGAAAATTAATGTTTAACACTACGAACAAAAAAATAGTTGATCTCAAATTTTTCACCTTATCTTCACTGGTTACTTCTTCAGGAAATAATATTATAATATTTTTAATTTTAAATCTTATTTATAAATTTTATGAATATGAAACATGTAACTCCTAGATATATTATGAGATATTTTTTCGTATTTAATTTATTTTACAGATTGTATTACAAGTAACAATGTGTGTAAACGAACGACGATATATTTTTAAAATATTAATATTTAATGTTATAGTTATCTCCTAGACATTGGATTGATGGATAAATTTATGACTAACTAAATGAACAAAATTTATTTTTTTATATATATTAAATTAATTACTTTTTTATAAATTAATTAGAAGTAAATTTACAAATAATTTGAAACTAAAAGATATTTTATCTAATAAAATTGTTTTTATACACATAATGTGTTTTTATCTTAATAAATTTATGTTTTCAATATTAGTCAATTATTTTAAAGAAATTTATAAATTATCTATTCAATCAAATGTTTCGTATTTCATATAATATTTTTAAAAAATGATACAAGATTAAATCTATTTTTATGCTTAAAAATATATTTTTATTCAAATAGTATACTCTGTGTTTTTTAAAAAAAATTATAAAATGAATTTTCATCAACATGTTTAAGTTGAATCATGAATAATGGATTTCATATTTGTAATCATGATAGTGAGATTTTGGAAATCGGTCCCTTGTATTTGTTCAATATAAATAGTAATCTTAATAATTTTTATCACCCGAATAAGGGAAAAATAGTAAAATATGGGTTAAAACTTTTGGATAAGGAATTAAAATTTATCTAAACCATTAAAATTTATTATTTTTTGAGTTTATTTATTCAATTTAAATCTAATTGTATAATATATTGTCATCTGGTTCTATATTTCTATGATTAGGACCTCTATATAAAATTATAAAAATAAAAATAAAAAACATCACCTAATTATTTAGAAATATATTTTATGTGTTCTCATAGAGGAAATATACTACCGTGTATGATAATAAATAGTTTATTATTAAAAATTCATGATGTAAATTTATTTATAATTTTTATTAATTATATAATTAAATTTAATACTTCTAATTACTGGTACAATATTTCATTAATTAATAACAAAATTAGTTGACAAATATTAAAATTAGTATAATTATTTTGATTAATTATGTTACACAATTTCTTTAGATAAATATAACATATTATTGATGTGAGACAATTTTATATTCAAATTCTAACTTTTTATTTGTGTCATTAATGTCAAATTAAATGAATAGATTTAAAATCAACATCAATTATATTTTATAATAAATATCATTTTATTAAATAATTTAAAATTCATAAAAACATATATATGTTCATGTGAATGAAATATGGTTTATAATATCAACTATGTTCCATTTATGAGTCACTTGTCCATTCATTGTAAAACAATTAACCCTTTCATACTGTAATAGTAGTTAAAATGGTTAAGATAAAAAATGGTTAAAAACGACATTCTTCAAAATGATATGGTTTAGAATGATGCTAAAACCAATCTAAATTTAATTTGATGAGAATATTTCAACACTAGATGATTTTTATTTTAATTATTGAACATTTTGAATCATTTTCTTAAGAATTAATTTATTATATTTTAATCACTTAATAAATTCCATGTGTGTCATATTCCTCCCTTGTAAAAGACACCCCTACATTCTCTTACTTACACCACATTGACCATTATAGCATGTCCAAACACAAAATAAATATATTATAATCATATATATATATGTTATATAGGTTTTTTTCACCCCAAAATACTATCCCATGGGTTATTAAAAGGATATCCAAATGAGTTCGTTCAAAGAAGAGGTAAGCACCTTAACTGATCATTTTTCTTTTACTTATTATTTTACATCAAATAAATATTATATATTTTTAATAAACCAATAACTTAAAAATTTTAAATATAATGATATGTAATTATTTTTATTAAACCACCATTATTCACCCAAATTCTCATCAAATGGGAAGTGAATGTGTCACTTATTTGTATATATTGGTTACCATTTCTATGTAGTGTTAAAATTAATCATCCATCACCATTTTTCAAGGATGGTTATAATTAAGGGTTTAATGTTTATATATGAACTACCAAAAAAATTATTTTACCAATATAAACATACTGACATATAACAAATATATTGATAAAAATTAAAAATTAAAAATTATATTATTTTTTTGGTATTAGAATTTAATACCAACATTTAATTTTTTTCAGACATATATATCCAATGTTATTAGTTGTTTAATAACAAAAATCATTATAAAAATAATTAAATTTGTCCTTTTATCACAGTAATACAATGAATTTTTTCACTAAAAAAATAAATTTCTTATTATTAACATTGTTCTTCAACATATAAAGTTGTAGCAATTATTTATTTAATACAATTAAATAATTTACCAAAAAATAAATTTTAATATTAGTTTTAAATTTAACATAAAAGTATATTAAAATTAATAATAATAAAGAATATAATATAAAAATATCTAACATAATTAAAAAAATATGTAGTTATTAATAATAATATATTTAGAATATTTAAGTAAAATTGAAAATTTGACCCCATATATATTATATTTGAAATATAATTAATATATTATTTTAAAAAAATGTAGCGACCTTTCCCCAAATAGCTCAGAAATAGTGTCTCCTATTATATACATTCCCATGATTATACTGAAACAATTCCCAAAGAACTAATCAGTTTAGTAGTCTCTGTAAACAAGATACATATTTGATAATTATATTAAAAAAGATTCCCTAATAAATCATTTTTTCATCTAAATAAATAAACACCATAGAGAATAAATCTAATACATATAGTATATTGATTCATATCTTTCATAATACACTTCATGGATTCATGGGGAAAGAAACATAACAAGGGTGAGACAAAATTCATAGTGAGGGAAAAATATAAAAAAATAAATAATGAATCAATGTGAATAGTAAATATGGAAAGATAAATAACTGAACACACATGCCATGACATTAATAAACTGAATGAAATTATATATGCAATATGAAAATGTAATAACTAGAAACACATGGCATTCAAATAACTAGATAAGCAAAAATAAATATGGATATTTAATAAATGAAATCACATTCTATTAATCAATGAACTGAAATGAAATGTATCCATAGATATAACGACACAAAATATCATTGATGAAAAAAATAAAACAAATATGAGTTCAATTCTTTCTCAATGGATGTAATGTATAGGGAAAGTGAGGGATTATTACTATCATGATCTATCATATAGAAAATTTAAAAATACGGATCTATCTTCAGTTTAATTGGAACAATTCTTTTTTATCATGATAACCTATCATTGAATAAAGGTGCTCTATAAAGGCTATGTGCCACCTATCAATGCATGTAATAATTATTCTTCATAATTAATAATAAAAATAAACAATATGTCTTATCAAATATACCTTTTGAATAAATTACATGGATTTATCAGTATTTCAACATATAATAAAATAAATATCAAAGTAAACATCATATGTAAAATGATATATGGATTAAGAAATAGTAATATCCATGATAAATGAAATGGATAATTTAGGTTAAATTTGATGTTCATTGATCATCAGAAATTGAATATTTCAAGGGGACTACAAAATAAATCATAGATGTCAATTTGAATAATAACCCTAAAAAGATAAATAATAAACCATCTAGTTGAATAATAAGTATGGTATCAATGAAAAAACCTAAGTGGACTAAAATATAGAGTTGTTGATGTCGATTAAATAAAAGACGAAATTTTAAAAATATTCTTGGGGAAAATACAATTTTCTTTTGAAAAAACATTTTGAAAATGTTTTCCATTAAAAACATCTTTTAATTTTTTTATATTAAAATAATCCTTTTGAAATTAATAATGAGGCTTTAATGAAATTATGGCGGATAAATCCATAGATGTCATAAAGGTAAAAACATTCCTTTTGTAAGAAAAAAGGTTAGAAAATGCCTCGATTATAAAGAAAAAAAATTCCTTCTATAGGATTAGTAAATTAGAAAATGGGTAGAATTGTATTACCAAATAATTTTAAAATAAATTTTAAATAAATTTTAATAAAAATGGGTTTTAGAAGAAAACAGCTTCTCTGACTAAAGATGAAATAATTTTTGGTTTTCTTAAAAACATTTTCTAAATCACCTCGTTTACAAAATAGTGTAAAAATGGTACTAATACTTGAAAATGGGAATGGATAACAGTTGAAAAAATTAAATTATTGAAAAATGTATAAATAATCTCCTTGAATTGAAATTACAATAGAAGATCATTAGTATTTGTCTTGAGGGAAATAATCTTTAAAAATGTAATAGTGTCCCATATCACCATGAAACATTTTTAAATCATAATCCTCATGAATGGATAATATTAAATGAATATACTAAATAATAGGAATGAAAATTGATTAACTATATATAAATTTAATGGAAATGTATACACAATATAAAATAAACTAGGTTCATAACAAAAGAATGAGGCTGAATTAAATTAATATAAGACGAAATCCATTACATATGAACTGAATGAAAAAAAGTGATAATCATAAAATGAAACATCTAAATACTATAAATATAATTTGTTTAATGATATTATATTCCAATTTTCAAGTATTTACAGCATATATATATATATAATATATTAGGTTCACAACAAGAAATTATACCTCGTGGAAAGAAAATTTAGAAAAAAAATTCTTACCTTCTGTTTCCTTTCGGGTGAACACTCTTTTACATCCAATATAATATAATTATGTTAATTTTATACATTATTATGATTATTCTTAATATTTATAATTAATTTTATTTTCTTTATTACAATTTTGTGTACAACCATTTAAAAAATTTTGTTTACATCAGGTGTTTTGAAAAAAATTGGTTTATGAGTCAAAAACATTCGCTGGTCAACTATAGTCAAAGGGCTATTTATATAACCACAATATAATAATAAACATGAAATAATTATAATATTTATAAATCTATTATACTTTTAAAATCAATTATTAAATATTGTTATGAAAAATTATTTAATATTAATATCATGTAGACTGTAGGTTGTACGTACGCATTAGTAATATTACCATTTTTCAATGGTGGTTATGGAAAAAAGGTAAGTAACACTATATCAATACAGAATGATAATTGTATAATAGATAACATAATATTTAATCTTAAATACTTATATATATAATTATTTTTATGAAAAAGGAGTCACTTCAGGTTAAGGAGGCGGTAGTCCACACGTGCCCAAATAAAGTTATTACTTTTTAAGTGTGTGAAAGGATAATAATGAAAATGATATATATATATACATACATACATACATATATATATGTCCATAAGGATAATTTTGTCATGGATATCGTATAGGTTTTTTTTATGTGTCATAATTTTAATTAAAACTATCTTCTATATGTTCCATGTTTAGTGTGAATGAATCACAATGCTTTGATGGGGTGGTTGTCCACACTTCCTCAATGGAAATTATCATATTAATGTAAAATAGAAAGTCTTAAAAGTATGATTAATAAAAGTATTAAATAAATATAAGGATAAAATAAATATCATATTTAATATATATAATTATATTGTCCATTATAACGGCCACCATGAGAGGTGGTAATGGAAGAATGAACCATCATCGTTCCGTGAGGCAGTAGTTCGCTATCCAAAAAAACATTATGTTTGATACCCTTTAGATGGTAGTGTGTGAATGTGTAGGTAAAAATATCATAATAAAAACCCTACTATTTTTAAGACACTTCTAATTTTATACTAGAATAGAATAATTATATTTTAGGGGTTAGAGAATGGAAATTAAATAGGAGATATTGAGAAAAGAAATTACCTTTTAATTGGGTAACTTCTTTTATTTTAAACCCAAAGGCATCCATTGAAGATATTATTACCAAATTGTGGCTTATAGGTAAAGATAATGAATTTTTTGAGGCCATGTGGGATGATCTTGTATGGACATAACATGTTTGTGAGGCTTAATGGATGGGTAGAGTTATTGTCCTTTTATAGAAAAGGAAAATGACTCACTTGGTATTTTTGAAAATAAGTTAGGTGTAAAAATATTCTTACCTAAAAAAAGGCATATTAAAAAACCCAAACTCAGGAATTGAAGGTTAATGGAATAAAACATTCTACCTAATGGGTTTTGGACAAGTTTCAAGATCATTTGGTCCTTAATCATAGGGTTTTAGTACATTTTAAGCCTAATTACACATTGATTACTATAATTAACATTAATTAGATTCACTTATAATTTTTTGTCCAAAATTAAGTTGATATTATTTGACCAGAAATAATTTATTTATTACAATTTTTTATGTAATATTTTCAAAATTAAAATCACAAAGGCGGAAAAATTAGGATTAATTATAATCTTGCAGAAATATGGATTAACTGGGTTTAGTTGAAAAATGTGCAATTGATTGTTCTATTTTTATAATAAATTTAAAATTTAAATTTGATATAATCAACTAAATTGTATTAATAGATGTTCAATTTAACCAATATGACCTTAAAACAAATATATAATATAATTTATCATTAGTAATTGTTTAAATTAATGGATGTTTTTATATAAAACTCTGTATTTTCCACAATTCACTAAAAATGAAGTTTCTCTGAAAAATTCCATAATTAATCCTAATATAATTTTTACATAATTAATTAAAAAAGCAAATTTACTTTATCAAATTAAATTGAGATGAGTTTCTCAAATAAGATTGAAAATAGGGTTTCCATTAAAATGACAAAAATTACTTATAATAATATTGGTCTGTATGTGAAATATTGTGTTTTCTCTTATCTTATTATTACTAAATATATTTGATGAATATCAAAAATAATTGATTGAATTTGTAATATATTTATTACATTTATATCATTAAATAATTGTAATTATTTTAATCTATTAATGTAATACATGTTGGTGAACATAAAAATAGTGTTCTTTAAAAAAATTATTTTTTATTCAATTGTTTCTTATATAAATTTTTAATTAATTTTCAACCTATGAATTAATCATATATTATTATAAAAAATATATTTTCATAAGTTAGTTAATACAACTCATATTTTATAATATAAAATCAAGTTTATATATTATTTTCTTAAATAATAATTAGTTAATTATATATTGTATCTTAGTATGACTTGATATTGAATATAGAGCAATCCATCTATAAAGATAACTTTTTCACGTAAAAAAATCTATAGAGGAAGGTTTTAATTGATGGAAATAAAATCCAACATATTTTTTTGTTCATTGAAATAAATAGAATCAATTTTAAATAGTAAAATATATTATAATGTATATGGTTATTATATTACATTATGTGCTTAGTGTCACATTTCACACAAACTATCAGATATAAGGTTTTTACTTTGGTTTATTAGGGTGACACGAATTTAATTTAGAATGAAATATGTAAAATTAATTGAATTTTCAAAAAATTTCAAAATAATAGAATGGATGAAAAATTAATAAACTATAGTTAATCATTAATCCTGATAAAATAATCGAACATAGAAAAAATAAAAAAACCCCATAAACCCATTTTTCACTCACGTCCCCTCCCTCGTATCTTGGTATCTCAATACCCTAAAAAATACAAATATCTCTTGAAATAAAAAGACTTTGTTAACTATTATCTTCTTCTCCCACAAACAGAACCCCTAAATGTTTAATCTAGCACACCCATGCCTTTCCGTTGACTATGATTAGCAAATCCCCCCGCTATCCTTTCTCTATAATTTCCACCAATTCCGATCTCACAGAACGATTTAGACACATTCATATAAACAATTTTAACCACTATAATGAGTAGTCAATTGTTTATATTCTTGTTAGGTTTTCATGTTTTCTCCTCGAATTTTAATCCCTTGAAATAATGGACATCCAATTAATTAATTGAATAGTATTTCGGGTTTGGTGAAATTCATATTTAATGTGTTTTTTTTAAATTTTATTATTTATTATTTTATTCAGTAATATTAGGTTTCTAATTAAATACTACTTCCAATTATTTGATTTACGTCATGAATTCCTCAATTCTCTTTCCATACTTTCCTTTTTATATATTTTTCATGGAAATATTATATTCAACTAGAGGATCAATTATAGGGAATCATCTTATTCATCCCACACTTTATTTATCTAATTTTATATATGTATTCAATATTTTTTTAGTTTATTTTTTTCCTTATTTTATTTATAATATCAAACTAGTGATAAAAAAATTCTAGATAGATACATACATTAATTGAAATCCAACTTATATAATTTATTTCACCTTTATCATTACAAATTTTATATAAAAAAATGGATTAGTTATTTTTAGTCATCTATTTGTAGGATAAAATATATAAATTAAAAAACAATATTTATGGTGGTTTGGTTAATCATATTTATGATTCATTCAAAGATAATATTATTTTAATAACATGTTGAAATGTACAACTATTTATTGAAAAATCCCATTTAAATGTACATGTTTGGTTTCTTTAAATATATATGAAGCACCATTTAAATATATAAATTTTAATACTTATATTTTTTGGTATTAATATGGTTTTATTTTTAAATTTATGAGGTGAATTATCATTTCTTTTAGAACTCAAAACATCATGATAAATGTGGATATTAAGTCAAACAACAATGTGTATGTATTTAGTTATTTCATTTAAATGATTGAAAATATTTATTCCCATAATATCTGTGGCTATAATTATTCTCATGTTTTTTAATGTGTAGAGGGTCATGTTATTTTTTTTCAAGTATTTTTCTTATTTTCGAACTAATTTTTATTTTATTGGAATGAGAAAATAATTTTATGGGAAAATAGACATGCGTAAGCATAATGTTTATATTTATTTTCCATGAATGTATCATATTAAAAATACAACATTATATTTTTAAATTCTAAAGAGTTTTTTTCCAGCACATATAGACTATAATACTCATTTTTATAAAAATTAGTATTGTTTTCTTTTATAGAAATATTTCAAACATGAAATCTTAAAAAAAACCCACTACCTGATAAAAAACATTTTTAACCCGAAACATAAGAACATGCATCACGAATATATATAATATAAATTACATAGAATTTCATTGATTAAAAAATTGAAATCCAATCCAATAATGACCTATGTATTAATATATTAAACCATCCCACTATATATGTACATACCAAAATTAATTAACATCATCAGAAAAATAAACTAATACCTAATCATATATTCTTTCTTGAGCCTCTATTGAGAACTCATGTAATGTCCCCTCACCCTCTTTTAATGAAAAAACATGGTTCCAAAATTCAATGGGTATTCCTTATTAATAAGATTATGATCATAAAAATAAATACCATATTTCTATATTTTCTCTTCAAAAGTGTCAACATTTTTGTGTGTAAAAGAATGAAACATGATAATCGTGAGAATTGTGGTTCACAATTGAAATCAGAACATTAATTATGTTATAGTCAATGAATATTTTATTAAAAAATAACTCGATATTACAATATTATATTTCTTCCAAACTATGTTACTTTTTTAATAAATCTTTAAAATATCAATATACATTTACTGGGATAGGATATTTATTCCTTTCTAGTTTTGTTGCTAATTTCTTTTCAATTACTCATCATAGGTTAAAATTTTCCAAATCTACTCACAATAAAATGTAACTCAGGGTTATCTCGAATGTGTTAGGATACCTCATCCCACTACTCAGTGAAAAACACCTAAAAATTTAAAGTAATGCCTCTATACATAAATTGATCTTTACATTGCTTGTTGTGCTCACCCATTTTCTTGTACTCTGATAAATTTTCTCATTATATCTCCCATAAAAGTTCCAGAAACATTTTCATCACAAGAAATTTTTGACTGATATTTTTTTAAAATAGATGTTGTGAAAAATTTCGTAGTCTAAGACTTCTAGAAATGCAATCTATTTGGAATGAATCCCTAAAAACCTTATTTAGTATAATAAAAATAGTTTCTCATTTAATGTGAATATGCACAATGAATTGGAAATGAAATAAAATCATAATTATAACTTTCATATAAATATTGATCACTAACCCTTGTTTGCTAAAAAGGTAAATATGCATTTTGGTTTATTTTTTTGGGCATGTAAAAGAGTTTGGAAAAGTTTATAGATAAAAATTCATTTATTAGTAAAATTTTACTATTTTTGTAACCCTTTGGTGTATAAATAGTCTTCCAAAATGACCATTTCTCATTTTAATATAATGGTTATTTATGATTAAAAACTAATATGTATGAATTTGATAGTCCATTAGGCTTTACTTCCTTCAAATGTAGATGAATTTTAGAATCAACATGGTTTAGAATTGTTTTCCCTTTTTAGTGAAATGGTAAATATTGTGATCATTAATTTTTATATCATATATGAAATTTAATTTATCTTGAGTTATGTGGAATTGATTTAATTTTTTTACCTTTTTCTTTAGATGATAATATTTTGGAGTTGGTCATTGAGACAAATATACCTAAAATATCTAATTTTTTAGATTTAGATCTCTCATAATCATTAAATAAAATAGTATTTTTTAATGTGTGGTATTTTTCATTAACGATAAATTTTTATTTAAATTCATATAATATTAAATGGTCCTTAATGACTCTATTCTCAATGTTATCCAAATTACACAAGGCTCTCTTTAAACTAAATGCTTTGCCATCTTTTCAATTATAAATCATTCTCATTCAAAGGAATTGTTAATAAAGAAAAAAATAAACTGTATATATATATATATTTTCCATATATACCCATGAAACTATATTATATAAATTTTCTTAAACCACTGTGAAGCCCATAAATGCCTCTAATTTGATTCATAGATCTCATGATTTATAGAGGAAAGGTGATTAATAATTCCTTGTTATTTTTCTTATTATATTATATAAGTTTTATTCATATCATTTATCAATGCCTTATTTAGAACTCAACAAGAAATATTGTTCAAGAACATTGAATTTTCTCTTGATGAGTGGTAGGTTGGTATAAAACCCACAATTTCACAATTAAACTTATTACTTGTTCATAAAAACCAAATCTCTTAAACTCATATCAACTTGTGTATCATTTTTCTATCATGAAGTATCATTGGGTAAATAAATTTTAAATGTTTAAAATCCTTATATATAAATTACCTTGAATATCCTTGGTTAAATTTATGGAAGGCCAATCTGAAAATCAATTATATAATAAAAATACAAAAAAGAATAAGTTATGTGGTTTAGTCTCTACAACACTTGACTAAAATCAAAAAAAAAATACTAATAGTTCCAAATTCTAATATTCCAATATTTTTATCATTGTGTTTTGAAACATTTAAAACAACCCATCCCTATGTACTTACATTTTGTGCTTATTATTCTAAAAGAGTGCACCAACATATCACATATGTCTAAACTTATTCATATTTATCATAATGCATTGTTATATATATGATAAAAAAATGAATAAAAAAAAGAATATTTTGAATACAAATATTCATGGATGGAATTAAACAAGAAGTTTTTCACAATTAGTGATTTTTTTAAGAAAAATATGATAAATGACTAAATTTTTTAATAATACAATGCTATCCACATATGGAAAAAATATTTTTCCATATAAAAAATTATAGAGGGAAATTAAAATACAATAGAAAGAGGGTATACATTTATGGGATGTGGAATATAACCAATGTGATAAGAATAATAAAATGATCTCATTATTCATTAATTGATGGAAATTGGTTAAGAATCATGTTAATTTTTTGACTAATTGAATGAAAAATTTGGGAGGTATATTGGGAAATATTAATTTAATGGTATTAAGTTTAATGGGGGGGACTAGAGTATAGGGAAAAAAAGATAAACATTATCTACCATTTCAACAATGATTTTATTTTAGAGTAGATAAATATATGTTTGATAACTTATTTACTATTAATAATTTATCATGTAAATATTAATTATAATTCAATCATAATCAAATATCATGATTTTGTATATTATATTATGTTTTGGGGCTATAAAATTATCACATACTCATAGAGATCACCGTATGGAAATATCATACATCATATATAAATAAGTACAAGGTATATAAAGAATTTACAAACACCTATAAATATTATTTCATTAACCAAACCTATATTTTATAATGGAAATTCAGGTTGATCCATCCATTTAGTCTATATAGGTATATCATTCATAATAACCTGAATATTTAACAGGGATATGAAATAAATTATTCATTAAAGTATATAGTTCTATAATAGAATAAAAATTGGATATATAATTAGTATATTACCTTATATTGGAATTATGTTGTTTTATGGATGGTAAAGGAAAAAAGAAAGTATATGATCATGATTTTGGGAATCCATGATTGGGAATAAGGGATAGTAAAGATGCAATAAAAAAATTATAATTGTTAAATTATATCTACAAGGTGTTTATTTTATATATTGATTCATTGTATCAAAAAAAAGATTGGTTAGTGTAATTAATGACTATAGTTTTCATTTTATCATGTAGTTTTTATATCTATAGTTCAGTCTATTAAAACCTATATAGATTTCCAAAAAATCCACACACTCTGGGGAAAATATTTTTAGTGTAAAATGTCGGTGTGAATGAATCATCTGTATTGAATAAGTAAAATTTGATGATACTCTCTATTATTCGTCACCAAACTCCTTTTTTGTAAAGTCATACCTCAGTTGAGGCTTTATCACAATAAAATTATTGGGGAGGGGCATTTCTATGTTTTCTATTTAGATGATTCTAGATATTGAAACAAAGATAAAATTAATTTCATGTTTTTATTGGATGATAAATTCATATCCAAACACATTTATGTCCCTATATGAGATGTTTAAGGTTAGTTGTGGATGATAATTTCATATGGATACTTGAATTAGTTTGAAACTAAGCTAGTTCATAAATCATGTTATTTTTATTTTTGGTTCAAAACTTCTTTTCTTTTTCTACAACAGTTCATATTAAAAATTAATTTTTCTTTTATTACAAACAATACCTAGTAATATTCTGTTAGAACCCGGTTTTTTTGGGATGTATGAATCATTCTATTTTAAGTTTAACTCCTTTTTTTCGATCAAATATGGATTCCTAGTCATTAAATAGAGGGTTAGAGGGTGTAAAAGGCTTGTTTTATTCCCATAACCCCATATAGTGGAGGAAAACACTAGGGCACATGGTTATTAGAAACCGTGTCACCAAGCCTGCATGGTTTCTCCAAATAGTGTTGGGGTTTTTTGTGATAAGAAAAGGGTGAACAATTCTTCTAAACCATGCTTATAGGAATTTTCACTAATGAAAATTCTATATTGTTTTTAATAAATCTGTATTTCACATTTTATGCATAGATTTCCAAGATTTGTGCATGAACCATGTGGGAACCCTCCTTGGATAGTGGGCCAAGCACGGTCTGCACATAATTTGGCCAACCCTATAGCCAAACCTTGTGGACCTTTTATGTTGATAAAATTTATCTTTTGACCATAAATTCATTAAAATCTATGGTTGTTCTATTATTTCCTCATTCCTATGGATAAAACCTTCATCCTCCTTCGATTAAATCTCTCAATCCCCATCTTCAAGAATTTGATGTTGTTTCATCATCTGAACTCTGATTCAACATCTGATCATCTCATGAGATGGTCGTCTGTATGTGATAACTTCCTTATTCTCCATTTTTTATTTATCTTATCTTAGATGTATTTATTTTGATGAAGGATAATATGACCTATTTTCAGTTCATTCCTCTATTTTTCTGTTTTCTAACAATATAGTTTAATCTAATGGTCTATATTGGATGAAGATAGTGTTATAGGCTCCAGTTAGGTTCTTTATGATTTTTCCCTACAAGTCCTTTCATTGATAACTTTTTGTCATTATGTGCATTCTCATTTCATCAAGAGATTCTTCTAAAATTCATCTGTATTAATTATAATTTTTTAGTCGGTCCTCTAAAGCCTTATTTATATATATTATTTATTCCATTAGAGGTTGGTACATCAATGTTGTGTAGAAAATGTTATGCCTTTTTTCCTTTGTTGATATTTTCTAAGACACTGTTCTATTGTGGTTTTAACATGGACTAATTATAGTAAATAATCTATGATAATAAATTGAACAATTAAATTGCTAAATGGAAAGTACTGTTATAGATATCACTTATCCCGGTTAATTAAAATTGAATTATGATTGGTCATGTCCTCTACCCCTTTTCATTTTTAATGAATTATATGGAATTAACCTATGAAATGTTTATAAATTCATGTTAGGAATGGTTCCAGGTCTTTGATACACCTTTTCATTATTATTGATATATAATGGAGTGAACCTAATGAATTAAAATTATTATGAGTATTAATTGTATTTAATTGACTAATGAAATATGTATACGGACCGGTTATCTTTATATGAATGGTCATACTTGATCCCACCATGGATTCATGATTGAATTCCTTAGGCACTTAGAGGACACCATTACTATTTAAGGAGTAGGTTTCTAAGGGAGATACCCACATTGGAACATGGTCCTTATTTATTAATAGATTCCTGGAATAGAAAAATAAGATCCTTAACTATCTCTTCAGATATCATAATTTCATGGATACACTCCTTGGATTCATATCGATGTCTTCAGTAATATAGATCCCTGGATTCACTGAATTTTGTGTATTCATGTATAGACTTGTAATAATATGGACAAGTTCTATAGACTCAGTAATAATCTTTTACAGTGTGACATCTTTGATGTTTCACTTTGGATTTCCTCCAAACCCTTTATAGATATATTTCATGTGATACTATTTTGAGTTGGATGACCCCTTAGGGTAAGGATGGCTTGGTCAAACCATGGATTCTCTTTATTATTATTATGATCTATCTTAGTGTTGTCGAAACTTTCTCATGATTTATTTATATGAACTGAATCATAATTAATTAAATGGTTTTACATTCAAACACGGGCCAGGGATAAAGAAGGTACGAGATGTTTATTTGTACTAATTTAATTTATTATATACATACACATTTTTTAGTTTATATTTATATAGTTTATTTGTATATATGATGTTGGTAGTAGACTATTGATATTTACATCACATCCTTTCCAGAAATTTTTTGGTACCTGAGAAGATTATACGATTTTAGGTAGAGAAAAGGGGAAGCATCTCGCATTGGAATCCTGACATTCTTGATTTTCTGTGGGATATTCGAAGCAGATGATCAAGGTAATGCCCAGGATGATTGGATAGTTTTTTCTTTTTTTTTATTTGGTATTGAATGTATTGTAATTTATTCATGTAGCTATGTATACATTTCTACTTATTTTGTATATATATTCCACCACTATCACTTTGTATGTGATAAGGCTTACAATTCTGAGTTGTTTGTTTACTACATACATGTTTATACTTATTTATTATTCCATATGTACCATACCACTTATGATAATTATTATATGTTATTATATTGGATGTTATACACTATTTCATGGGGGAACAGTCTCCCCAATGTTTCACCCTTGTCTCTCACTACTTTTCATCAGCCTCTAGTATAAGAGGTGGTGCACTTGAGGTCATGTAGTCCACCAGGTTCAGCTACCCAGTAGTGGTCTGGGTTCGACATGTCATAAAGTGGTATTAGATCTTTTTCATATAGATATATTTTGGGGTAATTACTATTTAACCTATAATGAGAAAATTGATTTTATGTATTTCATTTATTTTAGTTGGTACATTTCCACTGTTGGGTGATATACATGACATGTTATCTTATTGTTATTTTGATATTGGAATAAATATTATACATGGACCAGAAATTCATGGATAATTTCTAAATTCATAAATTTAGGCACCTAGAATTCACCTAACATGAATATGGAAAGTGATAGAGGTACATTTTTTTACTCGCATCACATGTATTTCCTATGATTGTTGAGTGAGACTTACCTTTTTTATATTATTATGTTACTAAAATATTCAGTAGGGAAATAAATTTGGGTTGTTTAAAAATGTTATCATAAATATAAATATTTTTTTCTATATAGTTTGATGGTGGAATCTTAAATAACCAATTTTGACTCATGTATGTTATATACCTCTAGCTATATGAGTTGGGATATGGATACAATTACAATACTACCACAATCAATTATTAAGGTGTACATTCCCTTAATAATTTAAATTAGTAACTAATCAAATCGATCCATCATATTCTTCCAGTTGAATTATGAAGCCAAATGTTGGGAGTTAGATGAAATTAAAATGGGTTTCAATTTCAATTAATAATGTTTATGAGCCTTTGTCAACTATGAATGACAGTCCATTTATATGAACCATGTATTATATATATATGAACATAAAATCATGAAATATAAGTTAATACTTATAAATGAAATGGTTTCCTTCAAATGGGGAGACTAAGTATAATTAAAAGATCCTTTTCCTCCTTAGATTGCAATTAACCCTTATTTACTAGAACATATATAACTAAAAAAAATTAAACATACCAATAAAATTTCCCTATATGTGGTTTTTTGGGGTTATATTTTGGGTAGTGATCCTATTTTACTTTTTTTCCTTCCTCTAGTGTTTCTAGATTCTTTGAAATCTAGCTATGAGGTGTGAACATGGAATTTTTATAGTTATGGAAATATTATTCCCTCATGACGTGTGCCCGAAGTGTGGTGATGATCATGCTCCAGATGTGGTGGTACCTGAACCTATGGTCTTACCTCTAATAGTTCCACCTGAGGCACCACCTTCTATTCCTGTACTGGGAACTGCCACAAATATACAGGAGGATTTTCTATGAATAATATATCTGTGCAAGGTTCTCCATATCATGCACCTATTATGTCTGATCTGACTCATGAGTTTGGGCAGCATTATCCTCCCATATTTTTCAGTCATATAAATTCGTGTATTGTTATGACTTGGATAGGTGTCATCTTATCGATCATCAAAAATATAAGGACTCTTTCAGATTGGAGGGTCAATCTCACCACCTTCTTATTTCATGATTCCACCTTTAACTACTGGGATGTGATTGCATGGGCTTGTTGTCATTAGCGTATAGTCTAGGTGGAGTCCCATACACCTATCTATGATGAAATTTTCCCTAAATTGAAAAGATCCAATGAATCGGGGGAGTTTTTTACCTAGAAAAGGGTTATATGTCCTTCATGTACTATTCAACATGTTTTACTATGTTGAAAAACATTTCACCTCTTAAAGATAGTGATGAGCTATCATGGGCATGAAATTTTTTGGATGGGATCAATTATTCCATGCACTCATAGGTGAATTTATTTCACCTACCTACCGTTTTTTGATATCATGAATCATTATATTATCACTAAGAACAACCTAAGATAAGACAATAGTATTGGGAACATGGTTTCAATGTCAAGGTAGGCTATTAGTTATTCTTGTAACATGATGCATATCCCTATGGTTTCTCACCAGAGTAGTGGTATCCAGAGGATCTAAAATGACAACATTATTATAATCCATTAGTGTCGAAGGTAGGGGAATGTGATGACTCAGGGTGATAGAGTCCCACCTTATTGTAATGATTCCATATGTATGGGTCATCCTCAGAGGTTCTTCCATACCTTTTTGTCTATTACTATCAAATAGGACCTTTGTTAGATCCACTATTAAGAATGGGATATTTTAAAAAATATAATGAAGAAATATGGAGTATCACTAGATGAATAATCAATGGAGGGGGACATGGCCACAAAATTAAGGCTTCTAGTTCCTAGTTCCAGTATAGCAGACCTACTCAGGGTATTCCATTTGCAGCTCAAGGTCATGTATTAGTCTAGTTGCATGAATTACAACTGATATCAGAGCATCAAATTGCATGAACATGTAGTGTATGGGTTATTATTCTGGTATCCTATGCTATTGTATCTTATTTTTTAAATATAGGTGATACTCACTCCATTATCTATTTATTGACTTTGGAGCCTCTTAGGTTAGAAAATTAGTTCTCAACTGTGGTGATGACCATGGAAAGGCCATTAGGTGTACGATCTAAGAGTGTACTCCAATGAAAATACTATCCCCTTGAGGTGGAAAATTATAGTTTCTTATAAGACCTCTTGGTCCTCTTGATGGAGGAATTTGATGTCATTATTGGGATGGATTTTCGGCCACCCTGTCCCACCTATATAGACTGATATAATTACAGTGTATTGTTACATCAAGAGAGGGTGACAATTAACTTCACAAGGGATATTGCGATTTCAAAGACAGTGTAGACAAACTAGAAAATCATGAGATAGGTGGACTGGCCTCCCATATATCCATCTTCTTCTTTGAAAATTTGAAAATGAATATGACAATACAATTGATATACATTCCCTAGGGGTGAATCATTTCAGGGATATCATTTTGGATGACTTTTATGTCTTACCTCATATTATAATGAAATATTTTACACTCAATATTATTTTAAGAGCCCCTCTAATATCTATTTATCCTTATAGGAAGGAACCTTCTGATCTCCTGGATTATAAAAAGAAGTTTGAGGATTAATAGTATATAGGTTTTATCTAAACCATTACTTTATCATGGGATTCACCAATGATTATTACCATTTAGGAGGATAGAAACATTTGTTTTTGTTAGGATTATTAATTGATGAACCAAATTATTGTTATGAACCATTATTAATTCTATTGAATAGATGATCAATTACAATAGATCAAAGGAGAATGAGTGTCCTCAATGATTGACCAAATATATGTTTTTCAACAAGTCTTATTCAAGCCATAAAATATACAATATATTGTTTTATAATTTTTCAATAGTTTGGTAGAGTATCATGTCATACAATTAGGTCTTACAAACATTTCCAACATTTTCATGGATTTAATGAATCTGGAATTTCACCCTTATCTATATTTTATTGTTATGGTATTTTTTTAATTAAATCTTGTTGTATTATCATTATCGGAGTGACCTTGCTAAAAAACTTGAGGTCATTTTGAATACATTGAGTGAGCATCATCTATATGATAGGATTTCTAAGTTCTACTTCTATATTCACAATGTTAACTTATTGGGTCATATAATCTCAAAATCATGGGTATCTGTTGACCCAAATAATTTTAGTGTTGTTTTTTTTAAATAATCCCTTTATCATGTTTTATATATAGAGTTTATTTTAGATCTCTTTATATTAGAGGTATTTTATATAATTATTTTCAGTCCTTTCTACACCTCTAACTTTTCATACTATGATAGTTCAGAAGATCTTATGGTCTAAAGCATGTGATAAGACCCTTCATGATATGAATGGAAGGCATACCTCGACACTGATTCTAAATCTACCTAATCATATAAGAGTATATACCGTGTTCTAGGATGAATCAGGAAATGGGATGAATGAAATATTGATGCAGGAGGATTCAGTTGTTGTGTATAAATATTGATATTAAATGCCTCATGAGAGTAATCACCTGGCGCACAACCATGACCTTGCTATATTTATTCATTCCTTATGATGATGGACACACAATCTATTAGGTGTGCACATTTCAATTTATATATACCACAAGATCCTAAAATATATATTTACACAGCATGACAATAACCTCATATAGTGAATAGAGGTCGAATACCATCAGTATTTCAACATTAAGTGTGCCTATATGCCTGGAAATGGAAATGTGGTAGCTGATGTGCTAAGCTAAAATACTCTAGTACAATCTATTTGGGAAGCCAATGAATAAATGAAAGTGATGCTCTTATTTTCTAAGAATAATCTATAGTTTCTTGAGAGTCATAATTATCTTTTCTTATAGCCTTAATAGTTTTCTTCTCATTCATGGATTGAGTAAAGAGATGGTAGTTCTTATAACTTGTGGGGTTAGTCCTATGAGAGAGTAGTTCTACTAAGGACCCATATCTATATTGGAATATCAATGGAAATGAAATACTATTTATAAATGGGTGTATATGGATTTAAATTGATATATAGATGATTTGATGCATGAGTCTGAAGATTCTTAGCCAGATGTTCATCCAAGTATCTCTAAGATATATTGTGATATGTTTTTCCTGTATTAGTGGCATGGAATGAAGCATCATATATCAGGTTTTATCATGAGGTGTTTCACCTATCAGCTGGTGATGGTGTAAAAATAGTGAGATACTATCCTATTATAGCAATTATATGTATGGTAATGGAAATGAGAGATGTCGCGATGGAAATTTTTTTGTTCACTTAATGAGGTACCCTTGATGTATCAATGCAGTTTGGGTAGTCATGGATTTACTGACAAATGTCTTCCACTTCATACCTATTTAATATATTTTCATAATAATTGATTCAGAAAAAAATTATGTCTGTGATATCATATACTATATTGGGTCCCTCATACTATCATTTAAGGTTGGTATTCTCATTTGACATTGAGCTTCTGAATGGGGCTGTGGAGTGATTTGGGTAAAAATGAGCTTTTGAGGACAACATTTTACCCTTGGAACAATGGCCAGTTGGAATATACTATACAGGTATAAGAGGATATTCTTTGAGCATGCAACCTAGATTAATTCAGTTCCTAAGAGAATTATATCCCTCTCATTGAGTTTTTCTATAATAATTTCTATCAATAAACAATTCATAATGCGACATTTTGGGCCATATATGGTATGAGATTTCATTTATACATGTCTTTTTTAGAGGCATGAAAGGTAGTTCTACAAGGTTTTCATCTTGTGAATGAGACTTTAGAGTAGGTACAATTTACAAGAAAACATATTTCTACTAGTTTGTAATGATTAAAACATTAGGTTTGTCTCTATCAACAAACTCTAGAGTATGACGTTAGGGATCATGTTTTCTTTCATGTATCATTGATACTTGGGCATAGAAGGATATAGAGGAAGGGAAAGCTATTGAATCGCTATTTTAGTCATTTTGAGTTCTTGGATAGAGTTGGGTCAGTATCCTATCAGTTGTCATTACCTTACAATTCCCATTTCATGCATGATGTATTTCATTTTTCTCAACTGCATCATTATCATGACAACCAATATCATACTTTTTTATCCTATGAATTTTGAGTTAGATAGTGATTTATATTTTGAGGAGCATCTCATAAAAAATATTTATCAGGGAATGATGGATCTCAAAGGTATGTATTTTTATCTAGTATGGGTTATATGGATGAATTGTTAGGTATATAATGAGATTTTATATCAGGATTGCAACATGTATGCTTGGTGGTTAGAGTTGGTTATAGAAAGTGTTTTACCACCCTTAGAAAGAAAAACTCTTTGATGAGTTCCTTTAAGGAGGGAAGATAGTAAGAACCTAGTTTTTCCTTAAGGTTCAAATCCCTGTATTTTTGGTTTAACTCATTGGTTTGGACCAAATATGGATTATTAGTTAGGAGATAGAGGAAATGATGGTTTCAATGTATTTTTCAATTCCCAAAACCCTAGTTAGTGGAAGTAATCACAATGAAAATTAGTAATTATAAAACATGTTGTCTATCTCTCTTATTTTCTCCTAACTAGGTGGGGCTTTTCCGTGACTAGAATATGGTGCATGGTTTTTCCTAACTATGTGCGTAGGGCCACAAAACCTTGTAAAATGACTAAATATTTTAAAATATACATATTTTATGTTTTTTTCATGGTTTTACAATCTATAAACATGATCTATATAGCTAATATCCTATGATAGAGTCCAAAGGACAGATGGTGCATATTCTAGCCAACCATGTTGAAATACTATTTGACCCCTCTATTTTGGGAAAAATTGCTATTTTTACCTTAAATATCTAAAAAACATAACCCATTATCTTATTTAGACATTGTAGTGGGAAGAACCTCCATTATCCTATTGTTAAATCTCTCAAGAACCTTCTCCTTGGATTTCGTGTTGTTTCATCATCCAACCTATGATTCAACATCTGATCATCTTGTTGGATATCCATAGATAAGTGCTACATTGTAGAGGCTCCATTATTCTTTTCTCTTCTCCTCAATAGTGTTATTTTGATGCAAGATAATATTCCATATTTCAAGAAAATCATTCATTTTTTTATTTCCTCTAATATATACCAAACTATAAGTCAATACCAGAAGATGAGATTTCTATAGGATTATAGTCCATGGTCTATGTATTTCCCCTAAAAGTCTTTTCTTTTTTAAATTTATGTCATTGTGTGTACACCTGTTTCACCATGTGATAATTCTAAAATTCATCTTCCATAATTATAAATTATTTGAATGTGATTGAAATCCTTAATTATATTCATTATTCATGTCATTAGTGGTTTGTACCTCAACATAGTCCACCCAATTAGAATGTTTACCATGGTAAGACTTTTTTCCTTTGTGGAGATTACCCATGACACTGTTTGGGTGTGTTATTAACTTGGAAGTGTTAAGGTAAGTGTTCCTTCATAATTAAATGACACATTAAATTGTTAAATGTAAAGTGTATAGTAAATACCACTTTTCATATCTATTTATCATTAAATTTCAATTATTTTCATGTCCTATTACCGCTGTATTGTTTAGATAATGGTATAGAATGAAACTATTAGTTTTTATAAGTTAAAGTAATGGACGGTTGAATCTCATTGATAAACATTTCCATGATTATTGAAAGGTAATGGAATAAACCTAATCAATTGTGATTTTTCATGATTATTACCAGACCATAATTGAATAGTTATATATATATATTTATAATTTTACTATTTTATATAGAACTATTATTCTTTATAGGAATAGTCAGACTGGATCCGACCATGGATTCATGATGAAATGCCTTTATCACTCATAAGAAACCATTCTGATTCTAGGATTCTATTTCTATGAGAGACACCAACCATGGAACATGGTCCTTGTATATATTTGGATAAATAACATGATTCCATAGTATCCCAACACTATGTATCTGGATATTAGAATTATATAGCTACACTTCGTGGATCATCTTAATTCATTCATACATGTGGCACCATGCATTCACTCCATTGGTCCCAGTAATGCTTTGAGTGGGATTATTGTGAATGAGATCCATGAAATCAATTAGAATCATTTATAGTAGAATTCCTTGTTCATTTTAAAATTTATTATACTTAAATCTCATTATATCCATATTGCATGTGACACTACTATGAGTTATCTGACCCTTGATGTCAATGGTGCCTTGGTTATAACTTGGATACACTTTTTATTTTTAATATTATTATTATTATTATTATTATTATTATTATTATTTTCTATCATGGGGTTGTCAACACCTTAAAATTATATATTTATAATATATTAATCAAAATTAATTAAATTGTTATATATTTAGACCCCAGATGTGTCTGAAAAAGGTATGATATGTTTATTTTTAATTCGTTACTTTATTATATACTTACACACTTTTTAGTTTATATTGATAGACAATATTTGTATAGATGTTATTGGTGTTGGCCTATTGATATTTATCTCACACCCCATTAGAGATTCAATTGGTACTAGGGCTGATTATATGATTATAGGTACGTACAAGGGGAAGATTCATGCCTTGGATAGATGGATTTCTTACTTTAGGATGTGATCATGGAAATTGATGACCGAACCAGATCTCGATATTCTTATATTGTTTTTTCCTTTTTTATTATTTAAAATTTAATGTATTTTACATTAAGTATGATTTTATGTATACCTTGTTTCTTATTTTATAGAGACATTCCATCACCCTCATTTTGTATAAGATATAGTTTAAAGTTTTGATATGATTATTTAATGTAAGATGATTATTCTAATTTCCACTATGATATTTATAATTATTCTTTTTTAAATTATTATATGTTTTTGTATACATTTTACTCTACTCTAATAATAGGGAATAGTCTCCCTAATGTAACATCCTGGACCATAATTTCCAGTCGTAATCCATTATCACATGGAGAGTCACACTTGAGGACATGTGTCCCACTAGATTCAGCTTTGTGATAGTGATTTGAATATGAGATATCAAAGTTTTTATGTTTCTATATGTTTCACATGTCTAGTTGAAATTCCCACTTTTTATTTTTATTATTATACATTCAAATCATGGATCACTATTTTAGAAGATAAGTATTTAATTCTCATATTTTTCTACTTTGTGATCTGATATTTTTTCCATTTTCATCCATGATCCAAAAACATTGGTTTAGAAAATGATGTCTCGAATTTTTCTTCTAATTTTTTGTGTTATGGAATTTCACATTAGCTATTTTAAGGGGTACAATATGGGTGACTTAAATCATATGTAAAAATTTCCCCTATTGAATTACATTCAATATGAATTTAATGATGAAACTTTATATTCTTTGGGATTATGCCATCAACCTATATATCATATGAGTTTCAATGCGGATAATGGTTTTGTTGTGTTCCTTGGAACGAAATTAATTATACTTAGTAGAATTTTGTTGATAATGGGAAGCATGATATTTATAAAAACGACTATACTATTATATATATGATGTTCTAGTAAAATTATTTATAGTCACGAAACAGTCTTTAAAATAGAAGGAGTCATCCTAGAAAAAAATAGAAGAAAAATATTAGAGGCCACTACTCTCAAAGGTAAATTTAGTTTTACATGAGTGTATTTATTATCAATTATTTGAGATAAATTCGTATTTGTGTGCATGTTACGGATTTATTAATGTTCTTTTACATGTTTTTATTTTATGTTCAATGTTATATAGTGAAAAATTACTAATATTTTTCACAAATGATTGAAAGGGAAGTACCATTGGAAAAAAAGTCTTCTATTTGAATTTTTATTTATATTATAAATATTTATTTTCTTATAATTTTTAGTACTTTTTTATTTAAAATTTCATGTTTTATGTTTTTATGATTTATTTACAATTTTGAAAAACCAAAAAATGAAAAAAAAACACTCGTTCTAATATGTTTTTCTTTTTTATTTTATAGGAATCTATTCTTTTGTTATTTTTTAATTACACAAATCATCAATCTATTTTTGAGAGATTGTTGATGAACTTATTCCATCCACATGATCAGGAAATAAAACCTCATTACAAGTGTGGGGATTATCAGTTTATTTGAAAAGCACATATGACGATTAATTCCATTATATTCAAGATTATATTTTTGGAGAACATTATTCCAATGAAAAAATAAACATTTTTAACCACTGAAAAATATTGTTTCCGAAGTATATACACACAACCTTAATGTTGGTATAATCTATTCCTAAATTTTTTTTCACACACTTTAAAAAAAATTTATAAATTGTATATATGAAATTTATCTATGCGAGTACACTCAAGTTGCACCTGTATATTTAATATAAATATAATTTGTTATTAGTTTTATAATTACATCAAGACCCATAAAATAAATTCAATTACAAAACAAAAAATGGAGGTGGAAGACTGTTCATTGATTTTAGAAGTATCCTCTCTAGTTTTCTGATGTAGAGTTCTTATAAGGAGTCTAAACTATTGCAAAAATCTCATCTATTGTATCCTCTTACCAGAATTGATGAGGTAACCTCTCTTGTTATAATATAAATAATTTAAATGATAAATTAAATTTATATTTTATGTTGGATATAATGTTTGTTTTGGATTTTATTTTCATCTTGTTTTGTTGTACATATTATGAAAGAATAAAATAATGGGAATGCTTTCAGCCAACTTTGGTTGACATTTGAGATGATGGGTTTCATGCTTTAAATATGAACCTATTATAGTTTATCACCATTATTGTGAGTATTTAATTATTGAGTGGGTGAACTGCATGAATGTACCACACATCTTGTGGGATTCATGATAATGACGCCTGGTGTGTGAGTGAAACATATTTTAGAGGTGGTTTAATTAAAGTTCATATTAATTCACATTGAGTTTTAATATATTTGAACATGATTGAAATTTATTTTCATGGAGTTTGAACATGTTTTTAAATCATGTATGTATATTTTTTTTCAAATAAATCATTCATTTTATGGAGTTTCATATTATTTAATATTATAGTTATTATATAATCAATATAATAAATATATTATATATAATCATACTAATAAATAAAATATTAAATTTTAGAAAAATAAATTTGAATATACACACATAATATTTTACATAAAATATGTTTTCAAAATATAAATTAATTGGTTGTATTAATTATAATAAAAGATAATGTAACACTAGTAATAATATTACTACTGGAAGGATATAAGATGGTAATAATATTATCAACAGAAAAATCTATCATATGGATATTTTGATAATAATTTTCATAATCCTATTTTATCTATCAGAATGAAATTTAGAGACACAGTGTCTACTAACAATTTAGTGACAGGAAAGTATTTGTTGATAAAATGATTTACCAATAGAAAATGTACATTTAACAACAAAAAATTAGCAATTATTAAAATATAAATATTTTTTCATGATGTTATTTAAGATATATTTATACGTATATATTTGTAATATTATATATATCTTCTTACATTACAATAGTTTTGTATGTGATAACATCACTCATGTTTACATGTGGACTACCACCTGTAAGAAGCAATGTGATTTATTTCTCATATACATTTTTTGTGGCTGGTAACAAGGATGGATTTAATGAGTCTATATTATTTATATAATATAATAAAGATTGTGGAAATTTAAACTATTATTTACCTTCCTTTCACTCCATCGATCAAAAATTGAAAATTTTTATTCATCCATATGTATGACCAACCATCTCCATCAATGGTGTAATTCATTTTTCAATCTCTACATTTTATGGATGAATATATATATATATATATATAATTATAATTATAGTAGTTACTTGGTATTATTATAAATATATTTTACATCTTTTTAGATGAATATTCATTACATTACACAAACACAAGCCTAAGGACCATAATTTTTAGTACCATTGGAATCAAGGTATATAATATTATAATTTTCTAAAAGGTACTAAACATCTCCTAAAAGGATCTTATTATATAATACTCCTCATATAAATACCATTGGTAAAACCACGCTTCATAACATGGGATAAGGAAACATTGTCAAGGGTGAGCTCCAATGCTCAGTAAGATTAATCCATTGAGATACATAATTATAACATATATATAAGTATACAAGAATAAGAGCATCATATTTGAAACCCATACCACATATATAAAAGATCATAATATTGTGTAATGGAATAATGTATGTCATTTCATAAGACATGAATAATAATATATTAAAATAACACGATCCTTTAAATAATAAAATTATAATAAGATGTATATTTGTGCTATACACATCATCATATAAAATTGTGAACATATATAAATAGGGAGAGGTTCACTCATTAATTTAATGACATGAAATGAAGACCTCTCATAAACATTAGTACATGAAAAGTGGTCCACACATATCATTCCAGACATGAAAGATTGGTCTACATGTAACATTTTTAATATGTAACTAGGTTCACACATAACATTGTGAACATGTAATCATGCTCAGACATAACATAGGAATATGTAATCACATCCACTCATAATATAGTGAACACGTAATAGTATTCACTCATAACATTGTGAACATATAATTTGATTCATGCATAAAATTATGAAAATGTAATATAATTCATGCATAACTTTTTGAAAATATTGTTAAGATCAAACATAATAGATATATTCATGAGTTTTCCATCAATACCTAATGTGTTTTTGGGATATATAGGTCTCACCCGTTACATTTGGGAAATCATAAACATTTGTACCCCATGTTCATAAACATTTATCATATCATAACACATGAAATGAAATGAAATGGTCATAATTAAAATTTAATCTTAGAATAAATCATGAAATAAAATGGGTTTTATAAGTATTTTAACATGGTGTAACATGTGGAATAGAAATAGTTTTCATAAACATCATGACATCAAAACAAAAAACAATCAGAGATTGAATATGAATGGCGTCCTTGGATAATATCACCATTAAGAAATAGGAAGCACAAAAAAATGTCATATTATTTGGAAAATAGTTTTTAAATATCATTTAAAAAATTTCATGAGGAAATTATCCTTTCTAAATTAAAAAATTATTTTTAAAATGTAAAACAATTTAAATACCATTTTCATTGAAAAATAAATTTAAATGCATATAAATGAACATTTGAAAATAATAATAATAAAGTATTAAAAAATTAAAATTAATTTTCCTTTAAAATTATACTAAAATATCATTTAAAAATATTCTTTAAAATATTTTTCGGAAATGTAGATTTGGAAGAAATGGATTTCTGATATATTAGTGAAATATTGTTCAATTTTCATAAGAACATTTTCTTAATTATATAAATTAATAAAGAGTGGAAAATGGTACCATTACATAAAGATATAATTAATAACCATAAGAGATTAATATTCATGATAATTATTTATAGATTTATCCTAATAATTAAATATTGGAGACTTAATCCTAAACAGTTCTAATAAATCATGAAATTGTAAAATAAAACTATTTCTAATTTTGTAACCTTGAAACCATAATCTGAATAAAAGAATAACATTAAATGAAACATATAATATTATGAAACTATTTATATTAAGTATATTAAATTTAAAATAATAATTATATACACCTCATAAAATAATATTGTTTTATTACATAACATACTTCTTAAATAAGACTAATTGAGGCAAAAATCTCTAACCGATTTAGTAACATTATAAACCTTAAGACACATAAAAGAGAGATCATAAAATGTATATGTAAACCCCAATAGATTGAATTAGAATAATTTTAACATACATTCTTATGAATTATATACACCACATAAAAGAATCATTAGTTGAATATGGAATTTGTCTCACATCATGTAAAAGTGAGATTGAAATTCATTAACTTAAGCCTTGTATTTTATCATACTTGTTAAAAATTCATATATTGTAAATAAATTTATATTATAAATATATAATATAATTATATTAATATATATCATACCATATATTACTTTCTTATGACTTTATATTTCATGTTCATTATCAATTTTATGTTAATGTTACATTTTTTCTAATAACAACTTTGTTTTTCATATATGTTTTGACTTTTTATTTTTAGTTCTCTTAATTTAATAATTATTTAATCATTTAAAAAATATAAAACATGATACACATATCATATTTATCCAATATAATTGTATTAATAGTAATCCATAAATTGTTTTTATTGGAAATGGAATGTATCGTTTATGGAGATGATAGGTCATATGTATGCACGAAAGTTGTTTCCATTTTCTTTTCTTATTAGAAAAAAAGAGTATAAATATATATATATATATATATTCATTATAGTATAATAATTATATCATATATATGAAATATTTTTATTAAACTCATCCTTAATAATTTCCACGTAAAGCGTGAACGAATCAAATCATTTCAAGAGGCGGTAGTCCGCCAGGAACACAAGTAAGGTTATCATATTAACAAAAAATGGAAATAATAACAGAATGTGTTGTATAATAATTATAGAATAATGAAATTCAAAAATAAAATATTTAATATATAAATATTATGACCATCATTATTCCAAACATTAAGAGGTTGAAATGGAAAAACAAATGACATTAGTTCACAAGATCGTAGTCCGCCATAAACACAAACAACGATTCTATAACCCATTTGTTGTAAGTGTGTGTGTTTGTAGGTAATAAAATTAACAAAAAAACCACAGTATATGGAAGATATTTATATTTTTATTTAATAGTTATATGAAAGTAAATTAATGTTTTTTAAGAAGAAACAAAACAAAAAATTTCATTGATGAACATTACCTATTTTTGGATATGCCCATTTGGTTTCAAGAAAGGGACATCATTGGATGGATTTATTCGAAGTTTTTATCTTATTGGATGAGTTTAGATAAGTTGGTAAGTTATTTGTGTAGTTCTTGGTCAAGAAAAATATATTTATAGGTGTGAATAATGGGATAGAGTGAGTTCCCTTTTATAGTTGAGGAGGAGTGACATCCCTATATATACTCAAATGTATTCACTATTGGGAGGTCTTCATCGCCCAATTTGGATACAAAATTGAATAATAATGGATTTTAGGGGTGATTTGGTCTATAAAATCCTCTACCACATAAAAATAATCATATTTTTTTAATTTTATTTCTTATCATTTAAGTTTATCAATTATACCCTTTTAGTTTTTACCATAGTAACTATTTTTGTATCGTGATAATTTATCAATTAATACTAAATTAAACATACAATTATTATAAATTATTTACCCATTTATTTTAAAAATTATATATCATTTATAAAATAAAAAAACATGACTTTTGTAAATTATTTTTTGCAGAAGTGCATGTACTACATAAAAACATTTCTTTAACCCTAACCTGGAAAACAATGTTTTTACTATTTGGGGGTCAATATGTTCATTATAAAATATTTTTTTTGAATGGAAAATATTTGATATTTATTTAAAATTATTAGTAAATATTTTTTATATAGGTTTGATATTTATTTTTAATCATTTTAATAAAATATAATTTATTATTAAATAACATTAATTCTAATTTTGACATTTTTTATTTAATTTTTATTTCAGGATATCATGAAAATAATAGAATTTGAATATATTAAGTTTAATACTATGTGAAATTATATATTATTTAAAAATAAATGTAATATATTATTTCATTAAATTTATTTCAATTGTAATATTTTTAATATCATTTACATTTGTAGATTATTAACTAAATAATTCTTGCATTAAAATTTCATAAGAATTTAATGTAATTATATAATCTATAAAAAATTAAAAAAAATTATCATGGTAAAAAAACTCTTATACCTTATAAAAAATATTTATACATGATCCTTATGTAGTTTTTTCCAATACCAATTCTTTATAGAAATTACAATGAAGAAAGGTGAATTTTTTTCTTTTTCGTTAATTAACTTATTATATGATCCATTCCATGGAAAAGTGTCCATACAACATATAAAATTCGATAATATGGTCACATGTCTCTGAATATGTCAATAAAAGTGGATTTATACAAGTTTTGGGTCATTCATACACCTTATATTCTATGTTTAACAATTATGTAAACTCATTTTACCCTTAGTCACTATAATTTGTTTTTAACTATTTTCTTTAATAATTTTTGTAAAAATTTTATGTTAGTCATGTTAGTCATTGTAAATTATTATTATTACCAATATATAAGACATTTTCTAAATTAATAACACAAAATTTGAAATATTAATTTAAATTTAATCATGTAGGAATGATAAAAAAGAATGTTTTAAAATTAAAAGTGTTAAAAAGATTATAATGTTTTTTATCAAATTAAAATTAAATTATTTTTAAAATTACCTAAATTTTATAAATTGTTATAAATTTTATCTAATGGTCAATTAAAACCAATTCAAAATATTTTATAACATAAAAAATTATTTTAATGAAAAAATTAAATTAAAATTTAATATTTTGTTTATTTATCAAAAAAAAACATCTCATAAAATCACCGAAAATTCACAATAAGATAATTTTGATAATCCTATTAAAAAAATTAATTGAATTTTGTGAAATAATTTTTCTAAAATTGGTAAATTTTATTTTGAAATTACGTTCACCAAGCATGAATATTCTTTCTTTTAGAAAATATTTTTTTAAGAAAAAATTTATTTCTCTTTTAAATGTTTCTCATTTTATTTTTAGTTAATATATGACTAATAAACATGTGAAACCTATATATTTTTTTTAATTTAGCTAATACTAATCATTCCCACCATTTAAATGGGTAGGCTATAACTATCATAAAATATAATAATATTAATATTATCTTGTAGTTTGGTAAAACATGGTCTTTCATGTAATGCAAGAAATTAGAGGAACTTGGTATTTTGTGTAACAAAAGACAAACATGTTGTTTTTTGTATCACAATATAAACCTAGTGTTGCACATATCATAAACATAAATATTTTGGTGTAAAAAGGAAATCTTAATGTGGTGTATTGTACAATTTAATCCATCAAATAATTATAATTTATTCAAAAAATAATAATTAATAAAAACTAGGGGTGTTACATTACACCCCGTTAAAATGAATTTTTTCCTTTAAAATTCATTTTCTTCATAAAAGATTCAATATATGAAAGTTTATTTTATGAAACCCACATTATACAAATGAATACTAAAACATATTTAAAAATTGAATGATTGAAACATGAAAGGTACCCAAATAAATACATGACTTGGTTTCAACATAGAAGAATATATGCGGGAGTTGAAATCATTGATATTGAATAGAAAACTAACACCCAAAAACTAGCAGATAGTGATAGAGAACATTCTTTTAATAATGTTAATGATCACAAAGAAATAAAACAAATAGGATTGGATTAGACCATTGATATCATAAGAAAAGATGATAATAGGAAAATAATTTATTTCAAGAACATTTTTCTAAAGATGATGTATTTTCACTAAAAAACATAGATTCATGATTTCATTCCATTTTACAAGCATTATATCACCCTTTGTTCCTTAATTATAATATTATCTTGTAAAAAATCATTGGAGGATTTGTTTAATACTTTTATAGATAGAATATAGAATATGATTATATTATTATTGAACCCATATAGAGGGAGGTCATCACATGAAATTTTATGAAGGCTTAAAAAATAAGATTCTCATATAGCTTATTTAAACAAAATAAAACATTAAATTCCCAACTGAAGAGGGGAAGATAAGTTTTTCCTTTTTATCATTATTCCCTTTATCTATTGAGATTTCAAAATCATTCCCTTTTTCCTTTTTACACAGATTTTTTTGTGTCTTTTCATCCATATTATCCCCTGGAATGGGGTATTTATTCTCATAATTCCCAAACTACTGGAACTAGAAACACTAAAGTGTGGGTGCTACATTCTGTTGATCTCTTTCTCTCTCTCTCCATTCACTTAATTGACATGACTTTTAACATTAAATCAATCCTATTTTTTATAGATGACAAGGATTTCAACACTTGATTCACGTTTTTATTCCATTCAATCACTCAACAATTTTGTCATTCCCATAGTTTTTCAATTATGATTTTTTAAAATTGTCTTTCATCTATATGAAAAATAATTTTATTTTCCTTATAACCACATTTTACTTTTCTTATAATCATACCCAACATGTTTTCTAGATTAAATTTACACTTTTAGTTCATAATGGATGATTTATTAGTTTAATCGAATGTCATTTATGGAAAACACCCTTTGGAGGTTTTTTTAAGACACTGATGAATCAAGAAACCCTACATTCCTGATAAATTATTGTTTTTTGGAGTGAGTAACTCAATAGGGGTGAATTTAGTTCCCAATAAAAAAAATTATAATTAAATAGACTAAAATAAAACTCCCTTATGAAAATAAACTATCCAATTAATCAAAACAGATCATTGAAATGAGATATATCTTTTAAAACTATTGGATAAAATGTGATTAAGTCCCAGTTAAAATACAGTTTAGAAATACCATAACATTAAAAATCATTTTATTTAGATAGGAAAATATATAATCACTAGTTAATATTAAATGTCAAAGAAATTATTTATTTGTTAATATAAAGTTATCTTTTATAAGATAGTTATAGAAAACAAATAACATAGTGACATAACAGAATGAAGAAGAGGTTCAATCTCAAGGTGAGACTTAATCCCCTCCACGTGGAAATCACTAACTTCTAAGAAAACTAGAAATATAATAAGATAAATCCACAAACTGGATTGGGTATTTAGTCAACAAAAAAACGATGTCCAATCTAAATAAATCATCTATATTTTTTCATGGGATGTAAGAATAGCATAGGTCACACGTGGACCTCTTCCAGAAATAGAGTGGGAAATAGATTTTGGAAGAAGATAATAACATGTATTCTCTAGGATTGTATAGGAGACCATGTGTGTTGGATAACAAGAAATAAACAAACCACTCAAAAGTAAAATAGATATTACAAATAAGAATAGAAAAAACGTAGTCTGATGTGTTTTTATGTTCAAAATCATGAGATCAACATTGGTGATGAGTCTATGATTTGTTTTGGAAAATTGAATTAGAACCCAGGATCAGAGAAATATCTAGTAATGTTTCATTTGATTATTGTCTTATGTCTCAATCAATCTCGGTAATGGGTTTTGTTATTCTGTGTCTTTTATCTTCTAATACTGTGACTCAAAAAGTTTGATAGAATTCCCAAATTCAGTCACATAATCCACTATAGGGTTTTATTCAATAGTAAGACATCATAACAGCTATCTATAGTATCTGTAATTGCATTTCTGATAGAGATATCCTTTACAAATATATAGCATCTTCAGTTAAGAGATATCCAATATCCTGGAATTAGATTTTACTAAGTCTTCAAAACTTGTTTAAACAATTCATGAATATATATTGTCAGTGATCCATTAACACCAATGTCTGGAGATAACAATTGTATCAATAAACTGGAAGGGATTTAGAATCTAGTAGGGACTTTCCTTATTAAGTGAGTCTACTAGTGGTGACTCTTCTAGTGGTAATGGTGGCTTACCTCTAGTGGTTACTCATCCTGTAAGTATCTCCTATTGGTGGTAATGGTGAATGGTCTGGACGGTAGCTCATCCCAGTGATAATGGTGTCTCCCGTCTGGAGGAAATCATTTCTCCCTACCAATAGTGAATTTCCATAATACTTAGTTGAAATGTCATTTATGTAGTCTTATCGTATAAAAGTTTATCATACAGTATTTAAAACATTGGTAATATAATAATCAAGGTTTTTGGTAATTAAAATAAAAGAGAGTCAAGCACGCCCTATGTAAGGATTTTCCAACATTATCACCATTTTTGATGATCAAAAAATAATGAATTTTATAAATAATTTACTAAATAAGTAATCATAAATAATGAAAGATGTATTTTAGTTTTAAAACGACATGATTAAAAATATAAAACTAAATGCATAAATGCCCAATTTGTCTCCCCCTTTGAGATTATCAAAAATTAAACACAATTGTTAATGGTTGAGATAAAATTTAAGAACATAAGGAATTTTCATTATCTAGGAGCCAAAAAGATATGATTACAAAAATAATATAACGAAAGGGAAAAAAAATTATCCATATTAAAAAAATGACCATAAAATATATTCACTTAATAGAAAACAGGGGGTGATCAACTTTATCCTTCCCTTTTTATTTTTCTCTGTATCTAACATTGTTCTATGATGAAACTATAGAACTGTATGTCATGGAAAAGGATATAATTGATGGTCGAGTGATAGTAGGAGGAAGTGGATCCCGAAAAAGAACTACTCTAATTTTATGTACTTAATTTAACTAGTGAAAATATCATAATCTTATTTGCTGGAGCCATAAGACTATCTGACTGAGTGATTAGAGAAATCCTGTAGTGAACTATGTCTCTAGATGTGGTTGAAATAATTATCAAATCATGGATTAATTCAATCAGAATTATAGTGTTTTTATGTACACGATGGTTGGGTTTTAAGAGATTGATGAAGTCCATAATTATTGAATCTCCTATTTCCATCACATTAAAGAATTCATAATTCTCAACCATAAATCTTTAAAGAGCTTGTGTGATAATCGTTAGTTGAATCACTATTCATTGAAGGCTCTTATTGCTAGTGGTATCCTAATGTTCATGGAATGAAATATTAAACTTTCATACATTTCATGCTTGATGTATATCCATTAAAATTAGTACTTTATAACTTTATTTATGACTTCCTTATCTTGTCTAATATCTCTCTCATAGCCTCTTATGAAATCAAGGATATGTTTTACATGACAATGTATCTTCCAAATATGAACTTCATGAGTGCTCACATCACCCATATCATTTCTGATTTCTTATCTAATTATTTTTTTAGAAGATCTATATAATGTTGTAATGGAGCAGGAGGAGGTTTCATTGATGTATATTCTGCTTCAGTAATGTTGTAAAACATCTGATAAAGTGAATTCATAAACATCGAAATAGATGATGTCATACCCTATTCTGTATTTCTCAAACTTTCTAATTATTTTTCCAAGGACTTATTTGAAACTTACATTTCCTAAATTGGAAACCATATTCGATGATGGATATGTCAGATATGTAACTCAACCAAATATTTGGTTCTCTCTTCACAGATTTTGGCTATTAGGGATGGTTGAGATCTCAAGGTACATATTAAATATAAAATCATGTTCTTTCTCAATGAGTCTAAATCTGAATTCACATTTCATAAAAAAAAATCATATCATATTCAATCACTATAATAGGAGAAAGAATATGTTTAATAGGGGGAAATCATTTTCATCATCTAATTCTTTATAAGCAATTTAAAGTCCCACAAAAACTGGATACTAATCCCATTATTGATTAAAACTAATAGACGGTATAACATAAGTTAGTATTGCTGTGAATCTAATCACTTGATAATTTTTTCCAATTTCAACTATTGATGGAACATGTTTAGTCTGTTGTAGTTGATAGTTTGTTGTCTATGGAGACTGATCCACTAGAACATGCTCATTAACTGGAATTTTAGTCAACACCCCTCACATTTAGCATCCATACCTTTTGTAGGAAATGTTGGAACATCAAGCATCACCGTATCCTTTGGTTTATTTTCATCTTTATGAGAACTAGATACAATAGGTGAAGAGGATTGATATTGAACATTATATTGTTCAGGATTAGGATCATTTCCATTACCATCACTACCCTAATGAACAGTACCACCATTTTGATCATCTCTATGATTAGGGCTACCATTATTGATTCCATCATCTGAATCCACAAAAACATGTGCTTCATCATTTTGATCCTCATTACCTAACATAAAGATGAATCAAATATTTCAAGATCTAAAACCTCTTGATCTTATTTATTAAAAACAATATCATTTCCTCCATTTCCATTTTCATCACATGAATTCCTAGAGGAAAATAAACTGAACTTCTCCTAAAACAGAAGTATCTTCTTCATCATCATTTTCAGATAAGAGAGTGTCTATGGGAGGCATAGAGACTGATGAACTGGCATATCTACTTGATACTCGAGGTGAAAATTTAATGATCTATGGATCACTCCCTTCTTTAACAGAAACAACTTCTTCTTCTTGCACTATATGTTTATCCCTTTCAATATCTTTATCAGAGTATTATACTAATTCATCTGACTCAAGACCAGGATCCCTAATTTCCTTAGGTCATGTAAGATGATCAATGGGATTGAACTCGTCATAAAATTTATCATTATCTCTCACCCTGCATCCCTTCCATGGGTTCTATCTTACATATACCCTTTTACACATAATGTTTGATAAACAAAAACTACCAAATTTTTCCTCATCTTCTTCCCTGGAATTAACATATCCATTTGCATCTAAAATGGATAAAATATCTTTGGGATATATTAATGAGATTGAACTTGATATCCACTAACATATTTCATGCATATGAACCGTTAAAAATAAATATATTTTGATTCTCTTCTATTTATTCATCAAATATAAAACTTTGAAATCATGATACAACATTGTATTCAAGGCCCCTTTCCTTGGACATAAATCATGCTATAAAAATTCGAAAAGTAACTTACATTCACAATCAATACCAGAGTCAGTATTCCTTCTTAGTGTTCCATCTCTATTTAACAATAGGAGAGCACTTTCATAATTGATAATTTCACTATCACTCAGTATAATTCCTTGATAATCCCCATATACTGCTTTTTGTGAAACCTTTAAACATTTTTCCCATTCTTTTGAAGATATAGAAATATATTATCCATCTATTCTACTTCAAATTCTATTGGATTTCTTTCCTATAATAAATCTTTCATTCTAATATAATTCAAAGATAACCATCGGATTATACACTCCATGGTTCGAGGTAAACCTATTAATACACTTCTTCTTTCAATTAAATTTAATACTAGCACATTGCAAGTTGGAAGACACTGTGAATCAATTTATTTTTTTTCTCCAACTACAAGATTTCTTAGATTTGGGTTTAGTGAAATGGTTTCCAATATTCTTGCAGATACCTTTAATTTATGGGAAATCCTCACCTCTTCTATATTTGATTCTATAACTCACATCACATGGGCCATTTATAATGGTTTAAGGCTTCATGTGGAATAATGATGAAGGAAGATTGGTTCAAGTAGAAGTAAAAGGTTTGGGAGATCATGGATTAGATGTAGTGGATCGATTTATAGTTATCCCATTGGTTTTATTATTTAGGGATTCCTAATAAATAATAAAATTAAAATAATAGAAAATCTAATTGATAATGGAAAATAGATTTGGTAATATAAAAAGGAATTTTGGCTCATCAACAGTGACTCAAAATGGTTACTTCATCAATGATGACTCATTAATGGTAAATCATAAATTGTGACTTCATCAATGGTGATTTCATCAAAAAAAATATCATTCCAAATTTAGGTTTTATGTAGTTTATTCATTCATAATTGAATGTATTTTTGAATATATCAGATATCAAATTTTTAGTTCTAATAAATTATAATGTTATATCACCCTTTTGGTAATTATCTCACAAAAATTGATGTCTTTCATCAATGGGATTTGTTTTATAGTGAGACACTAAATTTTAGGAAATGTATATCACACCTTTTTATCATAATTTACTGATAGATATCTAAATTATATTCAAATTCTAGTAAAATATGATTCATCGATAACATTTGTGCCCAAAAAATTACATCATCTATATATTTAGCTTCAATGGTACAAGGTGCAATAGAATTTTCTTCTTACTTTACCATGATACTAGATAATTTCCTAAAATATGACAGGTTCTTAATTTGATTTTTCAATCCAACTTGCCGCGACCAAAATTAGCATCTGAATAACTAACTAAATTAAAAAAATGTAGTCTTGTATGGGACAATCCTAATTGTTTTTGTATACATGAGGTATTTTAAAATTATTTTGGAATCTAGTAAATCTGACTCTTTTGAATTTTCATGAAATAAAGCACACATATACTCAATAAACATAATATGAGGCCAATTTGTAGTTAAGTACAAAAGAATGCCAATCATACCACTATAACTATTTTGATCTAATGATTTTCCAGCTTCATGAAAATCTGGTTTATAGGTTGTACACAAGGAAGTATCAAAACCTTTTGTACTTTATAAGAAAAAACGTTTTAAAATATATTAAGTGTATTTAAATTTATTTATTATAATTACATCATTGTTTTGAAAAATCTAAAATCCAATAAATAATATTATTTCACCACTCATACTCATTTAAAATTAATTTTCATTATTTTTGAAAATATGTACATATAAAATCTGTAGTAGATCCAAAAATAATATCATCTACATGTATTTGTACTATTATATCATCTTTTGAATTTATTTTATAAGGATGGATGGAAAAGCTATACATTTTAAAAAAATTGAAATAAAAACGGAGTAAGCCTATCTTACCATGCTTTAAGAACCTATTTTAAAACATACAAATCTTTTGTAAATTTATGAACACAATTTGGAAAATGTGGATTTTTAAAACCCAGGGATTTTAAAATAAAAAATTCTTAATTATAAATCCATTTCAGAATTCTCTTTTAACATCCCTTTGATTTAGTTTAAAGTCCAAATTTTCTACATGGGAATGTAGTATCCTAATAGATTCAATTCTTGATACATGTGAAAAACTTTCTGCATAATAAATACATTCTTTTTATTTTTCACTTTGTTCAACTAATCTTTATTTATTTCATACTATAGTTCCAGACCCATCAAGCTTGTTTATAAACAACCACTTAGTTACAATAGTTAGCATGTCATTACGTCTGTCAAAAGGTTCACAAATATTGTTTTATTCAAATTCAATAAGTTCTTTCTTGGATATTACCTATATTAATTATTTATGGAATCCGTGATGTTCTGAGGATCAATCTATGAAAATATTTATTGATGTTTAATTTGATTTCTTAGGGAGGCCTCGGTCATTGTTCCACTTTTTTGGTTTCCTATTACTGTATCTAGGGGTCCCTATGAGTCCTAATAAGTCTTTGAGAAGATAGGTCGGTACACTTAAGGTCTTATTCCTATTTAGGTTATAGTTTTTATTAATTGAACAATCTATTTGTTTAACATATCTTTCATAAGGATAAGAATGATTATTTAGAGTTGAAAGATCATCCTTAGGGTCTTCTAAGATAGTCCTAGAATCATTGGGATCAGTTTTACCAAACATTATGTGAATAGATTCTTCCATTTTTATGATCATCTTATTAAACACTATATAATATTTACGAGAATTTTAATACCCAAGGAAAATTTCTTCATCACTCTTGGAAGAATTTTTTTCTAAATTATCCATTGTATTTTAATAAAAACATTGAAACCAAAAAAATTTAAGTAATTGACCATTAGATTTCTATTGTGCCATAACTCATAATTTTTTATCTTTATGAGAGTCATAATCAATACTCTGTTTATAGTATAATAGGTTATATTAACAAAATACTATTAAAGGTATATAGGTAGGTCATACTCATATAGCATAGTCTGGGATATCTCATGAAGAGTTATATTTCTTCTATCTACCTCTCCATTTTGTTGTGGTGTCCTAGGTGCAGAAAAGATTGGATTGTATCAATTTTGTGAACAAAATTATTCAAAGTCTTTATTTTCAAATTATTGACCATAATGACTCCTTAAGGTCCTAATCATAAGTCCACTAATGTTTTCTATATATTTAGAATGTTTAATAAAGTAAGAAAATGATTTAATTTTTTTATATATAATTAATACCCATGTATATCTAGATAAGTCATCTTTAAAGACATAGACATAATGATTTCCATTTAGAATAGAGACTCTATAAAGTCCAAAGAGGTCCATATATATTAACTCTAAAGGTTGAGAGATTGAAACTTTTTTTTATTTAAAATTAATCTTATGAGATTTTTCATTTTGATAGGGATTAAAAATTATATATTTTGAGAATTAAAGTTTTGGTAGTTCTCTAACTGACCCTTTCATAGTTAGCTTTCTATGTGAGTGAATATTCCAACGACCTATTATCCTATGCCAAATCCAAGATTCTTTATGAAATAAAATTATTTAAGAAATATTTTTAGTAGATAATGAATTTAAATCAGTAGAATAAATATTATCATATCTCAATATTGTAAAAATTAAATAAGTTTGATCATTAAAAACATAAAAAATTCATTGTATTCGAATTTTTCATAAAATCAATCATCCCATAACAATGATATGATAAAAAAATTATTTTAATCCATATAAATATAAAACATTGGAAGTTAATACTAAATTAGAATTACCAATTTGGCTAAGGAAGATGATTTTCCCATTTGCATTGTCACCAAGCGTGACATTCCCACCATAAACATTGATCAAATTCATGAAGTTTGATTACTCTTCAAAAATGTGTCTAGAATATCCATTATCCACATACCATAGGTTTTTTCAAGAGGTTTTCAAACAGATTTCCTATAACAAAATGTTTATGCCAAAAATTATTTTTGTACCAAAATCCTCTTGGGTCCAGTTATGTTAGTAATAAGAGATTTTGGAAACCATATTTGATAGACAGGATTCAAATAAACATATTGAATGCTTCTAGAGATAAAAACATTATTGTTTCTAGTTGAGAAGGTATAAGTATTATATGAAATTTCAGATCTAGTACATGATGTAAATCATGTTTTTGTAATTTTTCATTGGCTCGGATGGTATCCTATGACATTCCTATACTTTGGAGAAACATTCTTTCCTAGTATTTGAGTTAATATTTTATTACCATTGGAAACATTTTCAATAATTTTATTCATCTATTCATCTGATAGTTATAACACTTTGTTTTCATTAAAAAATGGATCATTTTTTTCTTTTTAAATTGTAACGTTATTTTTTACATTTACTATTAAGGAAGGTCATTTCTCTTGTGACTTGTATTTATCTTTCATCACATGAAAGGTGTATTCCAACATGTTAAAGTAATCTTACAAATTTTTTCTAGTCATGTTTTCTTCTTTTTCATTATTTTCTTCATTTTCATAAATATATGGACAAATAATAGGGGAAACATGAAGAAAATCTTGTACCTGTAATATGATTTTGGTAAAGCACATATTGTCTTAATCAGAGTTTTTCTCTTGATTAGTGTATGAATTAGTTGAGCTATCTTTGGAGGTAATCCATGTTTCATTAATATAATTTTTTTATCTTTTATCCTTATCATCATACTTATTTTTATATTTTAATTTTTGATAGTCATATGTAATGTGACATCTCCACTTGTATTCATAATATGTGGCTTAATTTTTAGTGTCATCCTCTTTCCAATACTTTTTTTGAAATTCTTTTTTACCATACTTTTCTCTAGAATTTGATATTTGGAAAAACGTTTTTCTAATAGAATCTCTTGAATCTTATTTCAATGTTTTCTAATTCTTCATCACAATCAATTGTAGGTTCTTTTTCATTGGTAACATTGATTTAAACCTATCATATTTTAATAGAGGAAGTAGATTTGAAGGCTAATGATTTTTTGTTCATCTCTATGGATCACTTCATTAAATTTAATATCTTCTTTATACATCATCATATTTTGTATAAGTTCCTTGAAAGGTGGTATACATATATCACATTATTATCTCAATGACACAGATGTTCATATCTATATGTCTAGTTTGAATCTATGTATCCTCATCACTTGATCTTTTTCATTAACATTCTTTCTAAGTGAGTTCATTATTTTTACATTCTCATTGAACCTGAGATACATATCAGAAGTTGGTTCATCATATTTCATTTTAAATTAATTGTATTTGGTTGTGTGTCTATTTAATCTAATTTCATTGAAATTTTATGTTCCTTCATATGAGAGAGATAAGATATCCCATATTTAAAAATTAGATTTTCATATAGATATTCTATTGAATTAATCACATCCCAAAGCACAAAATAATTCATTCATAGATTTATAATTATTTTTGTAAGAATTCATTATAGCATTAATCCATTCACCTCTCAGAGTTTTGGATATTTAATATTGATATTCTTTTATATCCAGATGTCAAAACCTATACTTTTCTAATTCATTTTCATTTTTCGTTTCAATTAATCATAGTTAGTAACATTAAAATAAAGAGGTCTAATGGAATAAAATTTTTCTTGTATATTATCTTTAAAAACAAAAAAATTAAAACTGACAGAAATTTTAGAAATCTTGAATAAAACTAAAATCAAAATAAAAAAGGTAATAATATATATAAAGGAATCTAATCCTTTGATTCCAAATTTTTGTTGGAGAGAGTTACTCAAGTGGGGCTGAATTGAGTTACAAATAAAACAATTTTATAAATAAATAGACTAAAATAAAACACCTTTATAAAATAAATTGTCCAATTAATCAAAATTGCAGATAGATAGAAGATATATACCTTTATAAGATTTCTCAAAGAGTTATTAGGTCTTAGTTAAAATATAGTTTTGAAATACCTAAATTTTAGAAATAAATTTACTGAGACAAAAACATATATAAACACTGGTTAAGATTAATTTTCAATGAAATTACTTTTTTTGATAATAAAATGTTATCTTGAATATTATAGTAAAAAATAGCATAGTGACATGATAGAATAAACAAGAGGCTTAGTCTCAATATGAGACTTAATTCCCTCCACTTGGAAATCACCTTCTTTCATGAATATTATAAATATAATCAAATAATTCCACAACATGTATTAGGAATACAATCAATAGAAATAAGTTTTCCAGGATAAAAATATTCTTCCACATTTATTTGTGGAATATAAGAATAGAACTGGTCACACATAGACCACTTCTAAAAACATAGTGCGTAACATATTTAGAAAGAAAATAATTAAAAGTATCATATAGTAATTTTAAAGAGATAGAGTGTGTTGTACAACATGAAAACAATATACATATAAAAAGTAGAATAGGAAAAACAACTATGAATAATAAATCACAATCTGATGTGTTTTGTATGTTCGTAGTCCTTATATCAGCAATGGTGAGGATTTTTTACTTTATTCTCAAAATTTTAATCATAATAGAGGATGGAAGAAATCAAAAGGTATGTTTTAGTTGATCTATGTCTGATGCTTCAATAAATCTCAGTAATGATTTTTTGCTTTTGTTTCATTGATATTTTTATAATGTGAGCCAGTATGTATGATAGAATTGAAAAATTCAGTCTCACAATATACTGTTGATTTTTTTCATCAGTAAGAGATCATAACAACTATCTGTAGAATCTATAGTTCATTTCCTGAGAGTTTGATACTTTAAGAATATATGTACATGTTGGTTGGAATAGATCCACAATCCCCATATCACCTTTTAATAAGTCTTGAAGACTTGGTCAAACTATCGAAGAATATATTTAACTAATAATGTATTCACACCATAGTCCTCGGATAGCCACAGTAACTAGAATATGGTGGGAAATTAGCATCTGTAGTTGACTAACCTCAGGTAGTGACTCCACATGTGGTGAATACATTAGAAGTAACGGTGACTCACCTATGTTGGTAGCTCATCCAAGTGGTAGATTCTATTGGAATTGACAATGACTCGGTCTGGTGGTAGCTCATCATGGTAGTAATGGTGACTCCCATTTGTCGGTAATAGTGTCTCCAAGCTAATGGGGAATTTCCATAATACTAAGATAAAATATCATAGAAGGAGTATTATAATATAAAATTATATCATACAATATTTGAAACATTAGTAAAAAATAAATCATGGTTTTTGATCATTAAAATAAGAGTGTTTCAAACACAATCCATACAAATAGGTCCTAGTAATTATAATACATGAAGAGTACCTTGAAATTTTTTTTAATTTTTTTCATACTAATAGATTCATCATCCCTCTGGTTAATATCTATGAATCCATTCTCCATTTCATTAAAATAATACAAGGAATATACATCTGGAATAATTAGTTTTTAAAATTATTCCACTTCATGGATTCAACTTATTCTTGTTTTCATGTATTACTAATAACATTCAATGATTGGTCTGCCCCATAGTATATCTAGTTGAAAAATAGAGTTACATTTTCATTACATGAACATTAGAGGACATAAAATAAATTTTCAGGGTTATTGGTCCTTTGATAAACAACTAAGAGGTCAATAAAACCACTTAAAGAAGTTTGGAGTTTCCCCATTAATGAATCAATAGAATATAATTCCCTTACAATTTAATTTGGATATTCACCATTATTCATAGCTTGGGAAATATTTGGGAGCATAGAAACTAGGTATTTTATTCTATCACCCATATCATTCATTTTCGTAGGAGTATAATCATTTTATTTTCCATTTCATTCCTCATCATCATGGTTCATTTTGGTTCCATCCATTGATAATAATCAAAAACAAATAGTGAGAGAAACTAATCAAAATGGGGAACCGAATAATCATATCAAATAACTTATAGGATCTCTAAATGATGAAACATTGTTTTTTAATCCTTTACACCTTATGTTTATCCTATGTTATTCATAAGAATATTGTATTTAAATGATTCATGTTGGTTCATAATTAGTTTTTCAATTTACAAGGTATATTCATGGGGAGTGTTAAACTAGTTGTGAAGTAATGCCTATTATCTTGCACCAGTTCTTGATCGCATTTAAAAAATAGAGTTTTTTAGGGTTATTTTCCCAAGGTTCATATTCTCTAAAGAAACATCAACTTGGAGTATTCAGATAGTGATTTATTTCTACAATACCAATTTCTCTATCCTTTTCGAGAATTCTAGTACATTTTACTATACATTGACTCATTCATAGAATTATACATAGATACATCACTAGACATATCCTAAAAAATATCACTACTGATCTCACAAAATTGATCCCATCCTAGTTCTGAAAGGTTAACTCAACCTCCCATTGATACAACCTATAGGGACCCAGGCTTATAATATATGTAAATTAAATTTATTAGATGATTATTAATTATATTACATCAATAGACACCCAAGGACCATAATGTTTTTGTTACTTTGGAATCATTTAGAATAATCCCTTAATTTGGTGATTGATATTCAATAGATCCTAGCAAGATATTATAAAATTTTACTCCTCATAAAAATACCCTACATAAATACATTCTTCATAACCAGTGGAATTGAAACATATGAAATGAAGATCATGGATTCTCAATAAGGGATAAACAATGAGATACGTGAGCATAACATAGACCTATGTGTATGAGAATTTTAGAAAATATTTGAAATCCTTATACTGTATATAAAATATCATAATCCTGAGTCACAAAATAATTCTTGGAAATTTATAATACATGAATCAATGTAATCAATGAACATGATCCATGAGAGAATACAATTGTAATATATTGTTTATTTGTGGAAAAAATCATCTTTCTACATTGTTTACATGTATAAATATAAAAATGGTAACTCATTAAGTTAATGAAATGAAATTTATACCTCGCATAATCTTATGGAAAAGGAACCAAGTCTACCCATAACATTATATAAAAAAAATATAGAAGCTAGAATGACATTGTGAACATATAATCAAGTTTACACAAATAATTATGAACATGTGATTAATAAATTCATAACATTTTTTACATCAAATTATATTCAATCATAACATTGTGAACACATAATAATCCTCACACATAACATTGTGAACATTTAATCAGGTTCAAACATAACATTTTGAACATGTAATCTAGTTTATACATAACATTGTTTATATGTAATCAGGTTCATGCATAACATATATAATCATGAGTTATCCATTGTTACTAAATGCATTAGAGGGATAAATAGGTCTCGTGTGTCACATAGAAAATCATACATATGTGTGTCACAAGATCATTAACATTTATAATAATAATACACATGAAATGAAATGGTTATCATCAACATTTCAATATACATTAACCCCTTAAAATAATTGGTTTTTATAATCATTTCAAAATTATGCAGCTATTGGAAGAGAAATGGGTTTCATAAACAACATGAAATTAAAAATAAACCATTTAGAGAAATAAAATAAATGGTGTCATTTGATAATATTCCTAGTAAAGAAAATTTGAAAACAAAATATATCATCATAGGTGTAAAATAATTTGTAAATATAATTTTCAACATTTATTAAAGATAATATTTTATTTACTTCAAATCACCTTTTAAAATATTAAACATTTTTTAAAACATTTTTCTTTGAAAATATTTATGAAAATTTTAAAAAGGATTCATTGAATGTAATTTTATACAATTATAAAACATATAAAATTTTTAAAAATAATTTTCATTTAAAATTATTTTAAATAACAACTAAAAATATTTTTCAAAATAAATTTAGCAGATATGTTTTTCAAGGAGAATGGATTTTTGACCAAAGAGAGAAAAAAATTTGTGCTTTCATAAAAATGACTTATTAATTATATTATGTAATAAAGACTGGAAAAATTGTACACTTACATAAATGTATCATTAACTACCATAGAATAATAAAACTCATGGGAATTAATCATAGTTTGATCATGATATTTCAACATAAGAGAATATAAAAAAACATCCCAAGTAAATAATGAATATGACATTTTCATATTAAATAATATTGTTGAATTAAATATTAATATTACATTAAATGTGATGATATGTTTGGTAGCATACTCAACACGCAAAAACTAGTTTCATTGAAATCATATTTTTCACACAACGTTGAGTTATACCAAAAAAATATAATAATTATTATTTTAAATTGTAGTTAACATATAACTGTTATATTGGAGGTAATGAGAAAAATTGCCTAAAATATTATTATACATGTTTTTTTAATGACTTTATTTTTATCTAATAAATTTTAGAGTCGTAAAATAATAAATAATCCTATTTTAAGAATAAATAGTCTAATATGCTTTAAAAGTTCATTTTACCACCTTTTGATGATGAAACCTTTTTAAATCTAGTTTTTTCACTTTTATAGGTTCTATTTAAAAAAAATAAAATTCTTATTTAAGATTTATTTATATTAAAATTAATTTTTTAAATTGTTAATTCCTTTAATAGCATCAATGTGATATGGGACACTTTTATTCAAAAATATTTTTATTAAATGTTTTAATTTTTTTTTGAAATGGTTAGATAAAGCATTGATTATATCAATATCTTGAACTAATATATAATGATTACAAGTTGGAAATGTTATCTGCGTGTTATCTTTAATTTATGTGTTATGAATATGTTATATTTCTTGGGCATTTATTACGTATATGGGGGGGTTCCGTGATAATCCTAGAGTGGGTAATCCCGAGATAGCTATCCAATGAATTGGGTAGCATGAATGAAGTAAACGTTAATGTTTCTCCTAAGTGATTTAGGGAATATACTCTGATGAGTATTCCAAATGTGACACCCTTTGTATATGTGAATTCTAAAACTTAGGTATGTTATATATTCCACAAGATACTTTTATTATTTATGATTTCTATTTGTTATTCATAAATCATATGATCTCGTAATGTATGTTATGGTTGAAAACTATAGTTTCATGGATTTGTATTAATTTATGGTATATTGTTTTCTTTCTTTATTTGATAACCCTTATTATGATTTTTATTCTCATCCTAAGTTTTGAAATGTTTTTTCACAAGACATAAAGATGAATAGAGTCAAGTATAGGATAATGGAAAAATCATGATGTCTAACACATGGAACTAGACATGTTTCTATTTTTAGAGTTTTTATTTTATGAAAAAATAGAAACTATGTAAAAGTGTAAACATTGTAGTTTTTGATATGTAATGTAATAGTTATGGCTTAATTTTCTAAATCTCCAAACCTAAAAAGATCTTCAATGTGAATTATTCATTTAATTCAAGAATATGTATTGTTTAATGCTGGGTCCTTATAGTTGGTATCAGAGGATGGTTTAGATAACTTCAGAGGTTAGGGTTTTATTTAAACCTAAGTTAAAAAAACATAATGGTTAGAATATAAGAAATATTTATAGTTATTTTAGATAAATAGAACGAGTATAAGATAATATGAATAAGTATATCTTAGTTTGTACACTCCACACAGGATAATATATGATGATTTTATGGATATACTATGGCTGACATTTTTGGTTTAAGTAAATGGCTGGATCTAGCGGGAAACAAATTAATAATGGATGTAAAGGAAACTGCGGTGGTTTTCTGAATGAGAAACCAAATAAAATGAGATCTCTAATGAAAACTCTTCTGGTTATTATCAACCAACTATCTATATTCATCATTGACCACTTGGACCCTATAGATATTTCTAAGGAAACGTATATATGAGAAATGAATACCTACGGATGTTCATGTAATAATAATAAATGTATGTATATTCAAAAACCTATTTGTGAAGGATGTGGAATGAAACACCAAGGAAAATGTTTCAAAGGGACGAGAATATGTTTCAGATGCGGTAATGAAGGTCATATAGTAAGAACCTTCCATGCAAAAAGGAAGCATCCAGTTGACTCTTGGAAAGGGAAAGAATTCATTTCTGAGGGATCAATTGAATATTTTAAATGTGGTGTGTAGGGTCATTATACAAACCAATGTCCTACGAAGATGTTTTGGGAATTTGATCACCAGGATCGTAAAAATATATGTTTAACAATACCAAATTCCATTCCAATTGGGGATGATGAAACTGAAAATGACCAGTGAAGGGAGTTGATTATTTCTTAGGTGAAGTTTGAAATTATTGAATCTTATAATATCATTAATGATTTTGTTTGTAGGAATTAAGTATTACCGAATAAGATAGAAAAGAAGGGTTAATGGATCATGAAGAATTTTGAATGAGTAAGACATCTACATATAAGGGATTCAAGAGTTATAGTAGATTTTAGAACAATGAAATTCTTAAATGTATTAAGGATGTTTTAATGATGAGATTACTTTGGAACTCTTTTTCTAGTATGTGTAACCCTAAAGTTTGATATGTGAAAATTTTATTCAAGGAAGAATTAACTATTCCTTTTTGGATATAGTTATTGTGAATCATTTGGGTTAATATAATCCTTGAATTGGAGGAAATTGTAGGTTATTACTTTTTAGGTTGAAAATGAGAAGTATGAGATAAAATTTGTGGTTAAAATATTTTATGGTTATTTTTGAGGAGTATGTTTCATTTTTGGAAAATTTATAGAAATAAATTGTTTTTGAAGAAGGATAACACTCAGACCATGTGACTACCTGACACGTCAGACAGAGCTATAAGAATCGAACCCACAAATAAAGTGTGATTATGATTTCTCACCTACCACTGGACTACACGAAGTACCTAGTTATTATGACTAATTAATCATATTTAAATGATTATATGTGTCAAGAATAAGTTGATTTTTGGAACTTATGTTTTATCAAAAGAATATCCTTAGTATAGAAAAACATTGTGGTGATTAAGTGATAAAGATTATTTTGGGAAATATTATCGCTTTTAGGGAAACACTATATGCCTAAGGAAAATAGAATACTATAGGATTTCAATTATAGAGTAATGGTTGAAATTTAATTTTGAAAAATATATTTGTTTTTATTGTTAAAATATAGAGATTTAGGTTATTTATGGAAATGATTAACCTATCATAGATAATAAGTGATTAGGTTAATTACTCTTAAGTATGTGACTTTAAGAGTAGTGGATGTTATTTGGATATAAATGTTAAGATTTACTAAGGAAGACTATGTGATTAAAACATTCTGTGTTTTGGGTTTCAATCTTATTTTGCGTTTCATTGATGAATATTAAGGAGATTTGTTTATTGAATGGTCTTTGTTGAACTTCTGGTATGGTTTGCCAAATTTTCAAGATTAAGAGTATTATTTATTTCTATGAAGTATTATCCTTTATGGGGATTATCTGATCTCGTACAATCCATTTTTTTATTGGTCAATGTCTAAAGAAAGGGGAAATATATAGTTCACTTTTTTTTGGATTAAGTGATTTTCTAGAAGTTGATTCCAGCACTTTAGCTGTGACCAAGTCATCTTTAAAACTCATCATTTGGAGAAAATATATGTTTTTGGTAAAAAAAATATTTAAGGATAAAACCCCACTTAAAAAGTAATTATATATCCGTATGTTTGTATTCTAATAAGTAAAATAATTCTTCAACTTTATGAAAATGATCCTAAAACAATAACATTGTCCATTTACTTTTCATATTGGGGAATCAAAGACCATTTAACCTATCAACATATAATGATCTTCTAGAGGTTTACATTATCCTAATCATATTTTCTATCACTCTCTATCAAAAATTTATTTTTAGTTGCTCTTCCATATCCATGTTTTCATACATGGAATCCTAATATGTGTTATCTCTAGTGACCTTTGTACTTCTATTTATTTCTTTAAAAGATATAGATTTATTGACTCTATTTTCAATGTGAGAATTTTAATAAAGCTTCTGAGCCCAATTTTAAATATGAATAGATGTAATTCCCAAAAGGAATGAAGGATGTAACATCTATGTTAATTAAAGAATATGACATTTTCATATTTATTTTTATTTTTTAATTAAATATAAATTTTAATTTAAATGGGATTATTTGTCTGACAGCTAACTCAACACACAACAACATGTTTCTTTGAAATCTTTTGTTGCACACCACTTTGAGTTATACCAAGAAATAATATAATATTATTATTATATTAAATAGTAGTTAACACATAGTAGTTGTATTGGTAGGAAGGAATAGAACTAACAAAAATATTATTGTACAAGTTTGTTAAATTTCTTTAGATTTATCCAATAAATATTATAGGCTTAAAATATGAATGAATCTAATTTTAAGCATAAATACTCTAATATTATTTAAAAGGTCATTTTACTACCTTTTGATGGTGAACCCTTTTTAAATCTAGTTTTTTCAATTTTATAGGTTCTATTTAAAAAAAATATTCTTCTTTAGGATTTATTTATATGGACATTAATTTTTTAAATTGTTAATTACATTAAAGCTTCAAAGTGGTATGGGACACTTTCATTAAAAAAAAATTTAATGTTTTAAATGGTTTTGAAATGGTTTGATAAAGAATTGATTACGTCAATATCATGAAATGATATATTGTTATTGCAATATTGAAATGTTATCTTTTTTTATGATTGTTTTATGTGTTATGAATATGTTATAGTTCTTGGGTATTGCTTACATATACTGGTGGTTCTGTGATAAACCATGGGTGAGTGAGCCCAAACTAGCTCTCCCATGCATTGGGTAACATGGTGGTGGTAAATGTTATTGTTTCTCTTGAGATATTTTGGGAATATTCACTGATGGGTATTCCAAATAGGAATCCCTATGTAGCTGTGAAAGACACAACATAAGTATGTTATGTATGCCCCAATATACCTTTATGATTTATGATTTTTGTGTGTTAATCATAAATCTTATGATTTCATACGGTATGTTATGATTGAAAAGTTGGTTTCATTGATTTGTATTTATTTATGGGATACTGTTTTCATTCCATTATTTATAACCATTACTCCTATTTTTTTACTCATACAATTTTTTGAAATGTTTATCAAAGGACATAAAGATGAATAGCGTAAATGATGGGATCATTAAAAATTCATGTTGTCTAAAACATAGAACTTAACATGCTTTTTTTAGAGTTTTTATTTTATGAAAAAATGGAAAATGAGTAGAAATGTGTACTTTGTAATATTTGAGATGTAATGTAATTGTTATGGCATAATTCTATAAAATTTTAAAACTAAAAATATCCTCAATGTGAATTATTCATTTAATTAGTTATTATGTAATTTTAAGACTGGGTCCTTATATAATCATAAACAATCTTGGTAAATGGAAAGTTGTAACATAAAACTATTACCACTTTCATAACCATAAAACTGTAATCCACATTAAAGAATAAAATTAAATTATACATATAAAATTCTGAAAATAACTATATTCAGGATATAACATTTCAATGGAGAAGTATATATTTATCATTAAATAATATATCCATATTATATAAAATACACCTCAAAAAACGCCAACTGAGACAACACTCTCTTACCGATTTGTTAGATTTTTAAACCATAAAACCTAAGTAAGAGAGATCAAAAAAAATGGTTATGTAAAACCAAATAGTTATTAGTTGAATAATAATAATAATAATTCATGGGTATTATATACAGAACATAAAACAAACATTTGGTGTATATGGAATTTGACTCATAGAATGTAAAAGTGATATTTAAATCCTTTCCTTAAGTCTTCACTTCCATCTTACTCAATCAAACATATTTTATAAAAAATATAGGTTTACTATACATATATCATAGAAACATATATATATATATATATATAATATGATATATGATTTTATTATTACATTATATTACCTATTTTTTTACAAATCCATGTTAATGTTGTGTTTCATGTAATAATTACATTGTTCTTCATATATGTTTTGACTTATCATTATTGGTCCTCTTAATTACATCATGATTTTATATTATAATGAATGTAAAACATGATATAAATATCATAAATATTTATTATATATGTATTTATAGTAATACATATAAATATTTGAGAGGACACATAATACATTGTTCATGGGGACGACAAGTCTTACGTACTCATGAACAATGTTTCCATTTTCATGTCATATTAAAAGAATGAAAAGTAAATTATATATATTTGTGTGTGTTTGTATGTTTCTATTTGTGTATAAATTATCATTGTATTATCATTATTATGTCATATAATTCACATATTTTTATTAAAATCATCATCAATACATTCCATGTATTACTTAAACGAATCAAACCGCATCGTAAGTTGGTAGTCTATCATACACATAAGGGATGTTACCATATTCACCCATAATAGAAATCATAAAGGCGTGTTTTATTTAATAATTTCAAATAATATCCTATTTAATATAACATATATAATATACAAACATTATTTCTATCATTATTACCAACCTTTATGGGTGGTAATGGAAAACCGAATGACATTGGTATGTGAGGTGGTAGTCAGTTATGCACACTAATGATGATTTTAAAACCCATTTGATGGATGTGTGTGAGTTTTTAGTTAATAATATTAAAATTATATCATATAAGAATACATAATATACTAATTATCTAATATAATCATGATATGAAATGAATTAAATTGGATTGAGAAATAAATAAAACACAAATGTTCATTAACGAATGAAACCTCTTCTTCGAGTACATCCTTTTTGTTTTCATGAAATATATTACTTGGTTGGATTTATATCAAACGTATGGCTTCTAATATGAGGGGTGTGAATTTGAGATGTGATTTGGGAAGATATTTGTTGATCCAAATGGAATGATATGTGTGAGGATGGGGGAGAGTGAGTGTACTTTTATTGCTAATGAGGAGTGGCATCCTACTAAATACTAAAATGTATTCATTATTCAGAGGTATTTCATACCTCATGTGGCTCCAAAATAGAATAATAATTGATGGAGGATTTATTCAGAAAAAAACTCCTCCATACAAAAATAATTTTTTTTTATAATGTCGGTCAATAGTATTAATGTTTACTCAATATTACCAATTTTTTTTACTATGATAACTAATTGTCTAACCTATTTAATTTATCAATTAAGACTAAATTATAGTTAGAACATTTAGAAAACTTTTAGCAACTAATTCAAATTTTTTCATATAATTTATAAAATAAAAATCTCATGTGTGTTGTAACTTAATTTTAATTAAATCATATGTTATGGGAAAAAACACTTCTTTAACCTAAATCGTGCTACGATATTTTCATAAATTATGGTTTAAATATGATCATTATAAAAAAGAAATTTGTAGATTCAGGGAAAATAATATTTATTTATTAAAATTAATGTTTTTTTAGAATAAAGGGGTTTTAGTAATTTTAAATCATTTAATAGAATTTCAATTATTATAAAATATCATTAATTTGATCTGTAATATTATTTATTTATTTTGAGTTTAACAACATCAAAAAAATAATATAATTAGAATATATTATGTTATAATATATGTATAATGATTTATTCTTATAAAAAATTAATGAAAAATAATAATTAATTTTATTTACATCACTTTTAATATTTTTATTGTCATTTATTTTAGTTAATTATTAACTATATAAGTTTTACATTGGCATTTAATAGGAATTTAAAGTAATTATATAATATAAAAAAAATAAAATAAATTATCAGGATAGAAATATCATTCAAATTTAAAAATAATATTTATAAACTTACCAATGTAGTTCTATCCAAATTCCAAAGCTTAATAGAAATCAAAAGGAAAAAGGGTACATTTTTTCTCTTTCTCTCTACTTAACATATTATATGAGTCACTTTAAGGGATAAGTGTCCCAAAAACTCATAATAGTAAATCCTATGGCCAAAAGTTTCAAAATATGTCCATGAAATGGGTATTTTCTCATGTTCTTAGTCATCCATACACCTTATATTCTATGTTTAACCACTAAGTAAACTCATTTTTCCTCAATTGCAATAGTTTATTTTTAACTATTTTAAATACACATTTTGGTCAAAAGAATTGTACTTATTAATTATTATAAATTATTATGAAACCATATATTGAATCTATTTTTCAAAATTCAAATAAAAAATGTCAATATATATTTATATATAATCCCATGGTCATGACAAGAAATCAGGTTATTAATGTGAAACTATTCAAACTTTTATTATGTTTTTATATCTAATTTCAATATGAAATCGAGTCCAATTTCCTAAATTAAATTAATTGATATAAAATTTAACTAATGTTACAATAAAAACAATTTAAAATATTGTTTAATGGTAGAAATTATTTAATAAAAAATGTAGTTTTCAATTAAAATTAAATTTTGTCACTATTTATCAAGAAATGAAACTACTCACAAAAATACCAGTACATAACCCTAAGATAATTTTAATATTATGATTTCATGAAAAAAAATTATGTTTTAAAAAAAATCAAAAATGATTAATATTTATTTTAAAATATATATGTCACAAGCACAATTAACCCATGTTTTAAAAAATGTATTATTTTTTAAAAAACATTTTTTCTTTTTAATTTTTTTTTCATTTTTAATCAATAAATGAATAATAATAAATTAAAAACTATATATTTTCCTAATTTAGTTAATCCTATTCATTCCTATCATTCCAATGGATATGAGATAATTATCATTCTTAATAACATCAATAATATTATATTGTAGTTTGGTAAAACTTGATCTTATTTCCAGCGTAAGATATTAAAGGAACTCTATATTATGGGTAACAAAACCCGAAATTAGTGTTTCATGTGCCAAAAGCTAAAATTGTGTTCTTTGTAGATCTAGGTTTACTTGGTGTTGCGTTTAATGAACAATTATCTTGGTGTACCATATAATGAAAGCCATCAATGAATTTTAGTTTATTCATAAATAAAAATTAATAAAAACTCATGGTGATAAAAATATATTTGATAGGGATATAATGATTTATAATATTTATTTGATGGAACCATGATCAATTTATAAGCATCAAGACTCTCAAACAAAAACATGAATGATGAATCAAGAATTTATCATCCAGAAAAGCGATTTTAATAAAAAATGTTAATAAACATGTGAAAAGATGTCACAAATAAATCATACATGTTATTATATAGATGATTACATTCCAAAAATACATGTATAATAAATATATGTTTATTATACAAGAATCATTATACCAAATGAGGAAATATTATACATAGAGTATCAAGTTTAGGTTATAATCCAATTTTTAATCAGGATTGACTATGATTATATTTCAATTGATGAATTTATATAATATGTAATTTATAAACACCTTTCATTTTTATTACCCTCTAGTTACTTTTTAGGAATTAACCATTCCCTTAAATTTTTCTATCATTAATCCCTAAAGATATGAAAATATTTTTTTATAGAAAAACTAACTTTATATCTCTCTTTGCTCGAATTTTTTTATTCTATATATATATTCTCTAAAAACATTTTCTAGAATGTTGTTAATATAATTTAAAGTAATTTTTCAATTTATTTTCCCTTGATATTATATTGAAATTAATCATGTAATATTTCGAAAAATGTACTTGTTGAGTTTTTTAAATGGTGTGAAAGGTAGGGTTTCTTTTAAATTAAAACGCTCCAATGGAATATCCCACCATCAGGACTAATAAATTTTTTCATGAATACATTAAAATTTTCTTTGATCATTTTTAAGGAAAATATGTTCCTTCATATTTGGAATATTTTTTTGATTTAAATAATTTGTTTTAAATTTTAAAAGGTATTTTTCTCAAGTTATATTTGAATGATTATTTTAAAATAATTTTTATCTATGATAATAGCCTTTGATGTTAATTATATTTTTCTTGGGATATAATATTATGATATCATACATATTTTATCTATGTATTATTTATTATTATGATTATGGGATGTTTATGAAACCTAATTATTTCCTAGGTGTTATTATATTATTAAATAATTATATTTTTACGAAACTAATTTTCATTACCTGGCTTATGATATGATGATATGATGAAAATTTTATAAAATAATTTTACACAAAAATATGATTTTTATTATGTGATGGGTGGGACAAGATATATGTGTCCCTATAATTCATTGTTAAAAGTAATATATCTTATAAGATAATTATAGGAAATATGTTGATGTTCTGAAACATCTATGTAAAATAAGTCGATGTGCTTGATCCACTATGGGAAAAAAAGGAAATGTGCTTGATCCAAAATTGGAAATAGATGACGATGCTTGATCCACTATGATTGTATAGCCTCAGTAGTTAACCTTGACATATGAAATGGTTTTATAACATTCATGGTTCCACACATTTATGAAATTAACTTATGGGTCATTATTGATTTTTGAATATTTTTCACTCTTATGATTCACAAATTTTGAAATGATAATTCATTATTTTGTGACTCATGTATATGATCTCTAAAATATTAGGTATGAAAATTTTATGTTATGATCATGATCACTTAAATTTTTCTAATATTAAACTTTCATATGAACTTTAATTGACATCTTCCATATTTACCCTTAATAAGAATCTGAGCTCAGCCTTTCGTATGTTTATTTCTCCATGTTTATGAAGAATGGTTTTAAATATGGTATCTCTAAGAAGGGTACTATATGGAAATACATGTGTGGGATATGATAATGATCTATCATGAAATAATAGAATTTTGTATCTAGTCTACAAATTCACTAAAAATTTATAGTTCAGGTGTGGATTAGAATGTTATGCATTGAATATTACTCTAAAAAGATATAATATTTTTGAATTAAAAGACTAGTCCAATAAAGTTGTTATTATAGTGGGTTTAGTAAATATTTGGATATTGGTATTAAATATATCTTATGTCATCAAATACGTAAAAAAAATTTCTGAATGAATCTTGATATTTATTTTGGTAACAATGAATATATTTTCATGATGTAAATTTATTTTTAATTTTTAATAGTTTAATAATGACATTAGATGATTTTTCAAGGATGATATGTTATTTCTTCAATTAATAAAAAAATATAATAAATGTTTGTAGAAATATTACAATTAATATAAATTGTTATAATTATTGTGTTATACAAATTTGTTTATGTAAATATAAGATATTATTGATATGTAAAAGGATTAGATTTGAATTCCATATTTATTTGAGATCATTAAATTAAAAATAAATGAGTGGTTCATAAATTGAAACTAATTTCATTTGTAATAAATTATATTTATTAAAATGATTTCAAATTAATAAAAAAATTTATCTTTTTCCATGTGAATGTAATATGGTTCCAAATATCAATAGTAGTCCCTTTATAAATCAATTTTCCATTTATGGTTACTTTTTTATCCCTTTTTGATTGATATAGTTTGTTAATGCAATTATGGTAAAAAATGATTAACAATGGGGTCATAAAAAAATAAGTTTTAAAATGACCAAAAAACCTATGTAAATTTCATCATTGGATATTATTTAAACCCCAACCTATTTTTCTATAAATTCAGGTCCATTTTCATCCATTTTTCATGAGACTGGATTTATTATATTTTCTTCTTTTATGAAATTCCATGAATTTCCACTCCCACATCTTATAAAATTAAACCCTTTATTTTCCTACCTTACACCACATTGGGCCTTATATAATTACCAATCCCTATTAAATTCCCTTTATAAGTTTCCTTATAAATGATCTAGAGTTGTTTTTATTAAAAAAAATTGACCCTATGGTTCATAATAAGAAATCCAATGTAGTAATTTCAATGAAAAGGGAATCACCATAACTGGAATGTATCTTTTTTTCCATCTTATTTTAACACATAAAATATAAGGTATCTATGAAAAAATAATATATTCATTATTATGATTATGAAACCACCATTATCCATCCTCCTTATCATCAAATTGGATGTGAAAGTATCCCTCGTGTGTATGTATGAATTACCGTCTTTAGGTAGTAATAATATTCATCTTCCATCCCTATATTTCATGGAAGATAGTTGTGACATTTGTCAAATGTATATATAATATTTTTTACATATTAACAATTCTGGAATCATAATTTCACATCTACCTTCTAGACATTCAATCCCTTAGAAAGTGATCATGTCACTCATGCATACTTGTAGACTACCACCCCCACAAAGCAATGTGATTTTTTTCACAAACATTTTACTTAAAGGATAATAATGATAGTATAATGGATATATATGTTATATATGATATAAAAATGATTCAATAAATTATAATTACAATTTATCAATTTCTTCATTCCATCCATCGATAAGTGAAAACAATGTTCAAGCGTATATATGACCTACCATCTCCCTAAATGATGTTATTCACTTTTCCATATAAAAATTTTGTATACAGTAAATATATATGATTTATACATTATGTGTAAAAAAAATTAGAACAATTAACCATTAGAAAAGGATAAGGATTAGGACTACTAAACCAAAACATGCATGAAAAATTCGGCAGTTATCCTCTAGAATGATGATTTTAAAACTAAATTATTATTAAACCGATGAAAATATGTCATTGGTAAATAATACATGGAATAATATATATGATTATGATTATATAATAAATTTATAATAAATCTATATTAATTATATAGGTTGTTTTAATGCGTATGATGTAAGGTGATACATGAGGAAGCGGAATTAAATTTCAATCATATTTTCAATCAGGATTATTTATGGTGAAATTTACATTAAGAATTCATATTATCTTTATTTGATAAACCCATTTTATTTTTATTATACTCTATTTTCTTAAATTGAATACGTATTTTCTTTTCATATTATTAAAATTAATAACTCTAGAGCTCAATTTTTTTTCTTCAGAAAGACATAATATTTTCTCCCATTGGTATAAAATCATTTTTCTTCTTTATATATGTTTCATAAATATGTTTTCAAGAATTCTTGTAAAATTATACTTTGATTTGTTAATTTTTTTACCTATGATTGATTTTTTACAAAATTGTATAAATGTATTCTTTTTATCATTTTCTAAATGAGGTACCTTTTGATTTTTAAAAAATTCATAAACAAAATGTTATCTTTTCACTTATATGACATGAAATGAAATTAAAACCATAATGAATGGTAAATGATTTTAAGATTACATTAAATTTTTTCATGTATATTTTAAACTAAGATTTTTTACTTACAATCTGGAAAATATTTAGATTTAAATAATAGATTTAAAAGAGAAAAGGATATTTTTCACAGGAAATATTCCAATGATTCATTTAAATTATTTTTCATATATGAAAACACCATTTGAGGTTAATTATTTTTACTAGGAATATGATCAAATAGTACCATATTTATTCTTTCTATGGATGTTCTATTATTATTATTATGTGATTTTTGATAAAATAATTAAGTTTTTGTGGGTGATGCAATGATAAAATAATTTTTTATGAAACATGTTTTATTTGCATGGGTTATGATATGATGGTATAATGAATTTTTTTATCTTATTTAATTGATATGAATGGATTTCATTATGTGATTGGTAGGCCTATAATTATATATCCTTCTAATGTATTTTATATGGTTTTATATCATAGGAAATAATTATGGGGAAAATGTTGATATTCTTGAACTAATATGGGAAACAAGTCAGTGTGATTAATCCATAATTTTACACAAGTTGATATACTTAATCTACTATGGGAAACTTGTGACTATGGGTGATCTTATATTAATAGAATGTCTCATTACATAATCTTTACTAATGAAATTATTTTCATACCTAATATTGTTCCACATTTTTATGACATGAACTTATAGTTCATGATGGATTTATATATATTTCTCACTCATATGATTCGTGTATTTTGAAATTATAATGCTTTATGACATCTAACATGTTTATGATTTTTTATGGATTGTGTGTGAATATTCTAGGTTATGATAATTATCTCATACCCTATTCCATATCTTATACTTTCATATGGTCATTTACTGATATCTCATTTAATTACCAATATTGAGCATCTAATCTCACCCGTACTTATGTTTCGATTTCTCTAGGTTATGAAGAATGTTTTTAAATATGGTATGTCCATGAAGAACACTATGTGGGAATATCTTTTGGGGAGATGTTGAATATATTTCATCAAATAATAATATTGTGTATCTATTCTCGAAATCTAATAAACCATTATGATTATAGCATGGATATTAATTTTATGTACTAAATATTAATCTAAAAAGTGTAATATTTATGTAATAAATGCATTTGTATCTATAGAATTGTATTAAATTTTAAATAAAAAGATACATTTATAACTTTAAAAAACATTTACATAAAAAGGAATGACTTTCCATGTAATTAAATGTTTTGTTATGGGTCAATAATTCCAAATAAAATTTGAATTTATAGTTTAGATGAAGAGTTGATTATTGAATTGTGATATATAATGGAATTATATAAATTAAAACATGTCTAGGGGTTCTATTTATGCATGTTTGGGTTTTTTTGGGAGGCCATAGAGGTGGATCAGTTGTTTGGGGAATGGAATGACAAGGTGGCGAACTATAACAACACTGTTTCTATAACAATGTACCTTGTTAGGAGAACCCAAGTAGCTGGTGGAATTATCCTCTTGTATAATGATGGATATAAGAAAAAATAATAACTAATATCATCATAATACATAATTAAATAAAGTGAGAATCATATATATGTTCCAATAGGAAGTAGATAACACACATGGTATAATAAAATTAGTAGCATTAATTTCACATAGTCATAAAGATATACATTGGATTGCACATGGATATATCTTATACCACAAAACCAGAAATCATAAAAATACATGGTATGACTACAAAAATAGTTTGATGTGTAATCCTAGTCTCGTCTCATTACTCTGACTAATCTCCACAGCTCATCCATGAATTTTTAGGCTTGTTCCCCTTCCTGAATCACATGCTATAAAATCTACTCAACTGCTAGGGTTCTTTAGATGGGTTTAGAACTATATGAATAATATTTATTATTTAATAAATAAATAATATATCATACATTTTTTGACATAATCCTAAATAAATAATATAAAGATGAATAAAATAATAATTATGTCACCACAATTGTCACTACATCGTCACCCAAGTGTGATAGTACCTACTTCATCCATCATTGAGGTGTCTCTAAACATATGACATGAATACTGATTTAGAATCATAATCACAGCTCATATCAATTGGTTACATCATCTCATCATATCATAATAACAAATACATAGATATTACATTTGGATAAAATTTAAATTGTAATGGGTATAACATCATTGTATAAATATTCCATATGTGGATAGAGAATAATAGAGAAACATAAATCAATGGGAAGTGAATCTAGGAAATAAAAGTTCATATGAATGGAGGGTGTCATAGAGTTATAATAATAAAGAGTACATTATTTCTACACCACATCATAAAACTAGGACATAACATCCCTTTCCCTTGGCATTATCGTAGGAGGGGAACGTTTCCCTAGTTTAAGAGTATATAATATGAGGAATCACTTCCCATAAGAGATAATTCAAATCAAGGAATATCATACAATTCATTTGAAGAAAAACATTATAGGAATTACATCCCACTTATTGTGGTAATATAAGTTATAATGGGAAATCATATCATTACCATCCTAACCAAGGCTACATGGGAATTATAGGTCATAGTTTTGTGGGAATTTTGTCCCATATTATTGGGCATTGAATGCTAGTATTGAAAATATATTATAATGGGAATATTTACCTAATAATTAATAACCTAATACATATATTTATTTCATAATAAAAAATTATATCAATAGTATAAATGGAATATCATCCCATAAACATAACTAATGACCCATAATGTAAAAATAAACCTTGACATTGAAAGATGAAAATTTACATTAATGTGAGAAAATTATTAAAATCACTTTTAAATATAATTTATATTTTTAATTTTAATACTGAACCTATCTATATTTCTTAAATAAAGTTATATCATTTTCAGTGATAAACTAGCTAATTGGGGGGAATATTAACGCCAAATAATAACGCACAATCCAAAAAAATCTAATGTGAAACTGACAAGTTCTGTATATTTCAATACTCTAGATAAAAATCTAATTCCATACCTCTATATTTTCGAAAAATGTTATAAGAACCAGTATTTGACAGTTATGTATTCATTTCACTAAATAGATATCCCATATTGTTTTTGAGTATAATGTTTCAAGCATAGTTCCATTGATAAACACGGTATCAAGGAATTTCCATGTAAGGGTCCATCGAAGACCTAGAAATAATTACTCCTATCATACAATTCACAGGAAATAAATTTAGATTTATTATAGGTTAACCAAACATAAGTGGTGAAAACATTTTTTACACATCACATTTCACATGCATAAACCATCATAAATGGTTAAAGTTCACCTTCCATAATCTAATGGAAGTACACATATCAAATATTAATTGACGAATCAGCTCCAATATGTATAAATCATAAATAAAGTCCCCCACCAAATAATTTAGTAGTTACAAAAACATTGAAATAATGAAATAAATAGTAAATAGATCAAATAATAGTAGTAGATTTATCATTGTAAGCTCAAAGAGACTGGCGAAACCCAAAACCATCCACCAAAGAAGGATATAATAATCATTGTAGAGTGAAAGGTGATAAAATGGGAGAGAGTATTAATAAAATATCTCTATAAAAGGTGTGTGTCCATCAATTATACAATAATTTACAATTTAATAAATTTAAATATAACATAAAAAATATCCATGTACCTATCGTGTACCGTTTATCCATCCTCTAGATACCAGGTAAAAACTAGGTACCCGCTCTCGGACCACCATCCATCCAATGGTTGACCAAGAGTTATTTCTACATATCCCACATCCATTGAGAACTGTGTACTATTCCACCAGATACCTAGTGGCATCTATCAAAATGATATGTATCCTAACAGTGAGCATATATTTACAAAACAAACACTCATGCCCCTTCTAACACACCCAACATCCATAATTCATCAAAATACATGTGTTGTAGTGGAGTTTTGATTAAATACATAGAAGGAAATATGTGGGTGTTTCAACCTCCCCACTATAAAATATCTCATCTCTTGGAAACAGCATATATACAAATTAGAAAAAAAATTGGTTTTTTCATTCATATTATAATTTTCTCCCATGTCTACTCTTAAATACATCTTGCCTTCCATTACTCATATACCAATGGGATTACCTTCCCAAAAAGATCCTTCTCACTCATATACACTATATTAATGGTTCATTACATGAATGGTTCATCCTGATGTATCTGAATGTCATCAGTGTTTATCATATACAAAAGATCAAGGTAGTATCTTCTATATTGAGATACAAAAAATAAACCATGCATAGAAAAGAAACAATGAGGATTTATTAATAATTATACTATAGTTTTATAAAAATCATCTACTTCAAAGGGTCCCACATATCTTGGTTTTATCTTCCCATACCTATGAGTACATTGGTCTTCCAAATGTTCATCCATTTATAATAAAAAATTATCTCCCCCCTCAAACTATGGAGGAATAATTTTTATTGGGATGTATATAAACACTACCCACTCTAAGTAGTTATTATCCAGTAATTTATCAACTATATATGATATGATGTCTTCAAAATGAGACTTCATCTTACAAAACCTAACCCCATTTCCTCTAACCAACATAGAGGTAAATGGAATGGACTTTCATATAAAGCCTTTAAAAATTACTTCTAAATTAATTCCATAAAATAGCTGTTATATATGAACTTAGATAAAGAGTGATAACAAACAAAAAACCATATAAATGAAATAAAAATTCTCATAGAATTTACTCCATAATATTGATAATATATTAAAAAATCCATACAATATGAGGATGGTATGTTGTGCTCAAATTATCCTAAGTATCAATCATCTAATCTAGTCCCAATCAAATGGGAGATGTGAATCAATAATCAATAATTGAAATTATAATACCCAATATACTTTTAATAATTACTATCCACCAAACATTTAAATGCAATAACACATAAATTAGATTGGTATTCTAGATTATAATTAAATTTAAGACATTAGATAATTTGTTCAAAATAACAAATAAAACATCTATATTTCAAAGTGTTCTTAGAAAACACCATCAAAAAATACATATTCACATATTCCGATTTCTACCCAATAATGTGTAGTAACTAAGGAAAATATGTTGGTCATTAGCAATTATCCTTCACTCCCTTCCATATATAAAATCATATAGAATCCCCAATTATTTCTTTATTCAACCCAATCCATAAATATTTTCATTGCATATAAGGTTATATCTTGGTAATACTTAGGTAAAATGGACAACTTTAGGCATGTAATGACTACCAAAAATCCTCATTCCTACACATTAAAAACACAACTACTCCACATACATAAATGATCCCATCATTATAATATGAAAATTTGGGTATCCACGCCACATAAAATATAATTTCCCTCATATTTATATATCTAGAGTTGGAGAAATGACTCTCATTCACCCTCTCAATGAGTTAGGAGTTAAAATCTTTACACATAAGGGTCACTTTTCCCTAATATTTATGATAAAAAAATGCATCCTAACTATGAGTCCCATCAATATCCACTCACTAAAATCCTCGTAAACCACAAATGATAGAGTCCTTATACTTAGTTCATTATATAATACATTCTTCTTTCCATTGTCATATTCAACCACATCGTTTTAGTATTACAAGAACACTATCCACATATGATAATGAAGCATAAGTCACACTAAGAAATGATATACCTAAATATCCTATGTTTAGTATACACTATGAACCTCTACACCAATAGTGATGCCAATATCTCAGAATATGTACTACATCCACCAAATATAATTCATTATTCAAATAATAATACTCTTCTGGACACAAAAACATCAACTTAATGGAAACAAAATTCCCATGTTACATAAATAATTATCTAACACCAACCTTCGTTCACCAAAATATAAGATATATTATTTACACAAATCAAGAAAGTTCAACACTAGTGTATTTTTCAATCATCCCTTCAACTATTATATTTCACTCTCTCAAGGATCATATAACTCTTACATCACTCCCTTCCAATCCATTAAAATCATTAAAACTTCCAATTAAGAGAATTCCTGAATTAATTTCATATAATATCTTGTCAATCCCATGAATTAATGAATCCAAATATGTTCTTAAATCACCCCAAAGAAACGATAGTTTCAATCGTACTGGGGTTCAGTAATATTCTTATGAATAATATCATGAACCCTAAGGAGTGGAAATAACTTATAAAAAATTTACACTTTTAGGTCTTGGATTAAATATAATTCTATGTTAATGTGATAAAAAAAATATTTAAATACCAAGGAACATACTATTGTGAATTGGAGTACACCAAATAACATTGATAATGATGAAAAAAATGAATCATTATTTGGATGGAAGACCAAATGATCTAAGACTATAAACACTTATGGTACTCCCATCAATCTAAAAAACATGATTTTTTTGTCATACAGGACATATCTACTTTTAATAGTAGTATGATGAATATTATAAGGCCTCACATGTATCTGATGATAACCCAACCTCAAGTAAATAATAGAAAACTACATATCTCCCCTCAGATAGTAAAAAAGGTTGTTAATATGAGGAAGTTGAAGCTGGTTATTATTCATCACATAGTTCAACATAGAGTAATACAAAGATAATCACAATAATTCTTGGAACTTATTTGAAAACAACATAGTAGAACCCCATGGTTGAATTCTCAAGTGAATAAATTAATTATCCAAAAGATATTATAGCTAAACCTTTCTCTCTCTAAGCTCTATAAGATCCATCCTTTAAGAAAGAATTAAAATTGGATTTCTACATAGAATCAACAAGACTATAAGAATAACCATTGTATTTGGTAGTATCCATGATAATTCATCCAAAAATACATTATGAAATTTTATAAAAATTATATGAAAAATCTATTGATGAGAATCTTCATCAACTAAAAAACACTAGAAAATCAGGAGAAAATAATACTTACATTAAAATGTTCATGTCCCGAATAACTTATAAAACAATCATCAACACTGGTATTGGTATAACAATAACCCATAGTATTAATGAAAGATACTCATAGATGATAAAATTCAATGTGTTCTTGATATTGATTCTAAAAATACATACCTTTAATCACATTAGTGGCGTGATCCTATAAAAATGTCCCAATGATACTGATGTCTACTAATCATGAGGGTACACATAGAACAATAATGAATACCCTTGTATATCAACCCTATGGGTGTATAAATATACATCAGTTCATAAATTTACATGATGATAAATCCAAAAACACTATCATATTGAGAATATACTAATTATTGTGATGTTTACATATAAAATAATTTAAATACAAGTATAGATTCACTAAGAACTATGATTCTATCTAGAACTTTTTAGAATCTATGATCATACTGGTTGAGATTGAAAAACACCATATAATATTTGAGACACATTGTCAAACCATTTGGGATCCAGGATTGTATTTGAAACTTGTTATCATCTGTGGTCAACAGTTTATGATTTTGTTTTACATTGTCTTATTCTAATGTTACGATGTGAATGGTTCACTGAAGTTGATCCTGCAAAGTATTTTTAGATATCATGATGTCCAATTTTGCACAGGATGGCCAAACATGTATTCTTGTATGTCATATATTATGTACTTTATTTTTCCATATACCTTCACAACTATAAGATAGTGTATATTATGTTCACATGATGGGGACCTACTAAAATATATTTCTAACATCCGATATGTACACCTTAGTTTACATTTATTCCTCTTGTAAATTATATTGATATAGTCACTTGTTACATAGTGTTTTGGACTGGTTCAACTTTATAGAATTTTAGACAGGGTTAAGTGAGGCTTGGGGATAGTAGCCAAGCTTATGTGTATATTTTAGTATTTTGGATTTAATTTCTATTGGTATGATGTGAGATATGTGGAGATGTATGAATTTATGAAATAATTATTAATTTTTTATAGCATGGTATATATTAATTTTATTATGGTTTTCCCTATCTTTAATTTTATATATTCAGACTAGTATTATCAATTATCAATTAGTTTGGATTTTTTAAAACATATGTTAATGGTATAGAGAGTATTGTCTCCACAAAATTTATGATGGATTCTAGTCACTAACAAAAATCCTCTAGAATATGATGAGGTGGACTTGAGGTTATGTATTGACCCCAACTAGGGTACAATTGAATTGATTGTATCTAAGGCATTATAAAGTGGTTACAATGACTTTATTATTTCACTATTTGGGGACTTTGTATCTAGAGAAAGAAATGTGTTGAATCTTGTGTCGGGTTATTGGATGGTGAATCAAGAACATCTATCTATTGGGATGTCTAAGCTATTAGTTTTATGATATTTTCGTTATTTTTTTTATCTATTATAGTTAAGATATTTATTCAAGTATGGAATCTTTATTTTAGATATTAATTTTTTGTTATAATCTCATCACAAGGAGGAAATAATTGTGCATTCAAGCATCATACTTATAAACTAACATTCACTTGAACCTTGTGTTCTCATGTGTGATTATTGATATTTTGTGATAGAGGGTTTATTTGATTAAAGTGGGAATAAAAAAATATAAACTTATTGCCTATATAACTTTTTTATGTAATTATATTTATTTGGGATATAATTTTGGCTCATGATTAGTTATTGAATTCTCATGGGTTGTTATATAGGTCTTAAGATGTGATAATTTTTGATAATTCAAGAACCATCCCAAGGATTAGGTTATTAATATTTCCCCTTGGGGGTTTCTTTGTGCATTTCATACCCTAGAGGTATGTTTCTATAGTTTACAATTTCCAAATATGGGGTTAAAAATAGAAATATTTTTCCATGATGTGTTGGAAACACTAAGTAGGGGAGGTAACATCAAGTGGGATTCATTAGGCTATTAGGATGTAAAGATATTAGATTTCTTATAGTATGATTATCACATTCAAAATAAGTGATTAGTTGGATTTTAGAATTTTGGTTGGGGATATGGTTTTTAATAGTTCTTTTTATCACAATCCAAGAAGTAAGGTCCAGGATGGGTAGATCATGGGAAGATGATTTACGATTTTAGAATTGCATGTTACATGTGATTTTGTGATCAACATTGAAATAAGTGATTTGTATTTTGTTATTAAAAAAATCCATATTTCTTCAGGTTGGGTGAGATTTACATGTAATGGATGAATGGGTATTTTATTATTCATGTGAGCCTATGGCCGATGAGATGTGAATAATTAAATATCTTGATTATATAATTCAATGACATAAGATGGTATACACATCTTAGTTTATATTATAGCATGATAAATAATGGATGTGAACAAGTGAAAGGGTTATTTGGAGTTTCCAATATTTCCTTGAAAAAGAGTGTTAATGGTTTCATGGCCCCTAATGGAATGTTTTTATGTGTTAAAGTATATGTACATTGGTTATGTGAAGTGAATCTTATATTGTAGATCGATGGACTAGGACATTAACTTGTTCATTGATAATATTATGGCCTTCATGGGAACTCATGTAGTGTAGTGATGACAGTATGGGGGTGTGTGTACCCCTACTTCCAAACATCCTTGGTGAGTCATGGAGCATTTGGTAGGCTATGGTACATGATCTCACATGGTGTATGATCAGGAGTAAGATATGGCCACATCGTTCAAGTCTATAAGTTACGGAGAAATAAATTAAATGAGGAACCAATTGGATTTTAGGATAATATTTTTAAGAGGATAGAACGATCCCTTCCATAGAAGGATAATACTTTAGATATGGATTATAGTTTTTTGGAATAGTTATTCTGAGAAAAGGCCTTGATTGGATTTATCTAGGATGGGATAATTATGTCTCAGATGGAGTATAATGTGAGTGATGTTTAATTCTAATAAATTTAGTGAAAAGGGATACATGTAAGGGAATTTATATAATGGGGTTCTTATAATTGGATAATTAAGAGTGTGTTCATAAAATCAAGAGACATCTGATGAATATTAAAGGTAAATTAGTTTATAATTGGTAGAGGCTTGAGGTTCATAATGATTCTTGGGGATGAGGATTTGTTATCTCTAGTCATTGAATTTAGTATTTTACAATATTTGGGTTTTGGATATCAGGTGTGGGGTATATTAATATGGTTATAAGGATACATTAATGCTGGGGTCCATCAATAAGTAATTAGAAAATTTCCATATTAATGGAAGGATTATGGGTAAATTGAAACACATTGGTGGATGGTCGAGAAGGTACTAAGATGTTGGTTTATCGATATATTTGACTATGTATCATTACATAGTGAATACAATATTTAGGATTCTCATGTTGTGTCTAATGGAATTAATGTGTCGATGGTTGACCCAATGTATAATTTAGCACGATTTTCAGATTTATTTGGAATGTTGTTGTATCATTACTCATAATTAGCATATTGTGTTGGATTTAGGTTGTTGAGGTTTCAAATGTTGAATTAAACCATGTTTTATGTTTCCAATTTAGTGTGGGTTGTTGGGTGTTTATATGATTCCTATAAGAGATAACAAGTATTTACAGGTGGATGTGACAATATGTCAGTGTGTGAGGCAGAGTGATTTGATAGAGTTTGACTAGAGGATTGATTAGTTTTTTCACATGTAATTGTATGTGGTAATGTAAAAATCACAAGTGTTTCATAGTTTCTGATGTGGCTATTAGGTTATAAGGATTTGATTTGGATTTTCTTGAGAAGTTTTAGTATGATTGGGTTCTATTCATGAGTATTATACTCTATCAAAATCTATTCAGAATCAAGATCAGGAAGTCATAAAATATTTTTATTTATGGATTAAAATTTATAATTAGTTTTTGGGTGTTTAATGTGGGTGAGAAGTGTCATTGTGGGGATTTTGTAACAAATTGTATCATTGTGGGATGATAATTCCATAATAAATTTCAATTTTTTGGTTCTATAGAAACTTGTTACTCGTGAATTTTGGATCAGATCATAATTCTAAGAGTTGAATAACTATATGGGTATCATTGTCTTTGTTTCGGTGTTATTGAGAGGTTCAATAGGATGCTTGAGTATTGAGTGGAATTATGGAATGTGTGGTTAAATAATTAAATCATATGGTTACCGATGTGTAGAGTTTAGAATTAACTAGTGATTTATATTCCCAAGAGTCCAAAAAAATGGTTGTTATAACTCCACTAGTTGGTCTCTACTTGACCCATAACCTTGTGAAAGTAGGTTGGGTACCTAATGGGTTCTAGGTGATTTTTTATTAGACAATGAATCATAATACAACATTATTTTTACCATATTTGGTATATGAGAGAGGGAATTTTGTCATCCCTTGTCCCCTTTTTCTCCGCCATGGATACACTATGATTCATGATTAATTGACAATCATTTTAGAACATCGAATCTGGGAAATATTATTTTTTTCTATCTCTCTCTCCCTCTAACTTCTTATCACTCTCTATTTTCACTTTAATTCTATGTGTTCATTGGTAGGGATTTTGTGAATATTATACTAGATAATGGAGAAATTATCTTATCTAATGAGACTTTAACATGTATTTGATTAAGGATGTAATGCCCCGACCCAAGTTACCCAGAGTCGGTGCATTATTATATAACATTGGCATGATCACAAAAGATCAAGTCTCGAAAGACCGATTAGTTTAGTAAACATTAAAGTACTAGATACATTCATAAATATTACATTACATCATAAAATGAAAAACTACAACAACATGTTGTCCATAGACCACACTCATATCCCCTCAGACTATCCCTTCAGGTCAGTCATAAAATACTTCTTCACATCCTAGGAAAAATAAAACATAGAATGGGGTGAGCTCAGATGCTAAGTGAGGATAAAAATATAGTGGAAACTTTCATAAATAAGCACAAAAAATTAAGGAAATGTATAAGACTAAAACAAAATCCTGTTAAACTTCAACTTCAGAATAATATTGAAAACATAATAATCAAATAATTCCATTTACTTATTCCCATGGATATTCTACTAGTCAAATAATCACATGCAATATCAATATCCACTTTCATGATGAAGGAATGCATATTCCAGACTTTCATAACCACGTAGTCGAGGCCTTGTTCCAAGAAAAAAAATACGATTCTGTCAAGGGATTGTGCCAAGACACTACTTTGTCTCATGAGACATACTGATGCATCGAGCAGCCATAGTCGGCTCCACCCGTCACTAACTAAGTCCAAGGAATTCCTCATATGAAAAGGCTCAAACATAACATAAGCATTCGTATTAAAACTAGCATATGAAATGTCAATAAATTATCCATGAACCATGAATGGTATATAAATAACACATCCACAGTCGAACATATCAAAAAAAATTCAATACAATATGGAAGTTGTGTATCATAATAAATAAATTTAAAATAAGCTTAAAATCCATCAAAGGATATTGACATAGATGAAATCAAAACCTTTTTAGAGAAATATATCATTCTATTTTGAAATCATTTAAAAGTAAAGAAATTATAAAAGAAAAAAATTTATATTTGAAAATATTCTTATAAGATTGTAAGGGATGCTTCGAAGATGTTTTAACAGTGGAAAATACCCGCACCCACCGTATAAGTTAAAAAAACATTCTTACCTTAAATTATTCGAAAAGGTAAAAAAGTACCTTGTTTGGGAAATGATGGAAAGATTCTTTTATAAAAATCTTATAAAAAGTCAAACAAGGGAATAAATGACTTTAACTCATAGTCTATAAAATAGTACAAATTTTTTGAAATATATTTTTAAGAAACATGGATGTGGATGATAATGAGGTCCCAGTAGATAATTAATTATTAACAACCTCTTATAATGAAGTGATTGTAGAATTAAACATTACCTTGTAATTTTCCATGGTAGATGGAATTTCAACCTATTATATAATGGTAAAGTAATTTTTATTAAATTATACAAGAATCGTATACATTAATATGATATCATATATGATCTTTTAACATTTCTTTGTTAATAATATCTTAGCATTATCGTTGTTTCGGGTGTTAACAGACTCATTTTCCATTATATTCTTTTTCATGTGAGACATATTTATTATGGGTGAGATGTATCTTATTAATATCCAGAATGATATCAAGTCTTTAAATATTATTTTTAATCATCTAGTGAAAATTAGTCTTCAATGGATACAATTGGGAATGAATCTCATCGCGTTCATGGAGACGGTATTCCATACGTACACACAAGCGAAAATATCATTTTTTTGATATTAAAATTATATATAGTTGGATGGTATATCATATATAAAGATTTATTATCCTGTTATATTTATTATTTATATCATTTACACATCATTATTATACCCATCCAAATTATAATGTATTGAATAAAAATTACACCACGACGTGGAGACGGTAAGTTGTACGTATGCACGTATGCTGACATGTCATTCAAAGGATGGATAGAATAATTTATTTGGTTGTACAATATTTATAATAAAATAAAATTATATACATATACTAGAGATATTATTTTAGAATGTAAAAAACAATGATAAAATAAATGAATAAAGAAATGAACTTGAGAGAGGTAGTGAAATATTTACCTCTTCTTCGGGTTCTTCCTTTTGATTTGATCAAATGGTTTTCTATAAGATGACATTATAACTAATGGAAGGCCTCTAGGATTAAGGGAGTATAGTTGAGAGGGTATTTGGGCAGGGGTTGGCTGATCCAAATGGCATTGAAGGTGTGAATTATAGAGAAGGGGGGTGGGTTCCCTTTTATAAGAGGGGTGAGGGGAACCTTAAGAAAAGATAGAAATGTTATTTTATAATAAAATCATTTTCGGTTTCTAATGCCTCCAAAATGGATTATTTAAAGGCTTTGGTGTGGGTCAAAAACTACTCAACAATTAGGTTTTAGACAGGTTTGGGTCACTATATTAACATTATATTTTAGATATAACTCTTAGTTAAATGGTTTGACATTTACCAGGTCTCTTTGTATTTTTATATTATATGGTTAATAAACATACTATATACTTCTAAGAGAACCCAAAGTGATTCATTAATGATTCACATATCATTATATAAGTCCTTTGGATGATCCTTTTATTTTTAGGAATATAATTTCAATTAATAATATAATAACTGTTTTAAAAACTATTTTATGTCAATTTTGACACTATTTGGTATTTTGTTCTTCCTAAATTCATAACAAAATTATTACTTCGAAAAAAATACATCAAACCAACTCTAACATGTCATATTAACCTAAAAAATTAGTGTAAATAATAAAAAGTCTCAAATTATATTTATTTGGATATTTATAATATCAATTTTATTAATATTTCATTAATTAGGTAGTTACTGCATCATCATTGTCATAAATAAATTAAATTATTTAATGTCTAAAGAATATAAAAAAAATAACATTATTTAGGAAATTATTTTATATTTCTAATTAATATTTATAGTCGAATTTATCTTATGTATAACACTATATTAAAAATGTTTTATTTATTAAACATTGATTTTAAATCATTTAAATCTTCTTTGAATTAAATAATAATAAATGTCCAAATCTAAACCAAGTGGACCAAAGATGTTCATATATTATTCCTAACGTTGTTTTTGGTCGAATTATACTTATCCAATAAAATTAGGACATGTGTTAGGGTAATAATAATATAATTTTTACCCTTAATTACCCTATTTACTTTTAACCGTGGTAAATAAATGTAAAAAGTTACTATTCATCAAAAAACATTTTCATCTTATTGAATAAAATTTTACTTACTGATATCAACCGTGTCTCTTGGATTTTAGAAATTCCACCCATAGAAGAGGTAAAATTATGTTTTATGTGAATTTTCAAATTTTCCTTAGAGGTGGGTAAAAGATGGAGAAAAGTTCAATAAAATTGTTATACATAAAAAATTAGTATTAACTGAAACCAATGAATTACATTGAACTTATATAGGTATTATGTATCTATTTTGGCCTAAAATATGTTTAAATAAAATAAATATTTATTTAAATAAAAATTTTGATTTAAACTATAACTCAGTGTTTTTCACTATTCAACAAAAATTGAATGTTTTCAAAAAAATTTAAAAAATTCACCCTAAGCTTATTTCGATATTCTGAATCCAAAAATGAAATCCATTTTGAAAGATAAAATTTATAAAATTTCATAATGTGGGTATTACTATTCATAATGGCTAGTTTGATTGGTCGTGATGTGTTAGAATCTCAAAGTTGCGTACAACGAAAGCTATTGCATTATTCAAAGGGAAACGTACCGTGGAAGCTTGGGGTGTTAAATTCTCCCCTCCTTCAAATAATTTCATCCTCAAAATTCCTAGAGTATTACTATGTAAAAAGACTCAGGTTGTTCTCCATTATAATTTCGTCGGGTTCCCATGTTGCCTCTTCTATTTTATGGTTTCTCCATAGATCTTTTACCAGACGAGTCGTCCGGTTTCTCAGCACTTGTTCTCTTGTATCAAGAGCCCTAACAGGCTCTTCGCAATAAGACAGACCGAGTTCCAGTTCAAATTCCTCATAGGTGAGTACATGCATTGGTTCAGGCATATATTTATCAACCGTGATATGTGGAACAGATCATGGACTTTGGAGAGACTTGGTGGCATTGCCAAATGGTAAACCCCAACCCCAATTCGTTCTAGAATTTCAAAAGGTCTGATGTACCTGGGACTCAATTTTCCCTTCTCACTGAATCATATAAAACCCTTCCATGGAGATACCTTCAAGAAAACATGGTCTCCAACCTGATATTCCAAATCATTCCTTCGGTTATCGACATAGATCTTCTGCCTACTTTGAGCTACTTTGATGTGGGTTTGGATTACCTTCACCTTTTCCATTGTTTCACACAAATGTTCTAGGACTACAAGTTTTCTTTCACCAACATCATCTCGAAAATTTGGTGTGGGACATCTCTTTCCATATAACGCTTCATATGGTGCCATATTAATACTTGAATGAAAGCTATTGTTATAGGAAAATTCTACCAAAGTTAAATATTGATCCCACATACTGTGAAAATAAAGTATGCATGATCTCAACATGTCTTCTAATGTTTGAATAGTATGTTCTAATTGTCCCTCAGTTTGAGGGTGGTAGGCAGCGCTCAAAATAATTTCAGTATCTAGGGAATTCTAAAGACTTTTCAAGAATCTTGATGTAAAATTTGTTTTACGATCAGAAATAATCGATAGGGGTACTCTATGACGTCTCACAACTTCATTAATATATAGCCTTGCTAGACATTCAAGTGGTAAATCATCTCTTATAGAATGAAAGTGTGATGACTTGGTAAGACGATCAATAATGACACATATTTCACTTTTCTTTCTATGAGTCTTTGGTATTACCATGACAAAGTCCATCGTAATATTATCCCATTTCCACTCAGGTATGGGAAGAGGTTGTGTGACTCCTCTAGGTTGTTGCCTTCCAGATTTCACTTATTGATAAACCATAAATCTTGACACAAAATCAGAAATCTCTCTCTTCATGTTGTCCCACCAAAAACTATTCTTCAAATATCAATACATTTTTTTACTCCTAGAATGTATAGTTAAATTGGAGCTATGAACATCATCCAACAATTATTTTTTTAGATGAGGTATATCGGGAACACAAAGTCTCTTCCCAAATATCAAAATTCCATCTTCATACACAAATTCACTCAATCTCCCATCATTCACATCTTTAATCTTCTTTTGAAACTCTTCATCCCTAGTCTTAGAACCCTTTATCCTCTCTAGTAAAGATTGTTTGGCAACCATTTGAAAAATTATTGATGTTTCACCTTCCATGGTGGTTCCCATATCCATCTTTACTAGATCCCTATATATAGGATCCTTTTCAACAGTCATCTTGTTCAAAACTCCATGATCCTTTCTAATCAAAGCATCTACCACCTTATTTACCTTCCCCGGGTGGTAGTGTATAGTGAAATAATAATACTTGAGTAGTTCAAGCCATCACCTTTGCCTCATGTAGAGTTCTTTTTGTGATAAAATATACTTCAAACTCTTGTTATCTGTATATATCTCACATTTTTCACCATAGAGATAGTGTCTTCAAATATTCAAAGTAATGATTATAGATGTTAACTCAAGATCATAAGTAGGATAGTTTTTCTCCTGAATATTGAGCTGTCGTGATGCATAGGAAATAACCCTATCATTCTGCATAAGGACACAACCAAGTCCTTTATTTGAATCATCACTATAAATATAACAAACCCATCATTCCCAAATGGTAGAGTAAATATAAAATAATTTACTAATATTCTCTTAAATTATTCAATAAATTATTCAAATTCTTCTATCTAAACAAATTTCACCCCTTTATGTGCGAGCTTAGTTAATGGTTTAGCCAATCGGGAAAAATTCTAGATGAAATGTCGATAATAACCTACTAAACCAATAAAACTATGTACCTCAGTTATACTCATCGGTGATGGCCATTCCTGGATTGCCTTAGTCATTAAAGGATCAACAGATATTCCATCCTTAGAGACAATATGTCCAAGAAAATAAATCTCTTGAAGCCAAAATTCACACTAGCTAAACTTCCCATATAATTCATGTCTTCTAAGAGCCTTTAGGATAATACACAAGTTATTTTCATGATCTTCTAAGATTTTGGAGTATACCAAGATATCCTCAATAAATACAACTACTAAGTCATCATTATATTCCATGAAAACCTTATTCATTAGATCCATGAAAACAAAGCGTGCATTAGTCAATCGAAAATGCAGTACTGTAAACTCATAATGCCTGTACCTGGTTCAAAATATTGTTTTCAGAATGTATTCCTTATTCACACACAACAGATGATATCTAGATCAAAGGTCTATATTTGAAATGTATTGAGATCCATGAAGTTGGTCAAATAAATAATCAAGGCAAGGTAGGGGATACTTGTTCATTATTGTTATAGAATTGATCTCCTTGTAGTCAATGCACAACCTCATAAATCCATCTTTCTTCTTAACAAAAAGGAGAGGGGATCCCCCTGGAGAAACACTAGGGAGAATAAACCCCTTATTACTCAATTCATCTAGTTTTTTATTTAGTTCCACTAATTCCATAGTGGCCATTCTATAAGGGGTCTTCGATATGGGCCTTGAACTAGGAATTAAATCAATAGAAAACTCAATTTCTCATTCTGAAGGATGTCCAGGTAAATCATCTAGAAACACATCAACATATTCCTTCACAGTAGGTATATCCTCTATTTTAACATTTCTTTCCTCACCCACAATTATTTCATTCCTTTCCTCCCTAATAATTGAATTTAGTTGTGCTACTGGGGGTGGATCTATATAAGAATCCGGTGGTGACGATTCTGCTCTAAAGATAAGGTGTTCTTTATCATCATAATCAATAATTGTAACCTCCTTCTTCTTACAATAAATCCTTGCATCATGGTCCAAAATCCAATCTACACCGAGGATTATATCAAATTCAATCATGGGTATTACACTGAGATCAACATATATTGAACATTTTTGTGCTCTAATGGGGAATGATTCATAAAAATTTGTTGCAATGACACTTCCATTAAATGTTTTGACTGAAAACTTCCTTGTTAAATAAAATTATAAATATCTAATTTTCTTATCAAACTGAGAAGATATGAAACAATTCGATGATCTAGAATCAAATAATGAATTTTTTAAACATGAAGAAACCATTAAATTACCTTTCACTACGTCTTTCGAAGCTTCAACCTCCGCAGTGGTGACAACATAAGCTTGGCCTTGATCCCTTGGCCTTTTTTATGGTAAGTTCCCCAAATTCTTAAGACATTAATTCGCATAATTCCCCCTTTCTCTACAATTGTATTATTCAACATTGACAACCTCTTTCTTCATCTAGCAATCACGAGCTTGGTGTCCTTTTTAACCACACTTGTAACAGACTCCCATTCCCTTCAGGAAAGTACTAGGGTGTTTCATCCCACATTTACAGCATAATGGATATGCAACTTTTCTATTATTCCCCTTATTTTCATTTCCTGAGTGTCCAACAAATATCTTCTTATATTACTTTGCTTTAATGTTGTAAGACATAGTGAAATCTTTTTCAATATTGATAGCACATGAGACAATATGTTCATACGATGATATGGATTGTGTGACTAATGCTCGACAGAGAAATGGTTTTAACCTATCAACGAAACAATCAATCTTACTTCTTGGGTTACGTATATAATATGTAGCTTGCATCGTTAACCATGTAAATTTTACCTCATACTTTGTTACATTCTCATCATCCTTTTGCCACAGACTCAGAAATTGCCTTTCTGTATCTTCTCGATGGTCAGGAGGAAATTATTTTTCTATGAAACGCTCTTTAAACACAATCCATTCCATATTTGATACTTTTTCATCTTTATTTTCATTTTTAATCAATTACCACCATTGATCAGCATCTCCAGTGAGGCGGTAAAATGCCATGACAACTTTTTCCCTTTCGCTACTCCCCATAGTGTGGAATATTTTCTCTAAGTAATTTAACCATTGATCAGTTACTAATGGATTTGTACACCCATTGAATGCTGGTGGTTGTTTCTTTATGAAGAGATCTAATATTGATCATCCACGTTGTGGATTATGGTGATTTATATGGGGGAAGTTGTTATTCATAACCTGAGTGAGTTGTCCCAATATAGAGATAAGCTGATCATCACCAGTTGTATCACTAGCTCCACTATAAATATCTTGAGAATGAGGGAAATCCCTACATGGAGTGTGTGCATTGATACAGTTTCCATTCCTTCCACAAGTCTCCATTTCTAAACAATGCCATAAGCTAGATTAGTTTATGAATCGAAATTCATAATTACAGACACGTAAAACACTTAACATAAATTGAACAGTTTATGAATATAATCTATAATCATAAAAATGTTTTCTTTGAGGATGTATATACTAATAAACCCATAATAATGGTTTGTAAGGAAAATGAAAATTATCCTAAGCATATCCCCCGAGAGTGTCGTAACCAAGAGTGCACCAAGACCCATTGTTGAGCACCAGTTCCTGTTCGAGTCTAGCTCAAAGTGGTGTTTTTGGGTTTTACCCCTAGGTACATCTGTGTCAGAGCTGCCTCTACATGATTGTATCCAGACATGGATGTATTTCTTGTAAAACTCACTAAATCTCTACAATACCAAAATTCTAGGAAGTTCTTCAATATTAATCCTTATAGTCTTTCTAAAGGAAATCTTCTCTAATCCGAGTTTATCTAAATCTAGATTCCATTTTTTATAAAAAACTTCCTATGTTACCAACTGTAACACCCTGACTCCTATTACCCAGGGTCAATGTATTATTACATAACATTGGTATGATCACAAAATATCAAGTCACGAAAGACCTATTTTTTAGTAGCCTTACAAGTACTTGATACATTCATAAGGTTTATATTACATCATAAAATGAAAAACTACAATGAAATTTTTTTCATATACCACACTCATATTCCCTGAGACTATCCCTTCTTGTCATTCATAAAATACTTCTTCACATCCTGGATAAAATAAAACATTGAAATGGGTGAGCTCAGAGGCTTAGTAAGGATAACAATATAGCATAAATAGTCATAAATAAGCATAAATATTTAAGGAAATGTATATGAATAAAATAAATCCATTTAAACTTGCAATTCAGCATAATATAGAAAAGATAAAAATAAAATAATTCCATTTACTTATTCGAATTGACATTCTACCAGTCGAATAACCACATGCAATATCAATACCCACTTTCATAATGATGGAATGCATAATTTGAGACATTAATAACCAGAAAGATGAGGCCTTGTTCCAAGACTACAAATAAGAGTTTGTCAAGGGCTTATTCTAAGACAATAGTTTTCTTATGAGACCTGCCAATGCATCGAGGAGTTATAGCGGGCTTCACCCATCACTTACTAAGTCCAATGTGTTCCTCATATGAAAAGGTCTAAACATAACATAAACATTCGTATTAAAACTAGCATATGAAATGTCAATACTTTATCCATAAACCATGAATATTATAAAAATAACACATCCACTGTAAAACATTTCACAAAACATTCAAATACAATATTAATGTTTTGTATCATAATAAATCAACTTCAAATAATCCTAAAATTCATCAAAGGATGTTGAGATAGATGAAATCCAAACCATTTAGAGAAATATCACTTTCTATTTTGAAATCATTTAAAAGTCACGTAATTATAAATAAAAACATTTAAATTTGAAAATATTCTTCTAAGCTTGTAAGGGAAGCTTTTATGATGTTATAATGGCATAAAATTTCTGCACCCACCATATATGTTAAAAAACATTCTTACCTTAAATTTGTCGAAAAGGTCAAAAAGTACCTTGTTTGGAAAACGACAGAAATATTCCATTATAAAAATCTTATAAAAAGTAAAACAAGGGTATAAATGAATTTATTCCATAGTCTACAAAATTGTTATAATGTTTTGAAGTACATTTTTAAGAAACATGGAGGTGGATGATAAAGACGTCTCAGTAGATAATTACGTATAAACAACCTCAGATAATGAAGAGATTGTAGAATTAACCTTTACCTTGTACTTGTCCTTGGTAGATGGTAGGTTAACCTCATGTATAATGGTGAAATAATTTTTATTAAATTATAAATGAATCATATACATTAATATGATATCATATATGATCTTTTAACATTTCTTTGTTAATAATATCTTAATAATATCGTTATTTCGGGTATTAACATATTCCTTTTCTATTACATTCTTTGTTATGTGAGACATATTTGTTATGGATGAGATGTATCTTATTTATATCATGTATGATATAAAGTCTTTAAACATTATTTTTAATCCTATAATAAAAATTATTCTTGAATGGATACGATGGGGAATGAATCTCATCGCATTCGTGATGACGGTAATCTGTATGTATGCACGAGCGACAATATCATTTTTTTGATAATAAAATAATATATAATTAGATGGTGTATCAAGTATACAAAATAATTATCTTGTTATATTTATTATTTTCATCAATTACACATCATTATTATACCTATCCAAATTATAATGTATTGAATAACAATTTCACCACGACGTGGAGACGGTAAGTCGTATATACGCATGTATGGTGAGATTTCATTCAAAGGATGGATAGAATAATGAATTTGGTTGTACCACATTTATAATAACATCTCAGTATATATAAGAAACTTTAGTTATTATTTTAGAATGGAAACAACAAATAAAAATGAAGTGGAAGAAGAAATGAACTTGAAAAAGGTGATGATATATTTTCCTCTTCTTCAGGTTCTTCCTTTTGATGTGATCAAAAGGTCTCCATATGGTGGATATAATACTAAATTAAGGCCTCTGGGATGAAGGGAGGACAGTTGAGATGGTATTTGGGTAGGTTCTGTCTGATCCAAATGGCTTTGAAGGTGTGAATTAGAGAGAAGGGGGAGTGCACTTTTATAAGAGGGGTGAGGGGAACCTTAGGAAAGTATTTTATAATAAAATAATTTTCATTTAATAATGGCTCTAAAATTTATTAATTAAAGTCTAAGGTGGTTATGGGTCTAAAACCACTCAACCATTATGTTTCATATTCGTTTGGGTCACTATATTAACTTTATCCTTTAGATTTAACTCTTAGTTAAAAAGTTTGACATTTACCATGTCTCTTTGTATTTTAAAATTATTTGGTTAATAAACTTACTATATAGTTCCAAGAGAACCCCAAGTGGTTCATTAATGATGCAACTATTATTATATAAGTCATTTGGCCAAAACATATATTTTTAGTAATATAATACAAAATTAATAATATAATATTTGTTTTAAAAACACTTTTATGTCAAATTTGACACTATTTTGATATTTTGTTTTTGTTAAATTCATATCAGCATTATTATTTAGGAAAAAATTCACCTACCAAACCATAACATGTCATATTAACCAATATAATTAGTAGAAATCATAAAAAGTCTCATGTTAAATTTATTTGGTTATTTATAATATCAATTATTTTAATATTTTATTAATTATGTAATTACAACATCATCATTGTGTCATAAATAAATTAAATTATTTAATGTCAAAAAAATATAAATAAAATTCCATTTTGTAGGAAATTTTTTAGCTTTATCATGAATATTTATAGTCTAATTTATCTTATTTATAACCCTATATTAAAAACATTTTAGTTATTAAACATTGATTTTAACCCTTTTAAGTCTTCTTTGAATTAAATAATAATAAATGTCCTAATATAAACCAAGTGAACCAGAGAGGTTCATATTTTATTCTTAAGGCTGTTTTTGGTCGAATTATACTTATCCAATTGAATTATGAAATGTGTTAGGGTAATAATAATATCATTTTTACCCTTAATTACCCTATTTAATTTTAACCGTGGAAAATAAAAGTAAAAAGATACTATTCACCAAAAATTATTTTCATATTATTGAACCTCATTTTAATTACTAATATCAATAGTTTCTCTTGGTTTTTTGAAATTCCACTCACTAGATTGATAAAATTATGTTTTATGTGACGTTTCAAATTCTCTTAGGAGGTGGGTAAAAGACGGTAAAAAGTTAAATAAAATTATTATATGTCTAAAATTTTTATAAACTAACTCCAATGAATCACATTGAACTTTTATAGGTATTATGTATCTATTTTGACCTAAAATAAATTTAATTAAAATAAATAATTATTTAAATAAAAATTCGGTTTTAAACTATAACTAAGTGTTTTTCACTATTCATCTAAAAATGAATGTTTTCAGAAAAATACCAAAAATTCACCCTAAGCTAATTTCAATATTCCTAATCAAAAAAAGGAGTCCATTTTAAAAGATAAAATTTATATGGTTTCAAAAAGTGGGTATTACTATTCATAACAGCTAGTTTGATTGGTCGCAATGTGTTAGAATCTCAAAGTTGCTTACAATGAAAGCTATTTCATTATTTAAAGGGAATCATACCATGGAAGGTTAGGGTGTTAAAAAGGATACTGATAGATGATGAATACAAGTCATAACTTGTTGTTTAGTAGAGGATCTTTGTCTGGTGAGTTTCATATGGATTTCAGTAATTTATCTTTAAATTCATAATTAATTTTATTTTTTAGGGGGATTTCTTCTCATAGAGGTGTATTGGGTATCATAAAGACACTTTTATGGTCATTCGTCTTTTTGTTTGGGGAAGGGCGGCTCCAATAACTTGATATAATTGGATCACGGCATGGAATAACATGAGCTCAAATTCTGTTAGATAGAGCTTTTCTAAATTAATTTAACTCATATATAGTGGTAGATTTCCCCTATAATACATAACCATTTGTATTTTTATGATGTAATTCACTTTCATGTGAGTAGATTTTGGTATAGATGAATTGTATGGGACCATGATCACCCAAAGAATAGAACTAATTTGTCTGGGGATTCTATGGTTTCGAGTGATTGCTCTATAAAATATTATTTGATATATAGTTGAATTGAAGCGATATCTATAAGGTTAAAATGATTTAATTTAGATATGTGAGGGAATAAAGACAAGAATTCATTCTTTTGAAGAGATATGGTTGGCCTATTTTAGATCTGTTATGGATAATAGAGCATGTGTAGTGGGACTAGAACTATTATTGACGTGTAAGACATTAATTTATCTCTTATAAGTATGGAAAAAACCTTGTTTGAGGGTGTGTAGTGGTCTTGGTTCATTTTGTGAAAGTGATTATTAATCCAAGTGTTTTTATGACGTGATTAGGATAGTTCACTATAGATGATCATCCTGGAAGTTAACATATGAGAGGAGTCAAATAAAAACCCATTGTTGGTTGTGTGGATTTTTAAGAGATCTTTAAAATGATTATTCCGGGTTCCTTTAGTGTTCCTATATTGAAATTGTTGGTCGGAGTGGATACTCAAGAAGGGGGTGAATTGAGTTCCAATTAAAATTTCTATTTAAAAACTTTGTCTTAAAATCCCCCAAATAAAACATAGAATTAAACTGTAGTGAATTTATATCGCAATAAAAGTTCTGTTAGGTTCTCAAAGGATTGATTATTTCCCAATTAATCAAAACAGAAGAGTTGATTAACTTTTGAAACTAACATACTGATTTACAGCTAATATAAACACTTGCGAGTTTAATTATCAAAGTGACTTTAAAACAGTTTTGGTTTTAAAGAACATAGCAGCGGAATAAAAGAATAACTTTGACAGATATAGCATAGAAGATATAGCCAAGAGGTTCAGTCTCAAGCCGAGACTTAGTCCTCTCAAAAGCTTTTATAAAAAGATGATCCACACCCTGGATTGGGGATAAAAACAGCAACCAGCTGTCCAGGTCCAAGACCTCTACCACAGTTATTCATGGGAACAAACACAACAACAACCAGCTGTTCAGGCCACACAACCTCTACCATTATCCCAGTGGGAAATAAATGATGTAAAGAGTTTCAGTGAGGATTTACAGATCCTCCAGTTAAAGTACGGGAGACAGTGTGTGTGTAAAATACAGCAGATAACACACACTATTCAAAATGTAAGAAGTAAATCACAGAGGCAATGATTTAGAGTTTAGAAATGGCTCTAGTGATTTTCATGCAGCTCTGGACTCCTTTGTTTGATCAGAATTCGTTCTGAGTCCTCTTCAGGTTTTTGTCTGGAAAACAGAGTATCGTCTGTTTCCTTAACTTCCAAGTGTAAGGATACTTGAAGAAGTAGTTAAGTGATGTTCTTGTTTTTGTTCTCATCTATTCTCTGGTGTGTAGAAGTGTATGAGTTCTTCTTGTAAGCTCAATCGTCTCTTTGCATGTACACCATCTCGGTTCAGCACTCTGCGTATTCCTTCTTGTGTTCAACACTTTTTCTTGCAGCATACGCGCACCTATTCAGCTCGAAAGAAACTCTTATTTAACGCACGAGCTCCGGAAAAAGATATGATTTCTTTTTGCAGGTACGAGGTACAGTTTCCTGAAAACCAACAACACACATTAAATAAATGACAGAGCATTAAAATATTCCTAATATGACCGTTGGTTAGATTAAATAAAGATAAATAAATTCAAACAGAAGTTTATGACTATCAGTGAGTCATGTGATCGGTAGGTCATCAGCATCAGCATTGGTGGGACATCTTCGGTGACTGATATGATCAGCATCGGTGTGTCATGATCGGTGACTCATTTGATCAGCATCGATGTGTCATGATCGGTGACTCATTTGATCAGCATCGGTGTGTCATGATCAGTGACTCATTTGATCAGCATCGGTGTGTCATGATCGGTGACTCATTTGATCAGCATCGGTGTGTCATGATCGGTGAATCATTTGATCAGCATCGGTGTGTCATGATCGGTGACTCATTTGATCAGCATCGGTGTGTCATGATCGGTGACTCATTTGATCAGCATCGGTGTGTCATGATTGGTGACTCATTTGATCAGCATCGGTGTGTCATGATCGGTGACTCATTTGATCAGCATCGGTGTGTCATGATCGGTGAGACCTTTGTCCTTTGATATGGATCGGTGAGACCGTTTTCCTTTGATATGGATCGGTGAGACCGTTGTCCTTTGATATGGATCGGTGTGCCCGTTGTCTTTTGATATGGATCAGTGCGACCGTTGTCCTTTGATATGGATCGATGAGACCGTTGTCCTTTGATATGGATCGGTGCGACCGTTGTCTTCTGATACAGAGGACTCCCAACATACTTGTAAATCAATAACAAAGAGATAAAACATGATCCAACCAATATACACAGATTCACTAAGAGATTGTGATTATTTATATGAGAAATCCAACTGGATTAAGTAATTGATGATATGTGATTATAAAACAACAATCATAGGAAGAATTCAACAATCTTCCATAGGGCTCAACAATCTCCCCCGTTTTGATAATCACAAATCTTTTCCAATCACAAATCTTAGACATTAATAAATATAATATATCATCAATAATAAGTCATAATGAGAATAAAAACATAATGAGATATAAATATCCCCCTGAAATTATGCCTTTAAATACTTATGCAAGCATTGCCATAAAAATATATAAATCTCCCCCTTTAGAGATGAATCTCCCCCATATCTCCCATAGATCCATAGATATACAAATTTCTCCCATCTCCACCATATCTCAAATATATCCATACAGATATACAGATTTCTTTCTCCCATCTCCCCCATAGATCCATAGAGATACAGATATACAGATTTCTCCCCCTTTGGTATAACAAAAAAGGACGTAAAACAGATAAAGAATAGATTAAAAGAAGGCAGCAGGGAGAATAAAAAGAAAAGAGAAGAAAGTTTATAAGACATCACAGTACATTCATAACAGGGTTCACCCTATCAATAACAATGCACAACTATTTTTGGGGGGGGGGGTAACGGGGCTTTTCCCTTGTCAGAAGGATCAATGGTGGGTAAGTTGGAGGGCTTAGAGGCAGGCTGAACTGGGAGAATTTGAAACGGTGGTAAGATGACTCTGGAAGTTGGAGGAGAGGATGACACCGGGATTTGTTGTGGAGTTGTAGAAGATGGTTGATAAGATTGCTGAGGAACTGGTCGGAGTTGAGAGAGAACTTGAGCAACATAGATCTGATTTGGAGCAAAATCAGAGGCACCGAGAGGGTCAGCAGTAGGAAGCACAATGGCAGTGGCTTGTGCATTCAGATAAGGCTTCAAAAGACTTATTAAATTCTGAATAACTTCTGCACCATATTGCATAGCCTTCTCAAAATCATCCTTATTTTCCATGAACCGTTCCAAGGTTGGAGTAAAATCTTGAAACATTATAACTTGAGTCCTGAAAGCTTGAGTGACTGGAGGTAGTCTCAGATTTTCAGCTAACACTTTGAAATTTTTGGTCATCTCATGCTTGGTATAGATTTTTGAAAAGTAGTGATCATCCTTTTCCTTGATCTCTCTCTGAGCTTTAGTGGCATCTGCTGAATATACTGTTACCATCTTTTGAATGTGATCACTGTGTTCCTTGATCTTCCTCAACGAGTCCAAATCATGAACTTTCCTAATGGCGGCCAATTCATCACGCACAATCTGCCTTAGAGCCTCTAGCTCATGAGTAGTGATCTTGGTTACTTTGGTTGTACTGGCTTGAGCAACTATCTGAGTTATCTCAGCTTTCAACTTTCTCAGATCAGACTTCTTGAGATGTTCAATCAGATTTCTCAATACTTCCATCATACCAGAGATGGTGGATCTAAATTCGTTGGATATATAAACTAACCCAGATTGTAGATCCTTCAGAATCTGATTTAGAGAGGCTATGTGGCTGCCAATAAACTCGCCAGTATTGGCTAGGTCTGGTTTAATAGCATTTGAAATCTCTTCTATGACTGTATCTCTCACAGCAGTAAGGAACTCCCTTTTGAACTTGTCAAAATCAGACTGAGAGACAGTATAACTAGGTAAATGAGCACCTGCAGCCTCAACAACATGAGCAGACCTTGCCTCAAATGGTTGGCTTTCCATCATAACCGTATTAGATTCTTCTTCTTCAGAATATTCTAACCCCAAAATAGCAAAACCAGGGTAATCATCCCAAACAACAGCACACAGAGTATATTTTGGTTTATCATAACATGCTTTTCCACTGATTTCAAGAGATTCTCTCTTGCCATTGGCATCTATTTCTGGTACAGTTTGATGTGTTTCTATTGGAGGTACAGCTAGACCATCCACTAGTCGGTTATCATCATCATCATCATTATCATCACCATCATCATCCCCATTCCCATTTCCATTCTTCACAGAAATGTCACTGTCAGATCCTTCAGTGTCACTAGCTTCTTCATCATCAAGAACTAGTTCTGATTCAGGTAGGGGTAAAGGTGGACTGGCAGATCCAAAGTCTTTTCTTCTTTTAGGTCTCACAGTATCACGATCACTCCTATCATCAGGAGGTTACATAATTCCTTTTTCTGTTTCAGCTTCTTCCATCCCTTGTTTACCAGCCTCTTTAGTGTCTTTATTCTTTTCAACATTTTCTTCTTCATCATCATCAGAATAAATTGGCTCCTCATCTGATTTCAAACCAGGGTCTCTCAAACCCTTCAGCCTCTTTCCATGATCAGTGGGATTGTAAGATTCATACAGCTTGTCCTCATCAGCAACCCATCATTTTTTCCATGGGTTCCAGTTTATTTTAATCCATTTACAAATTTATTTATTAACACAAAAAGAACTATCAGAGTCGGCTATCTCATCAGTTTCATCAACAAATTCCAGATTCTTTAACATAGCAGAGATCATTTTTGAATAGAACATGGTCGTGGCTTTCTTAGAAGGTTTCACCATTCCAGCTATGTGCACCATTAGATATCAACACAAATTGATCTTCTCATGGGTCTTTAGTAAAAACAATATAAAAACATCCTGGTATCTTACAGCAGCAAAATATCTTTTCTTGGGGAAAATTTGGTGCTGAATAAACTTAAAGAGAAGTCTACATTCACCATCCAGATCTGATTCTATGATTCCCCTTGACTTTCTATTTCCAGTCAAAAGATCTAAAGCTAACTCATAAGAGAAATATTCAATGGATGGAGGAATGTTTCCAGCATAATCATCATACCCACCCTCGTGGGGTACATTCAAACATTCAGCCCATTTTTTAGACGAAAAAGATATTTTCTTTCCTTTCACTACAGAAGACATTCTAGCAGCCTCGACACCATCTATAGTAACTTGCAGATTTATATAAAACTCATGCACTAGCTTTGGGTAGTATACACGAGTGTTATATGAGAACGAGGCTTTCCATCCTTGCGAATCTAAAACTTGTAACAATAGCGACTTACTTGTCAAAAGCCAGGCGAAGATGACTTCCTTTTCTACAGCAAAAATCCGAGTTTCCAGGTTCGGATTTACTGATCTTTGAGTGGTACTACTCGACTCACCTCGAGCACGCTTTGAAGGTACATGACTTTCTGATCCTTTTCTCGGTCTTTTCTGCTTATCCATTTGACAATTCTGGGGAAAGCAGGAGTTCGAAGGTTCGAAGTGGAGGAGAAGAGAGGAAATAAGGTTTGGTGGGAAAGAAATGAAAGGTCGACGGTTTGGGGAATATAAATAGTCTTGTATCATTTATTTCATCGTTTAGGGTCCCCATAATAAAGATAAAAGTAGTTAATTAATCACAAAAATAAAAATTAATATAAAGAAAGATTGGTTTCACAGATCAATTTCACATATCAGTTTCACAGATCAGTTTCACAGTTCAGTTTCACAGATTAGTTTCATAGATTAGTTTCACAGATCAGTTTCACAGATCTCTCATACACAATTCTTGTTTAATAAAATTCATTCTTTCAGAGAATAAAGGCTTTGTAAAAATATCAGCTAATAGATGTTCAGAATTAATAAATTCTAGAGAAATATCACCTTTCTGATAATGATCTCTTTAAAAGTGATGTCAGATATCAATGTTCTTAGTCCTAGACTGAGACACAAGGTTCTTAGATATGTTGATCGTACTAGTATTGCCATAGTTAATTGAAACCTGTTTAAAGTCAAATCCATAGTCCAATAAAGTGTGTTTCATCCACAGAATCTGTGCACAGCAACTACCAGTAGCAATATATTCTGCTTCAGCAGTAGACAATGCAGCTGAGTTCTATTTCTTACTACACCATGATACTAGGGACATTCCAAGTAAATGAAATATTCTAGATGTGATTTTCCTATCTAACTTACATCCAACAAAGTCAGCATCTGAATAACTAGTTAGGTCAAATGATTGTACTTTTGGATAAAACAAACTTAAATTCACAGTATACTTAAGATATTTAAAAATCCTTTTAACAGCCAATAAGTGTGATTCTTTAGGATTATCTTGAAATCTAGCACACATATACACACTAAACATGATATCCGGTCAACTAGCAGTAAGATAAAGTAAACTCCCAATCATGCCTCTGTAATAGGTTTGATCAACTGGTTTCCCAGTTTCATCAACATCCAACTTACAAGTAGTACTCATAGGTATATCACTTTCCTTAATACTATCTAGAACAAAACATTTTAATAAATCCTTAGTATATTTCCTTTGATTTAGAATAATACCATCTTTAGTTTTAATGATTTGAAATCCAAGAAAATAAATAAGCTCTCCCATTAAGCTCATTTCAAACTCATTTTGCATAACCTTTGAAAATTTAGTACATAAATAATTTTTAGAAGATCCAAAAATAATATCATCAACATAGATTTGTACTATTAACACATCTTTTGAAATCTTTTTTTATAAATAGAGTGGGATCAGCTATTCCTTTTGTAAATCCTTTTGAAATAAGAAAGTTTGAAAGTCTTTCATACCAAGCTCTTGGAGCTTGTTTTAAACCATATAAAGCTTTAGTAAGTTTAAAGACATGATTTTGAAAATGAGGATTTGTGAAACCAGGTGGTTGTCCTACAAAAACATCTTCAACAATAAAACCATTTAAAAAAGAACTTTTCACATCCATTTGATATAATTTGAAATTCAGATGTGATGCATAGGCAAGTATGATCCTAATAGCCTCTAATCTAGCTACAGGTGAAAAGGTTTCCTCATAGTCAATTCCTTCTTCTTGATTGTAACCTTGTGCAACTAGCCTAGCTTTGTTTCTAATGATGTTTCCAGATTCATCAACTTTCTCTCTAAACACCCATTTCGTGCCTATGGTTATAGTGTCCTTAGGACTTTCTACTAATTTACAGACTTTGTTTCTTTCAAATTGATTTAGTTTCTCTTTCATAGCTATTACTCAAGATTCATCATTGATAGCATGATTGATATTTTTAGGTTCTAGCCGTGACAAGAAGGCTTGATGTTCAACCTGATTTCTACGAGAAGCTCTAGTCTGTGTCCCTCTATCAAGATTTCCTACAAAAACATCTAAAGGATGATTCTTCATAATTCTAGTTGATCTAGAAAAGGTAGGGCTTCAGATTTCAGGTTCATCTACAGGTTGAGGTTCAACAGAAGCAGGGTCTGGAAAATCTCCAGAACTAGATGTTTTAACTACAGGTCCATTGTCTTTATAATTAGGGTTCAAAACAAAGAGATCATCTTTAATATTTTCAAGAGAGGTCTTAAGTTTATGTGGATCAGTTTCATCAAATTTGATGTGAACAGATTCTTCCACACATTTGGTTCTTTTATTGAAAACTCTATAGGCTTTACTAGAATTTGAGTATCCTAGAAAAATTCCTTCATCACTTTTGGATGCAAACTTATCAAGATTATCTTTAGTATTAAGAATAAAGACTTTGTAGCCAAAAACATTGAAGTAGTTAACCTTAGGTTTCCAATGGTTCCATAGCTCATAAGGGGTCTTCTTAGGAACAGGTCTAATCAAGACTATATTAATAACATAACAAGATGTATTTACAGCTTCAGCCTAAAAATAAACAGGTAGGTCATACTCATTAAGCATAGTTCTATAAATTTCTTGCAGGGTTATATTCCTCCTTTCTACTACACCATTCTGTTAAGGTGTCCTAGGGGCAGAGAAATTGTGACTATAGCCACCATGTGAGCAGTAAGATTCAAACTCATGATTTTCAAACTCACGGCCATGATCACTTCTCAGGGTTTTAATCTTAAGTCCACTAAGGTTTTCTACAGACTTGGAGTATTTTATAATGCAATAATAGGCTTCACTTTTGTGAGCTAAAAAATATAACCATGTATATCTAGAAAAGTCATCTACAAGAACATAGACATAATGCTTCCCATTTAAACTAGAAACTCTAGAAGGTCCAAATAAATCCATGTGAACCAACTCGAGAGGTTGAGAAGTTGACACTTCTTTCTTTGATTTTAAAGAGAACATTATGTTGCTTTCCCTTTTGACAGGGATTACAAACTTTATCTGCTGGAAATTCAAGTTTGGGAGGTCTCTAACTAAGTTCTTCCTAGCAAGTGTTCTAAGTGAATGCACATTGCAGTGACCTAATATTTTGTTCCAAAGCCAAGACTCTTTATGAGAAGCATTTAAACAAGTAATATTTTTCTTAGCTAAAGAATTTAAATCAACAGCATAAACGTTTTTATTTCTTAAATTAGAAAACACTAAAGCATTTTTAGAATTAAAAACATTTCAAGAATCATTTTGAAATTTAACATAAAAACCATCATCACATAACTAAGAAATACTAAACAAATTGTATTTAAGTCCATCAACAAATAAAACATTAGAAATCAATACTATGTCAGTGTTACCAATCTGGCCTAAGCCAATTATTTTCCCTTTAGAATTATCACCAAAGGTGACAAAACCTCCATCAAATCTGACTAAGCTTTTAAAGAATGAGAAGTCTCCAGACATATGTCTTGAACATCCACTGTCCAAATACCAAGGCTTTCTACAATAGCTCTTTAAGCAGGTTCCCTACAAAACAGATTTACATAGGAAATGATTTTGGTACAAAGATTTTCTTGGGTCCAGACAGGTTAGCCAATAACACTTTAGGTACCCATATTTGTCTAATGGGTCTCATAAAATTTCTAGAATCAACAGATTTTGAAAGATAAAGCTTATTAGATCCATAACGATGAATATAGCTAGTTGAAGTATATGATGTTCCAGAGCTAGCTATATTCTGTCCAGATTTAGGAATGAATCTAGTTTTGGTAATCTTCTTTTGTCCAGGTTGGTATCCTATACCAGTAGTGTATCTAGGTGAAATTTGCTTACCTAACATCTGAGTAAGAGTATGTTTACCATTTGTAAATTTCTCTAAGTCTTTCTTGAGTTGCTCATTGGATAGTTTTAATTCAGTATTCTCTTTAAGCAACTGAGCATTATTTTCTACTTCAATATCAAGGTCAGATTTATGTTTAACAGTTAAAGCATACTGTTTCTTTAGACCTTTGTATTTGTCTTTCAGCTCATTATAGGATTCTTCTAACATATCACAATATTCAAACAGTTCAGATTTAGACATTTTATCACATTTAGAATCATCTCCAAAATAATATGAATTAGAAGCAGGAGTTTCTGAAGTTACCTCAGAAGTGTTTTTCATAAAACACATGTTTTCCTTATTTCTGTGTTCAGTTTCAGAAACTTCAGATTCAATGGAGCTATCCTCAGAAGCACTCCAAGTAGCCTTCATAGCCTTTTTTTACTTACTGCCCTTGTAATCATACCTCTTCTTGTACATCAACTTTGGATAGTATGCTTTTATATGTCCCTTTATTTTTCACTCATAGCAGACAACTTCATTTGATTTGTCAGATTTCTTCCAATCCTTTTTCCAATGTCCCTTGTTGTCATACTTACCTTTGTAGTTTGACTTTCTAAAAAACTTATTCTTCCTATAAATTTTTTTAAATATTCTGGAAATGTGAGCCATCTCAGCATCACTATCAGAAGCATGTTCACTGTCTTCACAGCTTGAACTCTCATTTATAGCATGAAGCTTCTCCTTATCCTTGTTCTTTGAAGTTCAAGTCTTGAAAGCAACTGACTTCCTTCTGGGTTCATCTTCTTCTTCTTTGTTAACCTTGAGTTCCTCATCATACACCATCAACGTTCCAATTAGTTCCTTGAGTGGTAGTTCACCAATATCACATGATTCTCTAATTGAGATAGAAGTTCCTCTCCATCTTTCAGGTAGACATCTCAGAATTCTCATAATTTGTTCCTTTGATGAAACATCCTTTCCCAGAGAAGTCATTGTGTTGACAATTTCATTAAACCTGAGATACATGTCAGAAATGGATTCATCAGGTTTCATCTTAAAATTATCATACTTAATAGTATAAGTGTTCAATCTCATTTCCTTAACATTAGTTGTCCCTTCATGAGAAATAGCTAAGGTATCCCAAATTTCCTATGCAGTTTTACAAGCAGATATTCTATTAAATTCATCATCTCCTAAAGAACAGTACAAGGAATTCATAGCTTTGTAGTTATTATTGTAGGCTGTCTTAGTAGCTTCATTCCATGTAGTTCTAATAGTAGTAGGAATTTTATATTCAGATTCTATAGCAGTCCAAATATCAAAACCCATGCTCTCTAAATGAATTTTAATCTTGATTTTCCACTGAGCATAGTTAGTGCCATTGAAAAATAGTGGTCTATTGGTAGCAACACCTTCAACTCTATTATCCATGATATCTTACTTAAGGCAAATATTTTAAAGAGATAAAAATTTAGAAATAACGGAAATTTTAAGAACATTAAAATACAACTAAAATCACAGTTAAAAAAAACTTTTAGAAAATATTTAAACCAACCTCTGATACCAATTGTTGGTTGGAGTGGATACTCAAGAGGGGGGTGAATTGAGTTTCAATTAAAATTTCTGTTTAAAAACTTTGTCTTAAAATCCCCCAAATAAAACACAGAATTAAATTGTAGTTAATTTATATCACAATAATGGTTCTGTTAGTTTCCCAAAGGATTGATTATTTCCTAGTTAATCAAAACAGAAGAGTTGATTTACATTTGAAACTAACTTACTGATTTATAGCTAATATAAACACTTGCGAGTTTAATTATGAAAGTGAATTTAAAACAGTTTTGGTTTTAAAGAACTTAGCAGCGGAATAAAAGAATAACTTTGACAGATATAGCACATCAGATATAACCGAGAGGTTCAGTCTCAAGCCGAGACTTAGTCCTCTCAGAAGCATTTATACAAAGATGATCCACACCCTGGATCGAGGATAACAACAGCAACCAGCTGTCCAGGTCCAAAAACTCTACCATAGTTATTTGTGGGAACAAACACAACAACAACCAGCTATTCAGGTCACACGACCTCTACCACTATCCCAGTGGGAAATAAACGATGTAAAGAGTTTCAGTGAGGATTTACAGATCCTCCAGTTAAAGTACAGGAGACAGTGTGTGTGTAAAATACATCAGATACCACACACTATTAGAAATGTAAAAAATAAATCACAGAGGAAAATATTTAGAGTTTAGAAATGGCTCTAGTGATTTTCGTGCATATCTGGACTCCTTCGTTTGATCAGAATTCATTCTGAGTCCTCTTCTGGTTTTTGTATGGAAAACAGAGTATCGTCTGTTTCCTTGAATTCCAGGTGTAAAGATAGTTGAAGAAGCTGTTAAGTGATGTTCTTATTTTTTTCTCAGCTCTTCTCTGGTATGCAGAAGTGTATGAGTTTTTCTTGTAAGCTCAGTCATCTCTTTGCTTGTACACCAGCTCGGTTCAGCACTCTGCGTATTCGTTCTTGTGTTCAACACTTTTTCTGGCAGCATACGCGCACCTCATCAGCTCGAAAGAAACTCTTGTTTAACACACGAGCTCCGGCAAAATATATGATTTCTTTTTTCAGGTACGAGGTACGGTTTCCTGAAAACCAACAAAACACATTAAATAAATGACAGAGAATTAAAATATTCCTAATATGAATGTTGGTTAGATTAAATAAAGATAAATAAATTCAAACAGGTGTTTATGACTATCAGTGAGTCAAGTGATCGGTAGGTCATCAGCATCAGCATTGGTGGGACATCTTAGGTGACTGAGATGATCAGCATCGGTGTTTCATGATTGGTGACTCATTTGATCAGCATCGGTGTGTCATGATCGGTGACTCATTTGATCAGCATCGGTGTGTCATGATCGGTGACTCATTTGATCAGCATTGGTGTGTCATGATCGATGACTCATTTGATCAGCATCGATGTGTCATGATTGGTGGATCATTTGATCAGCATCGGTGTGTCATGATCGGTGACTCATTTGATCAGCATCGGGGTGTCATGATCGGTGACTCATTTGATCAGCATCGGTGTGTCATGATCGGTGACTCATTTGATCAGCATCGGTGTGTCATGATCGGTGATACAATTGTCCTTTGATATGGATCGGTGAGACCGTTGTCCTTTGATATGGATCAGTGAGACCATTGTCCTTTGATATGGATCGGTGTGATCGTTGTCTTTTAATATGGATCGGTGCGACCGTTGTCCTTTGATATGGATCGGTGAGACCGTTGTCCTTTGATATGGATCGGTGTGACCATTGTCTTTTGATACAGAGGACTTCCAGCATACTTGTAAATCAATAACAAAGAGATAAAACATGATCCAACAAATATACACATATTCACTAAGATATTGTGATTATGTATATGAGAAATCCAACCGGATTAAGTAATTGATGATTTGTGATTATTAAAACTACAATCATAGGAATAATTCAACAATCTTCCAGAGGGCTCAACAGAAATGTTCGATGTGTAGAATCACCATGATTTTGATTTATTAATTGGAAGATAAATAGACGATATTCATGATATTATGGTCCTGAATAGAATATAATAAATGAGATCATGCTGGGGTGTTGGGTACATGTTGTTTTCTGTTATAGATACTGAATTGGGTTTAAGGATACTATGGGTTAACACTTTGAGATTGAAGGTTCTATTGATGGTTTTGGTGATTCTTATTCAGAGTGATTGATCATATTTTAAAAATGTTATCCAATTTATATATAGTGTTGTTAAGATGTTCCATTGGTGGTATGGCCGATTCATGAATAAATTGTTCCCAGATTGTGCATTGTGTTATAGCATGGGATAGATATATCGTATTCTATATGGGATATTTTTAAGAGGATGTGTTTTTTTATTTTTATTTTGTTTATCAATTTATAATGATGTAGGTATATAGGCTATAGGGAAATGGGGTCCTCAGAAGAGGGGTTTTGAATTGCACTACCCAAGTGATCATCTTAGTAGATTAGTTCTAATTAAAGTATTTGGTGAAACAAGTCAAGATACGTAGAATCTATATTAAATTTACTATCAATGGTCAAGTGAGTAGAGATTTTATTATTTCATATGATAATTTTATCCTGTTATTAGACTATTTCAGAGCTGATACACCATCTAATTTGTTTACCAACTATGTTCACTCATGTATAGATTCCAAGAATCCATATGACATTTTCCACCTATGGTCAAACTATACAAGATCCTGGATTCAATGTAATAATTTATTTTTTCTATGACCATAATGGTAGAGGTATGGGACACAATTTTACATGTTACACCTATATTCTGATCGATTGAGAGTGTGTATTCCATCTGTTACTTGTTAGAGTCTTCGATGAAACTGAAAACAAGTCTAAGATTCCATATTACATTTCATTCCTTTTATCAGACTATTCAATATACAAGATGAGATGTTCCACTTTTTATAATTTATGGATAGACCAAATGTAGTCCACAATTCAACACGATATCCTCCAATTTTGATATTTTGATGGAGATAGTTCACAATATGTTTTCAGGCCATGTATGGTCAGTATCGTAGTGACCAGAGAAGTACATGATGACTTGACATGCATCTTTGAATATCATATTTTATATTATTTATTTTTATTCATTCATAAATATATATTTTATGCAATATATTATAGGAAGATTTTGATACCATATTGATATGTATTTTTTATACACTATATGAGAATCTTACTACATGTATAGAACTCTAATATATTATATAGGTATAGTCACAAGATGAACAATTGTTCAATTTGGAGCAGTACAGTATAACATTAATATTGGTTTAAGGAGATGATTGTGTTTAGTAATGGAGACTATGTGTTTATTTTATTCATTGGTATTTTCCCTATATATGATCATTATGGTGGGTGATATTCATAGTTGTATGGTAGTATTATTTGAATATTTATTTTGTATACAATGGTGTATATATATTCTTTTATTGTTTTCCTTGTATGTAATTCTACTCATGTGTACTATGATTATTTTTAATTAGTGATGTTTTTCTATTTGTATATTATTTATGGTAATGATATTGAGAGTTTAGTATCTTGAACATTGATTATAGAATCTAATTTATTGTCTAAAACATCTTTCTTTTAGAGAGACATGTTTGAGGTCAATTAGTGACTCCTTCTATGTTGTTGTTTTGGAAATTTTTTCCATAGGGGTGTTACGTGACACTAAATGTTTCTGTTATAGTAATAGATAAAAACACACCTATATGGATTTTAAAGGTATAGATTTAGAAATAACATTTATTGATTTAAAATAATATCTATGATACATGTTGATTTACATTTATCTAATAATCACTTTTCATAAAACTATAGTTCAAAAAAATAAGTTCATAAATTTTTTAAAAAATTATCATTGAATACTTATTTCAACGTCCAATTATTCTATTAAAATCATAGACTATTTTTTTTAAAATTCAAATAGTTATTAATTTTTCTATACATATAATTGATATTTAAGAATTATACTTTTTGAGTTTGTGGTGCGTTAAATTTAATAAAACAATTATTAAAAATACAATATTAATTATTAGAATAAATAATAATATAATAAATGTTAAGAATCAATTAAATACTTATCAAATTCTACTTTACCCCATTAATATATATAATTTTATGATAAAATCATTGACATTTTCAACTGATCTAACTCTAATAATTTTTCCTTTTGCAAGACTTTAAAAGTAAATGCTCCACCCACTATCATTGAAAACTAATAAAAACATGTTAAATTCACCACTCATATGAATTTAACAACCATTATACGTATAATGTATGATTTTTTTCATGTATCCATGTCAACAAAAATATTATAGAACTTGATTTTTTGTATCCATTTACTTGTGGGTCCGACAATATTAACTATTAAAGATTTCAGAATACAAATATTCCTTCATTTAGTATAATTTTTAAATTTTATAGTAGATAAATATTTGGAAAAATAGTTATTTTCAGAACCAAATAATTGAGATAATATCGATCAACAATCAATAGCATTTTTACCTTTAATACCAAAAGTGAAACAAAAAATATTATATATACATTTCTTACTAAAGTCCTGAACAAAATAGTTCATATACAACTTTTTTTTGATTTCATCAAATCCATTGTTTAATCTTATCATAATTTTTAGTAACAATTTTTTTATTAAGGTACCCCGAATTAAACATACAAGAAATTTATTTCAATGTATAAAATTCACATAAAAACTATTCAGTTATATCTAATGTTGATGAAATAAAAATTCAAATTCAATATTTTATGATTTAAACTCCAAAAAAATGTTTAAATAATTTATATTTTAAAATAACTATAGAATTATAAGATTTTATAAGGGATTTATGTTATTTGTTAAGGGAATAATAATTATCCTCTATAAAAGAAAAATAATCGTTAATTTCTTCAAAATATCACTCGCCATTTTCATTTGTAGATAAATAAAATGAATGTACAACATTATATTGAATTATAAAAACAATATTATCATTCTTATTAGATTTACCATGGTATAAATTAAAATTAGATAAACCACATGAGTGTTAATAATCACACTTTGTATATTTTAGGTATTTCATTCATTTTTTCTTTCAATATATTCTTATTTAAGAATTTCATCAAGACATATTCTTACCTTCAGGTAAATGAAAATTTGGATTGATACTTAGATGTTTATTACATTCATAATAGATAACTTACATATAATTTCTATAAATATTCATGTATTTATTAAAATAATATCTAAATCTCTATTTTATTATAATATATTGTTTATAACAAATTACAAATGGGGAAGTTTAACCTCAGAATTTGAACTATTGAATTTCATTTCATTAAATAAATCTAAAAAAATATTTATCATTCTTTTCATTTTTATGAGTATAAATTTTGAAATCAAGGATTTCCTTTTTAATCAAATTTTGATCATTTTTCTTATATTTCATTTTATATATTTAAATCAAATCATTTTCTCTATTTAATAGGAGTATTTTAACTAATTGCGGTTAATACATGACTCCCTATAATTGATAAATCTATAAACACATTCAATGATTAATTTGTTTTGGGAACCTAATTTCCCAAGGTATAGATATTATTAATAATTTTTATAATTTCTTAATTTATTTTTATAACAATTTTTACATTGAACCCTCTGAAAGTATCAAATTTATGCTTAAAAATGTTGTCTCTCGAGTATCTTAAATTATGTATACCTTCATAAGAAAAAAAAACATATTCTAATATTTCATAACCAGTAGAATACTAAAACAATATCTTAAATTAATTTAGATATAACTAATCATAATAATATTCATAGCTATAAAATTTAAATTAATCTCTAATTCATGTTCTAAACTCCATAACTTGTGTTTAGGAGTAGGTATTTTATATTTTTTTACAATGTTAATATACAATTTAGAAAAAAAATTAATGATATATGTGTATATATATATATTCAGCATTTTTATATGAACTATAATTTTCTATATTTTAATAGGGTGATATAACCAAAAATATATATTATTTAAGATCAACCACTATAATAAATAGTATATATACCTTCAAACTATAATTAAAAAAGTTGATAACATTATATTTAATCATTGTACATAATCCTCATCCCAGTTAGTGTGGACTCTATAAGTGTATCCATGCGACCCTGGATCAAATCTAGCCAGAGGCTAATTTCTAGGTACTATAGCAGGTATTGTTGCCATACTGTATTAGGTACTATGTAGGACTGTAGAATGTACTGTAGCAGTAACTATAGAAGGTCCTTTTTGGAACTGTAGCATCTAAGAATATTCCCCTGTTTGGGACATCGGGCTATCGATATGGTCCTCGAGTTCTTTAAGGAATTTGGGACACCTAGGCTTTCGGGTCATTAAGGCCATCAGGCCCCCTCATGGCCTTCACGCCACAATAAGTACACATGAAAACCAGAAAACCTACAAGTAACAAGCACTAAAAGGAGGATGATCAAGGAAATTTCACCATAGAAGAAGCTCGATGGATTTAAAGAATGAAAGGGTATCGAACCTGCCATCGTGACAAGCCAGTGCATTCATGGGAAAGCCATGCCGAAAAACCATGTGAAGGTGGAGATCTGATTTCATGTTGATGATGCTGGGGATGAGCATATCCAAGAAGCTAGTCTGGATTTGATGTAATGTTTGAGGATTACATGCAATGAATTCCTATTAAGCCAATGATCCATGTAATACTTATAAATAGTTGCCTTGTAAGGGTTCCACATCACCCATTGAAAGTTGGATTATCAAAAATCTATAAAAAAATTAATTCTTTCAATATTTAATCAAATACCAAATGTTATCCTAGTTTTATCATTAACAGTAACTAAAGAGGAGGGATATTTGAGTTATTAAAAATACACATCCAAAATTCTATGATTCCATATTACAATTCACTTATTTAATATGTTCTCTAAATTAATAATTGTAGTATAAAGTAAAATAAAGGAAAGAAGACATAAAAATTATAACAGTCACTACATGTCAAAAAAACAATCCCCTAATCCACTCCATTAATAGCCAATGAATGTTTGGTGATTTTATTTAGATCCTCTAACTTGGGATCCTTATATCTAATTCTATGTATCTAACACTTAGTACATTTATAAAATTATATGGTTTAATCATGATATTTAGGACCTGACCAATTCTTATCCTCATAATCTCATTCTTAGTACAACAATTTTGCATTAAAATTTTAAAAAGAATGTAATTATAAAATTAATATGAGAATATAATTTTAAAATAATATAATTTATAGAAGAATATATTAATTAATATATTTCCTCAATAGTTAGAAGAAGTTCAATAATAATTTCAATATTTAAAAGAAAATAATCTCTATATATACACGATTGTTTTCTTTTGTTTCAGTAGTATATATGTAAGAATATTCAAAAATCTCATCAATTTTTTTGTTTTTCATCAATATTAGTTTCAAATAAATCATTTTAATAATAATACATGAATGATAATAGAATCATTTCTTAGTAATCTTTATCCATATTTCCTTCTAAATAACTATTATATAATAATTTTATTTTCTTATTTTTATACGTTTGATTTTCTAGATTCCATGATTTTCCCTAGAAAATTATGTTGTTAAACATCACATGAAAATATTTACTCTATCTTTGAAAATAGTTATTGAAATAACTCTGTCAAAAATTACATAAAAATAAATCCTTTCATAGATGAAACAATTATAAATTTAAAAATAAAATTATAAATTAACAGATAAATCTCAATGAAAACATCTTTAAAATAGTAAATACAAAAGAATAAGTTAATATGAGTTCTTTACATCATATTAATGATGAAATAGATAGCTCATGTAAGAATAAATTCTCCATTTTTGTGGTAATATTTAAATAAATTATTTTTAGATTAATATAAAATTAAATTAGTCATCATATAATAATAAAATAGTCTTCACATAATAATAAAATTTTATCATTACATTCTATATCATATATTTTACTTTTTAAAAATTTATAAGATAATAATAACTTCTAACTTGAATAACTCATATAATATTTTAATTTATTTATGTAAGATTTTACACTCTGTAAATTTACTTTATATAACTTTATTTCAAACAATGTATAAAATTTAGATAACCCTTTAAATATTTCCTTGATAAATCTATTTAATATAGTCCATTATAATTTCAAAAAAAAAGACATTTAGAAATTCTCAAAAACATTGATGAGAATCATGTCATACACTTAATTTAGAAATTAGTAAAATAAACATTATCTTTTGAGAGAATCAAATTGGGCATATGTTTGATTTAAATAGTGTATTAAAACTCTCTAAAACACCATGAGAAAAAATATTTCTGAATTTAAGAGAATAGATATCAAAGTGGCATACTGTTAATTTGTTATCCATCCACATAAATATCTAATGGGGAGAATATATAAAAAGAAAAAACCACCCAAAATCACCCCAAAATCACCTAAACATCAAACTACCATTTGAAGGAGAAAAAATAGGGTACATATTGAGTTTTTGAGGAAAAATGAAAAGCATTTGAGTCACATTATGTAGTCAAATAGTTCATCTTTATAGTTCTACAAAATGTAGACCTTTCCTTTCACCATTCCCTACTGCCACAATTTTGACTACATATCTCCCCCAAACCATGAGCTATCTAATATACCATGAATTTCTATACCATTCACCTTTTCACCTAATACATTCTCTAAAATTCATCAGTTGCCTATTAATAATCCTCAACTCCATCCCATGAGTTAAAATATATTATTCCTCACCATAAAATCCATTCAATAATATTTCAATACAACAGTCACTAAATCATTCTCTTTAACCCAAAAATTAAGGTCTTAAAAATAAGAAAAACTAATATCTATTAAGTATTTAAAAAATATTAAATTTCTATATTAAATTGTATTATTAAATCATGATAATTTTAAATTTAACATTTAATATTATCTTAATTTTTATAATTTAATAAAATTTCTTAAATTTTAAAAAAATAAAAATAAATAATGTTTACATATATAATATATAACATAATTATTTCAGAGTTATAGACATATATTTTTAATATCGACATTAAATAATAGTTTAGTCATAAAAACCTCTAAAATAAATTAGTTAGTAATATATCATATCACAATATAAGGATAGCACAACTAATTTTCTAGTAATATCTCATATTGTGGTCCACTTATATATAAAACCATCTTTACATCATTTTTCAGGTTATAATAATGGGAAAAATTATCTCAATAATTTATTTCAATTAAAACCATATCTTTATATATCAATTTTAATTCATATTTCATTATCTTAATAATATTGATGATTTAGGCTTCACTATTTTGGGATATACAACCTAGTGGCATCACAGAAAGAGTTATCTCATAGCACTATCTATGACATAGAAATGAATAATAACTATTTCAC